>OZ005652.1:162514463-163714463 GCA_963930645.1 Salticus scenicus
ATTTTTAAAATTTACTTTTTAAAATTTTATGAGAATCTAAATGTATTATTTATTTAAGCATTTATTTATTTATTTCACAGCCTTTTTAATATCCAACTATTGTCTCCGTAACGAAGTCAGTGTTTTAAAAAAATAATAATAATAAATATAAGGCTTCAGTTTTTCTTTTGGTCACACTATAGTCACTCATCACTCGAAAAAAAAAAAAAAAAAAATAAATAAATAAATAAAATAAATAAATAATAATAATAAAAAAACTACTCAAACTGTTTCCGTTCAATTGGCGCCAAAGGAGAGATTAAAGGCCGGAAAGTTGTTTATCAATATCAAGGCTTCAAAGCTCAAGCATTTCTTATTTCTCAGCTTTCAAAACACATGAGATGTGAAAAGCAGGTTGCGCACGCTGTTTCATAGTAATTCGAGTGGGAAAATTAAAAAAAGAAAAACAACTCGTAACTTAAATCAAATTTTTACAGATAATCTTACAATACAAACAAAATAAGCAGCAAGAAATGAAACTCAGAAAGTAAAGAAAAAACACCACATGAAAATATCCTTAACAACAACAACAAAAAAAAAAAAATCTGGAATGACTTTACTCGACTTTCCGAAAATTAAATAATTTACGATTTTTTAAATAAATTAAATGAAGAGAAGTCGTTAATAAGCAAAAGAGAAAATTATAAAAGGGTGTACTATGTATATACATTTTCAGCTCAATGGAATAAGGCGTTTAAACGCTATTGCACTTTAAATAATTCCAGCCCATAGGCCATAATGATACACAATTTTCTTTGTGTCCCTGTTATTAAAAAAAAAAAAAAAAAAAAAAACTAAGTGACCAAAATCTATACAGTTCTCGGGAGGGCGACCTATAATATGCATGTAAATTTTCAGCTCAATCGAACAAGGCATTTAGACGCTATCGCAATTTAAAGATTTGGAGCTTATAGACCATACTGATAAAGAATTTTTCTTTGTGTCCCTGAAAAAAACAAAAAACAATCGCGCTAGATTCATCAAAATCAATAGGGTTCGTGCTACGGGAAGCTTTAACGTACGTATAAACATTCAGTTCCTTTGAACAAAGCGTTTAGATGCTATCGTGCCCACTCGCACACATACACATACATACAATCACCGTGAAAATAGCAAAAATGAACTCAGAGGGCCCTCACATGGGCGTCGGCAGAATGGGGCAAGGAGGGGCACTTGCCCCCTCCCCCCTGGAAAATTCTACTAAGCATTTTTTCTTTAAATTTAAAACTATGCTATCAGAATTTTATTTAAAAAAAAAAAAAATTTCAGGTTGTGCACTCCCCTGAAATTTTTTCTGGCGACGCCACTGGGCCCTCAAAACACATAGATACACAAAAAATCTCAAAGTCGAATTTTCGGCAAGATTCCAATACTTTTCTTACATATATATGTTCGGACAGTAAAAAACTCGAATAATACACAAATTTATAAATTTGAAAATAGTATCACATGTTTCGCTTCATATAATTCAGCGAAAAATTCGAATTACAAGGATAGAAATTTGAATATATATATATATATGCGCACTAAGCGACAAAAAAAAAAAAAAAAACCGCACTTGGATATTTTCCATTTTTCTTTCTGTAATCGCTAATTTTATTGTTTCAAAAGTAAATTTTTTAACAGATTTTATTACGTTGTGTTCCGCGTGCAATTTAGGATTGGGTCAAGTGTTAAAAACAAGATGCAATTGTTCGGAAAATTGTAATTTTAGAAAATATTTAAAAAATGGCAAGAATAAGGCAATTAACGATACCACAAAAAATATTAATTTTACAGCGAAAATCAAAAAAATATTTTAATACGTGGGATGTCTAAATGATTAAATGTTAACAAAATATTAGTGATCTGGTTTTTAGCAAGATATAATATTTCTTGTCTGTTTAAACTGGACATTTGTACTTGGGCGGCAACGTTACTCATCCAGTCGAGATGACCGCAAGTTAAAAAGCCAGCGCTTAAAAAAATCCGTTTGTATTACATTTAGAACAAAGCAGGGATTCAGAAAAAGTGTTTAGTAACATAATTTATCTAAATATAGTGAAATAACAATTAAACAAAGCAGGTTTAATTGCCAGAAAATCTGAAAAAATTCATTCTTAACGAAAAGAATTAGAAAACAAAGACATTAGAGGATTAAAAAAATTAAAAAATGATCAATTAATTATTGGGCTGAAGTTGTTCTCTCTTATGAATCAAGTTTAACTTATTTCGAACTGACGGAAACAAGCAGATCTGATCACGAAAATGTGACTGACTTAATGAAAATCGAATTTTTAAAACAATGTACATTACGATATGAAAATGCATAATTTTTCAGTGAGTTTGGCAAATTTTCATGTTCAAGGGATCAATTAACACGAAATAAAACTTGCCCATTAAAAAATTGATACCTGACCGACTACTTTGGGGGCATCTCAGACTCTTCCTTAATCAACATTTCAAGATGATATGATAATGCACCTTGTCTTGTGATACATTTATTTGATTCAAGTTGTTAAAATTACTTATCCATTCTCATGGGCATCTATAATTTTGTACGTTATCATAACTTTTTTCTTACTTAAAATTAAATCCCACAAAGAATATCGCAGGATTTCTTCTTTATTAGACCTGAAAATTGTCCTAATCTCAATCCGCTCGAAAAAGTTTAATCCGTAAAAAAAGGTGGGGATTAGAAATTTGTAGCCTACAACTTTGAAAGAACTAGAAAAAAATATTTATGATATTTGTCACGGTGAAATTTCCGAGTTTCATGTTAAAAAACTGTAAAATACTGTGCTATTGCGCCCTAAAGCAGTAATTCCACATAAAGGCGGAATTATCAATCCAGAATACATATTTTTATTGAATAATTGTTTAGATCTAACAAATGAACAGTTTTAGGGGATGCCGGGGGGTAATAAGAGACAGAAAATATTAATAAAATCTATACTATTAATCTAAATAACTTGAAATATATGTTTCGTATTAATTTCACTAAATGGACTCCTCTTGATTTTTTAGGTGATTTTTGAACTTAATTTTTTTGTTAAATTCTTTTTTAAAATTTTCATTAAATCTTTGTCTCTAATAACCCCACGCGGGGTAATAAGAGACCAGGCTTGTAACTGTACATATATAGCAATGTAAAATCATGTGAGATAATTAAAGATATCTGGAAACAATTCTGAATCAGCCAATAGTTTTAAATTTTTATTATTTTCATCCATTCAAAAAATATGTTTGCTCGAAAATTAACTGTCATAAATGTGTTTGTGAAATTCATTTCTTTTAATATTAGGTCCTAAATAATATAATATTGTACTTAATGATAGTTCTACATAATCAACATAACCTAGGGATTAACCAAAAACATCAATATAATTTCT
Source organism: Salticus scenicus (assembly GCA_963930645.1). Lineage (NCBI taxonomy): Eukaryota > Metazoa > Arthropoda > Arachnida > Araneae > Salticidae > Salticus > Salticus scenicus. The sequence goes on from OZ005652.1 coordinate 162,517,874, forward strand.
AAAATGGGCAGAAAATATTTTACCCATTTTCTAAAGTGTAGTCGAAAATAGGAAAAATCGATAACTTTGTTTTAAATTATCGCAGATCGATGGTTCAACCATTCGTTTTAAAGGTATTGGCGAGCTCTTTTGAAAGACACCCATCATGAAAATTTACTCCCCTCGACGGGGGAATCCCCCCCCCAGGGGAGGAGGCGAGGCTCCTACATACACAATTTTTTTTTTCCCAGTTGACTATCTCTATTACAAAATATATATACACACAGACCATTTGCTAAAAACATGATTTTCGTATTCAGGGGACCTCAGAACGTGTAAATATAACAAAATATCGCGTTCGAAAATTTGACCCCAAAACAATACTTTCTCTACCTTATGGGTAAGAGGAAGTAAAAATGAAAAGCAGTCACCACTTTACATGGAAAAATTCTTCGCCGCCTCAAGCATCACGAAGCATCAAGTTTTAATTTTACTTCTCCCAGTCTAAAAAAAGCTTTCTTATTAAAACTGTTCACAATAATAATGCGGTTTTTCTTATTATTATTTTGAAATTTCATGTTTTACATTTATAATTGAACGTACACATAGTTTATTGTCACTGCATTTATCGTAATTCAATTCCCCACTATACATATTCTATTCCCGATAAATTTATATAACAAACTCCTGTATAAAAGTTATTTTAATCAGATTTTATTAACAAAAACATCTTTCGGGAAATAAATTCGTATATAGCTAATGATTACTTCAATCTGATATATTTCAATATAAAATGCGAACATTTTTAAATAAATAATTTTATTTAAATACGTATTTTCTTTTTCTTTCTTTCTTTCTTTTTTCTTTTTTTTTTAAATATTTCACGATTTACCTAATTTATGGAAAAATTAATTAAATTGAGAAAAAGCATTTTCCAAGAATTAGTTATCCAATAAATTATATAAAGTTGCTATTAATTTCGGTTGCAGTGATTGTCTAAAAGTAAATCTGATTGTTTGTTTGTCCGGATTCTTAGTTCGCAATACAAATCTACACTGCTCAATCGGCCGCTACGAAAAATGATATAGTTATTAATCAGGACAAAATCTAGCTAACGCCGTATTTTTTAATTCAATCGGACAACTGCTCAAAAGATATTAAATAAAAATTCCATTTTAACTTTAAAAATGATTAAAAAGAAAGCTATATTTGATGCCAAAATAAACAAAATTCACGTTTATTTATTTACTTATTTATTTTCCGGAAATAAAATATTTTTAATTTCGCGTGATAAATAATAAAAATTAAAAAAAAAATAATAATAATAATATGCTATGAAAATTGGTGCACTTTACTATCAGGAATTCGCGTGTAAATAAATATTTTCATAGAGATACTTGGTATTAGCTTAAAATTTTTATTACTTTCCTCTATATTCAATAGAAGAAAGTATTGGATTCGTAAAAATTTTCGACCTCGGGTTTTTGATGGATTTACACGTTTTGAGAGCTGTAAAACACGATTTGACCATTTTTAGAAAATGTCTGTCTGTCAGTCTGTGTGTGTGTGTGTGACAAAATTTTGAGGCAACTGTATCTCAGGAACTACTGCACAGAATTTCATACAAATTGATATGTAGTTGCACCTTGACATAAATTAGTGCCTATCAACTTTTGGTAAAAATTGTCTTACAGGTTGCGTTGCCATCCCTCTTTTTCTAAATTTTTAACATGGTGATATAGGACAAAATTTTGTATAAATGTCCATAAAGATAATTATTTTTTAGTAATCATTATGAAATTTACAAGAATTATTTTTAATAGAGATAGTCAACTGGGAAAATTTTTTTGTATGTGTAAGTGCCTCGTCAACCCCCCTGGGGGGGGAAGTCCACCCTTGAGGGGAGTAAATTTTCAAGATGGGTATCTTTCGAAAGGTCTCGTCAATACCTTTAAAACGAATGGTTGAACTATAAATCTGTGATAATTTAAAACAAAGTTATCGATTTTTTTACTTTTTACGAAAAAAAACTTTGGAAAAACTAGTATGTTGTGGCCACCACAAGACTTTCTTCTATATTTACCTATACATATTCAATCAGTAACAATATTTAAAAAAAAAAAAAAAAAAAAAAAAAAAAGTACATTTTTTTTTTTTTTTTTTTTTTTTTTTTTTTTTGTTAAAAGTGAAAAAAATCGATAACTTTGTTTTAAATTATCACAGATTTATAGTTCAACCATTCGTTTTAAAGGTATTGACGAGACCTTTCGAAAGATACCCATCTTGAAAATTTATCCCCCCCCCCCCCCCATGCAGAAAATTTTTTTCCTAGTTGCATACTACTATTATCAATAATTCATATTAATTTTACAATCACAAGTTTAAAACAACTCTAATTATGCACATTTATACGAATTTTTGTCCTATGCTGCCATGTTAAAAATTTAGATAAAATGCTATCACAGCGCCACCTGTTGAGCTATTGATCCCCAAACATAATCAGCACCAGTTTATGTCGGGGACCAACTAAATACCAAGTTTGGTTAAATTTCGTAAAAAAAAAAAAAAAAAAAAAAAAAAAAAATTGCGATATTTTTCTAAGTTTTTTTTTGTTAAAAGTTAAAAAAATCGATAACTTTGGTTTAAATTATCACAGATTTATCGTTCAACCATTCGTTTTAAAGGTATTGACGAGATCTTTCGAAAGATACCCATCTTGAAACTTTGCCCCCCGGGGGGGTACTTCCCCCCCAGTGGGGGGCAACCGATGCCCCCACATGCACAAAAATTTTTTCCAAGTTAACTATTACTATTATCAACGAGACCTTTCGAAAGATACCCATCTTGAAAATTTACTTCCCCGGGGGGGGGGAACCGATGCCCCCCCATGCACAAAATTTTTTTCCTAGCTAACTACTACTATTATCAATAATTCATATTAATTTTACAATCACAAGTGTAAAATAACTCTCTTTATGCCCATTTATACGGAATTTTGTCCTATGCTGCCATGTTAAAAATTTGCATAAAATGCGATCACAACGCCACCTATTGAGCGATTGATCCCAAAATCTAATCAGCACCAGTTTATGTCAGGGTGCAACTAAATACCAAGTTTGGTTAAATTTCATTCATTGGTTCGTGAGATACAGCGTCCACAAAAAAATGATACAGACAGACAGACAGACAGACACAGACAGACATTTTTTAAAAACTATTAATTCGTGTTCTCCATATCCCAAAACATGTAAATCCATCAAAAAGTGGACTTCGAAAATTTTCGCGAATCCAATACTTTCTCTATATTACATATAGAAGAAAGTAAAAAATCGGTAATTAAAAAAAAAAAAATAATAATAATAATAATGAAATTTAACCAAACTTAGTATTTAGTTGGCCCCTGACATAAACTGGTGCTCATTAGATTCGGGGATCAATCGCTCAACAGGTGGCGCTGTGATCGTATTTTTTCTAAATTTTTAACATGGCAGTATAGGACAAAATTTCGTATAAATGTACATAATGAGAGTTATTCTTAACCTGTGATTGTAAAATTAATATGAATTATTGATAATAGTAATAGTTAATTAGGAAAAAAAATTTTGTGCATGTGAGGGCATCGCTTCCCCCCCCCCCCCCCCGGGGGGGGAATTTTCAAGATGGGTATCTTTAGAGAAAGTTATTGATTTTTTTTTACTTTTAAGGAAAAAAAATTGGAATATGTATATTTTTACTTTCTTCTATATGTAATATAGAGAAAGTATTGGATTCGCGAAAATTTGCGACCTCCGTTTTTTGACGGATCTACACGTTTTGGGATGTCCTGAACACGAATTGATAGTTTTTAAAAAATGTCTGTCTGTGTGTCTGTCTGTATCATTTTTTTTTTATGGACGCTGTATCTCACGAACCAATGAATGAAATTTAACCAAACTTGGTATTTAGTTGCACCCTGACATGAACTGGTGCCCATTAGATTTGGGGATCAATAGCTCAACAGGTGGCGCTGTGATCGCATTTTATGCAAATTTTTAACATGGCAGCATAGGACAAAATTCCGTATAAATGTGCATAATAAGAGTTATTTTACACTTGTGATTGTAAAATTAATATGAATTATTGATATTAGTAGTAGTTAACTAGGAAAAAAAATTTGTGCACTGGGGAGCATCGGTTCCCCCCCTGAAATTTGAAGATGGGTATCATTCGAAAGATCTCGTCAATATCTTTAAAACGAACGGTTTAACCATAAATCTGTGATAATTTAAAACAAAGTTATCGATTTTTTTTTTTTTTTTTTTTTTTTTTACTTTTAACAACAACAAAAAAAAAAAAAACTAGTATGTTGTGGCCACCACAAGACTTTCTTCTATATTTTCCTATACATATTCAATCAGTAACAATATTAAAAAAAAAAAAAAAAAAAAAAAAAAAAATGCGAATTTTTTTCTAAGTTTTTTTTTTTTGGTTAAAAGTAAAAAAAATCGATAACTTTGTTTTAAATTATCACAGATTTATAGTTCAACCATTCGTTTTAAAGGTATTGACGAGATCTTTCGAATGATATCCATCTTCAAAATTTACTCCCCTCAAGGGAACCGATGCCCCCCCATGCACAATTTTTTTTTCCTAGTTAACTACTACTATTATCAATAATTCATATTAATTTTACAATCACAAGTTTAAAATAACTCTCATTATGCCCATTTATACGGAATTTTGTCCTATGCTGCCATGTTAAAAATTTGCATAAAATGCGATCACAGCGCCACCTGTTGAGCTATTGATCCCCAAATCTAATGGGCACCAGTTCATGTCAGGGTGCAACTAAATACCAAGTTTGGTTACTAGTTGCATTCACGAACCAATGAATTGGTAATACCAATTCATTGGTTCGTGAGATACAGCGTCCACAAAAAAATGATACAGGCGGACACACAGACAGACAGACACACAGACAGACAGACATTTTTTAAAAACTATCAATTCGTGTTCAGGACATCCCAAAACGCGTAGATCCGTCAAAAAACGGAGGTCGAAAATTTTCGCGAATCCAATACTTTCTCTATATTACATATAGAAGAAAGTAAAAAACTTAGAAAAAAAAAAACGTATTTTTTTTTTTTTTTTTTTTTTTTATGAAATTTTACCAAACTTGGTATTTAGTTGGTCCCCGACATAAACTGGTGCTGATTATATTTGGGGATCAATAGCTCAACAGGAGGAGCTGTGATAGCATTTTATCTAAATTTATAACATGGTCGAATAGGACAAAAATTCGTATAAATGTGCATAATAAGAGTTATTTTACACTTGTGATTGTAAAATTAATATGAATTATTGATAATAGTAGTACTTAACTAGGAAAAAAATTTTGTGCATGGGGGGGGGGGCATCGCTTCCCCCCTGGGGGGGGAAGTAATCCCCCGTGGGGGGTAAATTTTGAAGATGGGTATCATTCGAAAGATCTCGTCAATACCTTTAAAACGAATGGTTGAACTATAAAGCTGTGATAATTTAAAACAAAGTTATCGATTTTTTTTTTTTACTTTTAACCTAAAAAAAAAAAAAAAAAAAAAAAAAAAAAAAAAATCGCTTTTTTTTTTTTTTTTTTTTTTTTAATAGTGTTAGTGATTGAATATGTATTAATTTTTACAAAAAAAAAAAAAAAAAACCTTAGAAAAAAAAAAAAAATCGTATTTTTTTTTTTTTTTAATATTGTTACTGATTGAATATGTATAGGAAAATATAGAAGAATGTCTTGTGATGGCCACAACATACTAGTTTAATATATTGTTACTGAGTGAATTTGTATAGGAAAATATAGAAGAAAGTCTTGTGGTGGCCACAACATACTAGTTTAATTTGGTAGTACTTTCTTTTTCTACAGTAAAATAAAATTTTTCGTTTTAATTGATACTTTATATGTAACTTATAAAGGTTCTTTTATGTTTTCACCTTGATTGTAAATAGTAATAATTTCGAATTTATTAGAATTTATTATTTTTATTTTGTATGTATCATAAAACAGTTTTTTTTTTTTTGTATTTGAAATTTGGCACCGAAGTAGTACGGACGTTTCTCGTCAAGATCTTCAGTTAAGCAATTGTGATAGCCATTTTAATTCATCACAAAAATGGCCAAAAATATTTAAAGTCGACAAGGGGGGAGGTCTATACTAAAGCTGTGCCTTTGTATTTATTTATTTATAATATTTTTTATTAAATACTTCGGGAAATGTTTCATGTATTTCTCTTTCCATTTTACACCTTCAGTTCTTTCATTGATTTCAAAATTCTATAAGCACTATTTCAACCTGGGCAATGCCGGAGAGACCTGCTAGTATACATATAATATTCATTTACCCACTTTCTATCATTTCTAGACGACTAATTACACAATAACATAATGAACAGTATAATTTGGTTTGAATTACTAATAGAAAGCATAAGATGAAATGATATTAAATTGATAGGAGTCTGTAAAAAAGAAAAAAGAAAATGAAATTAAAAGAGATTTAAACTGATAGGAGTTTGTAAAAGAGAAAAAGATAAGCTTGAAAATGGTGTTTTTAGTTAAAGTGTTCAAATGAGATTTTAGTACCACGTAAAATACATTTGTATTGAAAAAATTAACTTTTCACTTATAAAAATATTTTTCCAAACACGAATTACATATTTATAATACTAAAACACTTGTATTAACTAAAGTATTATATTAGACATATTACAGATAGGTAATTTATTTAATTTAAATTTATTTCACACTCACAGCATGTTTCGATACTAATTTAAGATCAACTTGTTATTATCTAAATAAAGTCTCTTAACAAAGTTAATTTAATTTAAGAAGCAGTCATAATGAACAAGTTGATATATTTTGTATTGAGTACCTTCATATAAATAATGAGACATTAATTTCAGAAATTTACTAAGAACAACAGTCATCTTAATAAAGATATTCATAATTCGTATGTACATATTTTATATAAAATGAGAACTTGTAACCATTATTAAATGCACTTTTAAACATTTTATTTGTTTATTTTAGATACGTAATTTCACCCCCCCCCCCCCATTTTTAAAAGTTACAGAATTCAACAAAAGTATTTCGTAGAATATAGAATTTTCCAAACTGAATTTACAAAAGAATTTGGTAAACATTTCAGATATTGATTCATTAAAAATTTATTAAATATAGGACTTTGGAATAAAACCAATAACATAGTCTGTTTTTATAGAACATATCAAAATTTATTCACTATTTAATTAAAAAAGAAATAAACAAGCCAAAAAATTATATTCTACTGTTAAATTAATTTATATTTTAAGTATGAAGTGCGACATACTTTCTGCATATAAAACTTAATGACAAAGTTGTAAAGTTTCTGCACGACATGCTTCAATCATATAGAAATATCATTATACACATTTTTGAACATGCAAATATTCACCCATAAATTGAGTAAATGTTAGGTGAATTTCTAATAACTAGCAAACCCATGCGAAATTTCCGCACTTTATTTCTTTTCTTATTTACTTTTAAAATTTGGAACTCATGAATCATGAACCAGTTTCACCACCCAATTTAAAATTTTAATTCATCGGGAGCCGAATTTGTATTAAAACCAAATTAATAGTGTGGAATGAAACGCTAATGATTGTTACACCAAAATCATTCAAAGAAAAGTTTCAAAATAAAACTCATGTTTGACGACACATTTTTTGCACTTTCCAGGCTTTTGTATAGGACCTCCATGGCAACTTTTAATTTTTTGTCAACATGTTAGCGATGCCTTTCTATTTATTTTGTCAAAATATTTTGTTAAAAAAAAAAAAAAAAAAAAAACTAAGTACTTATTTTGATTGTATTTTTTATTATTGCGTTTTTTAATCAGTTTATGACAACAGTTTATATTCTTTTTATATATTTAAAGTATTGCAACGTTTAGAATGTCATGTCACTTACAAAAGTTATAAAGTTTCAACTTTTAAAAATATAGTTTTCTATAAAATAATCTCATCCGACAAATGTTATCATTTGTCTGATAAGATTATGATTTGAGTCCGCATGCTTAAATATTATCCATGTATAAAGATTATTTTTTATCCCTGTGTATTTTATTAATTACGTCAGTATCGTATCAACAAAATTTAATCGTAACTGGTCCACGTTAGATATTTATACAGATTATTTCAAGATAATACTGCAATCAATTTTTTAAATATATGTAAATGCTTCTCTTTCTGTGACATTAAATACATCATAATATTCTATTCAATAAAAGGACCGAATACTGAAGAATAACAGAATAATCATTAAATCAAAAAACGTACATCTGTTGTAATGGAAATTTGGAGTAAAACAATAGGAAAAGGAATTGTATTTTCAATCTTTACACGAATTTCAAGATATTTATGCAAATTTCAAGAACAAACAATTAAAAAATACACTGCTTAATATACTCTCTCTCTCTCTTTTCTTTCTTTTTCTTTGAAACACAGATTAAGATTATTCTTAATCTGTTTAGAAAGAGTGACAATCAAAAGGAGAGGGAATTATGCATTTCATTATCTATTGCCCTTATATATGAATGCGGGCATGGAAAAGTACGTTTTAAATCGGAAATGTCGCAAGCATACAGGAAGGGCACTTCCCGCTTTTATATGACAGGTAAATTGGTGGACCGGATATAATATACAAAAAAAGTCACCGACCTTGAGGATATAAATTAGTTTCCCTTTGAATAAGTGCTTCACTGTTTTACTTTCTAAAGAATAGTTTTAAGTAAGATATTTTTTTCCTCTTCGTCGCGACAAAACAAAACACATACTTCAGTGTTATGTAGACATGTAGACCTTGCAAAATACTTTTTCAGGAAAATGGAATTTTCCCTCTCATGATTTTTTTTTTCAGTACTGTCAAATTTTACGAGAAAAAATTTAATCTTAACATCTTTCTCCTCCTCCCCACATTAAAAAAAAAAAAAAAAAAAAAAAAATTCATTTCAAACATAATTAAAAACATAAAATAAGGCAAAATCTTTATAGTTTTAACATAAAATTACAATAACGGTTAATTTTAGAAATTATTTTTATTATTTTTGGCATCTCGCTGCATGTTTGTTTCCATTAAAAATGAATTTTGTTTCAATTCGCCTGAACATGGTACTGGTTTCACTTAAGTAGCCGTACACAGAGATAACAAAAGATCAGAATGAAAGAACTTCCTATTAATTTACATTCAGCCAAATTAAACAATTTGGAAACATTTTCCCAAATAGTTAGGTTCACAACAAATGTAAGTGTAGACATACCGTATACTAAATCCAAGATCTGAAAAACAAGCACAAAATCTAGAGATAAATTTATTATTGTGTTTACAGGCTTAAAAGTGCGAATTTATAAGTTACACACGATTCATCTGAATTATGACAGATAGTTATTTATTCCATATTTTTTAAAAATTTCTTTATCAATATATTATGTATTATAATTAACATTTAATCCTTTCTCCTTCCGTTAAATACAGGTACAATGCTAATGTTACCGTTAAAAACATCAGCATTTCAAAGTTAGCAATATGTAAAAAAAACTATTTTAAAATACCGCATAAGCGACGCTTGTTTACGCAGCTATATAGGTAATAATCTTGGTATCACTAATATATATATTTATAAATTCAATTTAAACTGCTTTTCTTACAGCAAAAACAATATATATATATATATATATATATACAGCACATACCAGTGCTCTTAAAATAAAAGAGAGAGAGAGAGAGCGATTATTATTTTTCTTTCTTAAATTATTTTTGTCTTCTATGTAAAGACTGTCGCTCTCCTGGGATCATGCCATTACCTATCTAATAAACAGATTGTAACTCAACAAAATTTATACTGATTACATATCATTACCCACTTAAAGAAAAGAATGGCATATTAAAAAGTGAAAAAGGTGAAAGAACAGCTACCTTCAGGCAGCAACGGAAACAATTAACTCTGACAAGTAAGTTTTCATTCATTCCCGCGGGAATAAAATTGTGGCGCACCTACTGAACAGATTAAGGATGAGAACTGCCCGGATGTGTCAATTAATTAATCGAATTACATCATGAAGGTTTTGGAAAAGGCGGATGACACACGATAAATACACAATAAATGGAATTACCGTAAGAAGGGCAGTTTTAGAAAAAAATAAAAAATAAATAAATTAAATAAAAGCAAAATCTTTGAAATAGCAGGGGGGATATTCCTTAATAAATCCTAATTCATTTTATTAAGAGAATTTTACCTAGAAAACAAATATTTTTATTTTAAAATGGCTAAAAAAATAAAATAAATAAATAAAATAAAATAAAAATTATCTTGTTTATTTTTCCACTTCACTATAATCAATAACTACAATGATCCGCTAATCTTAGATCCAGGATAACAAAAGATTTTGAATCACTAGCTACAGCTGAATTTATCACTATAATTGTAATAATAGAATATTTAAAATATAAAAAAAGCTTTGCATATAATGTAGAAAAAGCAAATAAGATTTTTTTTTTTTTTTTTTAAACAAAAAAAATAAATTGCTCCCCACAGATTAGACCTTAATCATGAAAAACGTTTAGGTAAAAACTACAACTAATTGCTTTTAAAAATATGAGCTTTTTATAATTATTTAATAATGTTCTACTCAAAGAAGAAAAATTATAAAAATTTTGTGCTTTATGGTTACTCTTGCGGTTTGGGGTAAAAGTGTAACCTCGGCCTACTATATACATATATAGTACATTAAGAGATATGTAAATCAAATTCCCAGATAAGGAAAACCTTCATGAATCTAACTTAAACACGCGAAGAAAAAAAAAAAACTATTTTTTTTTACCATTTCTCTTATTTTAAAAACTGTATAGTCATATTTACATTATTCTATAGCAGACAAAAGTAGTGGTAAATTTTAAAACTTCTTTTATAGATTTGGTGTCCCTCAAATTTGGGTGCCCCGGACCTTCAAAAGTTTTAGCATAATTAAGTAAATCGTAAAAAGAAATTACTGAAAAATATTGTTTAGACAGAATTTCATCTTGACAAATACACAGATAAGGAAAGATAAATCGCATACTTTGTCTGATATGCTTATTTTCATAATAATAAGATAACGTTAAAAAACTAAAATAAAATAGCGGCTGGGAAAAAAAAAAAAAAAAAAAAAAAAAGATACATGACGTAAAAATTTTTGCATGACGAAATCCTTGGTTACGCGAATGGAAGGATAAGCGAAAATGCAACAGATTTTTTTTTTTTTTTTTTTAAAGATAAAAAATTTTTTGTTTCAAAATACCAAAATGATTTGAAAAATATAAATTTGGAATACAACATCATTATTCTTAATATTTACAATTCAATTTCCATCGCAATTGTAACAGAATATTTATCAATATAAATATTACACCACATGAGCACATTAGAAAGAAAGAGAGAAATAGAATGATATTTTCAATTAATTACTTGAAAAATTTGGTGATATACATAACTGAGAAAAAATCCACAAAAACGATACAAATAAAAAACAAGCAATATCATAGCTCAGCACAATAAAAATTTGACATATTCAGTTTGACGTAGTTTTATACAATATGCTGAGATATAGTTTTTCGGAAAATCGCAGAAAATGAGTAAATCATCGTTATCTGTCGTCCGATATACACTAATATTAAATCAGCATAGTTTTTCACGATGGCCATCTTAAATATTAAGTTCAGTGCATTTTTATGTAACAGAAGTTGGGATACAGTTTACCAATAAACGGTGAAAGTGCAGCATACCAGTGCCGCCTGTCTGCCAATATGCATCCAAAAGGAATCAGTACGGTTTTTCACAATGACCATCCCACATATCAATTTTGTGCACTTATATGTTATATAGAAGCGGAGATGCACATGTAGCCTCCCCCAAAATGGAGAAATTGCAGCATAATAGTTTCATTTGTCGGCCTGTATGCACTCAAAATGAATCAGCATAGTTTGTCATAATGAATGACTGTCTCACATATTGAAGTTTGATGGACGTATCATGTTAAAGAATCTGAGATATCCCGAAAATGGGAAACTGCAGCATGGCAGCACCACTTGCAGTGCGATATTTGCCAAACTCTAATTAGCACCAATTTAAATCAATGAAAGAAAGTTTTGTGGATTTTTGTCTATTATTTCGTGAGATACAGCGCGCACAGAATTTTGGTAGCACACACACAGAATGAGAAATAGACACTTTCTAAAACTAGTCTAATTGCACTCAGGATATCTTAAAACGTGTACACCCATCGAAACCAAAATTAACACGAATCCAATGCTTTCTTCTTATATAAATAGAAGAAAGTAAAAACTTCATTAGCCAAATGTATGGAAACAAGAAATGCAAAGAAAAATGACAAAATAAATAATTAAAAAAAAAAAAAAAAAAAAAAAAAAAAAACCTCATATCTATAAATATTTGAAATATTCTAAAATGCTTTCTATTTCCCATTCAACAATATATATTATTTTGCATGCAATAACTGGTAGTTTCTGTTTTTGGTAGCCTTTTTTTTCTAAGTTAACAATGAGGAGAAAAAAAAAATAATTTCATCTTTGGTACTTGGGTAACGATGTACTCCAACAAAGTATTTTCCGGATACGCCTTTTAATGAGGTCCCTCTGATAAAATTTTAACGAACTTCCTTCTGAAAAAGCAATTATTTTTGCAAGTAGAGAAGCAGCAAGTTTTTGTTTTCGGAGCTCCTTTGTGTAACCCTTAGTTAGCAATGAGGTGAACTATTTAAGAAGTTCTCTTTGAGAATGACGATTGATCCATTCCGTTTTATTATTTTGAAACAGGCTTTACTGAATTTCTAGGCAATGAATAGATTCAAGCTTTAATTAAAAATCCGTGCATAGAACAGTTTCGAACTGAATCTTTGTGCAACAGGGTAGTAAAAAAATACAGTATACTCTTACTGAAATTCAACTAATTATGCAGATGAAGGATAACGTCCATTTGGAAGGATTAAGGTGGAAATTAATTATAAAACATTTTTTATTTGGTCACTAGCATGACTGCATACTACCATTAATTAAAAATATGGTAGCAAAATAAAATGAAATAAACATAATTATATAAACCCTTTCTACACACAAGTTTGGCCCTTCAGGGGTTAATTTGTGGTTCTCTGAAAAAATTCATAAACGTTCATTTGAACTGCTTTATTATATTGTAATTATTCAATTACGTTTATTTAACAATTAATATAAATCTAATTTTATAAAAATTTGGGTTTAGTTTTCTTTGTAAATGGTAATTTACGATAAGAAAATAGCAAATTTACAGTAAGAAATTACAGCTCTGATATATATATATATATACTAGCAGGCTTTGCCCGCTTCATTGGTCACCATATTTAAATGATTTCTTTTTAATTGAATGACTGAAACGTTTCAGTAAATATATTTCGATTGACGATTATTTTCATCACAGCTTCAGTATAGGACCTTCTTGGCGACTTCAAATATTTTTAGAACTGCTCGAATCTGTAAAACAAAACTATTATTAAAACGAATATTCTCGAAAACAGTCCAATAGTATTGTTAATTCTTCGAATATTCTGGAAACAGTTGAAGCTGTTACTCGTACAGCATAATGCACTATTCGATGAATGTTCTGGATCTGGAACAGTCCAAAAAACAGTCACTTGTTCCACAGGAGTAAAGCAAATAACATCAAATACTCCACAGCAGAAATCTTCGCTAGTTCGCGGAAAATGTTCAGTCGCTTAGAGCTCAATCTCTAAAGTGCAATCACTCAGAATAAGTCTCTGAATAACTCTGAATCGCAGTGACTACATACTCTCTCGTAGAAATCAACTTACTCCTATTTATAAGTTTTGGCGATGGAGCTTGGCGATGATTCCATCAAGAATTCCATGGAAAGCGCGAGATTTATGCTCCGTGAGTCGGAGAGCTTCGAAACTTTGGGAAAGCTATACTACCATTTTTCACCAAATTTGTGTGTGCGTGCGTGTGTGTGTCGCATAATTCAAAAACGGTTGGACGTAGGACGTTGCAAATTGGTATATAGGTTTGTTATAACATTTAGTTGTGCACCTCCCTTTTTGGTCTTTCTATGACTTTCCATTTTGGGGATATTTAAGAAAATTATATTCATAATGACCAAATATACAAAGGTTTTGACCATTATATATGAACTACCACCATAAAGATTTAAAAATAAGCTAATGATAGAGCCCGTAATGATATTATTATGAAAGTTGCAGACATTTTTGCGTGTAGAAAGTTAATTTGTACAGACATAAGCATGTTCTAGTCGACAAATGCCTTTTATTTAATGAATGTTTAGCTCGTAGTTAGAGCACGTAATGATATTATGAAAGTTGCCGACATTTTTAGTGTAGAAAGTAATTTTTAATATATAAGCAGGTTCTAGTCGATGAATGCACTTTATTTTGTTTTAGTCTTGTTTGTCATTTAAATAATTTTCGAAGAATTTAGTTCAGCGCTATAAACCTACGAATCTTTCCGGAAAATTCTAGAATTCAGTTCTTATTGAAGTTAGAGCTTCCGCAAAATCGCCAAAATCGATGCAAGACCAAAATTAGCGTTGGCTACAAAATTGGTAACTTGGCGAGATTAGCGATCAAATGTGGCGGCAAATATTGTTTCAGGATAGCCAGAATTGGTAAATCCTTTCTCAATTTTAACTGAATTTATTGTTTCTGTAAAGAGTATCGTTTTTCACCTCTAATTTTCGGCAAAGAGAACAAAAGTAAGTCATCTATGCTCGCAGGATTTTATTAAACTAAGTTATGTATTGCCAATGAGAGATTCTGTAATAAGCCATTACTGAAAAGACTAGTATATTTGTTTGGCGGTATATATAATTTATTATCATGACTTTTGTTGTTAGAGTAACTGTCGTTCAGTTTTTTTTTTTTTTTTTTTTCCCCGTGGTTAGAACCTGTTTATTTACGAATCAGTTAGTTACCTCACACATAAATGTCAATGTTTTAATATGTATATTCCAATGGGTGTATACGGAAGTCATGTAGTGTCCACATCAGATTTTTTATTTAATAGTTTGGCACATAAAATTAACAGCAAACTGTTGTATTCTTAACAAAGCTCAGAAGAGTAATGATCCAAATGATCGAAAAACAGAGTTAAAGCAAACGTTGAAAAACGATTACCCGAATTCGGGAAAAAAAAAACAGCGCTTTTCCGAAGAAACGATTTTCACCAAAAATACCGCATTAAAGCAATGGAATTACATGAATTTCTCCTTGAGTTTAATTTTGCAGTCAGATCAATTGGAATCGCTGGAATTCGAAGTGACTGGAGATAATATGAATTAAAACGTGCGAAAAATCTACATACAGTTCGGGGGGGGGGGGGGGTAAGAAAAAAAGAAAAAGACGACTTTCAAAAGCAACATTTTTTCCTTCACAGTAGACAAAATTTTATACGAATTTCTTAAAACAAATTCAAACTATAGTTATATATTTGCGCAAAAATGGATTAATGTTCATTATTTCATTTATGTACAATTAGTAAAATATATTTTCTGTATTTTCGTATTTTTAAGGCTAAAAATTTTCAGTTTACAAATTACATTTACATGAACTACTTAACCATTGTCGGAGAAGAGGGTAGATAAATTTTTAATTTGCTTTTAATCTAAAATTTAAAGTAAGCTTTTAGATTTATTCTTTACGGAATCTAAAATATAGCTCTGCTGCTATGTTAAAAAATTGTACAAATTTCCAAAATGTAGTTATGAAAACTGTAGAAAGATAAAATAAGAAAAGATTGGAGAGAAAATAATTCAAAATTCTAAAAAGATCATTCCTTCTTATTATCGATGTATCGTTCACAACATTTTAAAATCATTTTCCAAATAATTTTTTAATTTGAAACTATTCTGTTCAATGCCTATGATTATTTAAGACTTCGTTTTTATATATTATATACATATTATTCTAGAGGAATAATCCTCTCTAGAGGTCTGCACGGGCAGAAATTTTGAGGCTCGGGCCCGGCCCGGCCCGGTATGAAGTCAAAATATTCGGCCCGGGCCCGGCCCATTTATTTTTTAACCGTGTATGGCCCGGCCCGGACAAAGACCGATAAAATCAGGCCCGACCCGGTTCGGCCCGATTCAAAAATTAAAAAAAAAAAATACATGCCTTTTTATGAAAAAGATTTTTAGTATGTGTTTTCCAGAGGTTTTATATAACCAAACAATAG
Source organism: Salticus scenicus (assembly GCA_963930645.1). Lineage (NCBI taxonomy): Eukaryota > Metazoa > Arthropoda > Arachnida > Araneae > Salticidae > Salticus > Salticus scenicus. The sequence continues at coordinate 162,534,140 of OZ005652.1, forward strand.
TACGTTCTTTAACAAAATTGCTGAACTTTTACAAGATAATCATATATAAACAGAAATTCATTATTATAGACAAGGCACAAAGACAAACAGAAAGTAAAATCGAAAATAGTAGCATTCATCAAACATTACAGAAAGGTATTTAAAATGGTTAATACTACTAAAAATGCACTTTCCTCTTATATACCGTAATGTATCCGAATCTTTCATGTGATCCGGTAAACAAAACTTTAATGTTAATCCAGCATATTGAATAATAAAGTTGTTTTTGACCATGATAAGAATGATGCTACTTTCATCCACTGGAGAAAAGAAAAAGGAGCCTTAGAGAAAAAGTTACAATGTAAGGATTTTTATAGCTTTCATACCACCTAAACTCAACACATCGTTGGAAACAAAACCTTATACACAGTAACGTATCTAATTTATTTTGTTATGTATATGTACATGTACGCAAACTGGTAGTGACATGCATACTATTTTGAATAGGAAACCATCTAATATTACTTTAAACAAAATATATGAATTTCGAAGCATGCTAAAAATATTTGCGAAAAATCAGATTTCGAACAGACAGACTGATAGACAATTAAATTAAAGTTACAGACATTTTTTAACAAAATAGAACTTCATGTGACATACCAGTCTGTAAAATTAATGACTGAAAAAATATTTTTATCATTTTCCTTTTTCGTTGATTAACTAGGAAACCAGAAAAAAATTCGGCCCGACACGGCCCGGAGAAAATTTCATTCAGGCCCGGCCCGAGCCTGAAAAAAAATTTTAAGCCCGAGCTCGGCCCGGCCCGAGAACAAATATAAAATTTCGGCCCAAACCCGGCTCGAGGGCCGGGCCGGGCTCGGGCCGTAAGCCCGGCCCGTGCAGACCTTTAATCCTCTCCCTTTTAAATCAATCATATATACGTACTGAATATACACAAAATAAAGCACAACATATAAATTCCACATCATAAAATACACTAGAACAGAATAAAAAACATATTGATTTCAACAAGACATTCTAAGAAGACGAATAACTTTGAAATTTATATTCAGTTTTCATAAATAATAATTTAAAATATCAATTCTTATTAAATTAACAAAACCACATTAACCACAAATATTGTTTAACCGCAACTGAAATGAACAGGAGAAAAGAAAAGGTTGAAAAAGAATTTCACAGAATTTTCGTAGGTATAAAAAATCAATAAAGATATTCAAAATATTATTTAATAAAAATAAATGTATAATCTACATTCAATGTAAAAACAATTTGTTGAGTCATTGAAAAATCTAAGTGCATCCTGCCCACGTTTTTCACTTATGAAATATTATTTTATAGAATTTAGTGGACAAAATTTAAACATACTGAAAAGGTGGAACAAAGGACTTCCCCCCCCCCCCCCCCACACACAGCAATTTTTTTTCTTTCTTTTTAAATTTAAATTTTAGCGGCCGAGCGGTTTTGCGCTCAAAGCTGGTAGACGTGAGGTGCCGGGTTCGATTCCAAGTCGCGCTCGTCGGCCTAACCGTTCGGAGTTTTTCCATGGTTTTTTCCAAAACTTGCGTAAATACCGGCTAGGACCCCTTAGAAAGACCCTCACGGAGGGCACTCCTCCTCAGGCCTAGGACCCTAGAGCAGTCAATCGGCCATAATTCCCACAACCCAACCCCATCCACAAGACAAAACACATAAAACAATCTAAATATAGTGCATAAAACTATCGCTAAATCTAACTGCCTCTCCCATTATTTTTATTATTTTTTCTTAAATATAACAATGAAAAAAATTATCAGAGTTAATTTTTTAATTCTTTCCACTTTCATTTTAAAAACTAAATAGATCAATTTAATGCATAGATGAAATTTGCTACTGAGCAGTTTTTCAATCAATAATTACAAACAGACTTAAGACCACCATAAGCGACTGAAAACTTAAAATCATGATGTCATTATGAAATTAAATAATCTTTTTAGGACCAGAATCAATCCCATTTCTTTCAGACGGTAAAAAAAACGTCGTCATCATTTGCTGTAAACGACCTTGAATTTTTTCAATAAGAAATAGAATTCTATACGCATAATGGAATTCTATTACAAAATCAAAGCGTTTACAAATATGTAAAGAGCAAAAGTCTGAGTTAAGAATAGGACTTGGGTACTAAATAAAATTATTTTTAGGAAATATTTTCTTTCTTTCTTTTATGACAATGAATTAAATAAGATTGTCTCCATCTGTTTTTAAAATAAAAGTGCAACTGAACATATTATGATTATTGGTAACAACAACTGATCATTGAGTAAAAGAAATAAGAGTTTACTATTAACTTGGCACAACAAGTTTAATGGAAATTATCATTTACATTTTAATATATATTTTAAATTCATATTATATGTACTATTCTATATTAAAATTTTCGGTTATTAGAAATTAAAATTAAAACATTTTAAAATCTGATCTAAGTACCTATTAACCCTTTACCCTTAATTAAAATAAATGAATAATTAAAATGCTTACGTCAATGGAAAATAAATATGGATTTATTTTCCTTATTCATTAATATCACCTAAAATATGCAAAGGCGCACAGGTCACTCCCCATATGTAGCATAATTAGCAACAAAGAACTTTTCCAGAAAAATAGTTTCACAAAACTTATAACGAATATAATGTTTAGTTTAACAATTTAAAAATTCATTACATATTTTCCTTTGAAAATTGCTAAACTAATTTTTAAAATGGCTATGGGGCACATAACTAATCATAAGTATGCAAGAAGAAGTAGAAGAAAATAACATTTTTCATTTTTGAGAAACGTTTGGTTTAAAACAACTTTATGTTAACTTGATTAAATTGAAATTAATAGTTAATTTAATGAATTAGCTTTGTAAATAAATATCATAAATTGCAAAATCTCGCAATAGTTGATTCTTGTCAAAGTAACAGAATGAGGTGAAAAAAAATAATTATAAGATAAAAAACTTTTTATACACCATGTTTTTAAATTTCCTGTTGAATCATAGCTATAAAACTACATTTCCATACACTTTATCAATGTGTATAAAATTGTTAAAGTGATAATGACATCAATTTTTGTGAGATGCATAATTTAATTTTTTAACGTTCACATTTAATTAAATGTATTTATTTTTAATGTCAAAAGAAAATAAACTCGTTTTTTTTTTTTTTTTTTTTGGCAGCAATTAAATTATAGCTAATATTAAATGGCTATTTTAAAAGCTATTAGGAGGTTATTATTTTCATATTTTAATTAATTAGAAAAAAAAAAAAAACTAATTAAAAATAGGACTTAGTAGGGAAGTTAGTTAAAAATCGATTGTAAGATTTGTACCAGACAAACAAGAATAGACGTTAATAAAAACATCATAACATGGCAAAATAGGCAGGCGTGTGTTACCTTATATTACAGCAAGAAGCACTCGCGCCTATGAAATTTCAAGTGACTTCTGCATTTGGCTAACTTCGAAACATCATTTGTTAAATTTTGAAGCAGTGCTAGTGCTGCTATCTACCGAATAGAGAAGGAGCAAAAGTTCAGAAACGATTAAGGGGTCTGGATACCCTTAAACTTTCAAAAAAATCTATCTATCTATCTCTATATATATTTAATGTTTTATTTTGAAAACCTGGGCATTTCTGAACACTACGCAAAAAACCGCATTAACTACCGAGTTATGATTTTTTATATAACACTCACTCTGGAAATATCCGCTGACTTAAGGGACGCCAATGTTTGTTTACGTTGGTATTTGTCTCCCAAATTCATGTTTTCAAGATCATGAGTCATTGTTTTCTGTTACTTTCCTCCATGGTTTTTAGTTTCTTTCTTCCGTGGTTTTCTTAATTTGTGTTTGTGCAGCAAGACCGTTTTTCTCTGTTTGCATATTTTGAACTTGTGCACACCATAATTAAAAAACTTAATAATCTATGACATTAAAACTTTTTACATACAATGTATGAATCATATTAAACAACGTATACATCAATTTAAATATTATAAATTATAATTTAAAAAATTATATATATATATTTTTTCATAAAAATATTGGAAATTTTTGATTTTTTAAGTTTATTACAATTAAAAAATAAATTTTACTTTTATTTCTTAAAAATGATGTATACGCCATAGAAGCCAATATATAGATTAATTTGAGACTATATTTGTGCAGTTTCACCAATATTTGAGCTTGCAGCGAGAAATGTATATTTGGATTAAATATAATTAACAAATATGAAAAATGTCCATATATTTACCCTTAAAAATTTATATAATATATATTGCGGTATATTTAGATACACTGTTAAAATATTAAAATTATCTGATGTTATTTAAAGCAAATGTGGAATATTAAAAATACATGTTTTTTCAAGATTTTTCTATCATTTTAAGAGTATCCAAACCCTCTTAAAACAAGGAAATCGAAAAAGTGTTGCATAAGAAATGTTTTATGTCAAAAGTTTAGTTTTAATGTAAAACCAAGAAACGCTAAAAGGATAAAACGTATTTCGTTCTTTAACTTTTTCAGACCATACAATAACAATATAAATATATTTTCATGGCACACATACACTGACATCAGATATTACAAGGGGGGGGGGGGTGTTCTGACGTTGATATTATAGTGGGCTAATGGATTTAAGGTTCACATACATACACCTTAAATTACTAAACCCTTCCTAAGTAACACAAAATTCAAAATTATGTCTTTAAATAAGCTAATCTACAAAGGACCTCAAGACTGAAGATATTTTTTATTTTAAGGAATGTAACATAAATTACATTACTAACTTATTAATGGTATACTAATCTTGCAATAGAATGGTTTGAAATGATTACAGTAATTGAAATTTCTTATGTTGAAAAACTATTACGTTACATTTTTAACAAACAAACAAAAAAAAAAAAAAAAAAAAAAAAGAAAGAAAGAAAAGAAAAACGAAAAAAAGTATGCCGTTATTTGACAGATTTTCCCTCTTTCTTATTTCAACTTGAGAAACTATTATTATTATTTTTAATATATTTTAATTATAAATTGCTTTTATGATAATAAAGCCATTTAAAAATAATTATTTCGCAGAATATATATACATATATATGCTTTACATTTAATTGCATGTTATTATTGTTATAGGCCTATTTCTTTCTTTCTGGAATTTTTTATAATCATTAAATTTGTAAACAAATTTACTTTGAATGAATTTGGATTTCTGTCAAATTCAGTATAGGGAAGGTTTTTGGCCTAGTTTTTGGAAAAAATAAAAATAAAAGCATTTTCATCAACAAACAGACAAATAATTTCTCTTTATTACCTTCTCACTCGCCTTCGAATACGAATGGTTTGGTGAGTGTTAAAGCCGACTGTGACGCTAGGGGCATAAGACTGAGTGGGATGCTTGCTATGGGGATCATACTAAGGATTCCTCACAAATTTCAGATAAAACACTAAAAACTCCGAACCAACACGACTTGGTTTCGAACCGGCACCTCCCGCCAACAGACTAAAAGAGAAAAACTTCTCAAGTCAGTGGTGGAGTCCACGAGTATGTGAATCATGAATTTTTGCTAAAATCTATACGATTTTTTAATAAGCCAAGGCCAATTTTTAAGTAATCTAGATGTCTAACTGTGTGTATGTATATATATATATATATATATATACAGTTAGATATATATCTAACATACAGGATCTAACTGATATATGTATATATATACACACATTAAAAGTTTTGGCGAATTAAAAATCGATCTGAAATAAGTAACGAGCATTCAGGATTATTTGTAAATTCTTAGATACTGTAACAGATCATTTTTATTTATTATGGAAAATTTAACGTGGTCTATCGAAAATGATGACAGTTTTCTCCTGTCTGAAAAAAATGGAATTCTGGATAAATAGATAAGCGTTATCAACAATTTATTAGCTATTAAGTTATTATCTCAGTGAATATTCGAGTATTAGTAATAAAGAAAGAAAAGGGGGGAAAAAACGAAGCCTATTTTTGTTTTCTAAGTAATAGATATAAAATTCTGTACAAAACAGAATTTAAGACGACAGGACTTTTTTTTAGTCTATTCTTCCACACAAAACATCTGGTAACTGCGTTGCGTTCATTTATGTCTATTTCTTAAAATTTCTTTAGCACGTTTTCTTTCAAATTTATTTGTAAAATACTTTAAATTTCTTTTTAATATTTTTAAAACTTGTTTCCAAATGAAAAACCGTTTTGAAGTAGTCTATTTTTTCTAAAATGCAATAGTCCTGTAGTCCTAAAGAGAGAGAGAGAGAGAAGTTATATATATATGCTTTGCACTAAATACTCTCCTCCCCCTCTTAAGCTGTATTAACAATCAATAATTCAAATATTTGGATATATATATATACCGGATAATAAAACACTTTGTACAATCCTTAAAATAATAATAATACTCACAGTGAATTAATGTGCCCGGTATTGCTTCGACCACGATAAAATCCGGGAACATAAAATTAAGCATCACATCACAAAACGCCTTCTCGTACTCCATCCTTTCCGGTGTCATAACAAGTCAAAAATCGCCCTCTCCAAAATTTCTCTCCACCTCCGTAGATTCAAAGTGCCCGCGTCAATTAATTCCACGCAAGGTAAGCAGATAGACTGTTATGCAGCCTGACAAAGTCGACAGACAAGAGGTAAATGCTGCATGATGTCTTCTGCTATCTAGGCACACGAGGCAGTTGTTTCATTGTTAGGTGGCCGTTTTTAATTGCGGTCGTTTCCCGTGCGAAACGCAGTTCTGTCACGCATCGACGGCCGCAAACATAAGACAGTCTGTCCGGGTGGACAAACACACACTTTTCTTTCTTCCCCTTTTCCATATTTTCCAATGTCACTATAGTTATGCAGATCTACGGAAGAAGTTTTACAAAGAAGGAATACATTATGTTAAGAAGAGCTGATTACATTCTGATCCTGTCAGAAAGAGAAATTGATTCATCAAAAAAAAAACAGTGAGGAGGATGAGGATCCGGCAAATTCTTATACTAACGATGCATATTTATAAAATATATACTGGATTAATTACATATTCACTTAAAAAAAAAAAAAAAACGAAGGGGGGGGGGGGGAGAAAAGAAAAGAAAAAATTAAGTATCATTTATTATTTACCTGCATTTGCTAACTATCATTTACTATTAATTAGGCTTTAATGAAAAATATTTATATTTTCTTATCATATAAGATACAAAAATAAGGACTAAATTCATCCGAGCTACAAAATTTTCGAAATGAATTTTCTTTTAAATAATAGAAAATAGAAAACTGTAAATAAGAACTGAACATTTTCATATAAAAATAACAACAGACGATTTTTTTTTTTTTTTAATCGTAATGAAACAATGCAAAAATTACTAGAGGTAATAGTAGATATTCACATTTTTATTATTTTACATTGCATTTCAAGATGCAATACAAGAGAAAACAACGAAAAAGCGATTCGCATAGATTATTAGCACTTTCCAACTGTACGTACTCTTTGCCTTCAATGTGCTTTTCCAATGTAATCATACAACGGACAGACAGAAAGACAGGTACAGGTATACTAATTAAATTTATAATCACTGTTAAACATTGTTGAAAAGTGTTAGAAACGTTCAATAAAATCGAAAATGCTATTCCAGCAATTTTCAGGTATAGCCCTTAACGTGAATATTTTTGCGTGGCCCTGTAAACCTTAATATAGTATGAATACAGTATGATTATCGTTAGTTTTTTTTTTTTTTTTTTTTTGTGTGTGTGTGTGTGTGTGTGTGTGTGCATATGAATCAAACCAGTGGTGCTATTTACTCCATTTTTTAAAACGGAACATCCTACAGTGAACTTGAATAACATATATCAATTTCAAGAAATTACACGAGTATTTTTGTGAATTAGAGCGCGGACAGATGAATAGACGGCCAGACAAGACAGATTGGCTATTTCAAATTATAATCACAGTCAAACATTGTTAGAAAGTGTTAAAAACGCTTACTAAAATCGAAAATGCAATTCCAGGAATTTCCAGTTATTCCCCTTAGTGAATATTTTGTGAGACTCTGTAAACCTTAAAGCTATGGTTTATAGAAATACCTCTCTCATAGAAAGTAATGTTTTGAAATTCTTTTGGGTGTCCTATATATACACCAGTAGTGGTATTTACTCCATTTTCAAAAGGGAACATCCCATAGAGAACTGGAATATCGTATATCAGTTTTAAGAAATTCCAAGAATATTTATGGGAGTTAGAGTACGGACAAACGTATACAAACCTAAGTCATAAACACTTTTCAACTTTTTTAGAAAGCGTTAAAAAACAATCTGAATTGCAAATTATAAAACTTTTGTAACTGATTTAAAGTACAAATAAACTATTTAAAGCATTTAAATTTACATGGTTGGTTTTGTTTCAGTAGAATAATTTGTTTTGTAACATGAATATAGTAATTCTACAGTGAATTATACGAGTGTGTGTGTATATAAACAATACATGAAAAACCAGCAAGTTATAATTAAAAGAAATAAATATCTATTCATTTTTCATTACAGCGTAAATATTGTGGTCTAACCATTTTTTATTTTTACATTTATAGAAATCTTTTGGATAAAATTGGCAATGATAATGTTTCTCTTGTATGTTACATTTTATTACGTTATATATTCACACTTTATTACGTTGAAGTTCTGTGCAGTAGTTCTTGAGATACAGTTGCCACAAATTGTTTGCCCCACACATGCGGATAGACGGACAGACATTATCTAAAAATGATCAAATCGTATTCTGGAACTCTCAAAACATGTAAATCCATCCAAAACTGGAAGTCAGATTTTTTTTTACGAATTCAATACTTTCTTCTATTAAATATAGACGAACATATCTTCATTGAAGAATATAATTTACATCGTATATGTTAAAATTTAAAGATAAAAAAAATATAGTAACTTTGATGACACTATTTCAGATATGATAAAGTTAAGGTTATTTAAAGTCAGGCTTTTTATATTATTACTATATTAATCATTATACTATCCACTGAAAATTCTACGCATTTTAAAAAACAATCTTTTAAGTTTATATGACACGGTCAAAAAAAATTTTTTTTTTCCTTTTTGGCTACTACAAAATTTTGCAGGCAACCAAATACTTTAAAAATTTATATCATTGGTTCATGTTCATACAATATCGAAATTTCGAGTTCTGATTTTTTTTTTTTGCAAACAAACAACAGAAAGTAAATTGATGAATTAACATGAAATGTAAAACATGACTGGAAGAATTTGCCTTTAAGCATTTTCTCACGATAATGTGATTTAAAAATTTAGCTACTTTCCTTTCATGCATTATTTAGATTCTTAAGTACTCTAATTCAAAATACTCTTCATAATAATTTGGAAAACAGATAGTTTAATGGCAATTGTTACACGCATGTTACCCCAAGCTACTTTCGGCAAAACAAGACTTATTTTCTATTGATCACACAGAAACAGAAGTTTGAACGGTATTTGAAAATACCAATTGACTTAATACATACGTTGTCAAATAACATTTATTAAAAATTGTAATCTAGTTATTTAATTGACTTTCGTTCGGCATTATATTACTGTGAGATAAAAATAGTCTGCATTCATCGTGAAAAATAATTTTAATAACAATTTACTAAATAATTTATACATAAGATTATACAGAAGGAAGTCTTGGGGTGGCCACCATGTACTAGTATTTAGAGGTAATAGGGCTACATCCTAAAAATAGCTATTGAAGCTAAAACATATATTTTTTGCTATTTAATCTTTCTTTCGCGGGCGGAAAAATAACTAATTGTAAATATATATATACATATATATACATATATTAAGGGGGGGAGGGAGAAGATGGTAGGATATTATTTCAAGGTTAAATAACTTTATGCTACTTTAAAAGATGCCGCTGAAAGATTGTTACATAACTTAAGCTATATACATAACTTTTTACTTCGTTACCATACGGTCTAGCACAGAGTTTGGAGAAAGTTGGGCGTCCAGAAAACTTGTTTAACCCACTCCACTCGTCTCACGCCATGGTGGCCTCTGCTCCTTATAATTCCAATTTCAATTGTTTGGATTTTGCCCTTGTTTCACACTATGTGGTTATTTGTTCATTCACTCACGTCTTTCACAATACTGAACTTAAATGTTTGTATCAAAGTTTAATTAAGATAAGTTACGAGTAAAATAAATTATTTATAATTGTTGTAACGATAATAGGCGAATTGCTTCGCTTAATTTGCTTTCGCTTTTCATTTTTAATTTTGCTAAGTAGAAGTTTTTAATGTAAGTTAAATCAGTAATGGTACTTCTTAGGCCATATTGATAGTTACAACTAAACTTCTTGTTTGTTGAAGCTCTGTTTATTCTAATTGCAGGTGATAATGTATCTTATTTTCTTTTGTTTCATTGAAAATATTTTAATTACGAGGTTGGGTCACGTTTTGTGCATTTTGCGTAATATCGCTTGTCAAAAAAAGGAAACCTTGTATTATTTAGCTCAGTGTACGACGGTAGAGATGGGATAAATAGTTACTTTTCAGTAATAGGTTACTTCGTTCCATACTTCCTTTGGTAATAGGTTTTTGCAACATATTATTTTTATAACCTATTACTTTTTAGTTTACATATGGCTAATGTCTTTCTAATCCTTTCTGGATGATATACAATATATACATGTGTCCTACATAGTGGATGCGGTTCATGATTTTAAGTCCCAGTGCTTTCGAATGGTAATCTTCACTTTATTTAACACTAGAATTTCTTCAATTAAAAAAAAAAAAAAAAACGCTGATATGAAATAGTGGTTGAGTCAAAATTTTACGCAAACGTTTGTCCCAATCGAGTAAGCTTAAGATTCATTAAACCAATTCCTTTAAACACGAAAACAGAATATTTCAAATAATATCAAGAAACACGCACACGAAAGCCGTTTTCTTTAAAAAAAAAAAAAAAAAATAATAATAATCCTCATATTATAAGCCAAATATGTAATTAAGAAACAATAATAGCAAATTTTTAAAAAACATCTTTAAGGCATCCCAAATTTTAAACTACCGAGTGACTGTTTCTTTCGATTTTCCAAAAAACTTGAACTTGACAGATTGACAAGAAAATTAGTGTTTTTCACTGGTACTTAGCTAACAGTCACTTTGAATATGTTTTCTAAAATTAGAAACACTTGTTTAAAAATATAGATTTTGCTTACAAAAATTGTATAAAATGTTTTTTTTTTTTTTTTTTTTTTTTTCTCAGACACTTAATTTTAACATAAGAGCATAATTAACTATTCTTAACACCTTTACTCATTTTAAATCTAAAAAAATAGTCTCAAGAAAAAATCAGATTTAAAAAAAAAAAAAAAAAAAAAAAAAAAAAAGTGAAGAAAAGCTAAACAGTAAAAATAAATAAATAAATAAATATTCAAATTTCTTCTCAAATTATTCTTAATTAAACTTAAACAATATTCTTAATGAAACCACAATAAATGCTGTATGCCATTACGCATTTTCAATTCCATTTGCTATAAGCAATTAAAATATAAACAAACACTCCTTCCTTTCAATTATCAAACTCCCGAAACATCTGTTTCCAATACGCAAGCGAATCCAAACCTAGCAAGTGTAATCCCATTCCTCACCTTCATGACGAAATAGTAATCAACATCTAATAATCACCTCTTACTTATCTTGTAATGACTTTTGGACCGACTAGAGGGCGCTGTCTGTCCAGCGCAGACGAGAAAGACTTTCGATTTGAAGAGAGACTTTGACTTAGTTTTTTAGAGAGTGGATGATGCAATGAAGGTGTAAAAACGCCTGGTTTGAGGACCGCTCGTATTTTTGTTTGGTGGACTGGAAAATTATGTCCATTTAAAAATAATAATGTTTACATAGTTTATTTACGTTATTTGTGATGTGTGTTGTATGTAAAAGAGAAAATAAATAGTTTTCTCAGAAAAGGATCGCCTCTTCATGATCTACATTCTTCTAATCATCACAGTCTACTGTTTTACTGTAGAATAAGTACATTTTGAAAAGAATTTCGGTTTTAAACGGAATTGCAAAATTTGAGAACAAGTTGAAATAAAGTATCTGTTCTGTAATTAAAGCTAAATAAAGAATAGATATTCTTTTTTAGGGCTTTGAGAAATAAAAAATAAAAAAGAATGTATTTATTATCGAAAATAAAAGAAAAATGTTGAATGATTCATATTAATGTGCATTTCAGGTCGTTTTTATTTCTGATATTTTATTGGATTTATTTTTCTTTCTGTCTCTTTTTACTGATTTGGTATTTCTTTGCTTAATAATACAAAAATAAATGGGTAAATAAAGAGTGAATGAAGGATAAAAATAAAAAAGAAATTAGTTTCGATTTCATGTAAAATGAATTTGTTCGTGTTTGGAACAAAATATTTTCGTTTCGATTTGAAGTAAAATAGTAGTTTCTGTTTCAAATGAAGTGTTTAACGATTAGACGTTCATTTTATTTCTTAATATTAATTACTATGGTAATTTATGTTACTTAAATCTAATTTTGTGGAACTTACCTTTTTTTTGATAAAGAAAAGTTTCGGTTTTGAAACGAAACTATTGGGTTTTTTTTTGGGTTTGAAGAAAAATATTAATTATTCTGTTTTCTGAGAAATATGTGTGCAAAAAGAATCAAATAGTTTTGCAAATAAATTTATTTATTTCTGTTTTGAATTGAAATAATGATTGTGTAGGAAACAAGTAGTACTTAGTATGAGAACATACTTGGTTTAAAATATTATTTTGAATATTATTTTTGAATATATGATTTATTTAATAAAAGAAATTTGGGTGATTAAAAATGTTCACGTATTCTGTTCTTTAAGAAGAAAAGTGTTTCTTTTTATGAAAAAATATATATATATATATATATTTAAAAAAAAAAAAAAAGTGTTCTTTTAAATAGAGAAAAATAAGGTATTTTTCATAAGTAGATACCATTAACGGTATTAGATATTTTTTAATTAATTGCAAAGGTTAATTACCCTTAGTATCCTTTTTTTGTGTGTGTGTTTGATGGATTTTTGGAAAAAAAAAAAAAAAAAAAATTCTGATTATTTTATTTGTTTATATTTTATTATCGTTTTGAGAGCATTCTGGTTTTGTTTGGGGTTTACAAACATGGCATTTTTAGCTAAAGCTCGAAAACATGAATTGACTCAAATTTGTGAAGAAATCGGTGTCGAAGTAGATACTTCCAGTAGAGTTATTGACATCAAGAAATTAATTTTATCTAGCAAGTCCTATAATGAGGAAGAAGTAAAATTAATATTGGAAAGGCTTCTTGAAGATAAAAAAATACAAGAAGAAGAGAGAATAAGACGAGAAGAAAGAAGGACCCGAGAAACTCAACAATATGAAATTGAATTAAAAAAATTGGAAATTTCAAGAGAAAATCCTGAAAAAATATTAGAACCAGAAAAGGTGACTGAATCGGTTCCAAGAATTCAGTTAACGCAAATTACCCCAAGATTTGATGAAAAACATGATGAAATGGGTTTATATTTAATAAATTTCGAAAGAAGAGCAGAGATGGCACGAGTTCCAAAAAAGGATTGGGTGGCCTACCTGTTAGCAGTTTTACCGCCAGAACTTTCCAATATGTTGGCCAGAGAGTCGCCAACCGATGCGACAAATTATGATTTTGTTAAAAATATCATTATGAGAAGATATAAATTAAATAGTGAAAAATTGAAACAATGTTTTTATAAGCACCACAAATCGTCCGAAAAATCTTGGAGAAATTATGCTCAAGAGCTTTCTAGTTATTTTACGGAGTGGCTTACAGAATTAAAGATAGAGAATTTTCAACAGCTGAAAGACCTAATAGTGACTGAGCAGTTGAAGTTTCGAGTGCCTGCTGATGTAAGAGATCATTTCTTAGAAAACTGGCTTACATTCATGACACCTATGGACTTAGCTGAAAAACTAAATGAGTTTGAGAGTATTAGGGAAAGTTTCAAAAGGAGGGAATTGCCCAAAAAGAAATTTTCCAGCTTTCAAAACCAAAGTGGAAACTTGTGTGATGATAAGTCTAACGATAATAACAAAGATGTTAAGCCAAAATTTCATGCAAAACAAGAAACATCCCAGGAAAATCAAAGAAATAAAGAGTTTGATAAAAGAAAAATTGCTCGTTGCTATGAATGTGGTTCTCCTAATCATCTTAGAACTCAGTGTGATAAATTAAAGAAAAATGAAGAATTTATCTCACATATTATAACTGAGGCAGGTTCTGATGAATCAATGACACCTTATACTAGTTTAGGTAAAGTGAATGGTGTTGAGATGAAAATAATTCGCGATATGGGTGCTTCATGTGATCTGATAAGCAGCAAGTACGTGAAACCACATATGTACACAAATGAGAAAGTGTATATTAGAAATCCATTAGAAGTGGATCCTATCTGTTTACCACTTACAGAAATTGAATTGGATTGTAAAATAGGACACTTAAAAACTAAAGCAGCTGTCCTACAAAATTCCTTTCATGGTGATAAGTATTTGTCAGGAAATAAAACTGCTGCAATGTTCAAAAACTGCAAATTAAAAGAAAATGTACAAGTGTCTAAGTTAAATTCTGTACAAAAGAGGAATCCTAAAAATTTTTTAAGAATGAAGAAAAATATTCAAAATAAAGATGTTGCTCATTTTGACCAAAAGTTGATTGAGAGCAAATCCGAAGATGAAAAGAAAACTGAGGAGGTAGAAGAAATCCTGCCTGAATTTTCATGGCCAGAACTCAATAGAACTTCTCCTAAAGTGTTTGTTAAAGAACTGCAGGATATCAAAGAAAATCAAAATAAAATAGAAAATAAAGTTGTTCTTAATGAGGAAATAAATTTTGACCATCTCAAAACTGAAAATTTCAGATTGTTGAATGAAATTATATGTTTGAAAGGGGAGATGGAAGAAAAGAAAATTAAAGAACAAGAACTGTCTCTTGAAAATTAAAAACTTACTGAAGAGTTGGAACATACTACTAAAAATATTTCGGAACTAAATAATGCCTTAAAAGACCTTAAATAGAAAAATGAAGACTCTAATTTTGTGATGGAAAAACTAAAAGCAGAAATAGAGGCTTATCTGAATAAAAAATGCTTAGAATATGAAAAGAAGATAAATGAAGAAATTCAAGAGAAAGAAAAGTTTGAAAATCAGTTAAAAAATCTTCGTCTTGATTCACAAAGTGAAAAAAAGAATTATCTAAATCAGTTAGAAATTTTGAATGTTGAAAAGAATAATTACAACCAAGATCTGGAAAATACGAAAATTGAAAATCTTAAGCTGTCTAATGAAATCAACATAATTAAAGGAGAACTCTTAAGAATGAAAGATAAAGAAAATGAAATTTGTCTTAAAAATGAAAAACTTTGTTGAAGAAAGAAATCAAATTACTATAATTAATTCCAAATTAGATTACCTGTTTAGTATTCTTGAAGAGAAAGAAAAAATTTCTAATGCTAAATTTTATCAGTTGACAGCTGAATTGCAAAAAAATAAATTAGATCTTATGCAATTATCTGGAAAATGCTTAACTTATGAGAAACAATTGAAAGAACAAAATTATTTGAAAGAAATGCTTTCAGCGACTACCTTGAGTACATTCAAGCCCATGAACAATGTACCAAAAGATTCTAGTGAACTAATGGCAAATTCATTGAAAGACAGTGAAAAGTGTCCAGTGCCATATAGTGAGAAAGTCGTCAATTTTCCTAAAGCAAGAAAAAAACATGTAAAAGACATTTCCTTCGAAATGAGTGCTACAAAGTTGCACATCAAACCTTCTAAATGTCAACCTACTCAAGCTCATGTGAAAATTTCTGGACATTTAGTGGGCCAGAGATTGAGAACTCCAAGTGAAATGAAGGTTCGAGTCAAAAAAGATTCTTCGTCTCATACTACCAAGACTCATGTGACAGCCTTTTTGAAATTAGCTGAATACTATCGAAAGTGCATTCCTGAATTTTCTGAAAATGCAACTTTGTCAGACTTACTAAAGGATTGGACTCTAAAATCCACTGACTGGTATAGCTCTTGCCAAAGGGCATTTGAAGAAATAAAGGAGAATTTATCTCGCAATCCTGACTTATTTAGTCGTAATTGTACAAAGCTATTCATGTTCCTGAGAAAAAGAAAGAAAAAAAAAAAAAGACCAAATCCCAGACTTTTACTTTGGGAACTCTATGCAGATTATTTACGAGTAATTATGAGATTGTTGAGTGTATAGAATTACAATCTCAGGATGCTGATAGATTAACTCTTATTCCTTAGTTAAAAAAAAAAAAAGTTTATATATTTGTTTAATTATTGCTATATATCGAATTTGTCCAATTATTGCTATATATATCGTATTTGTTTAATTATTGCTACATATATTTGTTTAATAATTGCTATATATATACATATGTGGTATATAATTGTTTTCACTATCTATATTTTACTTTGCATATCTATTTAGTGTCACAGGTATATTGTGTGTAATAATATTTAATTTTTATTTGGTATATATATTTTAGTATATTTTAAAAATAGTTAAATAGTGTATTTAATCTGAAATAGGGATAAGTCTGGTGCATTTAAATATAACCAGGTACTGTTTCTGCATAGAATTGGTGCTTGCTCGAATTTTTTTTTAATCACTTGTTTTAAATTGATTACGATATCTAGAAAATGGACCAATATGTTGAACATTGTGACTTTATTTTATTTGAATATAGACTTTTCCTAATCAAGTATTATTTAACCAAACTTTCCCCTCTACAATAGTGAAAAGTTTCTCCCCTGAAGGGAGGAGGTCTGTAATGACCTTTAGACCGACTAGAGGGCGCTGTCTGTCCAGCGCAGACGAAAAAGACTTTCGATTTGAAGAGAGACTTTGACTTAGTTTTTTAGAGAGTGGATGATGCAATGAAGGTGTAAAAACGCCTGGTTTGAGGACCGCTCGTATTTTTGTTTGGTGGAATGGAAAATTATGTCCATTTAAAAATAATAATGTTTACATAGTTTATTTACGTTCTTTTTTATGTTATTTGTGATGTGAGTTGTATGTAAAAGAGAAAATAAATAGTTTTCTCGGAAAAGGATCGCCTCTTCATGATCTACATTCTTCTAATCATCACAATATCATGCTAGCTGCATAAATTAACACTATTTCGTTAAACCGTGGTATCAAAGTATTTTATTCAAACGATTTTATTATCCCATGAAAAATAATCAACACCAAATAAAATCATTAATATCAGCACCATGTTATTTGTCCCAAACGTTAAAATTATCTTGCTTATTAAAATTATTTTGATTAATATATATTTCACAAGGAATATTCCGTAATACATTCTAGAAAATATTATCATTACAAAATTATCGTTAAAAAAATAATACAGCTGCAGCTGTATAATTTTTTTAACGATAATTTTATGAACATGGGAATGGAAAGATATTACTGATTGAGAACATCACTGAGTAATAGAGTTGCATGAAATCGTATGAATTCCTTACTGAGCTTTCAGACCTATTTTTTCAGGCGTGAAGTAACGAATCGATTCGAACATTTGCGCGGAAAGTTTGATGCGAGTCTTTTACTTGTTACTTCGCTATCTGTTTATGTATGATGCTGTATCTAACATGAGGGGTGCGGGTATAGTTAGTTGCGAAAAGATGGGTGTTTTATTCATTCCTCGGTACTTTTTTCCTACCGTATGACGCAATTTGGACTATCAGTTTTCGTATGATTTGAATTTTCGGTAGTAGCCGGCGTTCATAATATTGTTTTTGTATTTTGTAAATAAAATAAAATAAAAAAGTAATTATATAAGAGAAATAATTCAAGCTTTTATTTTTGTATAATGATGTATTATATCAGTTTTATCGCCAGAAATTTCTTGTCTATTTCGCGTGCAGAGATAAAATTGAAAATATTATTTTTTTTAATAGGATATATTTTGTAATATATTACAGTGGTAATAGGCTACAATGCAATAATAATATTACTTATTATGTTACGTGAAATAACGCCCATCTCTAGTGTACGGTGGTGACTCCTGATGAATTACCTCTACATTCTGAACAATTTCACTTTTTATACAATTATTTGTCTCCTGTTCCCTAAATTCAGCTTTTCTCATATATATTTTTCGGGGTTCATTTTGTTATTGTCAGTTCTAATTAGGGATGGGACGAATATTCGGCGACTATTCGGTATTCGGCCAATATGCCGAATATTCGGCAAGGCCGAATAGTGATAGATATTCGGCCTGTTACCGGCCGAATATCTGACAGAAGATGTGGAAAATATATTTTCAATTACTTTAAATATTATTATTACTTGAAATAGTATAGATGCAGTATTCTACAGTATGTCTAGCAACTTAAAATTAAAAAATGTTATTTAAATAAGTATACATACAATATACTTCATATTTTCTATTAAAATAGTCTGTTTAACTAACAAATAATTCTGATTAAACTTAGAAATTCTGTAATACGTACACAGTTTAAGTAAAGGAAATATCATTATGAAAATATCTTAAAAGGTTACAAATTACTAAACTTTCTTTTCATTATATACATGTTATATAAAATTACCATAAAATTGATTTCCACGTGTGATTTTTTTATATTTTTAATTATAATATAAATAACAATATAAACTTTTTAAATACATTTATTTTCACATTCTGCATATGGTAATGCTATATGGCAGTAAGTAGGTTATACCTTATTCATAACATGTGGAAAAGTGAAAATAAATATATTTAAAATGTTTATATTGTTATATATACATTTATAATATATATACATATTAAAAAATTAGTTATATAATTAAGTAAAATTTGACAGCTTACTCTAAATGAAATAAATTACTTTCCATGTTAATCCACATAATTTTATTTTTTCAACTTTTCTCTTTTAAACAAAGATAGGATAGCATTGTTATACATTTGCATTGTTAAATAATCTGTAATTATGATGTAAAAATAATAGTATTTCAGCATTTTCAGGAAGAATCCTGCTACGATGCTTTTCATATATATTTCCAGCTTCGGAAAATAAGCGTTCACTGTATACTGTACTTGAAGGTACAGCAAGGTATTTTTGCACTAAACGTGCAAGTTTAGGAAATTCTTTTGAATTCTCCTTCCACCATTTTATAGGACATTCCAACCTCCCTAAAAGTGGTTTTTGAAGAAAGTTATTAACTTCTAATGCAGCTGAATTTAATTGCATGCCTTTATCTATGACTGATACTGATGTATCTGTAATTTCAGTAAAGCAATCCCAAAAAGTACTTGGGCATTTTACTTGTTCAGCATTATTTGAAACAACTGTCATTTCTATTTGCTCATTCAGTTTAGTGTCCACAGCTTCGGTAAGAGCAATAAGCTGGTTTTTAATTTTAACACTACCTTGACCTTCTTGTTCACCAGTTTGTGCTTCTGCTTTGGTGAAGAAAGCAAGTTTAAATCGAGGATCCAAAGCTGTTGAAATTGTGTAGTTTTCATTGTTTTCAAAGGATGAAATTTTTTTTTTTTAAATTTTCGAGAAGGGTATCTTTTAATGTTCCAACACCAGAAAAATGCTCACTAGGTTTAGAGAGATATAATTTTAAAGTAGCGACCATTGGTAATACTACAGATATAATTGATTTTGCAGAACTAACTTCTTTAGTAATAGCCTCAAATGGTTTTAACAAATTCAAAGTTTTTTGTAATATCATCCATTGATTTGCTGTTAAGTTAGTAATATCGCCAAATTCTGCTGCATATAAAGAAACTGCATCCTTTTGCTCTTGCAATCTTTCAAGCATATAATATGTGCTATTCCAACGTGTTGCTACATCTTGGATTAATTTTTTTTCTGGCTTACCAAGCTTAAGTTGAATTTCTCTCATCCTCGAACATGCTAAAGGTGAATGATTGAAGTGTGTGACAATTCTTTTCGATAAAGCTATAAGATCACTTACTGTTCTTTGTGATGTCAATGCATTTGTGACTACTAAATGTAGCAAATGAAGAAAGCAATATTCAGATTTCATCTCAGCTATGCGAAAGCCTTTAACCATGTTAGTTCCACCGTCTCTGAGAACAACATGAATTTTATCATTTAAATTCCATTCACGACATATTGCTGTTATCACTTCACTTACAGCTTCTGCAGTATGGCTACCAGGAAAGGGTTTAGTACCAATGGCAGCATGATAAGCATTAAAATCATTATTAATCCAATGTCCTGTTAAACTAATAAAACTGTGATTATTTATTGAACTAGTCCAGATGTCTGATGTAAGAGAAATTGCTTCAGCTGTTTCTAAGAGAGATGAAATTTTTGTCTTGCATTCTTTATACATACTCGGAAGTACAGAATACTGAAAATATTTCCTTGTTGGAACTTTATATCGTGGCTGGGCCTCTTTCATTAACTTTAAAAAACCAATGTCTTCTACAAAAGAATATGGCTGGTTATCACAAGCAATCATTTTTCACCTATGATATTATGCAATTTGATTGCTTTGTGGTCATTTATATCCCACAATTTTCTTTTTTCCAGAACTTCTTCTAGAGTTTCTTGTTTCCTTTTTAAACCTTGGCTTAAAACTCCTGATGGGCCACTTTCTGTGTTCAAATTATTTTCTTTACTTATTTCAGTATAATTTTGGGGATGTTTATTCTTGATGTGATTCAACAATGATGAAGTTGTTGCCTTTTTTTCAACACCACCTCTGGATAATAAACAACCACACAATTTACATTTAGCTTTTGTAATATCATTTGTTTGGAGATTAAAAAAATCCCAAACTGCACTTTTTTTACTAGATAAACTCATGATAAATTTATACTATCTCTCAAAATATAATTCACAGACTAAAACTCGTGTAACTTTCAACACTTGGCTTGATAGTAAACTGAACTAGTGAAATTGAATAGCATGCACTGTACAGATAAGCTAAACTATACTGGACAAGAAAAACAACATTCCATTCTTATTGACTCACCATGAGGCAGTCCTGGATAGGGAGCTTCCTGTGGTGTTAACTGATAAGCTCTTGACTAACCCACCCAAAGTTAAAACTTGTTTTTAATCAGTCTATTAGGATTAGTTCATTTTGAATAATAGGTGGGGAAGAAAAGGAAGGAGAAACATGGCAGTAATTTTGTATAAGTCAAATGGAAAAGCATGTTTTTGCTTTATAAATTAAAAGCCCATATTATAGTGATAAAAATATTCATTTTTATAAGATTTTTAAAAAGTATCTCTAATTCTTGGAGAACACTTAATTACACAAATCTCAACAACTAAAATTTTCTCTTTTAATATGAATTGAAATATGTTTTACCTGTATTTATAGATAAAATTATGACTGCAAATTGTAAAAAAAAAAAAAATGTTTTTTAAACTTAGCTGTATATTTTTTAATTAATCATAAATTATAAAGACTTAGAAAAATACACTGTCCTAATAAGATTTTTTATATAAAAATAAAGTTAGTAAAATATATAGAAAATAAATTAATTTTATGGAATCAAAAACTAGCATTCATTTCATTATTAATTTGAAGTATGAGAAATGTGTATATAGTATATATATTTCTCTTTTTTATATGTTATTAGTTATATATTTTTCACTTTTGGCTAATAGGTATTAATTTGTGTTGACTTCTTTGTTTCAGTGATTTTCTTTGCCTGAATTACCTTTAATTATTTATATATATATATGTATATATATATAATATAATGGCAAAACATACACTAACACACCTGAAATTAACATCTTAAAATGGAAATAAAATAGAAATGCAGCAAAAATTAATAATTGAATTGAAAGAAAGCTGAGTACTACTTGTAACATGTTTTCAAGGTTATATATATATATATAGATAGATAGATATATAGATAGATAAATGTATATATAATATATATATATATATAAATTTTTAAAAATTTAGTATTCGGCGGCCGAATATTCGGTATTCGGCCTGAAAAATTGCCGAATATTCGGTATTCGGCCAAATCACTATTCGTCCCATCCCTAGTTCTAATCGAAATTTTTTTATTACAATCATTAAACAGCTTTTTCTTATTAAGTTTCTATATGTTTTGTTTTCTAATAAGTGAATATTCTTCTCTCTTTTTTTTTTTTTTTCAAAAAAAAAAAAAAAAAAAAAAGAAACTGGTCAAATTATTTAAATAATTTATTTAAGTTAACTAGTTACTATATTGGCTTTTGTGGGTTGTTATGGCAAATTATTCATCTAGGGAAAGGCAAAAATTCATTTAAAAAAAAAAAAAGGGGGGGGGGGGGAGTAAAAAATCCACTGAAAACAGCATGGGATGAAAACGAAAAAAAAAAAAAAAAAAACCCTCACAATAACACGTTTTTTTTTTTTTTTTTTTTTTTTTTGGGGGGGGGGGGAGGGGGATAATAATTAAAGGTTAACACCGAAAGGAATATAAGGTCAAAATTGACTAGAAAAAGTAGTCGAAATTCAGAAGGGGATCAGGCTAGGGGCCCTGGAGCTATCGTTGAGGGTTTGCTACGTCTCGCCTAAGTGTTTTTAAATGTCTGTTTCTATTCTTCTATAAAAAGTGGAATCTTATTTTGAAATTAAAAAATTATTACTTTTTTAATTTTTTTTTATCTTGAATAGTAAGTAACCTTCATCAATAAATTGACAAAAGATGAAGTTTCGAAATAAATAATACCGATTTTCTTTTTCTTTTTTTCATTCTAACTAATCTAATTAAACAAAAGTATACATACATATTTTTCAAATACCCATCTTTTGCATTAAAGTTATTTTCAATTTAAAATAACATATTTATGCAAATTTGTTCTTTTAACTCATTCGTGCATTATAAAAGTATTGAAAACAAAGGATTATGTTGGAGACGTTTTTCCTAAGGGACATTTTTTTCCCCCCTGTTGATATAGTGTAACCACGTTTCCTAAAACTAGCAATGAGAAACAGTGCAAAAGCTTGGAGGGGTGCCAAATTGACCGACAGCTTGGGATTTGCAAAACATCCAGTAGTTTGACGCTCTCTTATCGCTTATTTTCTCTGAATCAGATGACTGTCTCCCCTATTTTAACACTGGACTCGTTCAGTCAGCGCTTGCGCAGAGACTTCCATGGTTTCAAGAAATGTGGTTGAAGAATACCATCCACAGTCTCCTTTTAAAAACGTTCAAAAGTAAATAGTAAACAGCTTAAATTTGATCAACTTTTTGAATTAGAAACTGTTATAGTTTATATAGAATTAGTTTATATAGTTTATACAGAATTAGTATAGCTGCCAACCTTTATAATTTTTTAATCAGATTTATCACCATTATTTTTTAATATGTCATATATATTTTCGGCGATTAAATAAGATAAATACAATTCTTAAAAAAAAAAAAAAAAAAAAAATCTGTATTAAATCTATCTTGATAAACGGGAGACTTGCCCTCTATGAAAGAGCAAGTACTCCTTTAACAGCATATTATTCATAGATATATTTTATTATTTAACTTGCTTTTGATTCATGTAGTCTGTACATTTGTAACAGCTAGCTAGTAACAATTATGAATAATACGTGGTCGGCAGGGGGGGGGGAGGGGGGGGGAGAAAAGAAAAAAAATCTGTTTTTCTAAAATAAAATATAATTTTAATTCCAGAAAAATTATTTTTACAAGTTTTGTGAAATTTATATTAATAAAAACTAAAAAGTTTTCATTATACTAGAATAACATTAAAATTGCTTTTTAATACCGTTTAACACGGAGATGGTTTCCGAAGCAATTTATAAAAATTTAGAACTAACTTAATAAAAAGAAATTCCAACACCATGTAAAAATACGATAACTTTCACCTAATAAAATTCTTGTGTCTGCTTAATTTAATGGCAAAAAAAAAAAAAAAATAAATAAATAAATAAATAAAAATAAATAAATAAAAAATAAATAAATAAATAAATAAATAAAAAATAAAAATATATATACAATATATATATATATTATATGATTCGTCCGTAATATAAATTAATACATTATAAAATCTCTTAGTTACACCTAATATAAAGCATTCTTTTATGCAACTGCCATTCAATTTAATTTATGTTAGTTTAACAGATTTATACACGTTTTATATCTGTGTACGGCGATTTATCTGTCCTCAAACATATATTTGCACACTCTTCCAATTTAAACTTACAGCGAATTCGTTCAGTGGACAGGGAAAAAGAAAATAAATTTAAGCTAATATCTAACCAACACTCACTCAGTGACAATGAGGTAGATTCTCATTCAAATTGCAGGTATTTTCAGCGTTATCTCGTCATGCTTTGATATTGGGAACAAACACAATTACATACAGATAATAACACCAATAATAAAACAAAATTTACGTATACGATGGAAGTTGAAAGATATGACAAAACGTTCGCTAAAATAAAAGCCAGGAAATTTTCTTGCTAGATGAAAGACTATTTTAAAAATATTGAACTCGAGAAAGAATTAAAATAGGTAACAAAAGGAGGATAGTTTCAACGCTTCTTTGTTGCCCTAATCACGACTGAAACAGTATCTATGAAAGGAAGTCTCAATTAAATACCATTACAAACTTCGCTACACGTGTTACGTTTCTTTTACAATAAACGATTGTTCCTAACGCAGGAAAGACAAAATGAAATCCCATCTAAAGACCGATCTATGAAAACATTCGAAAACGAAGACAGTTTTTATACGAAGCACTTACAATGGCCAGATATTACATTTTCTTTTATATGTTTAAGCAGTTTCGTCATTAACATTCATTTTACTCATTGTTATTAAATTTAAGAACTGTGCTTAATTTCACAGCTTAAATTAACAATAGAAATTACCATTTAGTTCAAAGATCTATATTTATGCTCATTTGTTCTGTTTGTTTCACTTTTATGGAATTAGTTATTTTAGGATACTCCGGGAAAAAATAATAAAAATAAAACCTCAAGCTTATTTTAGTTTTCTAAGTAATAGATATAAAATTCCGCACAAAACTGAATTTAATTCAGTATAACAGGACTTATTTTAATTTATTGTTCCATATAAAGGCATGCAGTAACTGTGTTCCATTCTCTAACATCATTTACTACATTCACTTTTACTTTCTTTTGTAATATATAAGAAGAAAGTATTGAATTCGTGAAAATCTTTGAACTCCAGATTTCGACAGATTTACATGTTTTGAGATGTCCTGAACAAGATTTGACGTTTTTTAGAAAGTGTCTGCCTGTCAGTCTGCCTCTGTGTATGTATCACAAATTTTGTGGACGCTTATGTCACGAACCAATGAACGAAATTTAACCAAACTTGGTATTTAGTTGGACTCTGACCTAAACTGGTGTTGATTAGATTTCGGGATCAGTCGCGGAAATGGCGCTGCTTCCCCCAACCCCCTTTTCTTTCTTTCTTTCTTTTTTTTTTTTCTTTTTTTTTTCTTTTTTTTTTTTTCACCCCAATTTTTAGCATGTTAGTATAGGACAAAATTGCTTATAAATGTACATAATAAGAGAACGAATGATTGAATCGCCTGCATTCATCATGGAAAATAATTTTAATAGATTATAATTTAATAAATAATTTGTATTGCGTGAATTAGTATAGGATTATATGTAGAAGAAAGTCTTGGTGACCACAACATACTAGTTTAAAATTTCTTTGGTATAGCTTTAGCATATGAGTCCCTTGGCGGGTTCTAAATTTTTGTTATCATTTTGGCGATGAATTAAAATGGCTACCGCAATTGTGTAACTAAGATCTTGGCGAGAAACGTCCGAGCTATTTAGGAGCTAAATTTCAAATTTTGCCAAGGAGTTCTATATTGAAGAGGTTCCATTTCTTTATCATGATTTTTCTTAATTTAATTTTAATTATTATTATTATTATTTTGAATGTATACGCGTTCATTTTTTTTTTTTTTTTTTTTTTTTAACATAAAAGGAAATGTATTTACTTATTTATTTTTGGCATCATTTTTTTTTTTTTCTTTTTTCCTTTTTTTCCATTCTTCTTCTTCTTCTACTTCTTTTTTTTTTAATTTTAAAGTTAAAATGGGGTTTTTATTTTGAATACGTTATCTGTTGGAGCTAAAAAAAAAATACGGCATTAGCCAGATTTTGTCCTGATTAATAAATGTACTAATTTTTTGATAAAATCTAAAAAATTGGTAACGACGGCAAAATCGCTGTCTAAAAGAAATAGTACGACCTGTCGTACTAAAAACTTTATGAACACATAATGTTTACTAACAAATAATGTGTCACAAGAAAATAATCTGGTGTGTCACCCACACGACTTTCTCTTACCCTGAAATTTAATACTATAAGTACGGATTGGAGATTAAGGGTTAAAATGACGAGTACAGTTGAGTAAACCTACGTTAAAACAATTCAACTTAGGTCTCGGAACCGCTTTATTTAACAAATAATCCCGAGCAAACTCACGTTTCATTATTGTACCTACATTTATAGATAATTCAAATCTGTTATTAAGTTCAAAACTTCATTTACAATTTTCACACGCGTCATTCCTTGAATCTTATCAATCTTGAACAAACTTTTCTAGTAACAAACGTATTCACTTCAAAATACATAATTTGAATCGCCTGAAATTATTTGTTTTTATTTTACACTAACAGACACAGGCAAAGATCAAACTATAAAACTTGACTTCAGTATTCAGGAAGACTGAAATGAATTAAAAGGAAGTGTTTCCACCTAAATTTCATACTTTAGTTAATTTTAAAAAACCTAATTGTGTCGAAAGACTGTTTGCACCTCTGGATTCAGCAAAATCGCCCCTTTCATTTGGTACCGAATTTGTAACGATGGTTAGGACTGATATTTCTATTTTATTCTGGTGTTACACAAAACTGATCTATAAAAACTCCAGATTGAAACTAATAGTCCTGCGTCCCTTATAGCAACAATAAGGAAACTAGTCTGGAAAAAGTAAGACAAAATATGTGCAGTGCATTCATGATGTAATTTTTAATAATCAGTAATTTTATTTAAACGATAATTTTTCAAATAAATGTCTAATTTTTATGCCTTGATTCCAGTCATTTTTTTAATATATTTTTTTTGAGTTTTACATAATAAATAAACAATCTTTAAAAGAAAGTAAACATTAGGCTAATCACAATTTATTCCCCCTTCCCCCACCGAAAAAGAAAAGTTGAATATCCGCTACATGTTTACAATTTATATTAATTTATAAATTACTTAAAAGAAAAAAAAAAGTTTTTTTTTTTTTTTTGAACAAATATAAATTTCTGGTTAAAACATTGTACATTAAAGTAGACATTAAAGCTAAAAGGTACATTAAAGCTGTACATTAAAGCTAAAAGGTATATATTCAAAAAGAATAATAAATTAGCCCTCACCCGTAGAAAAGACGCAAAGTTGAGTCACACTTTATTAATTACTAATATAATAATAATAATTTTAATAATAGATTTTGAATCATCATTTATTTAAAATCTAAACAAGTCTTGTTTGTGAATGTAATTATAAAAGAAACAAATTAAGTATGCAAGAAATGTATTCTATCTGTAACAAAAGAAACATTCGCATAAATCTAACTAATTAGAAAGACAATGATGCATAAAATACAGCGAAAATATTTTGTCATCTATATGCAGTAATTGTCTGAAACATAGCGTGATGCCGAATAATCTTACACGGTTGGGTGATCCTCTGGGTAAAAACTTTTAAGATGATCTTCTTTTTCACCTTTGATGGTAAGAGAAATACAACACGCGAACAATGAATGATGCGGAGAAAAATGCCCATGGGCCACTCCCAGGGCCGAAACTAGGATTTTTTTCACCCGGGGCAAGGAGAGATTTTGGCGCCCCCCCCCCCCTTCCACCTCAGACCAGAAATTAAAATTTTAAAGGAAATTTTACGAAGTTTTTATGGCCATTTTATTTTCAACTGCATTCATAAGAAGTAAATATTGAATTTAGTTCAAATTTTTGATAAATTTACTGATTTTGAAATGTATTATGATTATATTGAACGGATGTGTGTGTCTGTATGGGACACAAATACTGTAGCTAATTTATGAACTGCATGTTCGGAATTCCACGAAACCTACTGTGCAGTTGAATTCTGACATAAACTGGTGATGTCTAGTTTTTGATACATATCGCTCGACTTGCAGCACTTTTATGCGACGTTTTCTTATAGCTATATCTCAGCATCTCCAGGACGGAATTTAACAAACTTTATACATTATATGCTTGTTATGAAAAACAGAGTTTACAAAACAAAACAGAATCGCAACATGTGTTTCGTGTCGAAAAACTTAGCATGACACTTCGCCAGGCGTAAAAATGTACAAGCACAAGTAGAGCTACAACCAGCCGATTTTTATTACGATTTTTATTTTAACGTATATGTTTATATCTTTATAACATTTCTTGAAGAAGAAAAAAAAAAAAAAAAAAAAAAGAAGTTGTGAATCAAAGCATTATTTTAGGGGGGGGGGGGGGGAAGAAGAAAAGCGTATTATAGAGAAAGATTTAAATTAAGCTATAGTTATTATTTTTATTTATTTATTTATTTTTACTGGTTTAATGATAGTTTCTTTTTTTTTTCCCTCTCTCTTAAATTAATGGTATCTATAAATGACAATTCTAAAACAAGTGAATGTAAATTTCATATTCAATTACTTTTAAAATTGAAAATATCATCATTTTGAGAGAATTTAAAATGATATTTTGAATATTATAGTCGTTACATCAACTATACTGCAGAGAAATAAACAGACACATATTTAAGTTTTTAATATAATTAAGATGCATAAATTAATAGATATGAACAAGTATCTAAAAACTACTCATATCCATCAAGTGCGAACTAACCGTTAGCTCTCTAAATACACTGCGCTTCAAAAAAAAAAAAAAAAAAAAAAAAAAATTTCGAGCCCTGATACCACTTTTGCTGATTCTCATGTAAAATGATCTCCTGAATCCGAATATGACCCCCATTTTGCCCAATCACCCACCGTTTTCTCGGGACGCCAAATTTGTAATTTCAGTGGCAAATCCCCCTCCTCCCTCTAAATTTTCCCCTTGCTAAATGTTCATGTTTTAGAATTTTTCATTTCTGTAGCCCCTCAAGACAGTTAACAGTTAAAACAATCCCTTCAACCCTTTCAAATAAAATTTATAGCCATAAAAATACCGGAAAATGATAAAAATAGGGGAGCGTTCCCAAATAATGGTGGTGATAGGGCAAAATGAGCGTCATAATCGTATTCAGGAGGTTATTGTACAAAAGAATTTGCAAAAATGGTGTTAGGGCCAATTTTCATGCAGAGCAGTGGCATTTGTAAATAATCATTTTTTAAATCAATTTCAGGAAATAAAATAGAAAGGCAGGTTCTAGTCTATGAATATTCTCGGAACCAATCCAAGAAGACTATTATTAGAACCACTAATTTCATGGTTAATAGGATTATATACACCACAAAATAAGAATATCGTTTGTTCAGAAATAATATTCTACAGCTTTTTACAGAATCTCTCACAGGCAAATGCATAGCTTAGAGTTCAACAGAATTTGCTTCTGTGCAGATAGCCTACTTTTGCAATCTTCGACAAACAATTAGCTGAGAGAAACAATGCATAATATATAGAAAAAATTAACTCCGATAAAACTGAGAAAGGGCTTGCTGATTTTGGCAATCCTGAACTATTTTCTGCCAAATTTGATCGCTAATCTCGTGATGTCACTAAATTCATCACCAACAACTTGTCGCAGAGTGAATGCTTTGGCGACAAAGTTGGCAACCTGGCATTAATTTTGGTGAAAAATAGTGGCTTAATATTGCCGAAATTTGGAAGCTGGCATGATCTACTGTTTTCTTGCGCAGAACTAACTTCATCAAAAGTTCTACAAATCACTAATGAGAATATAAAAAAGAAAGAGTCATTACTATAATTATTGTTGACAAGAGCCTGTCTATTTCTTTATGTATTACTTTATACACGGTATTACAGTTAAAAGGGAAATAGATGGCAGATTTTTTCACTTCCACGGAAATGGGCATTAGCGGCACATTTTGCGACTTGTCGAAAGATTTGGCAATTTGGCACCCAATTTTGGCGAAAAGTTGTAATTTAGGATAGCCAATGTTCAGAGGATCTAACTTCAATAGAAACCGACTTGTAAAATTTTCCAGGTTAATTTATTAGTTTCTAGAGTAGAACTATCTCGAAAATTCTATAAATCACTAGCAAGACTGGATGAGTTCAGTTTCTGTTTGGACTGCAAGCTGAGCGTACATCTCTAAGAACTTTAAGCATTTGGTCATTGTTCTGAATTAGTAAAATTCCTGTTCTGTGGTACGTTCATGAGTACGAAAAACTGGTTTATTCGATTGCTTCAAGAATAATCATTGATTATTGACTTTTAGTCGGCTGTTTCCAGAATATTCATTAAATAAAATGCATTCATCTAGAACCTACAAGTCTTTACGAATTACTTTCTACGTGCAAGAATGTCAACAAATTTTGTAACTATCAATATTCACGCTAATATTAATTTCTGTTAAAATCTGTATGACGGAAAGTTATATATTGCAAAAAAAAAATTGTATTTTCGGTCATCATGGATATAATTCGTGGATATTCCAAAAGGGAAAGGCGCATGGAAACACCAAAATGAGAGAGATGGACAACAACTGTTGTAACAAACTTAGATGTGAAATTGCATCGTTCTACGTCTACTTGTTTTTGAGTTATACGAGATACACACACACACATACGCACACACAGACGTCACAAAAAATAGCATAAATTCGTAGATATCACAAAAGCGGGAGTTCATGTCAAGACCAAAATTGGTAAATAACAATTTCAAATATAAATTTGCAACTCTCTATGACTATTCGTTTATGAGCTATGCGATACACAAAATCCATTTCGCAAATCGGTTTCATAATACTTCCTTATGCTTTGAATAAAGAAGTAAAAAGTATAGTAAAAGTACAGACATTTTATTTCATTGTAATATTTATAATTATACATGTTAGGAGGTAGTGGTGGCTTTAGTTGTCATAGTACTTTGATAGGGATTTGCTGAGCCTTGTGAAGGATAGCTCCTAACTCAATTATTAACAAGTTATTTTGCATTCTTTTTGCTCTTTTATTTTTAGTGCACTGGATTGTTTTATAACATTATGGCCTTATTTTGAAATACTTATTTTAATAGTCACGACGGCGCCCTGAGAATTTTTTTTTTTTTTTTTTGCTTCCTTATGAATCATAATTTCTAAAGAGCCCTCTGAAGTTTAATCAAATGTACTAAGTATTTTCCAACCATTTACTTTTTAAAAAATATTGTTAGTCTTGGAGAATACTTTATCCACCATGTTTTTCCTTGTAAATGAACTCTGTTATCTATTAATCTTCTTCTTACATTTTTTTTTCTTTGTTCAAATTGCCCTGAGTAAAAGAATTTGACTTTTTTTTTTTTTTTTTTTTTTTTTTAAATGTGTAAATAAGGCAACAAACCAGCTTGTTTCGGCGCCCTTCTCCATCTGGCGCCCGGGGCAAATGACCCGCTCGCCCCCCTCTAGTTTCGGCCCTGGCCACTCCTCCTATCATAATCAAACTATTGCAGCAAAAAATTATTTTCTGCGTCGAAAGATGTTACACGCAAAGTCGAAAGCTGTAAAAGCTTCCATAAGAATGGTAAACACTGAATGAATACTGGCGCAGTCGGGATGTAAGCGGGAAATGATTAGAGGTTTAAATCCCACTCAGAATACTAAAATATTACACAGGAATTTGGGGGGGGGGGGGAGGAAAAAAAAGTCGCACAATGGATGGAAGCAGTAAATAATTTAGGGGTAGAACTCCACTTAGAATACTTAAGTATTCACAAAATTAATACTACTATATTACAACGTGTAACAATCAACAGAAAGAAAAGTAAAAATAATCTAGGTAAGTTTAGCATGCAACTGTTTTAAAGTCTCTAAGTAAGGAGTTAGTGGATTTTGAAATTACTAAATGTTCAAACAATAAAATAAGTTAACATTTAAAAACTAGTAACAAAAATTTCTTCTATATCTTTTTCTAAAATTATTTTCTTAATTTTGACCAAAACCAATCACCGCAGCAATTTACGTTGTAAACAGGTAGGGGGGCAGAAGAGAAGAAAAAAAAAAAGGCCTTTATTTATTATATTTTTTAAATGAAAAAAAAAAAAAAAATAAATAAATAAATAAAAAAAAATCACCAATGTTTAAAATTATCATAAATACAGGGTTCAATTATTCGTTTTATAATTATCAACGAGTTCTTTTGAAAAATACTTTTATTGAAAATTTAAATCCTCGAGGAGTGCGGTAGCTTGGTTAAAAATAACCCTAATTGTACACATTTATACGAAATTTTGTTCTATACTACCATATTGAAAATTCTGAAGGAAAAAAAAAAAAAAAAAGCAGTATGATAGCACAACCCATTGAGCGATATGCAGCAAAAGTTGATCCATACCAATTTATGATAACGTATGTGTAATTAAACACACACACACACACACACACACACATATATATATATTAAATTATTTAATTCCTTTACAATACTCAGCAAATGAGAGAAAGATGAAAATACCAACAATGAATTATATATATATATATATATATACATTCATGACATTCTGTGACATTGTTGACCTAGAGGCGCTATAAAATATTTGCCACACATAGACAAACGGACATTTCCTAATGCCACCTGTCTTTATTTAATACATAAGACATAAAAAAATATCTGTAAAATGTGGTAAATACAATGAAAGTTTATAAATCTAAAATAATATAAATATACATAAGTATGAAGATTTTATTTATTTATTTATTTATTTATTTATTTATTTTTAATTATTATTCTTAAAAATGCCATGTTTTTAAAACGCTACCAGCGACTTAATTTTAGACTAAATCCTATCAAATTCTTGAGAAGACATTCAAATAAATATGTATACCTATTTGAATTTCAGTCTTAATTTAGACTTTTGAACACAATTTTAAGTTTTGAAAAAATCTGAAGTTAAAAAAAATAATAATAATTAAAACATTACCAGATAAAAACACAAAAAAATTCTTGTGAAGTAATTCGTCAATGAACACACAGTGTAAGACAAAAATATGCTTAGAATACATATTTTAGCAATAATAATGTAAAATCGAAGGGGAAAAAAATTATATATTTTAATGCACATGTTTGCAAATTTTCTAAATTAAAAATAGTAAATAACAATAATAATAATAATAATAATAATAATAAAAACATTAAAAATAAAATAAATAAAATGATATAATAAAAAAATAAAAACAATGCTATATATATATATATATATATTTTATGTTTTTCGTGTGTGTGTGTGTGTGTGGGGGGTGATCCCTTATTTCTACCTCGAAACAACGTTGTATTTATTTGCAAGAATAATAAGGACATTAAAGAAACTGGCGAGGAAGAGGAACAAAAATACGAAACGTGTAAAATATTATGTGTAAAATAGAATATTTTTCATTTTCATACCGTACATTCTACATCTTTATGTTTTTATTCACTTTATATGAAATAAGGTAAAAAGAAGGGAAAAAAAAAAAAAAAAAAAAAACAGAATGATTTTATTAATTAAACTGATAATAATAAAAAAAGCAAATACTCCTTACAAAATAACTGAATAAAATTAGCTTTTTTTTTCTCTTAACCATCATTTATTGGCAATAATAAAATTGCAATTTAGAATAAATCAATCCTTAAAAATGTAAAATTTAATAATAATAAAAAATTAGAGCATACGTTTACCTTGACTGTAATACTACTTTTCCAGCAAAGACACATTCACGACGCGGAAAGTAATTCTACCAAGTTCACGCATGCGGTTTTTACGGATGGTTATTTTTTGCAGCTGTTTAACTGTTTCTGAAAATCAACGGTTTAGAGAGGTTAGAACGAAGAGAGAATTTCACCTTGCATCTACGCAACCGGATAGATAAAAATTAAACTTATTTTTATTTATTTCATTTTTTTTTTTTTTTTTTTTTTTTTTTTTTAATACATATATAACATAATTAATGTACTTTTCATAACTATTCTGTGTTACAATGAACTTATCTGCACATCTGTACTTATTATTTATTTATTTATTTTAAATTCATATATAACATAATAAATGTAGTTTTCATAACTATTCTGCGTTACAGTGAATACCTAATGGATACATAGAAATTTTCAAATCAAAATAATTATATGAAACAAATTATAACATTTTCTATATGAGAAAAAAATTTTGTTCGAAAATTCTCAACCACAGAAGAACAAATATAAAAAGAAACAATTACTTAAAAATCTATAAAATCAAAATTAAACGAACTAATCTTGAAAAAGTCAATTTAAATAAAACTAGGGGGGGGGGGGCTATGCGACGATTTTATTTCTTTTTCTTTAATACAACGTGTTATTATATAAATGGATGAGTTAAAATCAGACACCACCACAAATGATTTGCCTCCATCGTAAAAAGGGATCCTTAACAAAATTCAAATTCATAAAAAAGGACACTTCACAAAATACAAATCCATAAAAAAACTCTCTCCACAAAATTCAAATTTAATAAGCCCTTTCACAAGATTTTGTTTTATAAAAATGATCCTTCTTTTTATAATAAGTACTCATGTTTTCAGTATTATTTTTAATTAATGCTTTAATCTGGCTCAACGAAACTCTATTAATTTCATATTAAACTTTATATTCAATGATTGTAAAAAATGGAAGATGTCCCATAATATTTTATTTTTTCGCAAAAATATTTTATTTTTCACAAAAATAAAAATTTCATAAAAAAAGGACTAAAAAATTAAAGCCTGGATCGATCCCTGCTTCAGGTCAAACAATATTTCTATATCTTCAAAAGGTGAATGTTAAGGAAAATAAAGACAGAAATAACAAACTTTGAAATAATAAACAAAATTTTTGTAAGTAAATACCATAAAAACTTGTAATTTATGGTGTTATCAATAAGATTTTTCATTCATCATCATTCACAATACCAATATCTCGGTACATTTTACTATCAACAATTTAGAAATATTCGGATACTTTTTTTTTTTTTTTTTTTTTTTTTTTTTTAACTTTAATGCAATGCCAAACAACTTCACCACAATTAATTAAAGAAAATAGATTTAGACTTAATTAATGTAAATGTAAACATATTAATAATTAACATACAAATTATTTTGTGAATATACAGTCGAACCTCGGTAACGTGAATTACTTTTAACATGAACTGTTTTTACAGTCCCCGTCAAAATGAAGATTAGTTTAGTTATATGAAAATTAGTTACTGATTACATGAACAAATTTTTTGTCCCCTTGAGATTCACGTTAAGGAGATTCGACTATATATGTACTTTCTTTTTTTCTTCATTCAAAAAATTTAAGGCGATTATTTTGATACTTTCTGAAATGAAACTGGTACACAACAGATATTTTTTGTTCAAGAAGAATTCTCCCAAACTGTATATTCATTTTTGGCAGCCATGATAAACTTCTAAGGCAAAAAATAATTCTCAACTTATAACTCGCAATAATGCAAATAAATGAGTAAATAAATTCTTTCTTCCCTAATAACTATCTTAAATAATAATACATCTTTATTAAACTCGCAGAAAATAATGCAACTATATTTTGGCTGTTATTCAAGTACAGGAAGGCTGTTTACCCGTGGAAAATCATCCAAATTGCTCGTATCTTTTATTGTGTTTCTGTATTATCATTTTGCGAATCCCGTCGCCAAATCCGCTGTCGTACATCAAGCTAGTTGAGAATGTGATAACATCTTCCGTCGACATGGTTCGCCGATTCTGATGATCTCTCTCTCTCTCTCTCTTTGTCCACTCATTATCCAGAAGAGGTCAAGGTCTTAAACCTTCTATTCCCAGCCCTTGAAGAAGTAAATAATGTGTGAAATGACGTAGCAAATGGATGTTCTGAATATTAAGTACAAATATTATATTGTGGTTTTTCTGCAGTAAAACAAGACATCGTCCTTTTTTTGTTATTGCCCATCTGCGCAGCATTAGTGCGACGTAAAACCCAACCACAATAACTTTTTTTTGATTGTTTGTTTGTCTCCCGTATCTGTATAAATTTGATAAAAGAGCCAAGACGTAAGAAAAAGCGATCATATAAATTTAAGAAAATACAGACTATTTAATTGAACAATAATATTCGATATTTTAGATGAAGACGCCTTTTTTAATTACTGCAATATCCTTTCATGATGATGCTTTATAGCCCCTCCCCCACCCCGAAAAAAAAAAAAAAAAAAAAAAAAAAAAAATCTTGACACCACATCTCTTTTGAGAAATATTCAAGGATCACATAGCGGGCATATATAATTAGAATGATCATCAGTGTTGTGGAGGATTATGACAGTGATAGTTAAATGAAATATCACATGGTAATTGTTAAAATAAATAAAACCAAACATTTATTTTAAAATAATTCAATTTTATCAAAATTTATAAACAAATTAAGACATAAAATAAATTACAGGAATAGGATTTGCTACACATTTAACGATGAAAATTGATTATAGATATTTTTCTATGAAAATTGCGCCTTTCCTTTAGTAAATAAAATAAATCAATTAATTAAATTGCGTAGAATTAGTGAATTCTTAATTACTAAGAATTGTTTTCGCAGTATATATTGCTAAACTATTATTTTACAGCACCTGCTTAATAATAAAGCTGTCTTCGGCACACTCTGTTACATTTTAGCCCCCCCCCCCCAAAAAAAAAAAAAAAAAAAAAAAAAATATATATATATATATATATATATATATATATGGGAGAAGGGGGTACATTGGGACACGGGGCACATTGGGACAAAGGCTTTTATTCCTTTATAATTGCAAAATAAAATTTGTAAAAAATCACACTAGATGGCACTTAATAGTACATCTTTATATTTGTGATTTCAACTCATTCATTGAAGTCTGTTGCCTGTGAACAAGGTTTGTTTATTTTATCATATGAAAAGTAATTTTTTTCAATAAATTAATGTTGATTTTTTAGGTAATAGAAAATAAATATTTTAATTTTTAAAAGTACTATGTGTTTTTATAAACATTAAGCTTTCATTTCCACTATAGATCATTAGTCCATATGCTCTAGAAAATTTGGCCTAAACATTTGTTTTGAAAATGACCTGATGGGGTACACTGGGACACCAATACATGGGGCACATTGGAACTGCTCCAATGGCCCATTCATTTCTAACACCAATATACTTTTATTTATTTACTTATTTTTTGCACATATAAGCTAATTGTATTCATTTTTTTTCTAGGTATTCTTTAAATAAATAGAAAATGATTAGAAATTATAAGCCAAAAACTGAAAACTAAAATTTCAGAAGAAAATATAGAAAAAGCAATAAATGGAATAATCAAAGATAAACTTTCTGTGGGGGAAGTTGCAATTAAATATTATAAACCAAAATCTACATTATTTAATAGATTGAAAAAAAAGAGAGAGAGAGAGAAAATAAGATTGAGTGCGTATACTACAAATATAAATTATAAGTTTCAATCCAAATATACATCTCAACAAATATTCACAGCTGAACAAGAACTCTTGTTGAAAGATTATTTAATATCATGTTTTCAACTTAACTATGCCATCAACACGATCCTACATAACATTGGAGTTTTGGGTAGACTTGCAGGGTTTTGATGTGCGTTAAGATATGAATATGCAGTAATGCTTCATAACAATTTCATTTTTTCATAATTACCTACTTTATTATTATTTGTTATTGTATCAAATTCATTGTTTTGAAAGCTTTTCATTTACTTTAGCAAAATATTTTGCAATATTGTAATTAGATAAATAAAAAGATGGTTGTCTCAATCTGCCCCTGCACGGGGAACATTGGGACACTTTTGCATAAGTTATGTTTGAATTATTTCTGTTTGTAAAACACATTAAACAATGCTCATTACACATTCAAAAGGTGACCAATAACACAAATATTTAAATAAAAATGCACAAAAGCATTAAAACTTTTATAAATTGGAAAAAAAATATGCTTTTATAAAAAGTGTCCCAATGCCCCCCCTCTTCCCCTATATATATATATATATATATCATTTTAAAGTAAAATTTATGAACAATCCCGCCAATCAAAACGAGATGAGAATTTGCGACATTTTACTCAGCTATTTATTTCTCTTTAGAGTTTTCAGTGTTCATTTCGTGTGTTTCAGTCTATTGCTAAATGCTGACGCAAACAGACAACAACCGCAATTAAAGTGAATACGAATATGATAATTTGTATCGAGTTTATTTCAGTTTGGCCAAAATATACTATTTGGTATAATGTACACAAGTACAATTAACAAAATCTTCATAAACTCATTAACTTTTATCTAGATATGTATATTTTTTAAATCTTTAATATTAACTGGTTTCGAACTGAAATCAAACATTTAACATTTTTTAAAGTAACGTGGACTCTATTACAAATACTAAGCAAAATCACCCAGAGGAACTACAGAAAGACGATCCCTATATCTTATAAAATCTACACTAACCTTATTAAAAAGATCTTTTTAAATAGATAAAAAACAATAAAAGTATAATGTTAAAATTAAAGTAATGCTTTGACATATTATTAATAATTAAATAGGTTGTTTTAAAGCATCATCGTCATAATAAAAACTAATAAAGCCAAGTTTTTGGGGTCAACGCTAATATCATAGTTACAATTAAGTACAACTAACATCATAGTTACACCAATGTATTGATATAAAGAAAATAGATTTTTGATTTGAAGGAATGAGTGAATCAACTGTAATCCTCGTCGACTTCTTACAAAAGATTTTATCGTGCGAAGGTTTGTTGATTTCAGCACCATGGTCGTTTTAATTGTTATCTTCATCGTAATATTTTGGCGTACTCTATTTTTAATTTTAGACAAAATATCTGATTCAGAATTTCCGAGATCTTAATTTTAGGGTAGTTCTTAGATAATCCCGTTTTAGTTCATTGAGTGACCATCACCATAAAGTGTAGAGAAAAGATGATATTTTGAAAAATAATGTTTACAGAAAAAAAAAAAAAAATCGTTAAATAGAGAATATACTTCATTATTTAGAAGTTATTTTACAAAGACATTGTTATTATAATAGGGGAAGAGGGGGGACATTGGGACACTTTTTATAAAAGCATATTATTTTCCAATTTATAAAAGTTTTAATGCTTTTGTGCATTTTTATTTAAATATTTGTGTTATTGGTCACCTTTTAAATGTGTAATGAGCATTGTTTAATGTGTTTTAGAAACAGAAATAATTAAAACATAACTTATGCAAAAGTGTCCCCAATGTTCCCCGTGCAGGGGCAGATTGGGACAACACTGATTTAATGATGGGGCACTTTGGGACAACCATCTTTTTATTTATCTAATTACAATATTGCAAAATATTTTGCTAAAGTAAATGAAAGGCTTTCAAAACAATGAATTTGATACAATAACAAATAATAATAAAGTAGGTAATTATGAAAAAATGAAATTGTTATGAAGCATTACTGCATATTCATATCTTAACACATATCAAAACCCTGCAAGTCTACACAAAACTTTAATGTTATGTAGGATCGTGTTGATGGCATAGTTGAGAACATTATATTACATAATCTTTCAACAAGAGTTCTTGTTCAGCTGTGAATATTTGTTGAGATGTATATTTTGATTGAAACTTATAATTTACACTCAATCTTATTTTCTCTCATTTTTTTCAATCTATTAAATAATGTAGATTTTGGTATATAATATTTAATTGCAACTTCCCTCACAGAAAGTTTATCTTTGATTATTTCATTTATTGCCTTTTCTATATTTTCTTCTGAAATTTTAGTTCTTTCAGTTTTTAGCTTATAATTTCTAATCATTTTCTATTTATTTAAAGAATACCTAGGAAAAAAATGAATACAATTAGCTTATATGTACAAAAAAATAAGTAAATAAATAAAAATATATTAGTGTTAGAAATGAATGGGCCATTGGAGCAGTCCCAATGTACCCCATGCATTGGTGTCCCAATGTACTCCATCAGGTCATTTTCAAAACAAATGTTTAGACCTAATTTTCTAGAGCACATGGGCTAATGATCTATAGTGGAAATGAAAGCTTAATGTTTATAAAAACACATCATACTTTTAAAAATTAAAATATTTATTTCCTATTACCTAAAAAATCAACTTTAATTTACTTGAAAAAAATTACTTTTCATATGATAAAATAAACTAACCTTGTTCACAGGCAGCAGACTTGAATGAATGAGTTGAAATCACAAATATGAAGATGCACTACTAAGTGCCACCTAGTGTGATTTTTTACAAATTTTATTTTGCAATTGTAAAGGGATAAAAGCCTTTGTCCCAATGTGCCCCGTGTCCCAATGTACCCTCTTCTCCCCTTATCTTACTTTGAAGAAAAAGTTTATAAAATGGAAAAATTCGTAAAATTGAGGTTCATTAAATGGATGTTCGACTGTACACATTTCTTCCCTTTTATTTATTGAGGACATCTAAATTATATACAAGCCTGCAACAATTTTCAGCTTCAGGATTTCAAAGTAGACGTTAATAAGATAGTGGCAAAAAATAAAGTAAAATAAAATACATACATAAGTAAAGCAGATACGAATTTCAAAACATTTTTGAGAAAGATTTCAACTTTTTTTTTTTTTTTTCTTTTTAAAGAACAAACGAATTGGATGGATAAAAGAAATTATAAAATAAAATAATAAACTTTTCTTATGGATAAATGTATTTGTTAGCAGGTTCAATAGCAATTAAATCACCATACACTTTTCATGCATGAGACACAGACCATGAAATAATGTATAACAATATTCGTTTCATCCACTAGAGAATTCTAGAAAATGGATAATAGGTATAGTTTTTATTCGACTTCCGTTAAAAAATATTCAACACAATAGATGCATCCGTCTTTTTTTTTTTTTTTTTTTTTTTTAATTCATCTGCACTTTCATCTTTATCCATGATATGCCCACAAAACTATAATATATATATTTTTTTAAAGTTAATATTTTTACGTAATATCATGAAATAAATGTTATCGAAAGAAAAGAAATATATATATATATTCGAAGCCACCGAAATTTAACTTATTGAATTCAGCTGATAGTTAATTTATTTTTTATTAGAACATGATTATTGGAATGTTTGTCTATAGCATTCATGACCTTGGTGAAATGGCGATTTCTGTACCTTTATATATTTTCTGCTTGCCTTCAAATAATGAAATACATTAAATTTTTAATATATTACATAAATTAATATTCTAAAAAATTATTAACATCAGCCTTTT
The DNA here is from genome assembly GCA_963930645.1 of Salticus scenicus. Classification (NCBI taxonomy): domain Eukaryota; kingdom Metazoa; phylum Arthropoda; class Arachnida; order Araneae; family Salticidae; genus Salticus; species Salticus scenicus. The sequence continues at coordinate 162,575,681 of OZ005652.1, forward strand.
TTAACATATCAATACAGTTTAAAGAATAGATTAAACCTAAAAATAAGTCTAAAAAAATCTGGAGTGACTCCACTCGCCTTTTCGAAAATTATGAACGGCTGTATAAAAAAAAGTAAAGTACAAGAAGTCGTTAAGTAAACAAAAGAGGAAATCATAATAGGATATTTGAATATTTTTCTCTGTATAATATGTTGTTTATTTAACGCTATTGCCCTTTAAATAATTTGAGACCATGAAAAATTCATAGTGATAATGATGGATCATAATGATATAAATTTTCGCTGTGTCCCTGTAAAAATCTATAAGTGCTAGACTCAACAAATCTATACACTTCGTGCGACGGTGACCCATAACAGGCATATAATTTTCAGTTCAATCGGATAAGGTGTTTCGACGCTATTGCACTTTAAACATTTTACGCCCATAAGCAATAATGGTAAAAAAAATTTCGAAAAATCGTTAAATAAGCAAAAGAGAACTTATAATAGGGTGTATGAGTACTTTTCTTCATATAGTATGCTGTTTAATTTAACGCTATTACCCTTCAAATAATTTGCGCCCATAGATAATAATGATACATTTTCGTCGTGTTCCTGTAAAAATCTGTAAGTGCTAGACTCACCAAAATCTATAATTTTCGTGCGATAGTTACCTATAACATGCACATAAATTTTCAGATCAATCGGATGAGGCATTTAGACGCTATTATATTTTAAATAATTTGAGACTATAAACCACAATGATTTTCTTTGTGTCTCTGTAAAATAACTAGAGGAGTTGGATTCACCAAAATTTATATGGTTTGTGCGGCTGTGGCCTGTAACATGTGTATGAATTTTCAGTTCATTCAAACAAGGAGTTTAGACGCAATCGCACTTTAAATAATTTGAGCCCTTAAAGCATAATAATAAAGAATTTTTCTTTGTGTCCCTGTAAAAAACTACCTATAAGTGCTAGATTCACCAGAATCTTTATGGTTCATGCGACGGTGACCTACAGTACGTATATAAATTTTCAGCTCAATCGGATAAGGCATTTAGACGCTAAAGATTTCAGATCATATGCCAAAATCAGAGAATTTTTTCTTGTGTTCCTGTGAAAAAAAACTATAAGTATATTAGATTCACTAAGAGCTATACAGTTCGAGCAACGGTGACCTTGCTTTTAACACATATATAATTTCCAGATCAATCTGATAAGGCATTTAAACGCTATTGGACTTCGAATAATTTTAGCCCATAGGCCATAATGATAAAGAATTTTTCATTGTGTCCCTGTAAAGAAAGTATACGTGCTAGATTCACCAAAAGTTATGCTGTTCGTGTAACGATAACCATGTGTGTAAATTTTCAACTCAATTAAATACGGCGTTTAAACGCTATCGCAGTTTAAAAAAATTTGGCCTATATAAACCATAATGATAAAGAATTTTTCTTTGTGTCCCTGTAAAAAAACTAATAAGCGCTGGATTCACCAAAATTTATACAGTTCATATGAGGGTGACTCATAACATGTGTATAATTTTCAAATCAGTCGAATAAGGCATTTAGACACTATCGCACTTTAAAGAATTTGGGCCCATAGACCATAATGATAAAGAATTTTTCTTTGTGTCCCTGTAAAAAAATTATAAGGGCTAGATTCACAAAAATCAATAGGGTTCGTGCTATGGTGACCTAAAATATACGTACGAACTTTCAGCTCATTGGAATAAAGCGTTTAGATGCTATCGTGTTCACTTGCATACATACACACATACATCATCATCATAAAATTAGTAAATATGAATTCAGGGGATCTCAAAACGTGTAGAAACACCAAAATCTCAAACTCGGATTTTTGGCATGATTACAATACTTTCCTCACTATAGTGTGTTCAGAAAGAAAAAAAGAATTATTAATTTATCATTTATTTCATTCATAGTCGTTTAAAATATATTCTATTCACACGTTGTTGAACAAAATGTAAGTGCTACTATAGCGGAAATTCGTACATTTTTTACACGATTTTGATGTAGTATAATATAACACTAGCAGGCTTTGCCCGCTTCGCTGGTCACTAAATTTAAATGGGAAAAAAAAATTATACTATTTTAAAAACCGAAATATAAAAGAAGATACATTGAAGTCGTTCAAAAACTTCGCTTTCGGTCCTCGCTGCCTTGAGCAGGGACTTCTTTCTCGTAATGTTTTGGGTCGTTGTCGCTAGTGTAAGCGGCAACGCCTTACCTGTGAACTTCAATTTGGGTGCTCATTGGGTGGCAGTTTTGAAACGCACAGTATCGAAGCAGACTTTTATATTTAAATCACAACTATACATAAACAACATTTTATGACTATATATAGTACTAGCAGGCTTTGCCCGCTTCGCTGGTCACTAAATTTAAATGAAAAGGAAAAAGACATTTTATACCATTTTAAAAACAGAAATATAAAAGAAAAAAAAATACATTGAAGCCGTTAAAAAACTTTCGCTTTGAAAGAAGTCGCTGCCTTCAGCAGGGACTTCTTTCTAGTAATGTTTTGGGTCGTTGTCCCTAGTATCTGCGGCAACGCCTTACCCGTGAACTTCAATTTGGGTGTTCATTGGATGACACTTTTGAAACGCACAGTATCGAAAAATATCGAAGTAGACTTTTATATTTAAATCACAATTATACATAAACAACATTTTACGTACTACTATATATAGTATTTATGTTCATGGTATTGCGTATATTTTATTTGATGTCGAACATAAAATGACAGCAATTTCACGACAATATGCCCCGTAATACAATATGCTATGAACGACTGACTTATATATGACTGATGTATAAAAAAATAATAATAAATATGTAAAACTCACGGTACACAGCTTTATTTTAATTCTCACTTGGCGGCTTTTTGAATTTTCGTACTATGGGCTTTTTTTTTTTTTTTCCCCTGTATACTTTTCTTGTATAAAATGGGTGAATTTTTTCAGGAACCTATTTTGATAATACTTTTATCGGTTGCACCTTTTCGTTAATTTATAAGAATCCTTTATATTCTATTTATATTTTTAATGGTTTATATGTTTAAAATAGTGTTTGTTTAAATAAATTTTCGATTTCTAAAACTGCTTTTTCTTCTATAAAATTATCTACTTAGATAAAAGTAGATAATTTCTGTGACTATTATTTCTGTTTCGATATATTTTTCTGCAATATTTTTGTAATTTATTTATATTTTTGATGCGCTACTTATCTTAAAATGACTATTGCTAAATTCAAGTTCTTGGCGAAAAATGTTCAGTGTATAAACTTCAGCGCTAAATTTAAAAAATCGCTCATGAGGATTTATAAATAAAACTGATAAAATTTTATCACACAAAAATTTTATATTTTAGAGTAGTAAAGTCAAATGTTACGTCATGGGCTTCTTTTTTTTTTTTTTTTTGTTTCAACAACTTCGCAGAAAAAAAAAAAAAAAATTCTTTTAAAAATGAAAAATCAATTTAAGAACAACATACTATGACATTATGAACTATATTAGCCCTTTATCAATATGTATAAATTTTTTAAAGTGATAATGACGTCAATTCTTGTGAGATGTACCTATATAATATTTCTCTAACGTGGACCAGTTACAATTATTTTTTTGGAAACGATACGATAGTAGTGAAATTAATAAATTACGCGAAAATAGAAAATAATATTTAAAAAATGAACAATATTTAAGCACGCGGACTCTTCAGAATCTTTGCAAGCACATACAGAATATGAATTATTGTCCTAAATTGACTAAAAAACGCAATCATAAAAAGTATAGTCAAAATAGGATTAAAAAAAAAAAAAAAAAAAAAAAAAAAGCCAAAATAAATAAAATGCCACCGCACTCTTGAAAATAAAAATTTTAAATAAAAATTAAAATTTTAATTAGGTGGTGAAACTAATAAATTTCAAATATAAGTTTCAAATTTTAAAGTTAAATAAGGAAAGAAATAAAGTGCGAAAATTTCACACGGGTTTGCTATTTTTTTTATAATACGCAAGCGAAGTGATGACGTCCGTGTATGCAAGATTTCCTATGTTAATAGCTCATTGGATTTTTTTTTTTTTTTTTTTTTTTTTTTTTTTTTTGTAAAAATTATTAAAAATCGAGGAAAAATATTTCCCGATTTTAATCCTCATATTTGGGTATGGATATGTATTAATTATCGTGTACATGCGTTAGATTAAGTTGTTTTTGCTTTAAAATTGGTAAAATTTGAATTTTAAATTTCAAAACTCTAGAAAAAAAAAAAGAAAAAACAGCAAACTTCCATATTTAATTGAAAACATAAATATTTCATTTCAAAGGATGATATTTATACAATAAATATCCAACTAATATACTAATTAAAAGAAAAATTATAAATATTCTATCATAATTTGAAATCAATTTTGTTTTCAAATGTCTAAATAAGTTTCTAGTATAAGATACTACTATGTTGCAGCGGAATAGATTTCATATCTGTCATCCTTGATTGAAAGGAAAATATATATATATATATATAAAAATAATAGATAACGTAATAAAATTTAATCTTAAAATTTAGCAATTAATAGAACTAAAACAATAACAGAACACTAAAATATAGAACTGAATTTAACATAGAGGAAAGAATGACACAAAAAGTTGCGATGATGAACCAATATATATATATATATAGAGCCAAATTATCTGGCAAACATATTTAATTCCTTTCAAAAATCATGGTTATTTTAACAATTTATATTAAGAGAGTAATGAATAATATGAAACAATATTCCGTACAATACATACATTACGAAAATATACATCTGGCATGTATATTTTCGTATTACGTTTTTGATCGCCAAATACAAAAAGTGTCAATAAGAATACTTAAATAAGAAGAATGTGCGAATATTAAAAGTCAATTGATTGGCTACTATCTTAATTTCTTTTCTTTTTGCTATGCTTGCAAACTGTTTTCAAAATTAAGAAACAATACTAGAAGTCATTGAGATTAAATGCTTACTCACAAGATTCCAGTTCCATATATTTATGGGTGTTCTGTAGCAGTCCCATTTCAGTACATCAGCAATTTAAAATTAGTGCGTAAATCATCTCTGAGTAGAAACATCGTAGTGACCCAACAGTGGAAACTGAGTGCGATGATGGCTTTACAAAATTTCCGCCATTACAGGAACAGGAAGATGCACGATAACAAAAGACTCCCCCCCCCCCTCTCTTTCTACGTACCTTTTTTCACTCAGTACACTTAGTCTCATAAAAAGCAATGCACAAAAATATAGATCAGGAAACATAGCAAAAAATATTAATAAAGTCTTTTTATTCTAAACTTTTTTTTTTTTTTTTTTATAATTAGTGAGGTTATTCTTCATAACACTAGAAATAATAATAATCTATATCATATTTCTTTAACGTGGACCAGTTTAAATTATTTTTTGTCGAAACGATACGATACGCGAGGATAAAAAAATTCATATTTATGCATGGACAATACTTAAGCACGCGAACTTAGCTCAACGGACTAATCAGAAAAAATGACGACATTTGTCTGATGAGATTATTTTACGAAAAAATAGATTTTTAACAGTTGTTTCTTCAGAATCTTTGCAAGCGTCATTTTAAACCTAGCAATATTTTAAAGATATACACAGAATATGAACTTTTGTGTCATAAATTGACTAAAAAACACAATCATAAAAAATATAATCAAAACAGGAATTAGTTTATTTTATTTATATACCAAAATTAATAAAAATTCATCGTCAACATGACGACAAAAATTTAAAAGGAGTCGTGGGAGTCCTACATTAAAACTGCACTGCCTGTGGAAGTGTGAAAATTGGGTCATGAACAATAAATTTTATTTGGAAACTTTTCTTGTGCAATATTCATTTGGTTTTAATAATAATTTGGCTTCTGGTAAATTAGAATTTTAATTAGGTGGTGAAATTGGTATAACATTTATGAGTTTCAAATTTTAAAGGTAAATAAGAAAAGAAATAAAGTGCGAGTTTTTCGCACGGGTTTGTTAGTAGATAAATAAATAAATATGCATTAAAAATGAAAACCTGAATCACTAGCAAATCTAAAAGTTTTTCGCGGATTTTAACTCTTTTAGTAATGAATAACTAGATGCTATTTTCTTTTAAACTAACAAATACTTTTGAAGTATGTACCCAATATATTTAAAACTTATGCATATTTAAAAAGAAAAAAAAAAAAAAAAAAAAAAAAAAAATCCACGTCACAACAGGACCGCAGGGATTGAACCAGCCTCATTTAGAGTAAAATTATCCATTTTTGTATAAATTACAGCAAATAATTTTTATTAATATTAAGCATACACATTATTCTCTTTTTTTTTTTTTTTTAAGGTAGCTTTCATACAGGCAAAGCAGAGATACCTACACAATTATTATTATTATTTGCAATAAATTTTCCCATTTAAGGGGGGGGGGTTAAAATTTCTACAGATTAAAGTCTTGCGCAGATCGGGATATAGACGACCAGAAACAAACAAACAACCAAAAAAAAAAAAAAAAAAAAAAAGCATTCAAGGTCAAATATATATATATATATATAATATATATATATTGATAAAAGTAACTAATTATAATTATCAAATATCATATATATGTTTCTCTTGCATTCCACAATCTTGTAACATTAAAATAATAATTCATCATTACAATGATCAAAAAACCAGGAAAGAAGACTTGAATTAATCAGTAAACAATTACACATGGAAGTGAAGTTTTATATAAGGAAAATATATTGAAAAGTTAATATGAATCATTTCTGAGATATTGATATACGAGATAATTTATAACAAATATGAACAAAGTATAACAGAAATAATAATCTATATATATAAAAATGAATGTTTGTCTGTATGTTATTTATAAAATCGTAAAAGGCTTGACCGATTTCGATCATTCTTTTTTTGTTTTTTTCCTTATAGGTCAGGGATGGTTTAGGAAAAAAAAAATTGAAAAAATCTTTAAAATTAATTAAAATATGAAAATAATAAACTTATTGACTTATATTGACTTAATATGAGCCATTTAAATTTTTAATTGTTGCCAAAAAAAGTTTACGAGATGTATTTATTTATTGTTTTCAGCATAAAATGAAATATGCTTTCACGCGAAAAATAAGAAATTACTAAATGTTAAATTGGTCGATGAGAAAATGACACTTTATAATTTTAAAATAAAATAGTAATATTACAAATCTAACATATTTCTTCTGAATTTTATTTCACAGCATTTTTTTATATACCTGAACTTCAGATTTTTTTTTTTTTTTTTTTTTTTGTAGTATGGCGGATGAAACACGCTTGGCATAAACGCTAATTCAGCAATATATTAAAGGTATTTTCTTATTTATAATTCTTGACAATTTTTTATTATTTTGATGCTGAAGTAGATCGGACATTTTTCGCCAAGGAAAAGATAGAAAGAAATACGCAAGCGAAGTGATGACGTCACTGGCCGTTCGTGGATGCAAGAAAAATATTTCCTATGTTAAACGCCCAATGGATTTTTCGTAAAAAATTATTAAAAATCCAGGGAAATTATTTCCCGATTTTAATCCCCATATTTAGGTATAGATATGTATTAGTTATCATGTCCATGCATTAGATTAAGTTATTTTTGTAGTAAAATTGACAAAATTTGAATTTTTAATTTCAAAACTCTAGAAAAAAAAAAAATAAAAAAATGCCAAACTTCCATATTCGATTGAAAACACAAACATTTCATTTCAAAGGATCATATTTACACAATATCCAACTAATATACTGATTGAAAGGGAAATGATAAATATTCTATCATAATTTGAAGTCAAATTTGTTTCCAAATGTCTAAATAAAGTATCTAATATAAGATACTAATATGTTGTAGCGGAATAGATTTGATATCGGTCATCCTTGGTAGAAAAATAAAATATCGCCAAATTATTTGGCGAACATAATTTAATTCCTTTCAAAAATCATGGTTATTTTAACAACTTATTTTAAGACAGTAATGAATAAGGTACAACTATAGTATTTCCCCTCAGCTGAATTTGGTGATTTTTCTTTGGCGCCGATTTGAACGATAACGATGTCGTCCTGGATTGTTTGCGATATAATATGGCAGCCTGCATGCTATTTATTTTGGATTTATGATTTATAATTTAGCTTACGATTTTATCATTTATGCTATATGATTTATGATTTTTAGATTTATGATTTAGCCATAATCGCCAACGAAAAATCGCCAAATCTAGCTGAGGGGAAATACTATAGTTGTTCCATGAATAATATGAAACAATATTTCGTACAATGCATATTACGAAAATATACATCTGGCATGTATATTTTCGTATTACGTTTTTGATCACCAAATACAATAAGCGCCAAGAACGACAGAGTTTTGAAATTTAAAATTAAAATTTTGTCAATTTGACAGCAAAATAACTCAATCTAACACATGCACATGATAACTAAAACATATATGTACCCAAATATGGGGATTAAAATCGGGAAATAAATTTCTTCGATTTTTAATCATTTTTTACAAAAAATCCAATGGGCGTTTAACATAGGAAATCATTTCTTGCATCCACGGACGGTCAGTGACGTCACACTTCGCTTGCGTAGAAACAATAATCGCATAAATTATATTTTGGTCTAAAACGGCAACAAAAATTTAAAAGTCGCCAAGGGCATTAAGGCTGTACCATGATCAAGTTTACATATTAATTTATTTATTTTTCTATATACCAACAACTATTAACTAAGCATGAAGTATATATAACCACAAAATAATAATGATTGTCTCATGCGATAGAAGTAGCCGATCATAGCATATTGTAATATTATATTTGGCTTGAAATTGCTGTCATTCTATGGTTGATCGATTAAATCAAATAAATATAGAGAATAACTTGAAAGCAAATATTATGTACATCACGTATAATGTTGCTCATATATAACTAGGATTCAAATATAAAGGGCTACTTCAAAATTTTCGATACTGTCCGTATCGAAATTGTCATATATGATAAGCACCTAAATGGAAGCCCACAGGTAAGTCATTATCGCAGGCAATAGGGGCAGGTATCGCAGAATGCGAGGACGAACAAGGCGCTGCCGAAGGTAGCGAGAACCCAAAGCGAACTTTTGAGCGATTTCAGTATTATTATTTTCTCTTTTTTTCATAAAACTATATAGAAAAGAGTTTCCTTTAAATATAGTGACCAGCGAAGCGGGCAAAGCCTGCTAGTAATAAATAAAAAATATATTAATAACTAGTAGAAGGAGCAGAAGCTATTACGGGTGAAGCGGGTTAAACCAATTTGGCCAGCGCCCAACTTTACCCAAAATTCTCTGCAAGACCACGTGATAACAAAGCGGAAAAAAGTTAAAATAAATATAATAATCACTGCAAATAAATAAAATAAATAAAGTAATAATAATAAATAAAATAAAATGAATAAATAATAAGCAAGCAAAAAATTAAAACTTATCGAGAAGTCCTTAAAAGATTTAATTTAATAAAGTACTTATATGACCAAAATTTAGAAAACGTGGTTTTTTGGTTTAAAATAATATTCAAGACTATCTTTATTTATATGAAGCAATAATAATTACAATATGTAAGAGACAATAAGATTAAACCTTTTAAACAGAATGTAGTTATAAATGAAAAAACTAACAATATTAATATATGAGATATTTGAACGTCGAGTGTTTTTCCCCTGCCTTAATTATTCTGTTGCAGTGAAAGTAGTTTTACAGGCAGTGAGCCTTGGCGACCAAATTTAGTTAAAAATAGTAGCTCAGGGTTCCCGAAGTTTCAAAGCTCTCCAACGCACAGGCGCCTAAATCTCAAACTTTCTATGCATTTCTCGATAGAAACTGAGCCAAGCCCCACCGCCAGAGGGTATAAGTAGGGGTGAGTAGACCTGCGAGAGAGTGTTTAGTAGTCACTGCGATTCAAAATTGTTCAGAGACCTATTTTGACCAATTGCACTTAGGAGATTGTGCTTCAAGCGACTGAACTTCGTTCGTGAGCTAGCGAAGATTTCTGCTCTGGAGTATTTGATGTTATTTGCTTTACTCCTGTGGAGCAATTTTTTTTATTTTTTTATTATTATTATTATTTATTTAATTTATTTATTTATTTATTTATTTATTTATTTTTTTGGGGGGGGGAGGGGGTTGTTTATGAACTTTCGTCGAATAGATTTTTGCAGTATGAGTGGCAGCTTCATTGGACTGTTTTCGAGAATATTCGTTGTAATAGCAGTTTTGTTGTACAGATTCGTGAAGTTGTGCGAATAAAGTACATTCATCGACTAGAACCTGCCTGTTTCTTTACGAACTACTTTCTCACACAAGTCGACAAGTTTTTCGTAATAATATATAGATTGATCATCAATATATATATAATTACAATTAAGCAGCGAAAAATATAAAACATTATACTATAAAAAAACTCATTTAAATATATTACCATACAACAACCATTTTCCCGTGGATATACCCAATATTCAGAAAATATATATATTTTTTTTTAAATATTTTTTCACTTCTTAAAAAAAATCTTGATATTCATTTGACATTAAACATCTTGATATTCTTGACTATTTAGTTGTATTTAAAAATATAATGTTGTTTCTGGTAACATTTATGTATTTTCTGATTATTATTATTATTTTTTTTTTTTTAACTGGTAACAAAATTTAGGATCATTAAATCAAGAACCCTGTGAATTAATACATGCACTGCTAAGATACCACAGACCTCAAAGCTCATTTTTATACCACAGCATTTTTTACGTTTTATAACTATAATAAAATTTTATTTTAGAAATGGGTACTGTCATTATAAAAAGAAAAAGAAATTAATGAATAATGTTAAAATTTAATTATGTTAGAATCATTCTATATAAACAAATGCGTGTAGTAAAACACTCCGAAAAACTGTTATTGAATGATCAAGAAAAATAATTTAGTAAACAAACACTTTAAACTGAAATTGAATAATAATAAATAAAAACCCTAAGTTTATTTTTGTTAATTAATACACATAAAATTTTGCATGAAAGAATTTAATTTAGTACGACAGCACATATTTTAATCTATTCTTTCATATAAAGGCATGCAATAACTGTGTTTCATTCCCTAGCATATCGGTCATTACATTAATTTCTTAAATTTTCTTTTGTATAGGTTTAGCATAGGATCCCTTTGGCGGCTTTTAAATTTTTGTTGACATTTTGGCAATGAATTAAAATGGCTATAGCAATTGCATAAGTAAAGAAATTTTGCCAAGGAATTCTATACTGGAACGTGTCATTTTAAAAAAGAAATATGATTACTTGTTTATTTTCGGCATCAATTTTTTTTTTTTTTTTTATTATTATTATCAATTTTAAAGTTCTATCTCTCTCTTTTTTTTTAAAATATATCTTTTAAACAAATTATCCGATTGAATCATAAAATATGGCGTCAGCTAGATTTTGTCCTGATTAATAAATGCATCAATTTTTGATAAAATCTAATGATATGGAATTAAATACCAGACAGATACAACGACAAACTTTTAGCTTTATACATTTAGATAATTCCCCCAAAATTTAGATAAAAACAATGTTTGCACGTCCATTCAAGATGATTAATAAAAATTAGTAACGACGCTGTCTGAAAGAAATAGTACGACCTGTCGCAGTAAAAAAATAAATAACGCAACAATCGTTAAGAGCCAAAATACAATTCTTCATCATGCGGGATAAAAAAAAAAAAAAAAAAAAAAAAAGCATGAGTACAACGTCAAAGCAGTTCCAGTTCTTTAATAAATATGTGCATCATGTAAAAATTAAAAATTTATTACAGCTAAAAACATACAACAATAAATTTATATAAATTTAAATTATTGGCATGAAGCCATCGTGCAGAAGAAAGTAAAAAGAACGGGAAAAAAAAAAAAAAAAACTGTTTGGCAAACGTAAATTCTGCAGAATTTCTCATACTATGGGGCCCACCAGCGGCCGCGCGGTTCTGCGTTCAAAGCTGACGTGAGGTGCCGGGTTCGATCCCAGATCGCGCTCGCCGGCCCAGCTGTTCGAAGTTTTGCATGGTTTTCTTCGAAACTTGCGTAAATACAGGCTAGAAACCCTTAGAAAGACCCCCACGGAGGGCACTTCCCCTCAGGCCTAGGACCCTAGCGTAGTCAATCGGCCTAAATCCCCACAATCCAACTCAACCCCTTACTATGCTTGTTCGTATAAATTTCTATTATATTGCATACGATAATTATGTTAAAAGAAATGAACTCAACCAATCACTCGATACGGTCTCAAACTAAATACTATCCCCATTTACTACACTATACTTCCTTCGATTCTATACATTTACTTCATCCTAATTTACTAATTAATCTTATTGGAGTTAGTTTCGCATTTTAGTTTTCATACATTTTCACACTATTTCTAATGCAATATTCCTCATAATGCAAGTTCATGTGAAGTTTTATCCTATTATCTTATGTTAAAAAAATCGCAAATTTCAAATAACTTACGAAGTTTTCAAATTAGAATGTTCAGAATGAAAAGGGTTCTTGACAGTCAGTATCGTAAGTGATAGTTTAAAACTGGTCCGACCCTTCTACAGTCATTTGTTCTTAAGATAATGTTTATGTAGACTAACGAACTAACAAACCTACAGACGAACAACACACCGTTTCTTGATTTTCGGATTTCTCACACCTGTAAAAGTGACAAAAACCCAAGATCGGAAATTTTCACCCAAAATTTTACTTAAAATTTGCTATGCCTATAGTAAGATGACGGGGGACATATTTAAACAAATGAAAATTTAATAATTATAAATATTACACATAGATAATTTGAAAAGCAGTATCACTTACAGAAGTCTTCTTCCAGATAGTGCATTTCTGTTCATTAAGCTAGAGTAAAGTTCACGACAAACGTGCTGCCGTATGTTGTCATGCCAACGCGGTTTAGTTGGTAAAGCAAAAAACTCAATGAAAAAAATTGAACCCACGGAGAATGTCGTGGTAGTCAAAATGCACAAGAGTTATTTATAGAGTGCATCTTCTTTTGAGGGAATAAACAATAGCCTCTTGTCAGTTCAGCACGGTTATGAGGATAACAAAGAACTTGAATCTAGGGTAAATGCACAGGTAAGTTACCAGTGGAAATTACGTCACGATTTTTTATTTATTTACTAGCTGTTACCCGCGACTTCGTTCACGTGGAAATTTTGATGTGTATGTGTGGGAACTGACGGTTTGATCATAATATGTAATGAAATGAAACCTTATCATTGTGGTGCTGTGCAAAACGGAGTCTGATAAAGTACAATCAAAAAAATTTGTAACTCATTGAAAGCCAAAATAAAATGCCAAAATAAATAAATAAAAAGTTATCGCCAACATGGCGATAAAAATTTTAAATTCGTCCATAGGGATTCTGTACTAAAACAGTACTGCGTTGTGGAAGTATAAAAACTGGGTCGTCAATTATGAATTTTATTTCGAAACCTTTCTTTGTATGATTTTAGTTCACTATTGCACAATATTAATCTGGTTCTAATAATAATTTGGTGACTGGTTAATTAAAATTTTAACTATGTGGTGAAATTCATATAATATTTATGAGTTTCAAATTTTTAATTTTTTTTTTTTTTTTACAAATACAAATGATTTTTTTTTTTTTTTTTCATTTCCCGGCGAATTGTTGAATAATATTTTAGTTCTTAAACAATTTTGGACGGCTTTGCCCGCTTCGCTGGCAAACTCTTTTCTATATGCTTTATGAAAAAAAAAAAAAAAAAAAAAAAAAACTGAAATCGGTTAAAAGCTTTCTTTGGGTTTCCGCTGCCTTAGGCAGCGCCTTGTCCGTCCTTGCAATCTCCGGTGCCTGTCCCTATTGCCTGCGACAATGGCTTACCCGTGGGCTTCCATTTGGTTGCTTATCATACATAACAGTTTCGATACGGACAGTATCGAAAAATTTGAAGTAGCTCGTTTATATCTGAATCCCAGTTACATATGAACATTATATGTGATGTACATAATATTTGCTCTCAAGTTATTTCCTATATTTATTTGATTTAATCAATCAACCATAGAATGACAGCAATTTCAAGCCACATATAATATTACAATATGCTATGATCGGCAACTTCTATCGCATGAGACAATTATTATTTTGTGGTTATATACCTCATGCTTAGTTAATAGTAGTTGGTATATAGAAAAATAAATAAATTAGTATGTAAACTTGATCATGGTACAGCCTTAATGCCCTTGGCGACTTTTAAATTTTTCTTGCCGTTTTAGACCAAAATATAATTTATGCGATTATTGTTCCTATACGCAAGCGAAGTGTGGCGTCACTGACCGTCCGTGGATGCAAGAAAATGATTTCCTATGTCAATCGCCCATTGGATTTTTTGTAAAAAATGATTAAAAATCGAAGAAAATTATTTCCCGATTTTAATCCCCATATTTGGGTACACATATGTATTAGTTATCATGTGCATGTGTTAGATTGAGTTATTTTGCTGTCAAATTGACAAAATTTTAATTTTAAATTTCAAAACTCTGTCGTTCTTGGCGCTTATTGTATTTGGTGATCAAAAACGTAATACGAAAATATACATGCCAGATGTATATTTTCGTAATATGCATTGTACGAAATATCTATATATATAAAAATGAATGTTTGTCTGTATGTTATTTATAAAGTCGTAAACGGCTTGACCGATTTCGATCATTCTTTTTTTGTTTTTTTCCTTATAGGTCAGGGATGGTTTAGGAAAAAAAAAATTGAAAAAATCTTTAAAATTAATTAAAATATGAAAATAATAAGCTTATTGACTTAATATAAGCCATTTAAATTTTTAATTGTTGCCAAAAAAAGTTTACGAGATATATTTATTTATTGTTTTCAGCATAAAATGAAATATGCTTTCATGCGAAAAATAAGAAATTACTAAATGTTAAATTGGTCGATGAGAAAATGACACATTATAATTTTAAAATAAAATAGTAATATTACAAATCTAACATATTTCTTCTGAATTTTATTTCACAGCATTTTTTTTATATACCTCAACTTCAGATTTTTTTTTTTTTTTTTAGTATGGCGGATGAAACACGCTTGGCATAAAAGTTAATTCAGCATTATGGTAAAGGTATTTTCTTATTGATAATTCTTGACAATTTTTTATAATTTTGATGCTGAAGTAGATCGGACATTTTTCGCCAAGGAAAAGATAGAAAGAAATACGCAAGCGAAGTGATGACGTCACTGGCCGTTCGTGGATGCAAGAAAAATATTTCCTATGTTAAACGCCCATTGGATTTTTTGTAAAAAATTATTAAAAATCGAGGAAAAATATTTCCCGGTTTTAATCCGCATATTTAGGTATAGATATGTATTAGTTATCATGCCCATGCATTAGATTAAGTTATTTTTGTTGTAAAATTGACAAAATTTGAATTTTTAATTTCAAAACTCTAGAAAAAAAAATGGCAAACTTCCATATTCGATTGAAAACACAAACATTTAATTTCAAAGGATGATATTAACACAATAAATATCCAACTAATATACTGATTAAAAGGGAAATGATAAATATTCTATCATAATTTGAAGTCAAATTTGTTTTCAAATGTCTAAATAAAGTATCTGATATAAGATACTAATATGTTGTAGCGGAATAGATTTGATATCGGTCATCCTTGGTAGAAAAATAAAATATCGCCAAATTATTTGGCGAACATAATTTAATTCCTTTCAAAAATCATGGTTATTTTAACAACTTATTTTAAGACAGTAATGAATAATATGAAACAATATTTCGTACAATGCATATTACGAAAATATACATCTGGCATGTATATTTTCGTATTACGTTTTTGATCACCAAATACAATAAGCGCCAAGAACGACAGAGTTTTGAAATTTAAAATTAAAATTTTGTCAATTTGACAGCAAAATAACTCAATCTAACACATGCACATGATAACTAATACATATGTGTACCCAAATATGGGGATTAAAATCGGGAAATAATTTTCTTCGATTTTTAATCATTTTTTACAAAAAATCCAATGGGCGATTGACATAGGAAATCATTTTCTTGCATCCACGGACGGTCAGTGACGCCACACTTCGCTTGCGTATAGGAACAATAATCGCATAAATTATATTTTGGTCTAAAACGGCAAGAAAAATTTAAAAGTCGCTAAGGGCATTAAGGCTGTACCATGATCAAGTTTACATACTAATTTATTTATTTTTCTATATACCAACTACTATTAACTAAGCATGAGGTATATAACCACAAAATAATAATTGTCTCATGCGATAGAAGTTGCCGATCATAGCATATTGTAATATTATATGTGGCTTGAAATTGCTGTCATTCTATGGTTGATTGATTAAATCAAATAAATATAGGAAATAACTTGAGAGCAAATATTATGTACATCACATATAATGTTCATATGTAACTGGGATTCAGATATAAACGAGCTACTTCAAATTTTTCGATACTGTCCGTATCGAAACTGTTATGTATGATAAGCAACCAAATGGAAGCCCACGGGTAAGCCATTGCATACTTGCCAACCAATTTTAATAAAAAAAGGGAAGATTTTTGTTGAAAAACCAGAAGATTTCATAAAAAAAGGGAAGATTTTTTTTTTTTTTTTTTTTTTACTTGTTTATTACGTCAAATAGAAAAAAAAAAAAAAAAAAAAAAAAATACAGTTTTACAATTTTAATATTTAGAAGCAATCTATAAAAACGTTTTACAAGAGATTGATTATACTAAATATATAAAAGTTTTAAATGAAGTTATTCCTCTTCAACATATAAACTATCTACAAAACAGAATCTGTAAGAAATTTATTTAACAATAGACAAAAAACTTAGTTAAGTTAAAATATAACTCATTTTTTAAATAAATAGAATATGATTTTTGTGTATGTACATTAATCATACATATTAAAAAAAAAAAAAAAAAAAAAAAAAAAAAAAAGTAGCAGTAGCTAATTATCAGTTTCAAACATGCATAAAACCAACTAAGTATTAATTTTCTTAAATTGATTTGGAAAAAATTTTCCTACCTGAAAAAATTATTCTTAATTTTTTTCCCCATGTTTACACATTTGGTATAAATATGACATACAAATATTTAATTTAATTGAGGAAAAATAAACAGATTCATTAAATTCAGCAATAAAGATTTAAAAATAATTACATACGTGAAAAATATTGAGCATTTCCATTGCTTTATTGTTTCTAGAATTGATCATTGATCACAATTCGGGGAAGGGGGGGGGGGATACAAAAATAATTACAGAGTAAGAAATATTAAACTGTTTCAACTCTACTTCTAGAATCTAATGAAAGAAGTTTAAAATTAATATTATCATTTATGTTGCAGATGGATAAAGATTAGGAAACAAAAAAAAACTGCAGAACATTTGATTGCTGATCACTAGTTGGAAATAAATGAAGGGGGGGGGGGGGTAAAAATTACATGAGCAGGAAATATTTAACAATTCTATTTTTTTACATGTTCTAGAATCTCATAAAGCAAGTTTGAAATGAATATTGATATTTATGTTATGGATGGAAAAAGATTGGGAATCAGGAGTTTTCGTAGAACATCCGGGTTTTCTTTTTAAAATGAACGATATCCGCGACTTTTTTAAAAACGGAAGATTTCATCATCTGTCCGGAAGACCGGAAAAGACGTTAAAAAACCGGAAGTCTTCCGGGAAAACCGGAAAAGTTGGCAAGTATGCCATTGTCGCAGGCAATAGGGACAGGCACCGGAGATTGCAAGGACGGACAAGGCGCTGCCTAAGGCAGCGGAAACCCAAAGAAAGCTTTTAACCGATTTCAGTTTTTTTTTTTTTTTTTTTTTTTTCATAAAGCATATAGAAAAGAGTTTGCCAGCGAAGCGGGCAAAGCCGTCCAAAATTGTTTAAGAACTAAAATATTATTCAACAATTCGCCGGGAAATGAAAAAAAAAAAAAAAAAAAAATCATTTGTATTTGTAAAAAAAAAAAAAAAAAAATTAAAAATTTGAAACTCATAAATATTATATGAATTTCACCACATAGTTAAAATTTTAATTAACCAGTCACCAAATTATTATTAGAACCAGATTAATATTGTGCAATAGTGAACTAAAATCATACAAAGAAAGGTTTCGAAATAAAATTCATAATTGACGACCCAGTTTTTATACTTCCACAACGCAGTACTGTTTTAGTACAGAATCCCTATGGACGAATTAAAAATTTTTATCGCCATGTTGGCGATAACTTTTTATTTATTTATTTTGGCATTTTATTTTGGCTTTCAATGAGTTACAAATTTTTTTGATTGTACTTTATCAGACTCTGTTTTGCACAGCACCACAATGATAAGGTTTCATTTCATTACATATTATGATCAAACCGTCAGTTCCCACACATACACATCAAAATTTCCACGTGAACGAAGTCGCGGGTAACAGCTAGTTGTTTCATATTATTCATTACTGTCTTAAAATAAGTTGTTAAAATAACCATAATTTTTGAAAGGAATTAAATTGTGTTCGCCAAATAATTTGGCGATATTTTATTTTTCTACCAAGGATGACCGATATCAAATCTATTCCGCTACAACATATTAGTATCTTATATCAGATACTTTATTTAGACATTTGAAAACAAATTTGACTTCAAATTATGATAGAATATTTATCATTTCCCTTTTAATCAGTATATTAGTTGGATATTTATTGTGTTAATATCATCCTTTGAAATTAAATGTTTGTGTTTTCAATCGAATATGGAAGTTTGCCATTTTTTTTTCTAGAGTTTTGAAATTAAAAATTCAAATTTTGTCAATTTTACAACAAAAATAACTTAATCTAATGCATGGGCATGATAACTAATACATATCTATACCTAAATATGCGGATTAAAACCGGGAAATATTTTTCCTCGATTTTTAATAATTTTTTACAAAAAATCCAATGGGCGTTTAACATAGGAAATATTTTTCTTGCATCCACGAACGGCCAGTGACGTCATCACTTCGCTTGCGTATTTCTTTCTATCTTTTCCTTGGCGAAAAATGTCCGATCTACTTCAGCATCAAAATTATAAAAAATTGTCAAGAATTATCAATAAGAAAATACCTTTACCATAATGCTGAATTAACTTTTATGCCAAGCGTGTTTCATCCGCCATACTAAAAAAAAAAAAAAAAAAAAAAAATCTGAAGTTGAGGTATATAAAAAAAATGCTGTGAAATAAAATTCAGAAGAAATATGTTAGATTTGTAATATTCGGTAATATTACTATTTTATTTTAAAATTATAATGTGTCATTTTCTTATCGACCAATTTAACATTTAGTAATTTCTTATTTTTCGCATGAAAGCATATTTCATTTTATGCTGAAAACAATAAATAAATATATCTCGTAAACTTTTTTTGGCAACAATTAAAAATTTAAATGGCTTATATTAAGTCAATAAGCTTATTATTTTCATATTTTAATTAATTTTAAAGATTTTTTCAATTTTTTTTTCCCTAAACCATCCCTGACCTATAAGGAAAAAAACAAAAAAAGAATGATCGAAATCGGTCAAGCCGTTTACGACTTTATAAATAACATACAGACAAACATTCATTTTTATATATATAGATTTTTAAGATTGGAACAGTACAAGTAATGTAACACACGTTTGTATTTATTTATTTTTTTAAAAACTTAGATTATGTATTAAACGATATGATAACGCAAGTTAAAGCAAAACCAAATAATAAAGATAAAGCAATTTGAAGTGTTTAGCATAGCACTTAGAAATTTTTTTAAACAAAGGCTTTGAAAAATATAATTTAAAAAATCCTAAATGGTAAAGGGAAATGATAAAATATCTCAAATGACCACAAACATCAAATCATTAGCTACTGTCTGTAAAACTGGAAGTTTGATGTCATATAAAAGAAGGAAAATTGAGTTAAATACGTTTCAGGCACGAATCTAATATATACTAGCGTGCAAAATTTAAGGAATAATTTGTTTTCTAGTTTTCTTCTATTACGCATAATTTTTGAACCTATAAAAATAAAACTTGGA
Organism: Salticus scenicus; assembly: GCA_963930645.1. Taxonomy (NCBI): domain Eukaryota; kingdom Metazoa; phylum Arthropoda; class Arachnida; order Araneae; family Salticidae; genus Salticus; species Salticus scenicus. The sequence continues at coordinate 162,595,852 of OZ005652.1, forward strand.
TGACATATTCGTTATGAAATCATTAATCGAATTTTATATATCTTTAACGTAAATGATAATTTTAAAACTAATATTACTTCAATTTTTCTCAAAAATAAGCTTTGGAAGACTTTTTTTTTTTTTTATTATGCATTAGAAATTTGTGAAGATGGACATGCATGTATGTTTGATTATAACCATATTTTTCTTCCTATATTCATTTTTCTGTTTCATCTTTTTTGCTTTCTCTTACCCATAAGGTAAAGAAAGTATTGTTTTTGGGTCAAATTTTCGAAAGTGAGATTTTGTTATATTTACATGTTCTGAGGTCCCCTGAATACGAAAATTATGTTTTTAGCAAATGGTCTGTGTGTATGTCTGTGTGTGTGTCTGTTATCAGCATATCTTAAAAACAAATTATGGCAGAAAGTTCAAACTTGGTATTCTAAATGTGTATCATATAGGGATGCTACACTAAGCTTTTCGTTGAGATGAAGCAAATGGTTCGTGTACAGGGACACTCAAAAGTATTCAATACATTACGTCTATGGGGAAAATTGCAGGTAAGTAGAGTTTAACATCTATAGACTGCACTAAACCAAATGAAACGAATATATATTTTTTGAAATAGAGATAGTCAACTGGTAAAAAATTTTTGTACGTAGGAGCCTCGCCCCTCCCACTGGGGGGGGGGGGGTCCCCTTCGAGGGGAGTAAATTTTCATGATGGGTATTTTTTAAAAGAGCTCGCCAATACCTTTAAAACGAATGCTTGAACCATCGATCTGCGATAATTTAAAAAAAAGTTATCGATTTATTTATTTATTTTTTTTTTTTTTTTTAAATACTGAGAATAAAATGGACTTTTTTGGTTATTTTGTGTGAAACTACTTCTCTAATATGGAAATCATCTGCATTATCATAAAAGATAATTTTTTTAAATAATAATTTTAATAAATTATTTTTTAAAAACAGTATTTTTTAATAACCGAATTAAATTCGATATAAATGTAGGTATATTAATTAAACGGGGGGTTGAGGGGGGCGGTAGCCCTCCTCACACAGAACTAATTATCATATAAAACTCTTCCGAAGCCTATTTGAATTGTTTACCATAGGTTTACATAACATCATTATTTTACCTCTTAATCTCCAACCTACATTTATAGTATTAAATTTCTGGGTAAGAGAAAGTCATGTGAGTGACACACCAGATTATTTCGTATGCGAATAAGTATTTGAAAAATTTACAAACGAACATGAAAATTAGATGAGATAATCGTTTTAAAATTATTTACTGACATTATTATTCTGGCGATGGTCAAAGTTTACAAACTATTCTTTATATTTTTTCAAAAACATTGTCATGCAAAGAAGAGAAGTTAATAAATTAAGAAAAAATGGATTTTAGTTTAACTATTGGAGGCATGTGTATCTTCACCTATGTGTAATGCACTAGCACTATCATTTAGCTTACCACCACATTCTCATTTAGTTTTCTTTTCTAAAATTACTTATTTTTTCTTCCTTTTTCCCAAAGCTTTCTTTTGATAAATATAGAAGTAATATTAGTTCAAAAATTATTACTTGCGTTAAATTTATACAAAAATCGGTTAATAATTTGATAACGAATATGCCATCCAAATTTTATGTTCATATGTTTAAAAATTATGCATAGAAGAAGAAACGAGAAAACAAGTTCTTTAAATTTTGGATGCCAGTATATAAACTGCGTTGCCGTTATGTTTGCAGAACTCATGCTTACTTTGTTTGATCGACGTGCTTTTTTTTTCGACCCGAAACAATTGTTGCGAGTTCTCGTATTTTATGATGTTAATTCAAAGTTTTTTTACTTATTGCTTATAAACGGTGGTGGTTTTAAACATTTTTTATATGACAGTAATAAAAGTAATATGATAAAAGTTGATTCAAATACGTTTCTACCGGCAGTCTATTATACTTTATTTAAGTTCAGCGTATTTAAATACTGCATTTCTCTTATAATAAAAATTTCTCATAAAAAATGTCAAAATTAGCTATCAAATTTTAAAAACTTTCTAAATCAAAAATTAAATATGTATTTTTTTAATTCTTTTAAATATATGTACAACTTTTCTGAAGCGCGCATAATGTTTTCCGAAATGCTGTGTTCTTCATATCAAACAGGAATGGAAAAAAAAAAAAAAATTATTAGCTAATTTCTGTAAAATCTGATCATTTGATGACAGATAAAAATAAAGTAAACGGCCCTCTTCACTTACCGTCGCCGGAAGCCCGAGCCAATGTTATTCTATGGGGAAATTTTCTTTACAAATAACTTATTAACTAATACATATTTTTTAATTCTGTTTTCACATTCAGAAAATTCCCAACTGTTAAATTGACGGACCTTTTTTAAAAAAGTATTTTTTTAATTTTTAGTATTTTATTTTGAAATTGCAAAATGAAAAAAAAATCACATATTGTAAATTCGTATTTTGCAGCTTCAAAATAAAATATAAAAAATTAAAAAAATTATTTTTTAAAAAATTATTTAAAAATCACAACAGCTGGGAATTTTCAGAATGTGAAAACAGAATTTAAAAATATGTATTAGTTAATAAGTTATTTGTAAAGAAAAATTTCCCATAGAATAACATTAGGCTCGGTTTCCGGCGGCGGTGAGTGAAGCGGGCCCTTAAATACATTTCAGTAGGAAGTCTATTATATTTAACTTCAGAGTATTTAGGGTATTGTTTTTTTCTTATGATAAAAATTTCTTAACAAAACTGTCAAACTTGGATAACAAAATTAAACTAGTATGTTGTGGCCACCACATGACTTTCTTCTATATTTTCCTATACAAATTCACTTAGTAAAAATAATTGATTAAAATTATCATTAATAAAAAAATATCTTCCATGATAATGCAGACGATTTCTATATTAAAGAAGTAGTATAACACTAAATATCCAAAAAAAAGTCCATTTTATTCTCAAAAAAAAAAGACTTTTTTCTTCGTTAAAAGTAAAAAAAAAAAAAAAAATCTAACTTTGCTTTAAATTACCACAGATTTATAGTTCAACCATTCGTTTTAAAGGTATTGACGAGACCTTTCGAAAGATACCCATCTTGAAAATTTACCCCACGGGGGAAGCGATGCCCCCACATGCACAAAATTTTTTTCCTAGTTAACTACTACTATTATCAATAATTCATATTAATTTTACAATCACAAGTTTAAAATAACGCTCATTATGTACATTTATACGATGCCATGTTAAAAGTTTACAAAAAATGCGATCACAGCGCCACCTGCAGAGCGATTGATCTCCAAATCTAATCAGCACCATTCTATGTCAGGGTCCTACTATATACCAAGTTTGGTTAAATTTCATTCATTGGTTCGTGAGCTACAGTGTCCACAAAAATCGTGATACAGACATTTTCAAAAAACTATCAAATCGTGTTCAGGACATCAGGACCACCCAAAACGTGTAGATCCGTCAAAAAACGGAGGTCGAAAATTTTCGCGAATCCAATACTTTCTCTATATTACATATAGAAGAAAGTAAAAAACAATACTTTTTCTACCATATAGAGGGAGTAAATGAATAAATAAAGAGGGGGGAGAGACATTTTTGTAATATGCAGTATACTGTAACAAACAAGTAATGTTTCCTACTAAATATGGTAGGTACATTTCTACTCAACTGAAATAACGTTATAGGAATGTCGCTCTCTGCTCACTCTAGGGTCACGTCACATGCGACGTCTTTCGAATTTAAGTTTTCCAGGTGAATTTAAATTTACTTTGTCTCCACGTAAACTGGGGAATTTTGGGGGAAATAATTATGCTCTACGGACTTTTATGTTGTGAGCAGTTCCTTATCCCGGAAAAGAAAGAAAGAAAAAAAAAAAAAAATAAAAAAAAATAAATGAATGAATAAATAAAAGAGACTGCCATAATAATTTTAAGCCATAACTGTAAAAATATAACTTGCACAGTAATTCTGGTAAAAGTAAATATAGCAGCGCCCCTTGGATGATACATTAACTAGTTGGCATAGGTGGACTCTGCTCAGTTCCCCATTATATTTATGTTCTCATAAATTTCTAGTTTGAGAGATATAATCATGTTAAAAGTAATGAATTTGACAAAAGCTTGATACAGTGACAGAATAAAAACCCCGCCTAATAGGCTATCCACCGTTCACTTCGATATATTTATCTTATTCTAATCTATTAATTTATTTTATCAGGGTCAATTTCGTTGTTTAGTTTTCATGCTACTATTTCCAATGCAATAATACTCAAAATTCATATTTATATGAAAAATTTACAATTTCGCTATGTTGGTAAAATCGTAAATTACGAATAATTTACGACATTTTCCTATTAGAATATTTGTATTCAATCATGTTCAAACAAATATCATAAATGTAATTTTGAAGTTGTCTAATGTATTTATGAGCCTCAAAATGAAAGTTTATGCTCAATTTTACCTTATTCTGGCATGTTAAGTAAATCGTAAATTCCAAATAACTTACGAATTTTTTTAAATTGGAAAAATCATAATCTATGATATTCATGCCAGTATCCTAAATAATATATCGAAAGTGGTTTGACATCTTTACGATGAAAATATCCCTCAAGATTGACATTTATGTGAAATTTTGCTCTATGCTGCCATGTTAAGAAATTCGTAAATTTCCAATAACTTACGAAATTTTTAAATTGGAAAATTCATAGTCATTAATATTCATACCAGTGCCCTAAATAATATTTCAAAAGTATTCTGACATCTTTTCGATGAAAATATCTCTCAAAATTGACGTTTATGTGAAATTTTGCCCTATCCTGCCATGTTAAGAAATTCGTAAATTTCCAATAACTTGCGAATTTTTCAAAGTAGCATATTTATAGTTACTGATGTTCATTCCGGCATCAAAACGGATATTTTAAAACTGGTCTGACATTTTTACAGTAAAAAGTTTCCATTTAATGCACGTTTAAGTGAATTTTTGTCCTATTCTCCCATGTTAAGAAAATCGTAAATTTCTAATAACTTACGAAGTTTTTAAATTCGAATGTTGCAAATAAATAGGGTTCTTGCCAGTGTCGAAAGTAATATTTTAAAACTGATGTGACCTCTCTGCGACAATTTATTCTTGAGATATCGTGTACACAGACTAACAAACTAACGGACTGACACACTAACAGATTAACAGACTAACAGACACCCTACAGACAGACACCATAGAAATTTTGTCATTTTCGGATTCCTCACACCTGAAAACGTGTAAAAAAGTCAAAAAACCGAGGTCGAAAATTTCCACGATTACCTAAGTTCCCCATACCTATAGTATGATGGGGAACTAAAAAGTAATAAACATGAATTTTTGTAAAGATTCAACAAAATATAAAGTCTCATAAATTCTGAATCCCGTTTATTAATTCTTGAGTTACTTAAAACAATACTTAAATTACGCATTGATCAAGCGACAGACATAGATCTAAAAACTAGTATGTAGTTGACACCACAAGACGACTTTCTTTTATATTTTCCTATACAAATTCATTCAGTAACAATAAAAAAAAAAAAAAAAAATACGATTTTTTTTTTTAGTTAAAAGTTAAAAAAATTGATAACTTTGTTTTAAATTAGCACAGCTTTAAAAGTGCAACTGTAACGATGATTTTCTTGTACATTAGGTAAGATAATTCTCCTTAGGATAATACAGGTATGTTGCGAAGTTTTTTTTTAGTTAGTGGCAGGCAGATAAAATGTAAACAGAAAATTCCATTTCGATGGTCTCCACTAGGCCGTATTTTCGTACAGATGAAAAAGACCTCCTCTACTTGCGTTGATTGCCGCTAGAAATATTATTTACAATTCTTCCATTAAATAACCAAGATTCGATCCAGAGGTGTTGAAAAAAAGATGAAATTCAGAGATCAATAAAGATTTGACAAAAATGTGCACAGTTTTCTTTATTGACTTGCTGCATAAAATAAGGAGGGAAGGTGCCCCTAACGTATAAATATTTTAGGAACTACATCCGTATCTTCTAAGCAGGAGCGATCAGAGAAGAATGATGAAGTTTCAGCAAATTCAAATTATTGTTACATATTGGCATTTAATTTCATCGCCAGCAAGAACACATAAAAAGTAGTTTTTTAAAGATACGTTACACTCAAATTAGGCTAACAATTTTGAATACAGAGTAGGATTGCCATAATATGATAACCCTATGAAAATCACAAATTTCGCCAGAGATTAATCATGAGAAAAGTTAAGCGCAATGGATAGATATACATAAAACATAGCTATAATTTGTGTTCAAGGATGATTTTGTCTAACTGAATAAATTACGTTAGGAATAAGGCTACTGTGATTTAAGCGGAACATAAATAAAATGGGCCATGTGTTACTCTTTATGATAGGAAATGATGAGAATATGCAAGGAGATTGATTATCTTTTACATTTTTTTATTTTTATTTTACTGATAGAAGAAGAATTCGGCAGTTATTAAAGATTAATATTGAATACACGAGTGAATTATTATAAAAAGCGATAAAATAGATTTGAATTAAAATTAAATAGAGAATTTTTAAAATATATGTGATTTCTACATCACAGCAACCATTCGTTTTAAAGGTATTGACGAGACCTTTCGAAAGATAGCTATCTTGAAAATTTACCCCCCCTCCCAGGGGGGGGGGAAGCGATGCCCCCAACATGCCCAATTTTTTTTCCCTAGTTAACTACTACTATTACCAATAATTCATATTAATTTTACAATCAAAAGTTAAAAATAACTCATTATGTACATTTATACGAAATTTTGTCCTATACTGTCATGTTTAAAAATTTAGAAAAAAAAAATGTTATTACAGCGCCACCGGTTGAGCGATTGATCCCCAAATCTAATCAGCACCAATTTATGTCAGGGTGCAATAAATGCCAAGTCCAAGTTTGGTTAAATTTCATTCATTGGTTCGTGAGATACAGCGTTCACAATAAACGTGATACCAGACAGACATTTCCTAAAAACGATCAGTTCGTGTTCAGGAAATCCCAAAACGTGTAAATCCATCAAAAAACGAAGGTCGAAAATTTTCACGAATCCAATACTTTCTAATTTTCTTACTTTTTTTACGAATCCAATTTAGAAGAAAGTAATAATCAAATATTGTACCAGATTTTGTAAAACGAGTAAATCAATAAAAGTCTGAAGTCAACTTTTTATTAATCTGATATTATTTTCTTCTTATGAATATCGTAGAAAATAAGTTTTTTAAATAAATCTTTATATAGTAGGACTAGCAGTAGCAGGCAACGCCCGCTTCGCCGGTTCCTATTTTTAAATGAATCACTATAATTACTGAATTCTCAAAATTGCATTAATTTTTATCACGTGAAAGAAAAAGAGAAACAAAATCTGATTAGGAAAAATGTCGCACCGGGTTCTCACTGCCTTCGGAAAAAATTCCCAAAATGCTCTAACTCTTATTTCTATTATTTTCCCTCTTCGCCTCCTCCCCTCCCGTCTATCCTCATAATTATACAAATTCGAAAATATCCGCAATCGATTTGTAAGTATCAAAAACCTCTATGCACCAGTTTTGAACGATCTATCTATCTTTATTTTTTTGCCCCTCCGCTTCCCCCCTTACTGCCCCTCCCAATAATTTAAAAAATTCGAAAATATCCGCAATCTATTTGCAGGTATCGAAAACTATGTACCAATTTTGAACGATCTAACTCTATTTTTATTTTTTTGCCCCCCCCCCTTCCCCTTCCCGGCCTTCCTAATAACTTTACACTTTCGAAAATATCCCCATTCAACTTGCAGGCCTCTAAAATCTATCTGTACCAATTTTTAACGGCCTAACGGTATTTCTGTTTTGTTTTTGCCCATAGCCCCCCCTCCTTACCGCCCCACCCACTTCCCGTCCCTCCTAATAATTTTACATATTCGAAAATATCCGCAATCGATTTGTAAGTATCGAAAACCTCTATATACTAATTTTGAACGATCTAACTCCATTTTTATTTTGTTGCCCCCCCCCCTCTCCCCTCGCCCTAATAACTTTACACTTTCGAAAATATCCCCATTCGACTTGCAGGCCTCTAAAACTTATCTGTACCAATTTTGAACGGCCTAACTGTATTTCTATTTGTTTTTGCCCCATAGCTCCCCCCCCCCTCTTACTGCCCCACCTGGGAGCTGAATTTCTAAAATTCCAGAAATTAGTTTTTAGATATTTGTATTAGCTATATTTTAGAGTAAACATTTCACGTATATCTACTTTTTTGTTTGAGATATATAAATATAGGATTATGTGAAATTACGTTTTGCCCCCCCCCCCCCCTCGCTCCTCTTGGGGACCGAATTTCGAAAATTCCAGAAATTAGTTTTTAGACGTTTGTATTAGCTATATTTTAAAGCAAATATTTTACGGGTATCTGTTTTTTTTGTTTGAGATATGAAGGATTTAGTAAAATCACGTTTTGTCCCACCCCCCCCCGCCTTGGGGGGCGAATTTTGTAAAATCGCTTCTTAGTGGATGCCTACGTCATAGAAAGAACATTGTCACAAAATTTCATGCTTCTAGGTCCAGGAGTTTGGTCTGGGCGATGATGAATCACATCCTCACTTACTCCCTCAGAAAGGAAGAACGATTATATATATAGACTAGCAGGCAACGCCCGCTTCGCTGGTCCCTATTTTAAAATGAATCACTATAATGAATTCTCAAAATTGCATTAATTTTTATCACGTGAAAAAAAAAAGAGAAACAAAATCTGAGTAGGAAAAATGTCGCACAGGGTTCTCACTGCCTTCGGAAAAAATTCCCAAAATGCTCTAACCCTTATTTCTATTATTTTCCCACTTCGCCCCCCCCCCCCCCCTGCTGTCTATCCTAATAATTTTACAAATTTGAAAATATCCGCAATCGATTTGTAAGTATCAAAAACCTCTATGCACCAGTTTTGAACGATATATCTCTATTTTTATTTTTTTGCCGCTCTACTCCCCCCCCCCTTCCCGCCCTACCAATAATTTAAAAAATTCGAAAATATCCGCAATCGATTTGTAGGTATTGGAAACCTCTATGTACCAATTTTGAATGATCTAACTCTATTTTCTTTTTTTTTTTGCCCCTCTGCCCCTTCTACCCGGCCCTCCTATTAACTTTACACTTTCGAAAATATCCCCATTCGACTTGCAGGCCTCTAAAAACTTCTGTACCAATTTTGAACGGCCTAACTGTATTTCTATTGGTTTTTGACCATAGCCCCCCCCCTTCCCGCCCCACCTAATAATTTAAAAAATTCGAAAATATCCGCAATCGATTTGTAAGTATCGAAAACATCTATATACCAATTTTGAACGATCTAACTCTAATTTTTTTGCCCCCCCCCCTCTCCCCTCCCCCTTTCCCGGCCCTCCTAATAACTTTACACTTTCGAAAATATCCCCATTCGACTTGCAGGCATCTAAAACCTATCTGTACCAATTTTGAACGGCCTAACTGTATTTCTATTTGTTTTTTCCCCCATAGCCCCCCCTTCCCGCCCCTCCTAATAATTTTACAAATTCGAAAATATCCGAAATCGATTTTTAGGTATCGAAAACCTCTATATACCAATTTTGAACGATCTAACTCTATTTTTATTTCCCCCCCCTTCCTGCCCCTCCTAATAAATTTACACAATTGAAAATATCCTCATTCGACTTGCAGGCCTCTAAAACCTATCTGTATCAATTTTGAACGCCCTAACTGTATTTCTATTTGTTTTTGCCCCTTAGCCCCTCCCCCCCCCCCTGCTGCCCCACCTGGGGGCTGAATTTCTAAAATTCCAGAAATTGGTTTTTAGATATTTGCATTAGCTATATTTTAGAGCAAAAATTTCACGCATATCTATTTTTTTGTTTGAGATATATAGGATTATGCGAAATCACGTTTTACGAATGTGAAATCACGTTTTGCCCCCCCGCCCCCCTTGGGGACCGAATTTTGAAAATTCCAGACATTAGTTTTTAGATATTTGCATTAGCTATATTTTAGAGCAAAAATTTCACGCATATCTATTTTTTTGTTTGAGATATACAGAGCTGCCAATCTAATCCGGCAAATTGTTAGTACCGCCCATTTTTCTACACCACTTAATTTTTAAAGTAATTTTCTTCAAATATATTTGCGATGAATTAAGAAGAAAAAAACTCTAAGAAATGACTGGTGTAGAAAAAGGGGCGTTACTAACAATTTGCCGGATTAGGTTGGCAGCTCTGGATATATAGGATTATGCGAAATAACGTTTTACGCATGTGAAATCACGTTTTGCCCCCCCGCCCCCCTTGGGGACCGAATTTTGAAAATTCCAGAAATCGGTTTTTAGACATTTGTATTAGCTATATTTTAAAGCAAAAATTTTACGGATATCTGTTTTTTTGTTTGAGATATGAAGGATTTTGTGAAATCACGTTTTGCCCCCCTCCCCCCCTTGGGGGGCGAATTTTGTAAAATCGCTTCTTAGTGGATGCCTACGTTATAGAAAGAACATTGTCACAAAATTTCATGCTTCTAGGTCCAGGGGTTTGGTCTGGGCGTTGATAGATCACCCCCTCACTCACTCAGGAAGTGTTCTTTTATATATATAGATTATATCTTTTTTTTTTTTTAATTAAAAAAAAAAAAAAAAAAAAAAAACTTTCTTTAAAAAAATAAGAAAAATGTATATATTTTTCTTTTATGAAAAATTTAATGTCAATCAAAAACGAAATTAGAAAAATTGACATTAATGCAACGCCATCTATGAGTACTACAGAAAACTAGCAAATTATAATGCAGAAAATAAAAATAGGCAAGGATAGAAAATCAAGGACGGCTAGACCAGGAGATAATTTCCAACGTTATAAAGCTTTTGCTGCGAAACCCCCATTTTTAGGAATACCTTAAAGATAACTATTTTTATATCATATCCTATCTTATATTATATTAAACATGCTTTTACGATAGCAGAAAAAGAAATATATATTAATTTTATTTTGTTTAATGCAGTCTAAATGTGTGAAACTCTATCCACCAAAAATTTTGCCCATAGTCTTAAAATATTTGAATACTCGTCTTAGATATCCCTGTACGCGAACCATTTTCTTGAACGCAAAGAAAACTTTAGTGTAGCATACCTATATAATACAGATTTAGAATACCGAGTTTAGACTTTCTGCCACCATTTTTTCTTGGGGTATGCTGATAACAGATTATACACGCAGAGACCAACCGCTAAATACCTGATTTTCGGATTTCAAAATTTGTAAAATCTCAAATTCGAAGAAAACTTGTGAAATCTCAAATTTGAAAGCTTGACCCAAAAACAATACCTATTCTACCATATTACGGGTAAGATAAAAAAGAAAAAAAAAAAGAAGATTAATATTTATTATGATTAGATAAATAACATATTGTTTAAAATACTCACCAGATAAATATAATCATAAAATTCAATACATTATTTAAGGAGAGTGAAAATTTACTTTAAACAACTTCTCAAATAATCCACTATTAAAATAAAGCGGCGTATTTGTTCGTGCACTTATTACCATTCGTAATATTAAAGGCATACACAAAAACTGTAAGAAATATGGTAAAAAATTCAAACTATGTATTTTAGAATCGTAATTCATGGTTTTGGGCTAGTTTAACCAAATATTATACACTACATGCAAATTACAAAGTAATTCAATTCTTACACTATTGCTTTTATACAGGGTGATTTAAAACCAGGAATTATTATCATTATTATTTTTTAAAACCATATTATGGGTAAAAAGGTATGGATTTAGTTAGGTATTAATGTTTTTTTTTTTTTTTTTTTTGGGGGGGGGGGGTCAATTGGTTTTTTTTTTATATTAAACGTAGAATAATACTATTGGGATTTGAATTTTAAGTTTATTTTAAAAGAGAACAGTTTCAGACTAAAGGAAAACTTGTTACAAAATAAAAGTAATTAATTATAATTAATTAAAAATTAAATGACCTTCATATTCTTAATATTTGGCTTAGCCTAAACTGTAAAATGAATTCTTATTTCATTCTATTCAGTATTTTATCACAATTTTGAATTTAATTATTATTTTTTATTAAAAAGTTATTTTGTGTAAAATTAAAACTAGTAACAAAGGAAAAATATTTTAACCCTTCCACGTACGATTTTCATATTATAAATAATTATGTATTTTCATATGGTTAAAGTAAAAAAAGTCAGCAATTTTTTTTTATTGTTAATATTGAAACTGACAAATTTTATTCATATTATTTGAAAACTTATTTAATACAGGAATACAAAACAAAATTATCATTGTTTGCTTTTTATACTTACATATCAGGAGTAAATCCAGGTTTTAATTTTTGAGGCCCATTTTTGCGAAAAACAAAATATTTTTGTGAAATTTTAATTTATTTTTGCGGAAAAAAAAAAAAAAAATCATGTAACACCTTCCCTTTTATCAGCTGTTCTATATAAATGTTTATTATCAAGTTAATAGTGTTTCACTGAACTAAGTTATAGTTAATCATTAAAAGTAAAACTGGAAACACGGAACATTTTTATAAAAATATCCTTTTTATAAGACTAAGTCTTTTAAAAAAGCTGTTTTAATGAATTTGAAGCTTTCGTGGGGCAACAAAAGAACCCCATTTTTTGCCTGTATCGAACCTTACAGGGTCAATATATTATATTTGTCAGTTATGCTTAATATTTGTTGTTAAATTCTTAGAATTTTAGGCAAAATATTACCTTTTTATTTCTTTACATCATGACTTACAAATACAAAAATGGCTTGCAATTTTGTTCATTTTTACTTCCATTACCTACGGTATTAACAATACTATGGTAGTAGGTAATTCTACGGTATTCCATTACCTATTGTATTCGGTACGAAAATTCGATGTCGAGATTTCCCCTGATTTACATGTTTTAAGCTCTCATGAGTCCAAAAAAGTGTTTTTTGGCAATTGGTTAGTGTGTGTGTGTACGTCTGTACGGAATTTTTTGGCTATCATATCTCCGAAACTAATAAAGACTGAACTACAAAACTTCAGAACTGTGACAGGTCTAGGTGTACAGATTGCAAATTTTGGGGGAAATTGAAAAACCGGAAGTCCGCATCTCAAAAACGACTCTAACGATTTTCTTCAAATTTGCTATATAAACACTCTATTATATGTCCTTTCGAATAGAGCTGTACCGAGTACTCGGTATATACTCGGTACTTGGCTAATACCAAATAGTTGTAAGAATTCAATTATTTTTATGTATTATTGAAAGAAATGTATTCATAACAGTTGTTTATATTAATAACTAAACTAAAAAAATATGAAAATATATATAAAGAGTCATTAAACTTTTGCTGCAAACAGCTTTCTGCAGTTAAAACGAGCGAGTAGATTGCCACCAAGCTCGGTCGGTATAGAGACGATTCTTGATATGAGCTTATCCATTTAGTAACAAGAATTTAAGTATAACCATCTTGTATGTGTGTAATATGCATTTTTTTTTTTTTTAAATAAAAACTTAGTACATAAAATTGTATCTATAAAACAGACGAAAATAAAATATTTTAGGAAAAAAAAAAAAAAAAAAAACCTTATATAGTAATACTAGATAAAACTTTAGTTACATATCTGTGCAAATAAAAATAAGACACTTTAATATCTAGCTTTTAACCTATGTAATAAAAAAAATTTATATATTTCGCGCATGCACAAATCAAAAAAGAAAAAGAAAAAAAAAATATATATATATATATATATATATTTATCAAAATCTCAAAATATATTTATTACATCCCAACAAATATCAAACGTGTGAATTTTATATTTCAGGGAATAAAATTTATCTAATGTTTTGACAATTTTTCTGTAATAGTGGAAAATGTGAATTTTTAAATGTTCTTTGCTTATCTGAAGTTTCAGACCATTTCGTTCAGTATACATATATATATTTTTTGAAAATCGAATAAATGTCAAAAAAAAAAAAAAAAACTACTAATAATTTGATCACTTTCAGTACATGACACTTCATATCTTTCTATTGATGAATCAATAAGCCCAGAAAAAATGAGGTGCAACTGCTTAGAAGAAATTTAAAAATAAATATATAAAAATGTTGCAGAATGATTACTTTAAAGATTTAAATAGTAAGTTTAAACATGTTGTGTAGATTGCTTAAAGAATTAAAGTAAAAATGTTAAAAATGGGATAGATAGAAATTTAATTGTAGTAATATAAATTAATTCATAAAATTTAAAATAGGTTCTCATCCAAAGATGGCAAAAAGATGTCGGTGAGATGTTAAGGGGAAAGCCGTGTCAAAGCTCCAAACAAACAAACAAAAAATTTTTTTTCAGAGACCACACTTTTTGACTTTCTTCTATATATGTAATATAGAGAAAGTATTGGATTCGTGAAAATAATCGAACTCCAGTTTTTGATGGATTTACACGTTTTGGGATGTCCTGAACACGATTTGATAGTTTTTAGAAAACGTCTGTCTCTCTCTCTCTCTTTGTGTGTGTGTGTGTATCACGAATTTTGTGGACACTGTATCTCACGAACCAATGAACGAAATTTAACAAAACTTGGTATTTAGTTGGACTCTGACATAAACTGGTGCTGATTAGATTTGGGGATCAATCACTCAACAGGTGGCACTGTAATAACATTTTTTTTTCTAAATTTTTAACATGGCAGTATAGGACAAAATTTCGTATAAATGTACTACATAATGAGAGTTATTTTTAACTTGTGATTGGAAAATTAATATGAATTATTGATAATAGTAATAGTTAACTAGGAAAAAAACTTTGTGCATGTGGGGGCATTGTTTCCCCCCTTGGGGTAAATTTTCAAGATGGGTATCTTTTGAAAGGTTTCGTCAATACCTTTAAAACGAATGGTTGAACTATAGATCTGTGATAATTTAAAACAAAGCTATGGATTTTTTTTTACTTTTACCAATAACAACAAAAAAATCTTTATTTAGTGTTATACTACTTTTCTAATATGGGAATCGTCTGCATTATCATGGAAGATAATTTTTTTACAAAATAATTTTAATAAATTATTTTTACTAAGTGAATTTGTATAAGAAAATATAGAAGAAAGTCATGTGGTGGCCACAACATACTATTTTTTTTTTTTTTAACAATACATTTTTAAGAGTTTTAATTAGTGAGATTATGTTGAGTAAACATTAAGTCTCAAGGATCATAGAGTATTGGGGGCATGGCAGTTCAGTAATGATATCCTAGTTTATATTATCAATTGATTCATAAAAAACTTCGAAAGATGTTTAACATACTCGTGAAAAACTTGCTGAGTTCTCAGAATTTGAAAATTTCAACATTTTTTGTCAAGTGTTAAGTGGTTGTGTTTCAAAAGTGAGAAACTAATCACATTACACTTTTAATAATCTTCATTTATGTTTACTATGTACACAGCTATCATTCAACAGGCAGGTTCACCATTTTAAGATTTATTTTAGCTAGAATTATACTTATAATAAATATTTAAAAGTGACAGTGTTTTACTCTAAATCATATTGAATATTGTTGTTATTTTTTGTGATTGTTGTGTAAGTTGAGGCCGATTGACTAGGCTCCAGGTTTGGGTGAAATGTCCTCTGTAGAGATCTTTTTACGGAGTAGACATACCTATTTTCGTAAGTTTCAGGGAAAAAAAAAAAAAAAAATCTCCGATTAAGCTCTATGGCTAGGCCGACGAGTTACACCTGGGATCGAACCTGGCACTTCTCGGCTACTGCCACAGCCATATTGAATGACGGGTAAATGATACATTTTTAATATTTTCCAACAAATATAAAAAATATTTATGACTTTAATTTATTCGTCCTCTGATTTTTGTGAAAATTTTTAGAATGCCTTGAAACTGATATAGTTATTTAACTACTATGGTATACTCCTAGTAAAAAATGCACATAAATAGCGTTAGTCGTTTGTGTACAGGGAAACACAAAATGGTTTTAAAAGATTACATTATGGTCGATGAGATATATATTTTTCAGCATACTTTTATATCCTTATCCTGCACTTAACAAAAAGGAATTAACATTGGTTACTCAGATACACAAAAACATGCAGTTTTGGTTTTGATTTCATGAACAGTTAATCACACATTTTGTTTATCCATTAATATTACTTTGAATTTTATGCTGAAAGGTGAAACCAGGGTTGTTCAGTTTTTTTCATAGTGGAAAAAACCTGATTAAAACCGTCCTGTACAAAATGCCAATTCGTCCACTTTTGTTCACTATTAATTATTTGCGAGTAGTAAATTAAGAATTATCTTTATTTTTTCCATATATAAAAAAACAATTTTTTATTAAAATATGTTTGTATAATCAATTTGAATTTTTCAAAATAGACATGAAATCAGCAAATTTCACAATATTTAATAAATAAATATATCTGTATTTTTCTAAGGGTAGATGCAAAGGTAATATTTTATATCTTCAATTTTAATCCCCCCCCCCCACCCACTGCTTTCAACTACATTGTTATTTCCTCTTTCATAGTCCTAAACCTTTCATGCAATTTTTTACTTTCCAAAAATACATATGTAAAGAAAGTATTGTATTCATGACAAAAATTTGACTTTGCGATGTTGGTGCATCTATATGTTTTGAGGTCCCATGAGTTCATTTTTGCTATTTTTATGATGATGTATGTATGTGTATGTATGTAAGTGAACACAATACCATCTAAATGTTTTGTTCAAATGAGCCAAAAGTTGGTACATATGATATAGGTTACTGTAGCGCAAACTGTATACATCTTGGATAATCCAGTACTTCCAGTTTTTTAACAGGGACATAAAGATAAATTCTTTATCATTATAGCCTATGGGCTGAAATTATTTAAAATATGAAATCATCTAATGCCTTATTGGATCCAGCTGAAAGTTTCATGTTATAAGTCACCGTCAAATGAACAGTACTATAGATTTATCTTGGTGAATCTAGCATTTATGTTTTTTTTTTACAGGGACACAACAAAAAATTCTGTAACATTATGGCCAAAAGTCTGAAATTATTTAAAGTGTAATAATATCTGAATGGCTCATTTGATTAAGCTTTAAATTTATATACATGTTATGGCCTATATCATACAAACTGTATAGGTTTTGGTGAATCTAGCACTAATAGTTTTTTTTACAGAGAAGCATAAAAGAATTTTGATATATTACGTTCTAAAGGGCAAAACTGGGAAAATTCATTAGTGGCCAGTTGCCAGTACTGTCAGTTTCATTAGCCACTTTAAGTTAGTGGCCACTTTTTACATAAGACTATTTCTTTCAGACTGCAAAAAGAAATTGTCACCATTTTGCGGTATAATCACCACAAGACAAATATGAAAATAAAAAATACATATAATAATAAAATTAACACAGGGACACTGAAATTGTTATTTGTAATTACGCTCTTTTTAAAAATCCTAAGTTGCACATCCTAAATTAAAATCTGCTTAGGGCTGTAATAATAACAGCAAAAGTTTTTATCTTTCAGATAATTCAGTAGTACTTTTTTTTTTTCAATTTATGTAAGTGAAATAAGCTGTTATCATTCACAGTTCACACTGATATTTTCTAGTAAATGAATCAGCTAACTCATCATCATCACAACCTTTTACATGGTCATGTGTAAATACAGTTAGCAGTTTTATTATTTTTTCTTATTTCTAAAGACACACTTTTTTAAATGATTTTATTTCAATAGAGTTAAAATATTTCCTCTTAAAAAGTATAGATATGGAAACTTAGCTGCTTTATTAAAAAATAACTTACTTAGCTGCCAAATTTGTAGCTTTAAAAATAGGAAGATTTCTACTTTAAAATGGGAAGGAAAAAGGAAGATTTCTACTCAAAAGAAAGCAAATACAAAATTTTTTGAAAAATACACATTTAAGGCAAATCAAATTTTGATTCACACATTTGTCAAATATCTTAAATGTTTTGAATATACACTAAATACTATGGAGATAATAATGGAAAAAGATTGTGCTTTGCAGGACATTTGATCATTAACTGCTAGTTGAAATGGAGCACACATGTGTGTGGGCTGGGGGGGGATATGTCTATATACTTCTTTATAGGATCTAGAATCTAATCAAGAAAATTTAAAATAAATATTTACATTTATGTTATGGATAGAGAAAGATTGTAAATCACAAGGCTTCAGTGGAGCATGTGATTGCCAATTGTTGGAGGGGGGGGGGATTACAAGAATTATGAGTAAGAGATTTTAAACAATTCTATTTCTTTACAGATTCTAGAATCTAATAAAGTAAGTTTAAAATAGATATTTATATTTTTGCAGCAAATGGAGAATGATTAGAAGTTATAAAGCTTTCTATAAGCTGTATGATCACAGATCGTTAGGGGGAGGGTCCAAAAAATTATATGAGTGAGATATATTAAACAATTCTACTTCTTTATATGTTGTAGACTATAATAAAGCAAGTTTAAAATGAACATTGACATTTATGCCATGGATGGAAAAAGGTATTAAACAGGATACTACAGTAAGTTTTTTGTTAAGATCAAGCAAATGGTTCGTGTACAGGGACAATCAAGAGAATTCTAATACATTACGTCTATGGGGGAAATTGCAGGTAAGTAGAGTTTAACATCTACAGACTGCACTAAACCAAATGAAACGAATATATATATTTTGTAATAGAGATAGTAAACTGGGAAAAAAACTTTGTGTATGTAGGAGCCTCAAGTCCCCCCTCGAGGGGAGTAAATTTTCATGATGGGTATCTTTCAAAAGAGCTCACCAATACCTTTAAAACGAATGGTTGAACTATCGATCTGCGATAATTTAAAACAAAGTTATCGATTTTTTTTACTTTTAACGAAAAAAAAAAAAACCAGAAAAAAATCGTATTTTTTGAAGTGAAACTTCTTTAGGTGCATTGAGCGCTTTTGGGTGAACAAAAATCATTGAACTCCCATCATCGTCACGCTTTCCATTTGAAGTGAAAACTTTTGGGTGAACAAAAATCATTGAATTTGCGTCATCGTCAGCAAATGCTTTCCATCCTTGTATGATACAAATAATGTATCATACAATTAACTTGCTAACAGGGTTTAACCTGGCAAAAAAATTACTTTAGCATTTTAGCGAAAATAGGCAAGCACTATTTTAGCTTTTTCGAAAGTTAATTCTTTGGATACCATTGATTTCTTTTACTTAGCTTTGTTATCCTCAGTTTTATTTTCTATTCTTTTGTTCATGGATGATTTTAACCAAGCATCCATATTTGTGACTTTAAAAATATGAAACAGGGAAACTATGTTTTGATTTTAACAATAGAAAAAAAGGTACTCATATCATATGTGTAAAATGAAAAAGCAATTTAAAAATTAAGTAAAGTGTAGTGGTAGATAATCATGAAATACTAGTGCTAAGAATGCTTCTATGAATCAAATTCTGAATTCTGACATACTTTTAAATATTTTTGCATTTAAATTCAATCATTAAAAATTAAAAATAAATCCAAATTACTATATAAATAATCATTCCCAAAAATTTCAGTCCTTTCGTAGTTTTCACCTGCAAATATTACAAAAAAAAAATCCGAGTTTTTATAGAGATATTTTATACAGTTATCCAGTTTTAGCTTTTTAGCGAAATTCTGACCAACATGTTTTAGCAAAATATGATACCTTTTAGCAAAATGCTAAAAAAACTAATGGCAGTTTAAACCCTGCTTGCTAATGTGAAGTGTTAATAATTATATACTGTATATTGTTTTAAAATCTGGTACGGCTCTACACGACATCTCTCATCTCCGGGCACTGTCTCTATTGCAGTTAGACGTTACAAAACCATGAGAAAGCCCAAAGCTGCCATTTTTCTCACGTTTTTACAGTCTGGTGCGGCTCTACACGACTTCTCTCATCTCCGGACACTGACTTTATTCCAGTTAGACCTCATAAAACCATGAGAAAGGCCAAAGCCGTTATTTTTCTCATGTTTTTAGAATCTGGTGCGGCTTTACACGACTTCTCTCATCTCCAGCCACTCTCTCTTAAAGATTGCTGCCGGAAACGTTGCAGTTAGACCTCACAAGACCGTGAGGAAGGCCAAAGCTGCCATTTTTCTAACGTTTTTACAATCTGGTGTGGCTCTACACGACTTCTCTCATCTCCGAACAATGTCTCTATTGCAGTTAGCGCATTAAATAAAATTGTAATATAATTTTTGTAGTAGTACTAGTAGTTTATATTAATGAATAAAAAAACACTTCATTTAAAAGTATTTCTTACACAATAAAATATTTCCTGACGATTCCAGAAATACACACGTAATTGTTCATGTTTTCACTTCTGTCGGCACTCCCGAAGTGCAACTGTTTTTTTTTTTTTTTAAATACTGAGAATAAAATGGACTTTTTTTGGATATTTAGTGTTGTTATACTACTTTTCTAATATGGAAATCGTCTGCATTATCATAAAAGATATTTTTTTTTAAATAATAATTTTAATAAATTATTTTTTAAAAGCAGAATTAGTTTTTAATAACCGAATTATTTTTTAATAACTAAATTAAATTTTATATAAATCTTGGTGCATTAATGAAACGGGGGTTGACACAGAATTAATTATCATATAAAACTCTTCTGAAGCCTAATTTGAATTGTTTAACATAGGTTTACATAACATCGTTATCTTACCTCTTAATCTCCAACCTGTATTTATAGTATTAAATTTCAGGGTAAGAGAAAGTCGTGTGAGTGGCACACCAGATTATTTAATGTTATTTAAGGATTGTTTTAATAGGGTTGCAAACAATCCTAGAATAATTCTCAGGATATTTTAAATAGCCTCACAATTCCCCTTGCAACTTGCAATTGCAGCTATCTTTCACCCCCCCTACCTCCCTCCTTATCAGTGATCTTCATTATTTAAAACCAAACTCAACATTTCTTTTAGATTTTTCAGTTTAAATTAAAATTGCTTTTAAAAATCAGCAAACACATTTGAAAAAATATTATTATACATACTGCGCCATGAAAAAATTCGTACCATGAAAATATGCAGAAATATATAATCATAAACAACTTCTTAATCTATAGTTCTGTAATTCACGTGTTCAATTTCAGTCATAAAGTCAGTTGGGAGAGCATAAATTCTTTATTAGAAATTAAACACACAATAAAAAACTATTTGCAGTATACTTTGAAGAATTCACAATTATAACTTAATTCAGCAATATTTCAGGATAACATTGTTTCTCCATAAAAGGAGCCAAGATCATAATATTTAAATCATAACTTTCATGTTCAAGAGAAAAAATTTATACTTCCTGTTTAAGACAGGCTGAGAAACTAAACAAAACATAAAAAAAGTAACATTCTCAAAGAGAAAAAAGCACCTCTCATTTGGCAAAGAGCCAACTACTAGTCGGGGGGGCTGGCGAAACGAAACCAAAAGCTACGTTCAAACATGCTCCGCCCCCATGAACGAAGGTTCATAAAAATATTCTACAAGTACAATAACAACATTAGTGTTATTACAGGTTTTCATTTTCTTGGTCTTCAACTGCAAATAGATAAGAAAAAAAAAGAGATTAATATACATATGAAACATTGTAACTAGATGATTAACATAAATGGATTAAAAACAGGAACATAAAAAAAATAAAATAAAATAAAAATAAAAATAAAATAAAATAAAAATAAAATAAAAATTTCAAAGTTCAAAATGGTAGAGGTGATAGTTTGGCGATCGGACGCTTCAACTCTCCATAAATAGTTTTCAGTAGAACAACACGAATCTTGCCATCTGCTCCAGGAAATAATTTGATTATGCGTCCCAGTTTCCACTTCAAAGGGGGCTGATTATCATCTTTTATTAAAACCAAATCGTCTTTCTTGAAATTTGGTTTATTTATTAACCATTTTGATCGCCTTTGCAAGTCTGATAGGTAATCTGAAGACCATCTGTTCCAGAAACTTTGAAAAATTTTTTGTAGAAGTTTCCATCTTTCTAGCGGGGTTAGGTTAACTGAAGAATAGTCAGGTTCTGGTATTGAAGTCAAGGCAGTGCCTATGATAAAATGTCCTGGAGTTAGAGCATTTAAGTCACTTGGATCATTCGAGAGCGCAACAAGAGGTCTCGAGTTCAAACACGATTCAATTTGAGTAATTAAAGTAAGGAACTGTTCATAAGTTAATATTTGTTCGCCAATAGTTCTTTTTAAATGACCCTTCATCTGTTTTATTCCAGCCTACCAAAGTCCTCCAAAATGGGGGGCCGATGGGGGATTGAAATTCCATTTGATTGTTTCTTCGGACAAATATCTGTGGATCTTTTCGTCAGAAGAGATCAAGGACATCATTTTTTTCATTTCGTTGTCGGCACCTACAAAGTTCGTTCCTCTGTCTGAAAACAATTCTTCAGGTTTTCCTCGTCGAGCAACAAACCTCTTCAAGGATGCGAGGAATGTTTCAGAGGTGAGATCACTGAGTATTTCCAAATGAATTGCTTTTGTGGAAAAACAGATATATAAACAAATATAACTTTTATAAGATCTAACACCACGGCCCTTACGAGGTTTGATGAGAAAGGGGCCTGCAAGATCAACCCCGACTTTCGAAAACACTCGCGATGGCACTACACGAGCAGCTGGAAGATCACCCATCAGTTGAGAGGCTAAGTTCGATGTGGTTCTAAAACACTTCATACAGTTCCGCAGATTCCTTTTCACGGCGTCTCTTGCATTAATTATCCAATATTGTTGTCGCAGGACTGAAATTGTTAACTGAGTTCCACTGTGAAGATGTTTTTCATGAAAATACTTTATAATTAAATCTGTAATGTGATGCGTTTTAGGAAGTATCGTTTGGTGTTTTTGACTCTCAGGTAGGTTTGCGTGTCTTAATCTTCCACCAACACGAAGAATTTCATTTTTGTCTAGAAAAGGGTTTAAAGAAAGGAGTTTGTTACTAGCATTCAGGTTTCTTCCAGATTTTAAAGTCTTTATTTCCTCTCCAAATTCATGTCTTTGAACCAACTTCACAATAATTTTAGTTGCCTCATCAAGTTCTTGTATAGTTAAAAAGCCAGTATTTCGCTCAGATCGACATTTAGTATTTTTTATAAATCTAAGACACCAGGCTGTAACACGTCTTAATTTAGACCAAGATGAAAACTTATATAATAATTCAAATTCATTATTGCCATGAGTTAAAGAGCAAACAGTAGTTTTCCGTTGTTCTCTCAAAATCTCTTCTTCAGGTATTTTGACTTCATTTTCCGGTAGTGGTGTCGGTAAGTGCTCTTCTTTCAACCAGATTGGTCCCTTTAACCATTCTTCATTCTTCAACAATTCAGTTGCTGTGCAACCACGAGATAGCACATCAGCGGGATTTTTAACCCCTGGACAAAATCTCCACTGAGATGGGGCTACTAATCGTTGAATTTCACGCACTCTGTTCTCTACAAAGGGCTTCCAGTTACTAGCACTTCCTTTGACCCAATAAAGGGTAATTTGGGAATCACAGAAGCATAGTATGTTTTTGACGGGAACTGAAAATAGCTGCCCAAGATAATGAGCTAATCGAGCAGCTGTTAAGGCTCCCATCAATTCAAGTCGAGGCAAAGTAAGTTTTTTGAGAGGAGCTACTCTTGTCTTTGACATAATAAATGAAGTTTCACGGGAACAAGGATCACGAAAATAAGCTACTGTACCATATCCCTTCAAACTGGCATCGCAGAAAACACAAATTTGAATAGTTTCAGGAGTTAATTTTTCAAAATTCGTAAAATATTTTCTAGGCACTTCAAAATTTTCTAAATCCTGTATTTCACGATGCCATTTCTTAAATTTTTGTGTTAAAGCATCAGGTAAAGCAGAATCCCAATCAACACCCTGCTCCCATAGTTCTTGCATTAGAAATTTAACTCTTATTATAAAAGGGGAAATAAACCCTACAGGGTCATACACCTTTGCTACAGTTTGTAAAACAATTCTCTTAGTGATAATTTCATTATCAAACCCTTCTAACAGAGATTGAATGTCTATTCTTAACGTGTCATTATTAGTTGACCACATTATTCCCAATACTTTAGAGATATTTCCCTCATTTATTTCTTCATCAACGTTTATTCCATGTTTTTCCCACAATTTGCTTAATTCGTAAGAATTACTTTTACATTTTCTTAATGTCATATTGGCATCTTTAAGTATTTTCACAGCACCAGACGATAAAATAAATGCTTCATTTACAGAATTAGCGCCATGAAAGAGATCATCAACATATAAGGAAGTATCAAGCATATTTACGACTTTCTCAAACAAGTTCTTATAGCCCTTTATGTGATGTTTAATGGTAGCTGAGAGCAAAAAGGGTGATGTTGTAACACCAAAAGTTACACGAGTCATGCGGAAAACCTTTAATAGAGGATTTTTACTATTTATATCCTCAAACCATAGAAATCTCAAAAAGTTTCTATCATTTTCTGCAACCTGTATTTGCAGAAAAGCTTTTTCAATGTCACAAACAAAGGCAATTTTATGAAGGCGGAATTTTAAAATAATATCCAAAATATTAGGATTTAAATTGGGGCCTGCAAATAAACATTCATTTAAAGATTTTGCTTCCTTTTCTTTGGAAGAAGCATCAAACACTATTCTGACCTTTGTAGTGGACTTATCTGTTCTTATCACCGGTCTGTGGGGCATATAATATACACCAGTTTCATTTTTGTTTATTTTACACTCCTCTATTATACCCATTTTCTTTTGTTCCTCAAGAATTTTTTCATATTCATTTTTAAGCCATTCATTTTTAGACAGTTTTGTTCTCAAACCCCAAAGTCTATTTTTGGCTATTTCTATATTCGATTTTAATTCATTTTTATTTTCCTTCCACAAAAATTGAATTTCATATCTTCCCTTAACAAAATTTAAATTTTCATTAAAAGAATTAATAATTTCTATATCTCTCTGTGACATAGAATCATTCTTACTGTCACATATTCCAAGTGATTCTAAATCCCAAAAACGCTGCAAATCAAAACTGTCAAATTTATTTACAGATACAAAATGTGAATTAATTACTTCTGTACTATTATTATTCAATTTCCCCACTACAGTATATCCGAAAATAGTATTAGCAACATATAAATTATCACCGATTTCTTCAATGATACCTCTCTGTATTTTCCAAAAATAATCAGCTCCTAGCAAAATATTAATTTTGGAATCACTTAATGAATTGTCTGCCAATTTCCAGTTTTTATTTTTAATATAACTTTCAATTTCTGGTTCGCCCCTTGGGCTTTTCAAGGGAGTCGCGGTTATTAAGTCTGTAGCTAATACTTCAACATGGATGAGCCGACGAGGATTTATTTTGCCACGCAGTTCAATATTAAAAACCTCGAATTCCTCTTCTTTACCTTTATTTATACCAAAGGCAAAAACAGTTAGCTTTTCTGTTCTTACACGGGTTAATTTTAATTCGTGGGCCAATTCTTTAGTAATAAAACTTTTTTCACTTCTGGAATCCAATAAGAGTCTGACAGCTTTTGATCTAGAATTAGATTGGGCTATGACGCAACATGTTTGCAATAACGCTGCCTGATTACTGTTTTTTAAATGTGAATTCGATACTATAGTGTTCTCTACTACTTCTGGTTTCAAGTTTTTTGAAAAACAAAATAATTTGTTATGATCTGTTGCTTTACATTTTTCGCAAGGCTGCGATTTCACCCTGCACTGTGATGACAGATGAGATTTTAGAAAACATTTATAACACCTGCCATCCTTCTTTAATTTTAACCTTTTCTCAACATCAGTTAAATTAGTACATTCAAGAGAATGATGATCATAATTCTTGCAAAATATGCATATATTTTTTACACCTACATTCAATGAATTCATTTTATTTGGAAATTTTCTGTCATTAATTTCGGCTTTATTTTTATTTACAATTACCGAAGCATTTTTATAATTAATCATACTAAGTGATTTTTCACGCGATTCAAGTTCTACTTTAAGAAAATTAATTAAGTCTGTCACATCAGACTCATCCTTCCTTTTATCACTTTGCCTGTAATATTCAACTACTAGATCGTTTGGCAATAATTTTAATAAAATTGGATTCAGTAAATGACCATATTGGCCTTTTGTCACCCCTAAATTAGATAAACTGCGAATATTTACTTCACAAGCGTCATAAAACTTTCTCAAAGCAGTTATATTTGATGAACTTTTTACGCCTTCTAAGTTTATCAATTTATTCATGTGAGCATTAATGATAATATCCTTTTGCCCAAAACGTGTTTTCAATATTTCTATGCAATTATCATAATTTTGTTCCGTAAGTGAAAACCCTTCAATAACATTGTACGCTTTGTCAGTTAAAAGCGTTTTCAAGTAAGTGAATTTTTCAATCTTTGTAAGATTTTCATTTAAATGGATTGAATTTTCGAAACAATCGAAAAATTCGTTCCATTTTTCTATTTGTCCACCAAATTTTGGTAAGGACATTTTCGGCAATCTCACTGCCGAACCAGTTTTTGTTTGGGTTTCACTGACAGAACAGTTTGAACTACTTTCATCTTTATTATTACATAATCTTTTTAATCTTAGTTTGATTTTGCATTTGGCAGAAATTATTTGCTCGCCGTATTTATCGCTGGTCGCGATATCTTTTTCATACTCTTTAATATCTACTATTAAATTTTCAATTTCATTATTTAAATTTTTTAATGCAATTTCTCTTTCACCTATCATTTCCTGGATTTCGATGATTTCGTCTGATTTTGTGTTTTCTAGATCATCCAATAATAAATTCTCTAATTTATTTATTAATTTAGTTACATTTGAGCGTTCCGTAGAACGCTTAGCTTTTAACTTTTCAATATTCATAGCGAGCAAATAATCAAACAAAATAATTCAAATAATTAAAATTTCTAATTTCATTTAATCAATGTTATAAATAGTAGTTAAATTTTGCTTACCTGGTTCCATATCCAGGCAGCTATCCAATAACGAATCCGGAATTCCAGTCATTATTATTTTTCAGTTTCGTTTTCACAATAAATTATCCAAGCTTTCAAATCCAAATCCAGATAAATTAATATCTAAGGGTAATTTCACTTTTAAGGGATTTCACTTATCCCGAGTTTCGTTCACCATGAAAAAATATTATTATACATACTGCGCCATGAAAAAATTCGTACCATGAAAATATGCAGAAATATATAATCATAAACAACTTCTTAATCTATAGTTCTGTAATTCACGTGTTCAATTTCAGTCATAAAGTCAGTTGGGAGAGCATAAATTCTTTATTAGAAATTAAACACACAATAAAAAACTATTTGCAGTATACTTTGAAGAATTCACAATTATAACTTAATTCAGTAATATTTCAGGATAACATTGTTTCTCCATAAAGGAGCCAAGATCATAATATTTAAATCATAACTTTCATGTTCAAGAGAAAAAATTTATACTTCCTGTTTAAGACAGGCCGAGAAACTAAACAAAACATAAAAAAAGTAACATTCTCAAAGAGAAAAAAGCACCTCTCATTTGGCAAAGAGCCAACTACTAGTCGGGGGGCTGGCGAAACGAAACCAAAAGCTACGTTCAAACAACATTATAACTGAAAGAAGGTTGATATTTAAATCTAATATTTTATTCAAAATGCATGACGTTGTTTTGCATTTGATTATTCTGATTCTGGGTATATACCTTTAAAAATAAATACCCAGGTATTTTACATCACTAAATGGGAGTCGTGTAGTTGTTGCACAACATTTTTTTTTTCTTTAATTGTATTTTAATTTTATATGTATTAAAGTGCTTTTATTCTCATACATTTAGAAACACATTTATTATAATATATATAAACTAGCAGGCTACGCCCACTTCGCTGGTCACTATTTTTAAATGAATCATTATAATTAATGAATTCTCAAAATTGCATTAATTTTTATCATGTGAAAAAAAAAAATGAAAAAAAAAAACTCTGATCGGGAAAAATGCTGCACCGGGTCCCCACTGCCTTTGGCAGCGTAGACTCGTGCGCGATGCGCGCGCGCGAATACATATATATGAGTGCTGCGCGTGCATATTCCTTCACCACACTTATGATTTCTCAAAATTCTATGTTATTACTCATAAACTTTTATTCTTAAGAAAAGGAATTAAAAAATAAAATCATTTCTGATCGGGTAAAGACTCACACCGGGTCCCCTCTGCCTTCATCTAACTAATTCATATATACGTTTCATATTAATACGTATTTATATTAAATTTTATCGCGTGAAAAAAAAAAAGAGAAACAAAATCTGATTAGGAAAAATGTCGCACCGGGTTCTCACTGTCTTCGGAAGAAATTCCCAAAATGCTCTAACTCTTATTTCTATTATTTTCCCCCTTCGCCCCAACTCCTGTCTATCTTAATAACTTTACAAATTCGAAAATATCCGCAATCGATTTGTAAGTATCAAAAACCTCTATGCACCAGTTTTGAACGATCTATCTCTATTTTATTTTTTTGCCTCTCCCAATAATTTTAAAAATTCAAAAATATCCGGAATCGATTTGTAGGTATCGAAAACCTCTATGTACCAATTTTGAATGATTTATCTAACTCTATTTTATATTTTTTGCCCCTCCGCCCCCCTTCCCGGTCCTTCTAATAACTTTACACTTTTGAAAATATCCCCATTCGACTTGCAGGCCTCTAAAACCTATCTGTACCAATTTTGAACGGCCCAACTGCATTTCTATTTGTTTTTGTCCATAGCCCCCCCCCTTCCCGCCCCTCCTAATAATTTTACAAATTCGAAAATATCCCCAATCAATTTGTAAGTATCGAAAACCTCTATATTCCAATTTTGAACGATCTAACCCTATTTTTATTTTTTTGCCCCCCCCTCTCCCCTCCCCCTTCTCGCCCCTCCTAATAACTTTACACTTTCGAAAATATCCCCATTCGACTTGCAGGCCTTTAAAACCTGTCTGTACCAATTTTGAACGGCCTAACTGTATTTCTATTTGTTTTTGCCCATAGCCCCCCTTACCGCCCCACCCCCTTCCCGCCCCTCCTAATAATTTTACAAATTCGAAAATATCCGCAATTGATTTGTAAGTATCGAAAACCTCTATAAACCAATTTTGAACGATCTAACTCTATATTTATTTTTTTGCCCCCCCTTTCTCCCCTCGTAATAACTTTACACAATCGAAAATATCCCCATTCAACTTGTAGGCCTCTTAAACCTATCTGTACAAATTTTGTACGGCCTAACTGTATTTCTATTTGTTTTTGCCCCATAGCCCCCCCTTACTGCCCCACCCCCTACCCGCCCCTCCTGATAATTTTACAAATTCAAAAATATCCACAATCGATTTGTAAGTATCGAAAACCTCTACGTACCAATTTTGAACGATCTGACACTATTTTTATTTTTTTGCCCCTCCCCCTCCCCCTTTCTTGCCCCTCCTAATAACTTTACACAATCGAAAATATCCCCATTCGACTTGCAGGCCTCTTAAACCTATCTGTACCAATTTTGAACGGCCTAACTGTATTTCTATTTGTTTTTTCCCCATAGCCCCCCCTTACCGCCCCACCCCCCTACCCGCCCCTCCTAATAATTTTACAAATTCAAAAATATCCACAATCGATTTGTAAGTATCGAAAACCTCTATTTACCAATTTTGAACGATCTGACACTATTTTTATTTCCCCCCCCCCCTTCTTGCCCGTCCTAATAACTTTACACAATCAAAAATATCCCCATTCGACTTGCAGGCCTTTAAAATCTATCTGTACCAATTTTGAACAGCCTAACTGTATTTGCTCCATAGCCCCCCCCCCTTGCTGCCCCACCTGGGGGCTGAATTTCTAAAATTCCAGAAATTGGTTTTTAGATAGTTGCATTAGCTATATTTTAGAGCAAAAATTTCTCGTATATCTATTTTTTTTTTGTTTGAGATATATAGGATTATGCGAAATCACGTTTTATGCATGTGAAATCACGTTTTGCCCCCCCGCCCCCCTTGGGGACCGAATTTCAAAAATTCCAGAAACCGATTTTTAGACATTTGTATTAGCTATATTTTAAAGCAAAAATTTTACGGATATCTGTTTTTTTGTTTGAGAAATGAAGGATTTTGTGAAATTACGTTTTGCCCCCCCCCCTTGGGGGGCGAATTTTGTAAAATCGCTTGCGGCGTTGTCTTTCTCGGGTCGTAAACATTAACCAGGCCAAATTTGGTCCCGCTCGGTGAAACGGCCCAGGATTCTATAGCGGACACACAGACTCTGCTCTTTTATCTATATATTAATAGGCAAGCATAAAACTTGTCCCTTTTTAACATATTAATTATGGGAGTAGAGGGTTGAAAATGGTATCATTCGAAAGGTATGGTTAGCCGGACAGTGCGAATACAAATATTATTTTCTTACGATGTCAAGAAGGTATTTAAAAATACATTTATTTTTTATGCATTTTCCCCCATTTTTCCCTTTTATACACATACACGTATTCCTTCACATTAAAAAATACCTAAAAGTAGAAAGTTGTTAAATCTGGCAATTTCATAAAGCTCAAATAAAACCATAGACACAGTAATTTGTATAATGTAGCATCACTATACGCAAGCGAAGTGATGACGTCACTGTATGTCCATGGAGCCATGTAAAAGATTTTCTATGTTAATTGTCCATTGAATTTTTTGTAAAAAATTATTAAAAAATAACGGAAATTATCTGCCGATTTTAATTCCGATATTTGGGTATAGTTATATATAAGTTACTGTCTACATGTGTTTGATTGAGTTATTTTTTCTGTAAAATTGATAAAATTTTAATTTAAAATCACAAAACTCCAGAAAAAAAAAAAATGGCAAACTTCCAGTTTCGAATGTAAACATAAACATTTCATTTCAAAGGGTGATATTTAAACAATAAATATTGAACTAATATACTAAATAAAAGGAAAATGGATTTGTTACTAACTGCTGCATGTATAAGTAGACGATACGGAAAAAATTCCGATTTCCGTTTTTTGCTGAATTTACATGTTTTGAGCTTTCTTTACGTTTCAATTAACTGAAATTGGCTACTTATTTTTTAAAAAAGTGTCTTTATTGCTAGCTTTTGTGGGTAGAAGAAGCAAGTAGAAGATACATAAAAACTTTTCATTTCCGGTTTTCGATGAATTTACACGTTTTGAGATTTCCTTGCATTTTAATTAAGTGAAATTAGTGAAATTGACTACTTATTTTTATTTTTTAAAAAGTGGATTTATTATTCTTTCCTCTGCATATATAAGTAGAAAATATAAGATTCAGAAATGTTTTAGATTTTCGGTTTTCGATAAAGTTACACGTTTTGAAATTTCCCGAACTCAATTCGACCATTTTTGAAAAATATCTTTTTTTTTTATTCAAACACTGTACTTTATGAACCAATCGAATTAATTTAACAGAATTTGATACTTGGTTGGACTTTGGTCTGACATGGTACCTATTAGCTTCTGGGCTGTATCACACAACAAGGGGCGTTTTCACGTTGCGATTTTCTCTCATTTCAGGAAAGGCTAACATCTACAGAGAGAAATAGTTATATTAAGTAAAACTCTGCTGATTCAGTTAGAGTGAATATCGGCAAACAATTGCCTCAGCTGTGCTGCAATTGCATTCCGTTTAGGACAAGGCAATAACTGTGCTTTGCCTCGCTTTGCAAAAAAAATGGTCGAGTTTCGACCACTGGGCGATACTAGTATATATAGATATACAAGCATTGGCATACCAAGGGTGGGGCGGAGGGGGCAGTCCACCCCCGCCTCTGCTAATGAGGGGGCCTCCGAAGGAACTTAAAACTTTAAGTATATTTATCTGATAATAACAGGAGACTTGGCGTTGGAATATTAAAACCCGAATAAACGTCAGAAAAATTTTAAATGCATACAGCTGTTTCGGTAGCCTATAGCGTATCGTCTTCAGTGCAAAAAGTCCTTTTTGCACTGTAGACGGTATGCTATAGCTACTGAAACAGCTGTATGCATTTCCAATATTTTTCTTTGGCGTTTCTGACGTAGTAGTTTATTCGGGTTTTAATATATTTATTTGGTGATGTTGTCATTTTAATCTGATTGTGTCATTATTTATCGTGCTGTTACTTACTGTGCCATTATTTTAATCTGAAACATTCCCTGCAATTCCCCTTTAAACCGTAGATTCCAGTCTAATGAGCCTTAATTACAAAATGTGACCATAAAGTAACAACTCCATAACCAAAAAAACTCATTTATGCCAAGCTTGATCAATGCCCCTGGCATTCTTGTTGGTTTGGCCTCTGAATAAATCTTAAAACCAACTAACTTCATTTCTTTTTTATTGTAATAAATTCGTAAAGAAGTGCACGGAGGGGGGGGGGGGGGCTCAATGTGGTAGGGATTCCAGTCAGGGGGCCCCCAATGAGATTTTCGCCCCGGGCATTGAGAGTTGTAGGTCCGTCACTGTAGACAAGAAGACAAGTGTTTTTAATTATTTTAATAAGGGATCACTGCAGTTTAATGTTAGTACTTCATCACCATCACATACAAATCTTTTACAATATTATGGTTAAAAAATAATTTACTTTTTGAAGCACTATCTTTTACTGTATTTTTATTTCGAACTTTTCAATTTGATTCATTGCAAAATTTTAATATTTCGATTCACGTGTGCAAAAGAACAAGTTATATTACCTAAACTATATAAAATGAAACAAATAAGAATTTCTTTTAATTTTACTGCACTATAAACTTAAAACTTTGTAAAAAAAATTATTTATTACATATAAAACAAAAATTTGTATTAAAAATTTGTAAATTACATTATTTTGTACCCTTTTTCATATAAAATTACATATAATACTCTTGGACGAAATCCCTAAGTAACATTATATACAATTCGTGTCAAGAAATGATCTATTGACTGGCTTCTCTAAAATAATTACCTAAAACAACATACTTACCATTACTAGGGAATCCCTCAGTATGACTTCTCATAGCAATGCTCATTTTGTTCAGAAATTATTTAAGAAATAAAGACAGTTTATGTTATTATATTCATTTTGAAAGTAATTATAAAGTCTTAAATTTCTTCATTTCATAAATATTAAGAAAATATTAAAGAACATGACAATTAAAAAAAAATTCATGGCTAAATAATACACATAAGAAAAAAATTCACATCAAAACATATGTAAATATCCTATGATTACACTATTATTATTAGCGTCGAATTGTGCAGACATTTAAATCAGAGTTGAGTTGCAACAAAGATTGCCAGAAATTTTATTTATATAATTTTATCATTAATATCTTTCATAAAATAATGCTTGTGGTTTAGAAAAAATAAATTAAAATTTTCATAGTCAAAATCCATTTTTAAAGCTTTCTTCTTTTGAAGAGAGGGGGGAAAAAAATAAAAAAAAATAATTACTACACAACAGGCAACGGTACTTTGTTTTTGCATGATATGATCAGGACAGATGTCTGTTGTCTTTCTTGAACAACGGCGAATTTATAATGTTTAATATTAATACAGGTGTTTTCATAGGTTTCGCCAAGTTTACTATTATCTTTTAACAGAATCATTAAGTCTTAGATCAAAAGTTTTTACAATTATGCCTGACTTATTTTATAAAAACCATATAAATATGAAATCCCTTCCCTTTAAATTATTCATGTAAGCTGAAAGAAATTTTTTTAGTCCATTTTTTAAAAGTTTTATTATTTATATCATTTAAAATCACTGTTATAAAAATACCGTATCATATATTATTGTTATAACTTTTACTTTATTTTGCTTTTATGTTGATATTTATAATTATTGATTGATTGTGTAAACAATAGGGCGTTTGTTTTTTACTACAAAGCTAAACTGCCTTATTTTAACTTGTTGACATTTTAATATATTACCAAATGAATATAAAACAAATAACAGTGTTTATAAATTTGCTACTTTGCTTGCAATTTTTAGTTTGAATCGTATAATGTTTAAATAACTTTTTAAATAGATCCGTTTAATTTTAAACAGCGTGAAATTATCTCCTTTTTGTTATAATAGAAGTACAATACTAATTTTTCTTTCGTTATATCTTGTTGTTGCTTTTTAAAAAGTAGTTTATTTGATAATTTCGAAAACTATATGACCTTGTGCTTAATTCCTCTTTGTAACTTGTACTATTGTTTTTAGAAATGATTGTCGTGGCTAAAGTACCTTTAAAATGGAAAAGTGATCCAGATAAATTACAGGCTGTAAAATGGGGACTTGCACAACTCTATTTTTTTGTTTTTCTTTCTTGTGTTTTCAAGAGGTTTATGGTGGGCCTATTATAAGAGGTAAGACAGTTCATGCATTTTATTGTTAAAAAATGAATAAACTAATCTCTTTATAAAAGAAATCGATGAATATTTGTAAATTGATTGCATGATTTTATCTTTAGTTTTGCTTATGTGATAAAGGCTGTCTTAGTTAACACCTTTTATTTTGGATATTTTGGCTTTTAAACAATAAGCTAAAATTTCCCTTTAATAAACTAAAATGCTGATCTGTTCTTATCAGTAATTTTGAGTTGTATTTTCTTGATAACATTTATTATGAGAAAATAGATATCCTTTGTGGATACTTGAAGAGTGAGCTAGCTGTCAATTCTACTAGTAGAAAACGATAGAAAACAGCTTTCTTAATCCGATCTATAGAATATTCTTAAATATATATTTATATTTATATATTTTGTATTTATATATATTTATATTTGTATTTATATATTTTTTTATGATGGCCTAGTGCCAAAATTAATTCTATTCTGCTTAGCATTTAAACTAAAATAATACAAATTGTGAACATCTATTTAAAAAAAAGAAAAAAAAAAAAAATCTAGACAACTTCTTTATTATTATTATCTTATAACATCAAGTGTCTACAGTAACCTTAGTCTTCCTATAGAAGTATATATGAGGTTCGATGGGTTAACAGTGAAACATACCTGAATAATTTTATCTAAATGTCCAGCAAGCATTGTAACTACTTTATAATGTATAGTTCGTTATGCAGTTTTATTTTAAGTTTATATTTTTACAAGCATATTAATTGATTTTCTTATAATTTACATTAATTCACAAATATTTGTTATGTGTATGAATTTTACAAATTTATTAAAATTTTGTTTTTGTAATCAGCATTTAAATGAATTTTTCCCCCCTCTTTTCTAAAGTTCTCCCGTTTAACTTGTTATCATACAAATGCAGTTGTTTGTAATAAGTAGCATATTTTATGTAAAATTTGCAATTTCAGCAATGTTTTGTGTTAATCTTTATATATATATAATGATTGTTTTTTGTCCAATTTGAAGAGCTAATTTTATATTGTTTTTTGTTGGTGCATCCAGAGAGGTAGGTGATTTTTTACATTTTGAGATTTACCGTATTTTCCGGCGTATAAGTCGAGGGTAAAAAGCAAAGAAAAATCCTTTAAAAATCACTATCGACTTATACGGCGAATATAAAACACAACAGCAAAAATTTCGCGAAAAAAAAAAAAAATTAGATGCATCGATCTTTTGCATTAGTACAAATATTTTAATATGCATAAAACGATAAAACACAAATACATTAAAAAATGAAACAAAAGAATATTCAAAAGCTTGAAAATTCGGCGTCATCACTATCGCTGTCGAAAATTATTTTCAAAGTATCATTTGATGCATCTTTGTCATCAATATCATATGGGTCTCACTCATTGTCACTGTTCATAGCTTCGGAGTTCGAACCACTATCATCTGATTGCCACAGACAATCATCTTCAGTTCCATACATTGCATTTGAAATACCACATTTTTTAAAGATTAGACGATTTCTGATTAGACGATTCATGAGTTTCGATGTGCGTCTTGATTTTAATGATTCAAGTTTGTGCATGAAAATCGGATCGACTTATATGGCGAATATAGTTGAAGTTCCACACTTTAACTCCAAAAAACCGTTTCGACTAGACTTATATGCCAGAAAATACAGTACATCCTGGAAAAAAAAAATAATGTAGTAATTATATATTTGTGAGAGAATTTTCATGTCTATATTTTGGTATGTTTATGAATATGTTAAAAAAAAAAAAAAAAGACAAATTACACTGCTCTGCAAGGAAAAAAAACAAGACCTTCCGGATTTTTCGGAAGGGTAGGTTGATTTCTTTTTCCTTATCAAGTAGCCGTCATTTTGTTTCAAAATGGCGGCTACAAATTATTAATGCACTTGGTAGAAATATTGACGTAGGCTATGCACATATGGAGTTTTAAGCAAGTCGGTTCA
This sequence comes from Salticus scenicus, assembly GCA_963930645.1. Taxonomy (NCBI): domain Eukaryota; kingdom Metazoa; phylum Arthropoda; class Arachnida; order Araneae; family Salticidae; genus Salticus; species Salticus scenicus. Next base: position 162,632,242 of record OZ005652.1, read on the forward strand.
TAAATACACTTTTATGTGAATTTAAAATTTTCAAGTGGCCGGCGCTAGGAAAAAAATGGTGGGTTAAGTTGACAAATATATGAAATGCGTTTGTGAGATAAGTCTACTGTACACACATAGTTCGAATTAATTCAAAATCTCAAAAGTCATTGTGTTGAAAAATTAAGTGGCTGCCACTTCGATAAAAATGGCAGAGAAAGTTGCTCATCTAAGATATCGTTGCAAATTTGAAAATATATTTTTTTTTTTTGTAGAAATTCTTTCAAAGAGGCTTAGTAAGTTGATAAAATGTTAGTTTCCTGCATTTCTAGTTTGTTTTAGCATTAAAATAGTCTAATTTTACCTTAAAAACGGATTAAAAAGATCCAGTAACGCATGTAATGGATTTGGCGACTTTTCCCCTATGGCGACTTTTGGCGAGAAAATACTTATTATCGATATACCAAAGATGGACGCAATAATGTGATTGGTTCATGAGTTACGTGAATTTTCTAAATTTTTGTTGTTTGAATGATAAATCCATTTTTCAACTTTGATTTGAATTGATTAAGTATTTCTAAAGTTCCAGCAAACACATCGAAGATATTTGAAGCATAGGTTACTGTCCAACTGTGGTTTAAATCAGTGCCGTGTTTCAAAAGTTATTATTATGGCAAATTTTCAAGTGGCAGTCTAAGTGGCTGCGACTTGTAAAACAAAATAGCAAAACAACTTGCCCATCGAAATCATCCAGTACATTTGTACGATAAGTTCACTGTCCAGTTCTAGTTTAAATTAAATCAGAATTTCAAAAATTATAATCATAAGAAATTTTCAGGTGGCACCACTTGTAAAAAAAAGTGGAGTGAGATGCCTAGCGAACTTATCTGAGATATTTGAATGATAAATCCACTACCCAAACTTGAAGCGAATTGATTCTGTCTTACTAAAGTTACCATAATGGCAAATTTTCAAGTGGCCACCACTTGAAAATAAAATTGCGGATCAAGTCATCAAGAGAACTTATTCTAGATATTTGAACCAAAAGTTCACTAACCAGCTTTTATTTGAATCAGTTTAGTATTTTAAAAGTTATCGTGATGGCATATTTTCAAGTGGCAGTGTGATTTCAAGTGGCTGGAACTTAGACACAAGATGTCAGGACAAGTTACCTAGTGAAAACATTCAAGATAATTATATGATAATATCACTGTCAAAATTTGGTTCGATTTGAAGTATTATTTCAAAAGTTATCGTGATTTTTAATTTTCAAGTATCAGCCTGATTTCAAGTGACCGCGCTTAACTTAAGATATCTGCCACTTTATTAAAAGTGGCGGATATAGTTTATTAATAAACTTCATTGAGATCCTTATGTGGTCTGTATTTACATCACAATTCAAACAATTTCGGAATACGCTTTTTACAATTTAAATTTGAAATTTTCAAGTTGTATCCACTTGAAAACAAAATGGCGGAGCAACTTGGTTAACAAACTCATCCAAGATATTTATAAGATAAGTTAAGACACTATTCAAATTTGTTTCGATTTGGAGTATTATTTCGGAAGTTATAGGGATTTTAAATTTTCAAGTGGTCCCGCTTGGCGGATATAGTTTATTAATAAACTTCATTGAGATCCTTATGTGGTCTGTATTTACATCAAAATTCAAACAATTTCGGAATACGCTTTTTACAATTTAAATTTGAAAATTTCAAGTGGTCTCCACTTCAAAACAAAATGGCGGAGCAACTTGGTTAACAAACTCATCTAAGATATTTATAACATAAGTTAAGACACTGTTCAAATTTGGTTCCATTTGGAGTATTATTTCGGAAGTTATCATGGTTTTAAATTTTCCAGTGGTGGCCTAATTTCAAGTGGTCCCGCTTAACTTAAGATATCCGCCACTTTATTAAAAATGGCGGATAAAGTTCATTAATAAAGTTATTTGAAACACTTGTGTAATCTATGTATACATCAAAATTAAAAAAATTCGGAATACGCTGTTTACAATTTGAATTTGAAATTTTCAAGTGGTCTGCACTTGAAAACAAAATGGCGGAGCAACTTGGTTAACAAACTCATCTAAGATATTTATAAGATAAGTTAAGACACTGTTCAAATTTGGTTCGATTTGGAGTATTATTTCGGAAGTTATAGGGATTTTAAATTTTCAAGTGGTAGCCTGATTTCAAGTGGTCCCGTTTAACTTAAAATATCTACCACTTTATTGAAAATGGCGGATAAACTTCATTAATAAACATCATTGAGACCCTCATGTGACCTATATTTACAACAAAATTCAAGCAAATCTTGCTTTAAATATGCTTTGGTTTGAAATTTTCAAGTGGCTGCCACTTGAAAACAAAAATTCGGAGCAACTTGGTTAACGAACTTATCCAAGATATTTATAAGATTAGTTCACTGTCCAAATTTGGTTCGATTTCGAGTATTATTTCGGGAGTTATCGTGATGACAAAATTTTCATTATAGATAGATAGATAGATAGATAGATAGATATATAGATAAACGAAGTGATTGCAATAGGTCGATTTCTAAAGAAATCAACCTAAAAATTCAAGGTCTGATACTATTCTTGCTGATTCTTATGTAAAATGACCTCCTGAATCCGAATATGACTCCCATTTGCCCAGTCACCAACAGTTTTCTAGAAACACCACCCCTCCTTCACATGGTTGGCAAGTTTCTCCCAAGGCAGAAAAAATCAACTGGAAGAAATAGGTTTCTTCCAAGTGGGTGAAATAGAAGAAACTGTTTTTCTTAAAAATTTATCCTCTAAATTGTAGATTTGTAAGGTACAATGGATGCATTTAATTTATAAATAGTGCTGCACCGAGTAGCACTTTGGCCGAGTACTGAGTACTCGGCCGAGTACCGAGTAGTTGTAAGAAAGAATAATTGACATGAAGAATTTCACACATCTTAAAATTTAAAAAAGGCTTTTTGAACACGAAATTAAGTTAAATGGCAAACAGCATGTTTTCATGAAACGTTTCAGAATTTTTGTAGTGTATATACACAATTAGGTTCATTGTTATATTTGATACTTCCAGCTTAGTGGATTATTAAAACCATAATAACTGATAACTTCATTCTTTATTATATAGTCTCAGATGCGAATCATTCTCATGTAATTCTTAGAGAATACAGTAGAATATCTTTATAACACAATTCTATATAATGCAATTCTCTATATAACGTAAAATTTCTTGGATATAAACAATAAATTTTGCAGTTAAGAAATACTTCCTAAAAAACTGTTACTTTGTTGAGAAGTAAGTGTGATACATTTGTTTTTCTTTATATGCTTAATTCAGAGATTTTTAATGAAAAAATTGCTTTCATTAATTTTTTTTTTTTTTAAGTGAGCAGTATAATGAATGATTTTGTACAGGCATATATGGACTATCTTTATAAAGTAAATTTTAGAATGAAAGTTATTATCCACCCAATTTTTTGTTCCAAGAAATATAACTTTAAAATGTCCTACTCTGTTTTGATATGTTTCAGACATATTTGGCCATGTTTACAAGGTAAGTTTGACGATGTGTGAAATGTGATCTGTATAATGCAAAATTCTATATAATGCAAAACCTTGTGGTTTTAGCTTTGCGTTATAAAGATCTTCTTCTGTATATAGAAGTTCCTATACACTCAGGCTTAATTTAAGATGCATGAAGTTCACATATGAAATGAGAACATTAAAATAAATGTTTTATCATTTCAAACATGATAGATTTCATTAATCTTCAAATTCTAGAAGAGTAAAAAAGATAGGTGGTTTTGGGCCATAATTTGAAAACCAACATTTTTCATTATTAAAATATATTTTTAATAACATTTTAGTGTATTTATTTTTTTTATAATTATTATTTTTAATTTAAAAACCAATCTTTTCTTACAGTTTTAAAAGTGTCTTACTTTTATTTGAACAAATATGTAACTGAAGTTTTATTTACTATATTAGTATTATATAAGGGTTCTTTTTTCTAAAATATTTTATTTTTGTCTGTTTTATAGATACAATAAGTTTTTATTAAAAAAAAAAAAAAAAAAAAAATTGTATAACACGCATACAAGTTGGTTATACTCAAATTCTTGTAACTAAAATGGATAAGCTCATATCATGAATCGGTGGAGAGTTTGGTGGCAATCTGCTTGCTCGTTTTAACTGCAGAAAGCTGTTTGCAGCAAAAGTTTAATGACTATGTTTATATTTTCATATTTTTTAGTTTAGTTATTAATAAACAACTCTTATGAATACATTTCTTTCAATAATACATAAAAATAATGAAATTTTTACAACTACTCGGTATTGGACGAATACTTAGTCCATATTTGACCGAGTACCGAGTACTCGGCAAACTGGCCGAGTAGGCTGAGTACCGAGTATATAACGAGTACTCGGTACAGCTCTATTTATAAACAACTTTAAGTAACTTTAATTATGCCTATAAAAGTTTAATTACATATTTAATTATAAGATTTTTACCGAAGTGATCTTCTGTATCTGATCAACACGTTTCAAAATACTCAAAATCCAGTAAAAAAATCAATTTCAATTTAAACAGTGTAAAGTTTAATAATTTACACAATTTTATTTCTTTAACTGGTAATAAATAGTTTGGATCACTTGCTTATACTTTCTGATAAAACAGCTCTTAACTAACATCCAGTTAATTAAAAGAACCAGTATGCAATAATTACTGTATTACAAAATGTCATCAAAACTTTTATTTTCCTTATAGTCATATGTACAATACAGTCAACTTCCTCTAATACACAGACCTGTAATCTGCAAATCGTTCTAATCCGTAATTGATTTTTTAATGTAAAAGAAATTTACATCTCATATTTAAAAAAAATTCACGTTTCTCACATTTTTACTTTTTACTTTCTTCTATATGTATATATAGAGAAAGTATTGGATTCGTGAACATTTTTTAACTCTAGTTTTCGATGGATTTATACATTTTGGGATGTCCGGAACATGATTTGACTGTTTTTAAAAAATGGGATCCAGACAATATCTCGCGGGACAAAATATCGAGTAAAAAAAAAAAAAAAAAATGATCTATTTAAAAATTTGAATATGTGTTACGTGTGATCTCTGGAGGGGGACACAGGGTCTTATAAATTAATTAATTTAAACAAATAAATAAATATGTACATATTTATATCATAGAGTATTATTTTATTTATATTTATTTTATTATTTGCTTTTCACCATTCAAAATACACTTTAAAAATATTGTACATCACTGTTGACATCAAAGCTGAACACTGTTCACAAATCTAAATTAAAAATTTTAAAATTGATAAGCAGGACTGAATACATTATGATTAATCTTGACAAAATTAATAAACATAGTTTTAAAACTCTTTTAAGCAAAATTTATATTTTTTGCAGTGGGTTTGTCTGTATGTCAGTGTTCTGACTAAGGCATGTGTTTTCATGAAATTTTGTACAACATTATTAATAATTACCAATTCCTTTTTGCTTTCCATTCATCTCTGTAGGCGATATTTTGTCTTCGCGAGATTTTGTCCCCAACCCTTAGAAAATGTCTGTCTGTGTGTGTGTAATGTGTATCACAAATTTTGTGGACGCTGTATCTCACGAACCAATGAACGAAATTTAACCAAACTTGGTATTTAGTTGGACTCTGACATAAACTGGCGTTGATTAGATTTGTGAAACAATTGCTCATGTTATCGCCTTTTTTCTAAATTTTTAACATGGCAGTATAGGACAAAATTTCGTATAAATGTACATAATGAGAGTTATTTTAATTGTGTGATTGTAAAATTCATATGAATTATTGATAATAGTAGTAGTTAACTAGGAAAAAAAAAATTGTGAATGTGGAAGAATCACCTTCGCCCCCCCCCCCCCCCCCCCCACAGAGTAAATTTTCAATATGGGTGTCTTTCGAAATATCTCGTCAATACCTTTAAAACAAATGGTTGAACTATAGATTTGTGATAATTTAAAACAAAGTTATCGATTTTTTTATCTTTTAACGAAAAAAACTTAGGGAAAAATCTTATATCTTCTGATTTGCAAAAAATTGACATCTTTTGGCATTTAGTGATAATATAATTCTGTCAGATAAAAATCGTCTGCATTTATAATGGAAAATAATTTGATAATTTAATAAATAATTTGTACTAAATAAATTTTGAGTAAAATTATATAGAAGAAAGTAATCTGGTGTGTCACTCACACAACTTTCTCTTACCCTGAAATTTAATACTTATAAGTATGGATTGCAGATTAAGGGTTAAGATGACGAGTACTGTTATGTAAACCTATGTTAAAACAATTCAACTTAGGATTTGGAACAGCTTTATTTGACAAATAATTCTATGTGAGGGGGGACTACTGCACCCTCAACCCCCATTTTATTATCATAAATTATTGAGACAACTTTCTCACGCATCATTCCTTGAAACTTATCAATCTTGAACAAACTTTTCTAGTAACAAATGTATTCACTTCAAAATACATCATTTGGATTGCCTGAAATTATTTGTTTTTAATGTACTCTAACAGACACAGGCAAAGATCAAACTATAAAACTTGACTTAGGTATTCAGGAAGCCTCAAAACGTGTAAATATACAAGAAACCAATTGACGAATATTTGGCTTAAAAAAATACGTTATTTACCATATGGCTTTGAGGAATTAATTTAAATTCCTGAGCAGCTTCCCTGGACATGGTAAAATATTATATGATATAGTATATTATAGTAAAGTCCTTCCACTAACAAATAAAAAAGAATGTTATGGCTTAAATATTGGCAGCCCTGTATATCTTCTGAAAGTTATGTACACATCACATGGTGCACATAAATGTAATCCTATATTAATAACACATGCCACTAGAGGTCAAGACTTAAAATTTTTAGAAGTGGCCAGTGGCCACTGGACATTAGGAACTCAGTGGCCACTCATGAGTCGTCGTCGTTATACATCGGATTCATACACATAATATATATATATATATATATATAAGTGTGTGTGCATAAAAGCATAAAAACACAAATGATGTGGTCGGAAAAATAAATTAAGAAATAGTGCTCTTTTTTGTATTATTTTAATAATAATACTTTAGTCATTATTATTAAATAACTATTGTATTATTAGTCATTTAATAATACAATAAACGTGTATGTATGTGTGTGTATTTCTGCCAATAAAAAAATATAAAAAAAGAAGGGGAGATAAATGAAGGGGGGGGGGGGCAAAAAATAATTACACCAGCAAGAAATATTTAACAATTCTATTTCTTTAGATGTTCTAGAATCTCATAAAGCAAGTTTGAAATTAATGTTGACATATATGTTATGGATGGAGAAAGATTGGGAATCAGGAGTTTTTGTAGAACATTTGGGTTTTCTTTTTAAAACGAACGATATCTGCGACTTTTTTAAAAACGGAAGATACGTAAAAAAAACCAGAAAATTTGGCAAGTATGCTAATACATGCATTTTGCTTCGGAAAACAGCAGGCTATAATGATAATATGATCTGACAATGTGATTTTTCATACACAATTTGTGTTTTACAAGAATATTTATTTTATGTCCCATTGCAAAAGAAATACAAAAATTTGATTCATTTAATAAATTTCACCTAGTCTGGCACTTCCATCTGCAAATGGAAAATAATTATTATCAGAATTAGAGGAAAACAAAATTATTTTGAGTCTGAGGAAGGGGTGGGGAGGCAAAGAATCTGTACTAACCTATTATCAGAGGTTTAATTTCATTAACTGGCATTTGATTGCTAAAATTAGAAATTTGCTGAAAATTTTCTGTAAACATGATTGGTTGGACATTATTAGCAGCACTTTCAATAAATTGACTACCTGAACAGTTATATATAGCTTTTATCTACTTTAAACATTTTCAGGATTATTTCATTAACACACACACACACACACAAAAAAAAAAAAACCTTTAATATAATTGCAGTTACTTTTATATCCACATAAAACCTTATAAAATTTCATACCATCAGCGAAACAAATTTTTCAAACATATATAGAATAAAATTTTTATGTATGTACTTTAATATATATATAGTATTTAATTATCAGTTTTAAACACGTATGAAATCAACTGAGCATTAATTTTCTTAAACTGATTTAGAAAAAATTTTCGTACCTAAAAATCTGTTTTTCATCCCCCCCCCCCCTGTTTACACATTTGATATGGATATGAAATATAAATATGTAATTTAATTGAGAAAAAAAATATATATATTCATCAAGTTATTGAGAACTTCTATCGCTTTATTGTTTCTAGAATTGATCATTTATCACTATCTAGAAATGGGGAAAGGAGATGGGGGGGGATTAAAAAAATAATTACATTAATAAGAAATATTAAATTCTCAATTCTACTTCTAGAATCTAATAAAGCAAGTTTAAAATGAATATTGCCATATTATGGAGGAAGAAAGACTGAGAAACAACTGCAGAACATCTGATTGGTGATCGCTAGTTGGAAATAAGAAAAGGGGGAGAGAGGCAAAAAATAATTACACAAACAAGAAATATTTAACAATTCTATTTCTTTCTAGGTTCTAGAATCTCATAAAGCAAGTTTTAAATGGATATTGATATTTATGTTGTGGATGGAGAAAGACTGGAAATCGGAAGGCGTGATCTTATAGAACTCACTCTTAAAACTAATAAGAATGAAAATGAAGCAACAGAAGTTCTAATGATCACCATATCTTCCTTCAAAAGCCAAATTATTTTTTAGTGATTCGATTTTTCAGCCTATTTTGTCATACAGCCTTCATTTCAGATATTGAAAAATTTAAGCTAACGAAACACGTAAATTTTTCTTATTATTGAAATAATACAATAAAGGTCATTATTTCTTAATTTAATTTTCCGAACATATCATTTGTGTTTTTATGCCTTTATGTAATTATGTGTGAATCAAATTTACAATGATGACTCATGAGTGGCCACTGAGCTGATCATGTCCAGTGGCCACTGGCCATTTCTAAAAATTTTAAGCCTTGACCTCTGCAATATAGGAATAATATAAATGTCACATGTGTAATATGCTGCTGACTACTGAAATTGTTGCATCAAAAATTATAGAATAAAAAAAGAAATTGAAAGTTAAAACATATTTAAGATTTTATTTCAGTGTTTTTATTCAACTTACATCATGACCATCTACAAAATGCTGTGAATGTGGCAGTGGTCCAACCACCAGTGGCAGATCAAAAGTGCATGTAATGACATAGAACCAATCCAAATGGATGCAAAGTGGCATATTGTGCTGAGAGGAAGACAAGAGGGAACAGATGCTGATGCCATGTTCACAACTTTCTGTAGAAAGTCACAATGTAAAATGACCAAAAACATTAAATTATAGGTTTTAACTTTTTTAGTTTATTTTTGAAGTACCTCGTTAACATGAACTGTTTCTGCAATCCTCATCAAAATGAAGATTAGTTTCTGAGTTTCTGAAAAAAAAGTTTTTTTTTTAATTATTTCATTTAAAAGGGCATATTTGAGTAAAAACATTCTCTTTGTAAAAATTTTTATTTAAAATTTTTTATGAAGTGCTGTTTTCAGAAACATTTTTATAAATATTATATATATGTACTGAAAATGAAATTTCTAACCCCTGTGCCACAGCTTTACCAGCCTATGCATTAATTAATTAATTAGGCCATGTTTAGTTGATTTAGTTTATACTTTGTACTTTTATATTATCAGATTAATTTTTCTTTTTCCATTTAGGTGTTGAAGATATTGGTATTGTTACTGCAAATTTACCAAATTATGCAACAGTTTTAATTTCTCTTGGTGCTCTTTTATTATTTGCATATTTTATATTTGGTTGTGTTTGCTGTCCAAATAAAAGTATAAAGGTAAGTTGATTTTTTAAAAGGAAATCTTTTCTTCAGTAGAATATAAATGTATACGCTACAGGGTTAAAAATATATATTACCAACATGTCCATGGTATGTAAAAATTCAGATTGGGCATGTAATTATTTTAATATAAATTAAAATGAAATAAACAATGTCAATGTAGTATAATATGTTGTTAACATAAATTCATTTACAACAGATCTGTATTAACCTTTTATGAAGCATTAGCAGTCAGTGTTGAAATGTGAAAGTCAGGCTGTAATGACATCTAATTATTTTTTCTTAGTTGCCATGTTTTTCTTCTCGTGTGTAATTAAAATTTTTTTTATTGGGATCATAACAGGATAAAGCATAGTTTTTTTATTTGTTTATTTAAATAATGAATACATATACAAAAGTTAAACATGAATACATTTATATTTTTAAAAAATTTTAAATATACTTAAAATGGAACAAACAGTTAAATTATATATAAAAAATTTATTATGATAAAATTGATTTTTTTTTTTAATCTGGTCAAGAGTTAGGTGTCAAAAATGATGACTGGATGTGATTTTATGGTTGCCAAACTTAAATTTCTATATGCAAAATATGCCTAACGACTGCTAATTTTGAACCCTGTTAGCAATCCAACATATGTTTAATGATTCATAAAACAAATGCTATATACGGTACAAGTATGAAACTTTGATACCGTATACTACAGATACAGTAAAGCACCGTTTATATGTCTTTTTACATTTATACATACTTTTATTGAAGTCCCGATTCATTCCTATCATTTTAATGCAAAAATTCTTAGTTTATACGGTGCTAATATCAGTTATACGTCTTTTCCACTTTACTAAAATTTGCAAAATATCTCAACCTGTCATTATTTTTCATTCTAAATAAGACAGATTTTTCCTAGATAGCATCTTAAATGGAGGAACACAAGAAAGATCAAAGAATCAATTGAATTCACAGTAGAATTTTTAATACTTATAGACAAGAGGCAAATCAGAGGAATATTAAAGATTTTTAATGTTATTAAATAACTGTCTGTATGGACATAAATCGTATGCTTGCTATTAAAGATACGCAATATATATAATTAATATTTAAAATGTGTTCATATTAGTTCTTAAGAAATGTAATATTAATACTCAATATATGATATATGTAATTAGTACCCAGTCATGTATTTAATAGTATGATTTTTCTCCCTTTTTATAATAAATCTTTTTTTATTATTATTGCTAATTAATTATTGTCTTTAAAAAATGTATAATATACATTTACTAACTTTATTAATTAGTATTTTCATATAAATTTTGCTTAAGTGTCATTAAATTTGTAGTAATCAAAGTTATTAAAATTTCTATTATATGTCTTTTCATTTATACATCTTTTTAGGTCAATCCCTTGAAAGACGTATAAACGGTGCTTTACTGTACTATTTATCAATCTTATTTTCTAAAAAAAAGAAAACAATATATATTTAAAAATTTTTGTCACACTAGCTATTTACTTTGTCTATGTAAAATACAGTTGAAACGCTCAAAAGTTTAAATTGGACAGTTAATAGATTAAAAAATAATCTGGTGTGTCACTCACATGACTTTCTCTTATCCTGAAATTTAATACTATAAATACAGATTGGAGATTAAAGGGTAAGATAATGAGTACTGTTATGCAAACCTATGTTAAAACAATTCAAATTAAGCTTTGGAACAGCTTTATTTGACAAATAATTCTGCGCGAGATGAAACTTCCCATTTGCCATTTCATTATTGTACCTACATTTACATGGAATTCAAATCTGTTATTAAATTCAAAAATTCATTTAAAATTATTCAGACAACTTTCACACACAACATTCCTTGGAATTTATCAGTTGAATATTTAACAAAAATTATGACAATGTCCTAACCTTCCGAGTCACTCTCAGAACCATAAGGTGACCTAAATCAGAATTGCTGTCTGAGTGAAAAGTATCGTTGTGTCATTATTTATCAAATGAATATTTTGAAAAATAGATATACATGCTTAGCTGTACCAGTAGTGCATTAATTTATCGATCTATTCATTCTTCTTTTTTTGTTATGTTGCCAAATGCTTTATAATTAAGATAACACAAACTTATTGAAGAGATATTCAAAATTCTGATTAGCAGCCATAGATCTTTTGTATTATAATAAATAATCTCTTTCTCGAGAAATTTGGTGAAATCATATTGTATCTGGTAGCTTTCTAAATGATGACTTTCATCAAAAACTTTTGTTTTTCACATTGTATCTAACATTACTGGAACTAATAACTGTACAATGACTAATAAAAGAAAAATTTAAATATATCATGTAAAAAATTCACTTAAAAAAAATTGCTATTTTGGTCAGAAAAACATAGTAGAAAATTTTCTGGAAAATTTTCCACCCCACATCACTAATTGAGCGTACCCCAGAACATGTAAATATAACAAAAATTCAATTTCAAATTTCTGAATTATGAAAATTATTAATAAATTCATATTTCAAAAAATTATGAGTTATGACCTACATTAATTTTTGCATGAATAGAATGGGCATCATCAAAAATATGGGTTTCTAACTTTACAGTTCCTTCCTATCAATATTTTTCGAATTATAGTGATATTTCAATTTCTATTGCTCTTAGGGGGCTGTCGTTATCATTTCTGTCATGTATTACTTTGCATGCGCATGATTTAAAATAGTTATTAAAGTAAATTTAGACGCACACATAATTTCTTAATTATCATTATTTTATTTTATGTTTAAAAATGTTATACTGCTTTTCCGATTGTAATTGGAGTGTATCTAATCGGGGAAAAAAAAAAAAAAAAAAAAGAATGTGCAAGTTTTAATTTTCTTAATTTAGCAATTATTTCTTACAATTTTAGCAAGTAATATGTAGATATATGACATATATAAGTAATATGACACCCTAAACAAAATTTAGCAATTGCATTAAAAACTAGATGTTATTACCAAATGTTAGGTATCAGTTGAATGTTTCTACGATAATTTACAGTGAAATTAGTCGGGAAGGCAATTATTATTTTATGACTGTTCATATGTATATGTGCATATATGTTTGTAACTATATAATTCATGTATGTATATCCTTTTTTCGGGGAAGGGCAGGGTAAAAATTTGGAGCAGAATCCATTAATTTAAATTATTTTTATTCATAAATTAACAATAGAATCGTGAAAAAATTGTGACTATATATTAAAACTATAATAAAGAGAATGAATAATCGATCTAATAATATTTCATTACAACAGTTCTTTAGCTACCATAATCTTTGAAAGGTATTTTCACTTCGAAAAGTCAGAATGTATTTATTAATTTTTGATCAGTTAACTAAAGTTGTCAAACTATTTAAGTATCGTTAGTCTCCTCGCGGGCCACAAGAAACTACACAGTGGGCCGCGGGTTGGCCACCCCTGGACTAGACGTTACTAATCAATCAACACCAACTGCATATTTATACAACAATTTGCTTAGAAATTAGCAGAGGGGGGGGGGAGGATCTTTTTTTTTTTTTTGCTAACTGCACTATGTGTGTGTACCATAAAATATAAATTATGCCGCAAGCAATTTACAGAATACTTTAACTTTAATGTAATTTATTTAATAAAGCTGTACTTAATGTTTTGTGAAGAAAACTGTTTTTAAGTTTAATGTAATTTTAGCATTGGTAAAAAACATTTTTTATTTTTAAACAGTTGATATTTTTGAGTTGTTTATTTCCTTTGACTGGATTTTCAAACACATCCGAAAATTTTGTTAAGTGCTTACATGACTTTTTCGTTATTGTAGGTATACTAATTTTTGGAATATCATTGATGTCTTCATCATTCTCTATATCCCATTAATTGTGCTGCATTTACCCACAGTAAATGGGATATAGAGAATGATGATGATTTCAATATATTCACAAAAAATGAATTTTTTTTATACTCACTGAATTTTTAAATGTGCACTCATTTAAATTTATTTTTCATAGTTTTTTTGAAAACCTTTTAAAAAACAGCTTATGAGGTTAGGGCTGTAATTAAAAGTTCAATATCAAACTGCATCTCATATTGCAGATGAAATGAAATCTATCGAATAAATTTTGCTCACTTTTTTGAGCTAAAACCACACTGTAATCTTCAGTGTTGAGCACCATTTTGCCAGTTGTTATATTAAGTCTTCCTACTTTCCTAATTGAGTAACATTATCTTAATCAGAAATCAGTCGGGCCTTTTCTGAATGCCATATGCTGTGAGTCAACTGCATGTATAATTCTTATGCCAATGTATGTATGAATATATTTCAGATGAGACTATCAGTTCTGGAAAAAATCTAAAATATGCATTGATCTTTTAAATGCAATGAATAAATATTACAAGAATTTATTATTGTATGGCATTAATAATCCCTTAGCAATTTTATTTAAGTTATGCATTCTTAATTTTTATTGATTTTTTTCTTTTTTAAAATTTTGTAGGCTCTGAGCTATCAGAATGGGTTTCCTGTGAGTCGATTAAATGAAAATGTTTTTGAAAATAACACTGAAATAACAATCTTCCCTCCTCACTCTACTGTAATTGATCTTCAACCTGTCAGCCAATCTTTTCCAGGATTCAGCGAAAAAGTGACTTTTGAACCATTGCCTGATATTTTACCCAAAAATTTTATGACTGGTCAGAGTGCTGCCTGCTCATCTAGACCTGCTCATTTTAATGCTCTTTTAAAAAGCAAAATTTCACTGCATGATTGGTTTGGTAATTGTTTTTTTATTTATATATTTGGATTTAAAATATTAGTATTATTGTTATATTGTTATGAAATATTATTATTTTATAAATAATATCTATATAATATTTCGTTAATGTGGACCAGTTACGATTAAATTTTGTTGAATGAAATGATATGATAGTGGCATAAGGCGTTATGTTATTGATCAACCCAGTTTCGATTGGTCAAAGCATGATTTGGCTGCTATATAGAGATTTCAGCTATGAAAATTTAATCTAATGCACTTGAAATGCACATTTAAAATACTTTTTAAAAAATACTTTTAAAAAATGCCCCCATTTAAAATACTTTTTAAAAAACCAGTATATCAAGTACTGTCAAAGCCAGGGATGAAATTCTCACTGGTGGCCCTTTTTGCCCTGCCTTATTTAGGATTTGTAGAAATATAAATAAGTTTTCTTTTGGTTTTGGAGTTGTCGCTCTATGGTCACATTTTGCACTTTAAAGCACCTTAGCCAGGAACCTACGACTTAAAATGGTGTCTTTTTTAAATATTTTAGTCTCCTTTTTAAACATTTTAGTCTCCTTTCTCTCTTTTTCAAGAGTGTTTTACCACTCCTAGGCCTGCAATGGGAATTGTCCGGGTCTCCACTGCCTTTGGCAGCAACTTACCCATTTTTTACTTCCCCTTCTCCAGCGAGAAAGTTTGAATTTTCGTGAAATTCCACCAAAATGCATAATACGTACACTTAATCAACACCCACACACCAAAATTCACCGTTCTAAGATAATTTGAAGCAAATTTAAGTGTGAAAACATGTTTTTTGCCCCGCTCACCCCAAGGGAGGAGGCTAATTTCACAAAATTCCTTGTTGCTGACACAAGAAAAAATCACTTTCCTGAGATAATTTGGATCTGAGTTATGTTTGAAAACTTGATTTTACCCCCACCCGCTGTTAAAGGGTGGGAATGGCATTTAATTTTGCGAAATCTCTTTATACTACATGTTGGATACGTATAACTGACCCACACATCAAAAACCACTTTTCTTAGATAATTTCACAAAATCCCTTTATGGTGCGTGTTGGGTTTATGCATAACCAATGTTACATAATCTTACAGAGATAATTTGGAGCAGGGTTGTAGTTGGAAACATATTTCTTGCCTCCTGACCCCAAGGGGGGCAATGGGAAGGGGATTTCGTAAAATCCTGTTACAAAAGGTGTCGGACACATATAAACAATTTATGCACCAAATTTCATGGCTGCAGATCCCACAGATTTCTCAAGACAAATTTAGTGCTAAAAGTAAGGTCTCATATTCGCCCCCTCATAATGCTCCCCACCGCCATCCAAAATTGAAAATCACAAAAATAAACTGAAAATGGGTTTTTGGAAATGTCCTAAAGAAGACACATGGCTGTTTTCAATGTCTTTGTACCATTTTCAATAGAGCTCTACTAAAAAATGCAGAATTTGCGACATTACCCCCTGAAAAATGATTTCCCCCCTTTCTCCATTAAGAATAAAAAATTCCAGAATCGCAAATGATGTTTTATTTGTACCCAAGTCTAGTCTTCTCATGTCCAATTTCGTCACTGTAAAGTAATTTTGGTCTGAGTTATGCTTGCAAACGTTTTTTTGTGCCCTGTCCCTTAGGGGGGAAGCGGGGAGGAAATTTCGATTAATCCTGTTCACTTTAGGTGTCCGATACATATAGGCAATCCAAGGGTTTTCTCAAATTTGCCCCCATTGTAACCCCCTCCCACACACATACACACCGAAAAAAAAAAAAAAAAATCACACACATGAAAAAGAAAAAAAGAAAAGTATTTTTGGAAATATTCTAAAAAAGACGTATGGCTGTTTTCAACATCTTTGTTCCTTTTTTCCTAGAGTTCTACTCAAAAATCCATAATTTGGGAAGTTTAATGCCAAAAATCGATTTTTCATTCTTGGCTTTCACGACGTGTGAAACACGAAAATATCACAAAATTTTTTGACTGTGAGAAATTTATAGACAAAAGTCTGATTTTATTAATATTGATTTTTTTTTTTTTTGTGTGTGTGTGTGTATGTAATAAACTAACAACTAATATAATATTTTTTTTTCTTATAATTTTTAAACTTTTATCTATTTTCAGATGATCCAAATAGCAATTTCCCCCGTGAACAATTACAATATTTACAAGAAATTGGTATTGGCTGGTTTGGTCGTGTTGTTGAAGGTGAAGCTTCTCAGATTTGTGATAATGAGGAAAAGACATCTGTGATTGTAAAAATACTTCGAGAAGAAGCCTCCCCTTCAGAACATTTACATTTCTTGCATGAAGTGCGACCCTATCGGTTTGTAATTTTTAATAATTTTTTTTAAATATAATAATTGCAGTCTACTTTCTCTAATTAGCAAAGCCTGGGAACAAAGGTCTTGTGATTTATAAATGTTGCTAATTACAGATAATTTTCTCTGTACACTTTTCTTTAGAAATTACGAAATGTGTTATGCATAAATGAATATTCTATAAAAATCTTTTAAGACTTTTTATTATCTGCTTTATAAATTTTGATTTTTATAAAATGTATTCACTTTGATATTCATATTAACTTTGTTGTGGAGAATCAATAAATAAATAATGGAGGAGATCAGTTGATGCATATTTATTAGTTGATAGAGAATCAATTAAATATGCATAAAAATTGTAAGTTTTTATGCATATTTATTTTGAGATTATTTAAAGAAAAAAATTAAAAATCTGGAGACTCCACTCGATTTTCCAAACATTTGGTAATTAAAAGTTGTTAAAATAAATTTAAGTAACAAAAGTTGTTGAATAAACGAAAGTGTAAATCATAATAGGGTGTTTAAGTATTTTTCCTGAAGTTGTATCATTTATTGGATTGTAATGTATCCAAAATCTTTTGTGTGTCTCTGTAAAAGAACTATAATTAATAAACTCGCAATATCAATTTTGTTTTATGTTTTAAAAAATTTAACATTACTAAAGCAAACTTTTAAATAGTTTGAACCCATTGACTGCATTGTGTAAAAATTGTACTTTGTGTGCTGGTAGAAAAAAATATATAAATATGTTAGTTCTACGCTCATGTAAATCTGTATGATTCTTGCAATAACATTTAACATGTCCATCAATTTAAATCTTGATTCAGTGTAAAGTAGGGATGAAACAGACATCCGGTATCAGGCCTATCCAGTTGAGTTTTAAATATCCGACGGGGTACCAAATATCAGCAGTCCGGATATAGATATCTGGCAATGTCAAGTTGGATATCCGAAGGAGAAAATTCAAGCTTAAATTCCTGTCAGATGAAAATTTTGTGACATTTTTTTTAAAGCTTAGTTGTAGCTTGTAAAGGTTTAAAAAAAAAAAAAAAAAAAAAGTTCTGCGAAAGTCGAATATGGCCACTTTAGCAAACAAATTTAGCAAAATGTAGCTTCAGGTCTAAGAGATGTAGAAACCCTATTTTAATTTTGTACAGAGTTAGCTAGGTTTTTCCAGAGTAATCTACTATAATATTCCCCTAATCTTCCCCATAACAATGAAAAGAGCTGTTCATTGTTCTTCCCGAACAAATGATATTCATCCTCTGCAGTGCATATAACTGTTTCCATGACTTTTGTGTAATAAGTTGAGATTGTTTAGTAATATTGTTAGTCTTGGAAGTAAAAGTTGTTAGATTCTTTCAAGAATGAGTCAAATAATGTGCATTTATTGACTAGAACCTGCTTGTTTATTTACAATCCACTTTTTCATACACAAATAAGTTGTTGTTTTTATGACCATTTATTTATATTAGCAGACCCTCTGGCATCATTGCCTACACCATCTACCTATTTGAATAAACGTGCCATCTACATATTCGATTTGGATTTAAAAAAAAAGTAGAAAGAAAGAACTCCAATTTATATAAATTTGCACTTATAATGGAATATCTTGCTAAAGCACCTGAATTAAGAATTTTCCATTGCGTTGCATAGATATATTCCCAAAAATTAAAATTACTTCAAATAGAACTACTATTTAAATTTTCAGAAAGTCTGTACTTTCACTTTCAGATTGTTGAAGAAGAAGAAAAAAAAAAAGTTCAATTATTTAAAGTTTTGATTTTGTACATTAGAAAAGCTTAACTTACTTTAATTAAAGAATTCTAATAAATAACCTAAAATTTCCTTTCTTATCTGTGCAGAATATACAAATGTAAAATAAGAAAAAAGTATACAAAGAAAAAAATATAAATTCGTTATTATAACTTTCTTCTATATTAAATAGAAGAAAGTATTGGATTCGTAAAAATTTTCAACTTCCTGTTTTCGGTGGATTTATGCATTTTGAGTGAACCAGAACACAATTTGACCATACTTAAAATAAATTAATATTTTCTAATATTTATTAGGGCTGTGCCGGTTAATTGATTCAGTTAATTGATCAATGCATAGTTCCGATCATTTTTTTAAATCGAGTTAATCTGTCCGATTAAATCGATTAAAAATTTTTAAAATCCGATTAAAATTTCAAACTACGAATTAAAGTAAAAATTTAAAATGCTGTTCTGCCCTCAAAATATTGTCTCATCAGTGGCTGTGTGGTTCTGCAATCAATACTGGTAGATGGAAAGTACCGGGTTTGATCCCAGGTATCGCTTGTTGACATAGCCGTTCGGAGTTTTCCGGTGTTTTCTCCAAAACTCGCACAAATATGTACTAGGACCCCTCAGAATAGCCCTCATGGACGGCATTCCACTTATAGTCTAAGGACCCTAGGAAAATCAGTCGGTCTTAATCCCAAACACACACACCCCTACAAAATATTTTTTCAGATATTCGCTTAATAGATATATATTTCACATAAGATCAAGCTTAGATCACAAAAATATCAATGTGCTTGTGTGTTTAAGGGATTGATTAAAATGGTATCTTTTTTATGACTTGTTATGTAATATTTGGAAATAAACATGTATGTGTGTTTCATTCTGATCTTTCATTACATATGAGTGAGTATAATTTAAATATTTAATATTTATAAAATATTTTTAATTATGTTATTATTATGTATATCAATAATTAAGAGACAACAGTGCTAAATATCCTAATTAAATATCTTCACAATTAAATCTAAGTGTGATAGGAAATGTATTTCATAAAATAAATCCACCACACGTTAGAATGTAAAAATTGAGGAAAAAGAATCAAGAATCCATAAAAAAAAAAGCATGGGACGAGGGCGAAAAAAACTCACAATGTCAAGTGTGTAAGGGGGGAAAAAAAAGGCTAACATTAAAGGAATAAAAGGACAAAATTGACTAGGAAGGGTCGGGCTCGGAGCCCTGAAGTTATCGTTGAGGGTTTAATATATGTCTCGCCTAGTATGTGACTTATGCAAATATTCGTACAAATATTTGCAGTTGCTTTTCGAAGTATATTATCTTTACATTTAAAATAGTTTTTCACTTGTTAGAAAAAATTAAGAGGTTTTCTTTTTTCATTAGTCATTTGTATGTTTATTATTATTATTTATAGTTTAAGGAACTAGTTAAATTAACATCTATATCATCTTTATTGTCTGTACTATCTGAAAAGAAAAAAAAAGTATATCGTTCAAATAAAATTATACAAAGAAAATGAAAATCGATTAAAAATCCGATTAATCGATTAATGAACTACAATTAATCCAGTTAAAACTGTTAATCGATTCCCACCCCTAAAATTTATACATAGTTCAGACCTGCCAACTGCTACGAATAATTCGTAGTTGCTACGAATTTGGGCCGTAAACTACGATACTACGAAAATCGGCTCAAAATTACGAATTTTTATTTAGCACCAAAACTGCAACATTTCTGACTATGTTTTGCATTGCGATTTTCAATCTTTCTCCATCCACGCCGTAAATGTCAATTTTCATTTAAAACTTACTTTATTAGATTCTAGAATGTATACAGAGATAGAATTGTTAAATATTTCTCATTCGTGTATTTTTTTGCGTCCCCCCCTCGCGCCCCACGCCACCCCCTAACGATCGGCAAACAAACGCCTTCCTAATCTTTTTCCATCCGGAACATAAATGTCAATGTTCTTTTTAAATTTACTTTATTAGATGCTAGAACCTATAAAGAAGTAAAATTTTTCAATATTTCTCACTTTTTTTTATTCCCCCCCCCCCTCTCCCCTAACAATTGATGATCAAATGCCTGCAGAAGCCTTTGAATGTGTTTAATATTTATATTTTAACATTTTAAAAATAATTATCCCAATGTGCAAAGATTTTAATTTTTTGCAATAATTATAATTTATATTTTTAAAAATTATACACATAATTAAACACACAAAAATATTTATTGATTGGTGAATTTTGCTGAATTTTAATAACTGGTTGAATATAGTGTAAAAAGAGTAATTTTGAATAAAATTATTTTACACCTGGTTTCATAAATCGTGTTTGTTTCTTAAACAGTACAGTCTTTCATTATATATCAACACTAATGTAAATTATTTTGATAAAAATAATAACTTTAAAAATACTTAATCTGAGGGGGGGGGGGGGGACATTTAACATAATGTGGCCAGATTTATGTGGCAAATAAAAGCCGGATGTCTGGCATCTAGCAGTGCGTATTATCTGAGGAAAATTTTCATCATGGCTGAAAATAAAACCCCGTGGATTATACACAAGAAAATACAGTAACATACATACATTTATTTGTTTAGGATTCGTGTGTTGCATGATAAAAATGAACCAATCAACCATCCAATCCATTTTTAAAATTGATGTGCTACTAATTGTCATTTTCAAATGTTGGCAGGTATGCATAGTTGCACATAAAAAAAAAAAAAAAAAAAAAAAGTGCCCATCAACTTTTGGTGTAAAATACTCAACAGGTGGCATTGCTATACTGTGATTTCTCCCATTTAAAGGAAGACTATATCTCAGCTTCTACTGTGTATAATAAAAAAAAGACTAATTATGTCACAGGGCTGTTATGAAATATGTTTATTTAATCTCTGTGTATATTAGTCAATAGGTGATGCTGCTATGCTGCAATTTTCCCGTGAATGGAGAAGTTATATCTCAGATTTATTTGTGTATAATTGCACAAAATTTGGTATGTGAGAGAGCCATTTTTATAAAACATGTTGATTCAATTTTGGTGCATATTAGTCGATAGGGGGCTGTATTATGCTGCAATTTACCCTGTGAATTGGAAGGCTGAATCTCAAATATCTATAACATTTAACTGCACATAACTTGATATGTAAATAATATGAGACCGAAAGCTGGCTTAATTTAGGTGTGTATCGACCAACAGATGTCTCAGCTGTTCCTCACCTTCTGTGATTCTCCACTTAGCTGCATCTCAAAATGTTTTGATTAAAATTGCACTAAACTCCATATCTAAAATCTTTATTGTAAGAAGCTATTATTAAGTTTCTTCTGTGCATGTTAAACAGCGTATAGTGTTGTTATATTGAGTGATATAGAAGAAAGTTTTGTGGTGGCCATAACATACTAGTTTGAAGCTTTCAGGTTTTTTTTTGTCTTCTTATATGTCTCAAAAGAAAGCATTGAATTCATAAAAATTTTCCATTTTTGGTTTTCGATGGATTTACACATTTTAAGTAGTTTGAATATTATTTGAATAGTTTGATAAACTATTTTAAATATTATTTTATATATATATATATATATATATATATATATATATATAATAAAGATGATCTATCAAGCACAGTAGAAGCCAAGCAACAGATAGAAGATCACCGAAACACCAATGACCAACAAGATTTAAAAAAAAAAAAAAAAAAAAAATCATCAGTGGATGAAATACACCAATGCAAAGAAACCAGATCTATTAATTAGCAGCCTGCAAAACATACGAATCAATAAAGTAAAACAACAAATCCCAACCCAAAACCATAAACTTATCAAAATCAATGAAAAAACAACCTAAGAAACACAAGATAGGAAGAAGGAGGCAGGCGGCAAGACCCGTGACCCGCCTGTGGGGCTACACTAGTTCCACGCCGGCAACACTCCCCCAGCCTGCCACAACCAGAACAGGAACCATATGGACATAAAAATGCAAATCTCAAAGCAGACGAACATTAATGAAACCACGAAGCCACAATGAAACCCACCGATTGATCACATTGTGTTTAACAGTATAATTAGAACATTAAATATAGTTGACAACTCAAAAAGGAAAAAACTGAAATTTTAATGGAAAATGAAAGTTTGCATGGTAATACAAAGCAAATGCAACAAGCCTTCTACTTTTTTTTTTTTTTTTTTTTTTTAAATTTAATTTCACATACCCACCCAACCATTCAGCCTTATAACACCACCCCACCTCCGTAATCAAACATCTGCCCACCCAACCGCCACCTTTTTTATTGTCTTTTATTATTTTATAATTTTTTTGTTGATATACACAAGAGTGTACACAGTTTTTTTTTTTTTTTTTTTTGTACTGACAGAGACATGGTTAAGGATATAAAATAGAAAATACAAAGTTCTTAGGAAAACCCATTTTAGCAGTGGCTGTGATCAGTTTATTAATATTCTTGTTTTTAAACTTTGCAGAGCATAAATTATTAATTCGAAATAAATGGTTAATGATGATGTTTCTAAATACCGAAAGATGCAGACATGAATTAAAATGTGTAAATAAGTTTACATTAAAACAAAAATCTTGCCGTTTGTCATAGATATCTGTGTAAAGTTTATTACCATCGATGATTATTTTGAGATCTAAAAAGTTAATAGATTGATTAGTCAGAGTATTTTGAGTTAGCTTTAAATTAGGTGGATAATTGAAGGAAAAGCCATTTTGTGAGTTCTTGTTGAGATAAAATACAATAATATCATCGATGTAACGATAAAATCGAACATCATCATTGCAAATTTGCTTTTCATAATAATAAAGATAGAGATCTGCCAAAATACTGGAGCTACAACCTCCTTGTGGAATGCCTAATTGTTGCAAATAGATATCGTTGTTGTGGAAGATATAATTATTATGGATAACAAAGTTAAGAAGTGTTTTAAATTTTTCTTCTTTAAAATTGTAAGGAAGATTAATTTGAGCTTTATATTCTAGAAAAAGACTGTAAATGATATTACTAAGATCTGATAACTCAATATTATTGAAAAGATCTTGAAAGTCAAAAGTCATAATATTGTCTATTGAATCGAGCGATTTGATGTATTGAATTAATTGAAAGCTATTTTTAAGACAGTGTAAATTATCAACTTTGCAAGTACATTTGTAAATTTGTTTTAGAATATCCAGTAGAGCTTTATTAGCATTGTTGTTATAAGTGTTACACCCAACAGTGACAGTGCGAAATTTAATTGGAGATTTGTGAAACTTAGGTATGAGAACTATATAAGGATAATTAAAGTTATTGAAGGGAAGTTGAAGTAGTTTATAGTAATTATGTATTTTTCGGTTATTAATAATAAGGTTATTATTAGTTAAACTGAAGATGTTACTATTATTGATTGAAGAGTTTAAAATAGAGAGATAGTAGGATTTACAAATAATGGCATAATTATTAGGTGATTTGTCAACATAAGTGATCACAAAGTCATCCTGTAGTGATTTGATTGAGTTAAGAAGTACAGATTTTTTAAATAACACCAGATTTGAAGAATTGATAAATAATGCATTTTTGATTTTTTGTAACACTAAAACTTTCCATTGAGTGAAGTAGGCAATAGGTTTATTATGAGTAATAGATATTTTATAAATAAATAAATCTAGGTCATAAGAAAACTGTTGTAAGATTTGTGGAATGCTAGTTTTAACTGGAAGTCTAAATTTGGTGCCAAATTTCATGAATTTTTTTAATTGATAATTGTCAACAATATTGAGATTACCTGTGATAATGTGTCCATGGTCTCTGTCAATAAATTTTGAGAAAGAAGGATCATTGCATTTACAGGTTACAGTGTTAGTAAAAGAGGTAGACTTAGATACAGAATTATAATTGAATATCTTTCTTCCAAGAGGAAGAGGATATTTGAAGGTACGAGATAGATTTAAATCTTTAATCGGAAACATACATTCTTTGTCATTAATGATAGACGTAATGTTAATACTGTTCAATATTTGATTTGTAAAATTCACAATTAATTGAGTATTTGTTTTAAATTTGTTGGGCTTT
The DNA here is from genome assembly GCA_963930645.1 of Salticus scenicus. Classification (NCBI taxonomy): domain Eukaryota; kingdom Metazoa; phylum Arthropoda; class Arachnida; order Araneae; family Salticidae; genus Salticus; species Salticus scenicus. The sequence goes on from OZ005652.1 coordinate 162,657,085, forward strand.
TTATTAATTTTTAAATTAAATTGTTTGATTTTGTACATTATAATATCATAAAAAATGTCTGAAAAATGTTTATTATAGGATTGGCTTTGAAAGACATTCAGAAAGTTTACTAAGTATTTCTTTTTAATTGCAAAAATAAATTTTCGAATAATGAACCAGTTATAGTTAGATAAGTAATTAGTCTGTAGATCTGAAATGAGTTTAATAATGGCACTTTTAGAAAAGATTAAATCTGTTTTTTTACTACCTCGTTTAGTTCTAGAAGTTTTATTGTTAATTTTGTGATTGAGTTGTGCATAAATAGTCGAATAATCATGTAGAGGGTTGATGTTAGAATATGCTTTAATAGTTTTACTAAAGTATTCGGAATTTAGGCCATATGGATAAATTGTATTATAATATTGCATAAATTTTGATTCAAGAAATAGACGCTCACTTTTATTTTTCTGAATTTTTACAATCTCTATGGTACATGAATTAAAATTATGTGATTTAAAGTGTTGTAATTCTATAGTTGATTTAGAAGGTGCAGCTGAAAGGTTTTTAGAATCTGATCGATGCTGATTAATGCGTAAATGTAGAGGAGTTGAAGTTTCACCATTATAACTAAGTTTACAATGACCACAACTGATTTTATAAATAACATTGTATGCCTGACAAAATGGAACCAAAGATTGATTATTAGTCAATTGTGTGTGAGAGGCCATAGGGCAAGTTTTACATCTATTAGAACCGCATGTTCTAAATTGAAGTAAAGGAGGAGGAGATAATAGGTAACTGGATGTCGATCCAAGGATATCCCTATAAATATCCTTGTACCGGGCACAATACTGCTTTGAAGCAAAGTATTTTTTGCCAGGATCTAAAAATTTACTAAACAGAGTCATAGAGAAAAAATGTTTTTGTATATTAAAAATCACAAGGCAAGTAAGTATTTACATTAGTTTTATCGAAAGTGGGCTAGACCAAATTCAATTACTTAATTAAATTGATTCTAATTTGAGGCTCTAATTTTCAGGGTTTTTACCTTTGAATCACAATCACCCCTGTTGTTCTTTTTTTTTTTTCTCTCTCTCTCTCTCTTTTTTAATGTGCTTGATTATATTGTAGTATATGCAGCAGAAATAAATATAAATCAGGGGTCTGTCCAGAGGCAAATCTGTGTCCGTTAAAGGGCCCTTCACAAAATTATTTATCCTAAAACAGGACCCTTCACAAAATTATTTATCATAAAAACAGGACCTTTCACAAAATTATTTATCCTAAAACAGGACCCTTCACAAAATTTTTTATCCTGAAAAATAGACCTGATAAATCTGTTTCATTTTTAAAACTAATTTTCCATGGAACGATGTCGTGAAGCACGACATTGCCGTTATTCAATTTTAATTATTTTTGTTAATTTTCATCAAAATCAAGCTATTATTTAATATTCAGTATAAATTTCCTTAAGTTTCATTTCATCCCGTTTTACCCCTGCACGGTTGCTTCACAGCAATGCTCAAAATTCTCTCTTGGGTCTTCTTTGCCGTCCCCTCCTATCTTCCCGGTAATGTACGTGTTCCAGCGCTCCCTCTCGCGAGCACTCGCTCCGATTGGCTGAGCAGCGCCGTGACGTTTTGGGAAGCTTGGTAGCGGCTGCTGCAAATTTCTCCAGGGAGAGCGACACTTGCCATGGGATATTGAGGACGTAGGAATCTGCGGTGGTCGCGCTTTTGCGCGCACCACATGTGTTTCGCAGAATCTCCCGCGTGTAAATTACAACCTACGATGTGTCCAGCATTTAACTTTAAAATAAATGAAACTACTATTAAATAAGTAGATACATCTAAATAACATACCTTAATTATTCATATTACAAGGCGTGTGCGGTATTACATGTGTTTCCCGTACCAATGTCATTGGATTAAGGTCGCAGCTTATCGTCAACCCGTTGGAGCAGCCAAGATGTCTTCGGAAAGGAAATGTCCGGATCATGCTCTACTACCTGATCCTGATCGTTTGAATAAAATCATTTTTGGAATTACATCAATTGCGTTCGTCTCAGTTCTTCACTGGCTCCTGGTAAGCTGTTTTCTCTCCTATTTTTTATGTGAATCGCTATATCAGGGCCTGAAATTTCAACTTAGATTACACTCGCTGAAAAAAAAAGTTACTCGCCACAAAATATGATTAACTTACTCTATTTTTTTTTTACGTATAAGGTGACCAGAATTTTTTATTGGAAAAAAGGAGAAATAACGCAATGTCTTTTATTTTATAAGAAAATAGAAGACATTCAATTTTTAAAAAGAGGTCATTTTAGAGGGCACAAAACTGAATGAAAATAATTATAAAAACCGATTCAAAAGCTACTTTACAAAAGTGGTGGAAACATTTTTATCTCAAATGATGAATTTGGATCAGTACACCTTAATTTAAATTAATAACTGATACGAGAGGAAAAATCCATAATTTTTATAGATGTCACTGGACAGTATAGATTTTTTTAACTAATTTTTGCTATAGACAAAAACTTTTTTTGTGGTACTTTCATGCAGTTATATCAAAAAAGTTGGTAGACATTTTTAAGATTATTATCATTATTATTAAAATCATAATCGTAAAAGAAAAATTAATATTCGGCAGATGAAACGATTTGTTTTAATGAACAGTCATTCTTTATCAACATTTTATAAAAGTTCTCACAAGTATAACCTAAATGAGTCTTAGCAGTTAATAAATTTTTAAAGTAGGTATATAAAGGGAATTTTTTTCACATGCCTACATTTTATTCATTGAAGAATACAGTCGCTTTGTAAGAGCGTTTTTGCCAGGAGGACATAAAATGAATTCAACTAACTTTTGCAAATTTTTGTGAGGTGGTAGTAGTGTTATCATTAAGGCCAATTGTCTGCACTAGGACTCTAGGTCTGAGTAGGAGAGTCTCCGCGGGGTCTTTCTAAGAGGTCCTAGTCGCAGAAAACCACAGAAAACTCATAATGCCTAAGCCAACGAGAGCGACCGGGTATCCAACCCAGTGCCTCCTGTATACCTCTCGGTCACCGGTAGGCCTATTTTTTATGAGGAATATTATTCATACAAAAGTGAGAACACACGTGAACCCAATGCGTATCAACCGAAGCACCACCTTCTTAATGATTTCATGACAATTTCAATAGTAATTCCGTGTTCTGGATCAAAGAACCGTGTAAATAAAAGAAAAACTTTTATTTCCTTGTGTCTTGAAGAATCTGAATAGACATAAACCATAATATGCTTTGACAAGATTATTAGAAAGTTGTTCTTTTGCTAACCTAACGCAGAAAAAAGTTAGTGTTCACCGTTCAATACAGCCGACTGCGCTTCCCAGTTTTGCGAAATTTTTGAAATTAAGGAATTTTGAAATTTGAATTTCTGTCCTCTTTTTCATTTGAAAAAGAGGACAGAGGATGAAAAACATAAAATGAGGACATTTTAGTCTTGTAATGATTTTTTCGTTTAAGAGGACAAAGCGTTTAAAAAGAACACTGTCCTCTTAAAAAGAGATGCTTGGCTACCTTACCTAAGATTAGCATGATTTTACGTTTTTAAATCGATATATCGATATATATATATATATATATATATATACTTTTTTTTTTTTTTTTTTTTGTAGCACTGTATACTGCAAGTGCTAAATGTATATCTACATTTAGACGGAAATTTTACTCGCCACAATAAAATTTCCACTCGCCAATGGAGAGCTGGCGAGCAGAAATTTCGCACCCTGGCTATATGGTACGTCATAGCGATTATGGGTTTTGCCACATCAACGCATTTCTTGCTTGCTGTTACTAGCCACAAATGTACAATCACAGAACTTGTTTTTAGAACCATTAAATTTAAGAACATATCCATTTACCCAAATAACGCTATACGACAAACGAACAGGCTGCCTATGAAAAATCAGATGTTTTGCTGTATTTCCCTGAAAAGCTGATACTCAATTTCTAATTTATTAAGGGCTTCTATGCATATATTTAAGTTTAGTTCTATAAAAATGAGCTGTCATTGTCTAAAGTGAAACTTTAATTATAATTTTATTTAGAAAAATTACATTTTTCACAATTTCACAAAAAGAGGGCCGTAGCCGAAAAGTTCGGAAGAACTTTATTTTCACACAAAATTTAAATTCACAAAAATGCGTGTAGCGTTTTTCACAATTTCACAAAAACAGGACCTTGTCTGAAAAGTCTGGACAGACCCCTATAAATATTAATTAAATTTTAACTGAAAATCCCCCGTTTAATATCTGCATATCCATAAATAAAAATAAAGTACTATGCAATCTTTGCAAGTGCAAGCATAAAATTTCAGCCTAGAAAATCTCTCTCTCTCTCTCTCTCTCTGTATGTATATATGTATATATATATATATATAAATGCACATACATGTATAGAGGAAAATAATTCTTAAAAAAGAATCTTCATCATGGTCTATGATCATGCATCTAATTTGAATCACTCTGCTTTAGGCTGTAATATCACAGCTGTGGTAATGTACTGAGATAAAGAAAATAAAATTTTACTTATGATTTTGAATGAATAAAATAATTAAATGCAAAATATTATTTTTATTCTTAAATATAATTGCCATCAAATCCTGACTCTTCTTTCTCTCTGACTCTTTTTTTTCTTTCTTTTTGAAGTGTTTGTCTGCTTTGCATAGAAATGATTGTAGTCTGTGCCTAGTAGTACAATTAAAATTGTTGAGAATAAAAGATGTTAATCAAATACACAATATTTTTTTCTATTATAATTATAATTATTTCATATTTTTATATATAGATGATTATTTGTTACTTTTATTGTATTTGTATTAATTCACTATTTATATCTGTATTTAGTGATTTAAAGCATTCAAATATCATTAAGTTGCTTGGAAGGTGCTTAGAGTCTGATCCATTTCTATTAATTATGGAACATACCGTATGTGTAAGTAATGAATTATAGTTGTTGTTCTTTTTTATAATCCCTTTGATCCAATTTTTATATATATTAAATAATCCTTTACAGAAGTAGTACATTTATGAAAGTTTTATATTTTTTCAGGACCTGAAAACTTACTTGTCCAAAAAAGAGAGTAACTTTCTACAAGATGATTTAATGTTACAAATGATATGTAATATAGCATCTGGGTTGCATTATATGCATGAAAGAGGATTTTGTCATATGTAAGAATCTGTGAATTTATTCTTTAGTTTTTGCATGTTAAGGTGACATGGTCATTGACAGTCAAATACCATGTTCTATGGGGAAATTTGTAATTAGATTTGCTGCTTATCTATTGTATTTTTTAATTCCACTTTCACTTTATGAACATTCACGATCATTAAATGACTCTTGTATTTAAAAAAAAAAAAAAAAAAAAAAAAAAAAAAATTAAAATTTTATTTTAGAGTTACAAAATGCAAACATGTTTGTTTTTTCCCCTAACATTTCATAATTTTAAAATGAAAAGTGTCTGTAAAGGCTCATTTAACAGTTGTAAAAATTCTCAATATAAAAATCTAATTTAAAAATATACATTTGTTAATGAGTAATTTTTATTAAAATTTTTCTTATAAAACAGCATGATGTGTGACTGTTTGTGACAATAGGTAATGCCTCTCTTTGAAATAAATTTTTAGCTGTTACATGTAAAGATCACACACGCACATGTATATATATATACACACATATTACAAGGTGTTCACATTTAACTTATATAATCTTTATTTTTGCAACTGTTAGTCCTAGATGCATACAGTCGAACCTCGTTAATGTGAATTTTAGGGATGAGATTTTTCAGCTTTTCAGCTTATTTCAGCTTTTTTGTACATTTAACTCTTCAGCTTTTTTCATGTGTCTGATGTGCATTCGTTCTTTTTTTATACATTGAAGATTAAAATAAATATTTATTACTCTAATTTAATAGATTTTGTCATCAAAATTCTAGTATTTCATTTCAACATCTTGCCTTTGCATACAGTTTCAGCTTTTTGCATTTTTGCTAATCTCATTCCTGGAATTTCAAAAGGAAAAAAAAAATTGTTCATGTTATCAGTAACTAATCTACATATAACTAAATTAATTATCATTTTGACGGGGATTGTGGAACCAGTTCATGTTAAAAGTAATTTACATTTAAACGTGTTCACGTTAACAAGGTTTGACTGTATTTCCAATTATAAAATTGGATAAAATTAGATGTAGAGTGAAGATATTGAAAGTTTGAAGTAAAAAATTTTTAATAGAAAATACAAGATCTAAATTTGTATACAGCTCCAGGGTCCCTGCATTTACATTTAAGCAAGTCTTGTCCATGCCAAAAACAGTTTAAACACAAAAAGTTCGATATTTGTACAACCAATATTCACGGAGAAATTCAAGTTCAAAGTTTTAACACAGTGTGGGGGGCTGTACACAAATGGACTGGTTTAAATAAAAGTCTAGAAAACTCCAAATTATCTTAAAAGGAAAGCAATTTTGCTATTGACACTCATTTCAAAAGTTTTGTGCATTCAAATAATCCATCAGATGAGTTATCACAAGTGAGCAGCCTGGAAAGGGGGGGGGGGGGCGGCTCCATCCCCATGTAACAGACTCAATTTTTTCAAATGGAAACAATACTTTTTCTTTACAAAATTGCCATAAATGAATGTAATCTGTAAACTTTTTTTTTTTCCTTCAAAGGAAAGGTCTCAATTAATATGTTTAAATAAAGGTTTATAAACCCCGAAATATCTTAACAGTAAAGTGATTTCAATGATGAAATTGAGTTCAAAAGTTTTGTGCATTCCAGTAATTTATTAGATGAGGCAGGAAGTCGTATCACTGGTGGGGGTCTCATTTTTTCAAATGGAAACTATATTTTTTCTTCACAAAATTATCTTAAGTGGAATTTTTTTTTTTTTTTTTTTAAGTAGGGGGGCTTTGGGGACATGATTATGTTCAAATAAAAGTCTTGAAACACTGAATTATCTTAAAAAGAAAACAATTTCATTGATGACATTGGTTTAAAAACTTTCTTGCATTCAAATAATCATCAGATAAGGTATTGCAGGTGGGCCCCCAATTACCCCATGTAATATAAATTCAATGTTTTTCAAATAGTAACCATACTTCTCTTTTTTTTTCACAGATTTGTGTTAATTAAACACAGTTTTAAAACATGTATTGCTTTTTTTTTTTTTTTCAAAGGTAGAGACCCCAGGGTACCGATTCTTATGTTTGGAAAAAAGTACAAGGTACCCCTGTTATGATTTATGATAGGTTATTTAAAATCGCAAAACTTTCTAAATTAACTAATTCAGTAAAACTGTTTTCCCTTCAAAACATTTCAGAGTTTAAAAAAAGCAGATTCTTTCCATTCAATATGATTCTGTAAAAAAAATAAAGTTTAAAGTAAAATGGAGTTTATGTTATAAGGCCTTTCTGGGCTCACCTGTGTTATTTTATTTAATAAATTATTTAAAAGCATAAAAACTTAGATAAACACATTATGTTCTGAGAAATTGCTTCAAATTTAAGATGATTCAGGGTTTCCAGACATTTAATCAAACATAAATATTAGGGCTGCAGCAACTCCTACTTAAAAAGAAAAGTAATTTATGTTTGAAATTAGATTTTTTCTGCTTTACACAATTTTTGGTGGAGAAAAAAGTATGTTTTGCATTTGAAAAACTCGAATTTGTGTCATGTGGGGTCTCAACTGTGATACCTCATCTAATAGATTATTTGATTGCACAAAACTTTTGATATTAATGTCATTAGGGAAATTGCTTTTCTTTTGAGATAATATGGGGTTTCCAAATGCTTCTGTTGAAACATAACAATCAGGGGGCACTTCAAAAAGTGAAAAAAGCGAAATATGTTTTTAAATGGATATTTTCCACTTTACACAATTTTGCAAAAACAAGTATGTTTTCCATTTGGAAAAGTGGATTTTGTGTCGCATGGGGCCCACATGTGATAGTAAATCTGATAGATTATTTTAATGCATGAAACTTTTGAAGTCGATGTCATCAACAAAATTGTTTTTCTTATAATACAAATTGGGATTTCCAGACTTATAGGAGTTGGACCCCTGGGCCTCCTAATTTGAAAAATGAAAAAAAAAAAATCTATCTATCTATTTATTTATATATATATGTATATCTTAAAGCTGATTCTTTTAGCTTAACATGATTCTGTGAAGAAAAAAATGTGTTTTCCATTTGAAAAAAAATGGATATGTATTATGTGAGGCCCCCAGAAGCCCTGAGGTCCATCTATGAGACCACCTCTGATAGGTTATTTGAATGAACAAAACTTTTGGAATCGATGTCTTCAGTGAAATTGCTTTCTTTTCGAGATGGTTTGGTGTATCCAGACTTTTGAAACACCTTAAACCAAATTAAATCACTCTTTTACCTGTCTTTTTATGTGTTTATTTTAATATATCTTTCTTTCTTAACATGTTTCTAGTTAGTTTCTTTTTTTTAAGAGTTTAAATTTTACGTATTTATATTTGTTGAGATACAACAATTTTTAAAACAAAAGAAAATACTCTCCAACTTCTTTAACACCATGTCTTTCTTACTCAAATTAACTGTTACTTCAATTAGAAGTTTAGCTAGAAGTTCGGATATCATTCACTTTAACTGGTTGACTTTTTTTTTGCCTCAAGCTGTTTATGTTTTTAAAATTGTATTTCATAGTTCTTGCTAGAAAAAGCATGTATGATTTTATATTAGAATTAGTTATTTAAAAAGTCAAGGTCATTCATACATAATAATTTAATTAAGATATGTAAATAGTTTTGATATATCTTTTTACTGTCTTGCTTCATGGTCTAATAAGCGAAAAATTCTATAAAATATGCATTTAATATGCATCCTCATATTGCCACATTTTGGTCTTCATAAATAACCTTCTGTTTTAATATATAATTCTGTAGGAAAACACTATAGATAATCAAAAAGTCATTTGTTGCATTCCCCTTTAAACAGAACAGTATATTAGCTTTTTGTGCTTTGGAAGGTGAGGGGGGGGGTGATGGAGGACATTTTGTATACAACTATAGATCTTACTCAATGCATGATAATCAAATTTAATATTAAGGAAAAATTCAAAACATAATTTCTTCACAAATTCTGCACACAAACAAAAATATGTCCTCTCTTGTGTCTAGTGAAAGAATGATGCATGTTTAATAAAAATATTGAATAATTATGTTAATGTATTCATTTACAAAACATTTTTTTTTCTTCTTTTGTGATATTATTTTTGTTTAATTTATAATTCTTTTGATTTTAAATTGTTTGTGTGTTCTTTAAGTATGTCTCTTCTTTATTTTTTATTTGCTTACAAATAGTTAATTGCAGACTTTCTCTGTATTCATATGGGTGCTTGCTTTTTTTAAATGAAAATATGCCTATAATATAATATGTTATTTCAATTCAAATTAAAATACCTTATTTGCATCCTTTGGAGAAAGATTTCGGCATGCTAACTTCGCAGCCCTCATCAGCACTAATACGATGACTTCACTTGCCAGCACATTCAAAGTAAACTTGTTTATTTCATTTTAAAATATACCTTATATAGGCTTTTCAATTTTGGCCGATCACAATCGTGATCATCTTCAGAGCCACTTGTTACGCCTTCGTCCTTCGTTTTATAGTTTCGCGGTTTGTTGTCAGAGTTACTTCGCTTCACTTCGGATTCTTGTAAGAGGTGTTGCCATGCAGCTGGGATGATGGAATGTTCTCTATTGTTTACTTGAGTATATTTTAAAATGAAATAAATTAGTTTGCTTTTCATTAAATTTATATGAAAGTAAACTTGTTTACTTTGAATGTGCCGGCAAGTGAAGTTATCGTATTAGCGCTGATGAGGGCTGCGAAGTTAGCATGCCGAAATATTGTTTACTTTGAATGTGCTGGCAAGTGAAGTCATCGTATTAGCGCTGATGAGGGCTGCGAAGTTAGCATGCCGAAATATATTTGCTTTCTCCAAAGGATATAAATAAGGTATTTTAATTGTAATAAAACAATAATCCTTTATGATTATAAAAACTATATAATATGTTATTTTCTTCGACCTCTCTTGTTCAGTTTTTCTCCAAAGTTGGATTGACAAAATAAAATGTTTTTGTGTAACTTTTCAGGGATCTTGCTGCTCATAATTGTTTTGTATCTTCTGATAATATTGTTAAAATTGGAGATTATGGTATTTCATTTGATCGATGGAAAGTAAGTTGTCATTTGTTTTTTTCTATTCTTTTGGGGAGGGTTGAAGGTGTTCGCCCTAGCTTGTTTCATAACACCTGTGTACATGTATTTATTATTGCTATAATTATTATTATTTTATTTTCAGAAAAAATAACAAAACTGCTTTTTTCAATCTGCATTATTTGTACAGCACATTAATAATTTGAAGTGGACACTGGTTAATGTACTGTTTTAATTAAAAACTTTGCATTACTGCTTCAGTTATCAAACCTTCACCATAACATAACACCTGTTTTCTTTGAACACCATATATGTTTTATTTGTTCTACTGTAGTGTTCAAAATTAAAAATAGCTAATCATATTTTCTACATAGAAGTTTAAATTTGATGATCTAAACACAGTCGTTATTTTTTTATGTGCAAGTAGTGACCAGATTTCAAAAAATTAATTTTGTTTTGTTTATTCTTATCTTTATAATTTACGAAGTGCTTCTTTTTTAATATAGTTGAGGCCCATTTCTTTCTGACAAATAGACCAAATGAAAACAGCTTTTCTTTTTTATTTTCTAAACATATATAATGTAAGGAAAGTACTGTAATCATGGGAGAAATTTTGACTATGAGATTTTGATGTATCTGAGCTTTTGAGGCTTGATGAATTTATTTTTGCAGTCTATGACAAAAAAAGTTATGTGTTTTTATAATTAAATGTAAATTAGTTCAAACAGCAGCTAAATAATCCCACATTTCTGAAATGCTGCAAAAATATGTGTTTTGGATATTTTTGTCAATATAACCATATATTTCAGAAATCATCTTTAAAAAAAAAGAGTGAACTTTGTTGATTAACAATGAATACTCATGTCAATTAACAATAAATAACCTGGAATTAAACATAATTTGTTTTAATCGGTGATGAAATAATTTCTCATTTCAGCATTAGGCTGCAAAATATGCATTTTTTTTTTTTGTCAATCTACCAAACTACAGTCATTTGCAAAAGTTTAAGACCAGTAGCCGATATTCAGTATTTTAACACATTACATCATTTGCTCAGATTATTGCATCATCTCGTGCTGATTACATCAGATGCATTCTACTGCTATAAATAAAGGTACCTGTCATGTTTATTGCCAGTTGTTTATTGGATTTTGTCATAGACAGTGCTGCTGTGTAATTATATTGCTATGGGTAAAAAACCTTCACTTACTGTTACAGAAAGGTCAGAAATATTGACCTTGCATAAAATTGGATTTTCTGAACGTTAAATAAGTTCGAGAGTAAATGTGAGCAAGACAGCTGTGCATCAAGTTATTAGTAAATTTAAAATTTTGGAAAAATTTGTGGACCTTAAGGGTCGTTTCTTTTTCACACTTGGAGTAAGTCGAGGTTTCCTTGCAGATTTATGGGATGATAAACCAAAGTCTTTGACCAAACGTCTTGAAATAGTACTGAAACTGACGTTGGTGCCTTTTGCAGCCAGAGAATACCTAATTGTATTCCAGGAGGTTCTTGGATCTCGTACGACCATCCTTCTTATCACATGACCATCATGTGCACTCATTTTTCTAGGGTGACCGCTTCTCTTAAGGTTCACAAATTTTCCCGAAATTTTAAATTTAGTAATAGCTTGATGAACAGCTGTCATGCTCACATTTACCCTCGAACTTATTTGATATTAAGAAAATCCAATTTTATGCTGGGTCAATATTTCCGACCTTTTTGTAACAGTAAATGAAGGTTTTTTTACCCATTACAATAATTACACAACAGCACTGCCAGTGACAAAATCCAATAAACAACTGTCGATAAATGCGCCGTGCACCTTTACTTATAGCAGTAGAATGTGTCCGATGCAATCAGCACATGAGATGACATAGTAATCTGTGCAAATGATGCAATGTGTTAAAATACTGAAAATTGGCTACTGGTCTTAAACTTTTGCAAATGACTGTAGCAGAAATTTCATTCATTGATTATCATGTCAACAGTCTATCTGAGGCAATATCTCAAATTCAAAAATGGACACTTAACAAAAATTGATCATCTTGAAATGGACCTTTAAACAGTGTCCCCACGGGTTAGGGAAAACCTGGAAAATTCAGAGAGTTTGAAATTAGTGAAAAAAATTAGGGAAATTGCAGATATTCTCCCAAAACCTGGAAAAATTATCAAACAAGCCTGGAAAATGCTTTATGAGAATGCAATTAAAAATATTCTGTGTTATCGTCTATGTGATGAGCTATATTTTATGTCACAAACCAAATTTTTTGACCTGGAATTTTATAAAAATAGACCTAGAAAACCTGAAATGTCAGGGAGGGGGGGGGGATTTTTATTTTTGAAATTGAGTGGTAACCCTTAAAAAAAAAAAAAATAGCGAACTTACAACTGAAATCTTCATAAAAATTAGGCAACACACATATATATATGCATTCGAACTATGAACTGCTGAATAATTACATATTTCTATAGTTTGTCAAAATAATTAAGTAAATATTTTTGCAGTTAGTGGTGATTAAGCATAAATTAATTTAAACAGTGGCTAAAGGATTATATATTTCTGAAATGTTATAAAAATATCTATATTGGCAATTGTATATATGCATCATTGATCTTTTTGGAAAGTAATCAGTTATATCAGAAGTCATCTTTGAAAAACACATGTATTTTGTCAATAGAGACTGTAGTTATTTGAAGTTAGATTTAGTAATTTTAAATAGCTTACAAGCATTCATTTTTTATATTTTGTTGTAAAATTGTGTGTTACAAATTATTTGCAGTGTGATTACTACTGCCTTGGGGATATTGCTTTGCCTATTCGATGGTATTCTCCTGAAATATTGAGGTGCTCTGAAACTACTATAGAAACCAAAGAAATTACTAGAGAAGCTAATGTATGGTAAGATAGGCATCATTATTAAATAAGTTTTATATTTAATTATTTTTTAACTCTTTATTTCTAAGTGAATTTTATCATGTACTATGTTCGGAATCCACTTTAAGATGCATGTCCTGCTTTATTGAGCTTTATTTTATGAGTTTTGATTTGACCATACATAGTGACTTTCCAAACCCAATATCAATTCAGTGAAATTCATTTATTAAATTAATTTTAATTTAAACCCCTATTTTAAGTTGGGCTTTGTATGAGTAAATCTACAAAAAAGACACTTAAAATGTACAAAAAAGCCAAGCTGAAAGAAAGAGAATTGATTAAAGTTGTGTCTAAAAAGGGTGTGATATCAAATTCCCAAGCTTACATTCAAATACTTATTTAATATTCCCTTTTAACTAAATTTTCACATGTGAATCAAGTGCCTTATGATATGTTGATAGAAATCCTTCTTTCCTGTTCTAAATACATCATAGCGTGTTTCTGAAAAATATTATTATTTTTATTCATGTATGATGGGCTTGGCGGCCATCTTTCAAAGTTTTACGTTAGTTTGAATTCTATAAATCTCATCAATTATAGGATGAGTTGGTTGATTGGTTGATTAATTGAGTTTTATATCGCACTAGTGCTGCGCAATGGGAAATAATTATAGGATGGGAGGATGGAAGTGCGCCAAACTTAACACTGTTAAAACTTAAATTGATTCAACTTGTGTGCTTAACGGGGCTTTTGCGATGTTTTTAATGCATTTTTTTTTCTTTTTTTAATCTGAATATTTCAACCCCTGTTGAATGGAATAACCATATTATTTTTACGAGATATTTATTCCAAGAAGCTAAATTCAAATTGGGTAAATATAACGGGGGGTGGAAGCTTCTATGCTCCCCCCCCCCCCCTCTCCTTCATGTTTTTACGTTAATTTAAATTTTTATATTCTTTATTCCCGGCATTTATAGGATGGAAGTGCACTTAATACTAAATAATTATAAGAAATCATGTTATCGAAATATTTCCGTCTCTGCTGAATGGAATAGCAAAATTAATTTTATATGAGAAATATTTTAAGAAACTTCTTTCAAATTGTGTGAATGTTTATTCATTACTTGAAAGATGGCCGCCAAGCCCATCATACATAAATAAAAATAATAATATTTTTCAGAAACACGCTATGATTTATTTAGTACAGGAAAGAAGGATTTCTATCAACATATCATAAGGCACTTGATTCACATGTGAAAATTTAGTTAAAAGGGAATATTAAATAAGTATTTGAATGCAAGCTTGGGAATTTGATATCACACCCTTTTTAGACACAACTTTAATCAATTCTCTTTCTTTCAGCTTGGCTTTTTTGTACATTTTAAGTGTCTTTTTTGTAGATATCATTTATTTTTTTTAAATAGTTTTTATATTTATTGGAATTAACCTGATACTTTACATCAGATATGTCCTGGATTTCAACTCAGCTTTCGTGCGATGTTGTTCTTTGCGTTAAACTGTATTACAAAGTCTTCTTTGCGTTAAACTTTCCATAATTCTGGTTGTTAGACATTATCCATGGGTTTTCTATGCAGACTAGTATGTCGTGTCCATCACAAAACTTTCTTCTACATTTTCCTATACATATTAACGCAGCACAAATTATTTATTATTTTTTTCATTATGAATGCGGAATATTATCAACTCAGAGAGGTATTGTTGCACAAAATGTCCAACGGAAGTAAATTTTCACCATGCAGATGGCATCCTTTCAGTTCTAAAAAAAATGTAGTATATGAGCTCCACTTATCGGCCGATATAGTCATTGAGATTGAATCAGCATAATGTCTCATAATGGCCTTTTCACATATTAAGTTTTGTTTCATTATATGCAACAGAACCTTTCCTTAAATTGCGAAAATCGCTGTATAGCAGCGCCACATGTTGAGATATTGGTACAAAAGTTGATAAGCACTATAATTTGTAACAATGTAAATTTATTTCTAAATTTATGCAATTCCATGTATTAGTTACTCAGATATAGCCTTCTCTGAAATTGCGGCAATCACTGTATAGCAGCACCATGTTGAGCAATTGACACCAAATATTGATAAACGCTATTATACATCAAGGTTCAATTGCATATAAATTTATATGTAATTCTGAGCAGTAGCTCCTGATATCTAGTTGGAACAAAACTTTCGCCACACACATAGAACACACACACTCAAATAGAAATTTTCTAAAAATAGTCAAATTGTTTTCAGGAGCTTTTACAACGTGTAAATCCATTAAAAATCGAAAGTCGAAATTCATTTCAATAAAATGACAAGCGAAGCGGGCAAAGCCTGCTAGTATACTATATGGAAGGAAGTAGAAATCTTTATGCATCATAATTATCATTGCCAGATTGAATTGAAGGATATTAAAATTGGATACTATATCGTGTACTGACTTTGTTATTCTAAGGTATGACAAATATTAAAAAATCAGCAATTCAAGCTATAGATTTGAAACAAATGTTATTCAAAAATGTATTCATATCTGTTTTCAGGGATATAAAATTTAAAATTGTGCAAAATAATAAAAGCAAAGATTCTTTGGTTAAAAAAATAACTTATAAAAAGAAAAAGCAGCTCAATTTGAAATTAATATTTTTCGGGTAAACTGAGATGAAGCAATTTCATATTTGGCGATTTATGTCTCTTTGGCGATATTTAACAGTTTTTCAGCAATTAAGATAGGAAATTTTGATTTTTAAAAACTAAATTTTATAAAAGTTCCTAGATTAAGTAATTGTCTATCTGAAATACCAGTTTTCAAAGAATTCTGCACATTTATGAATTCTCTAGCTTGTTTTAAAAAAAATTTCTTGAAGAAGAAATTTTTTCAAAAAGTTGTCAAAACATCTAATTTTACGCTAAATTGAAAATGCTCCCATTTTTTTACTTATTAACTTAGAAAGTTCGTTTTTATCTCAAATTAAAGATCTCGTTGATACGAATATTTTACTTTTTGTTTCATTTTACTGCGATATTTGGTTCGTCCAATATTTTAAATATTACGGGAAAAAAATTTGCCGATTTAACATAGGAAAGTTGGTTTCTGTATAATAAGCATTTAACGATCTTGGGTTATTTCTGTCGATTTTATTATTGGCGCGTTCTGCTTTGTGTTAGTGGTAGTTTGTTTGTTTTGCTTTTCTATGAGCTTGGCTTGGCAAAACGACCGTTTCTGCTTGATCATGGACACATACACTCTAACTGAAAAAAAAAAAAAAAAAAAAAAAAAGAAAATGTTATAAAAATAAAAATTACTTTCTAAACCATAATTATTGCACTATCAGTAATTCAATTTGCAGGGTATCCATGCAGAACTGAAAACCTTGATAAATATTTTAAAAGTTGGAAATTTTAATGAAAAAGTGACATTGATCGTCATAATGATAAATTGTATGATATGATTTGAAGGGCAAAACCTGATGCAAGTTTTTATCTTTACAAGGCCTGTGAAGGAGTATCTTCACATATATTAGTTTTAATTACAGTTTTAAATAAATTTAATAATTAAATACTATATTTTCAATAAATAAAATTTCTATTAAAATATCTAACGAAATTCTAAAGTATATTTTATATTTGGACACATTTGTCTCTCTATAAATAAATATCTTAATTCTAATAATATTTTATCTGTTAATCTATTGAATAAATCCATTGAGAACAAAAACGTATTCTTTAAAACTAATAATTTATTTCTACGAGTCTAAATGCCTACTTATTAAATAATGTCTCTTGGACTTCTAATTTCACAATACTAAATCATTTAATAAAATAAAATATAAAGAATATTATTTTCATCTATTAACCATTGTGTATCCATAAATTACATTTCATTCTTTTCAATTGCGTAAGTCTAATTATTATAGCTAAATTGAGCAATAAATGTCTGTTGAAATATCATTAAATGGTAATTTATATTTCTTAAGTGACAGGATGTTCCAATAATAAACTGTCTTGCATCAGATCCTGGTCACGGCACCAAAATATGTTAAGTTGAATTCTTGGATTCCAATATAAATCGTTCCAGTATATTGTCCAGGTCCATACTGATGTAAAAGATGGCCGAGAAAGTAAAACAGACTGAGTAATAATAATATACTTTTATTTTGGAGAGTCTTCATAAAGCAATTCAACATATTTTTATATTGTAAGTACATCTATTTCGTGAGGTTTGAGAATGCAAAGGCATGAGGTGAGAGAGAAGGTTCAAGGGTAAGTATTTACTTAACAATGATCTAGGGGCAAAATCTGTAGTTAGCTTAGCAACAGAGAGTTAGAAAAATGTTGCCAATTTATAACTAAACACAATCCCTTGTCTCCCGAATTATTTAATAAAAAAATTTTGAATCTAGATGGTCCGTTATAGATATCTATGCCAATCACTAATGCCAAATTTTATCGCCAAAAAATCGTCTGCGTAAGGGAGACGCAAAGACTGTGTGCTATTGGAACATCCTGTCACTTAAGAAATATAAATTACCATTTAATGATATTTCAGCAGACATTATTGCTCAATTTAGCTATAATAATTAGACTTACGCAATTGAAAAGAATGAAATGTAATTTATGAATACACAAAGGTTAATAGATGAAAATAAGATTCTTTATATTTTATTTTATTAAATGATTTAGTATTGGGAAATTAGAATTCCAAAAGACGTTATTTAATAAGGAGGCATTTAGACTCGTAGAAATAAATTATTAGTTTTAAAGAATACGTTTCTGTTCTCAACGGATTTATTTAATAGATTAACAGATAAAATATTATTAGAATTAAGATATTTATTTATAAAGAGACAAATGTGTTCAAATATAAAATATACTTTAGAATTTCGTTAGATATTTTATTAGAAATTTTATTTATTGAAAATATAGTATTTAATTATTAAATTTATTTAAAACTGTAATTAAAGCTAATATATGTGAAGGTACTCCTTCACAAGGCCAAAGCCCCCGCTTCCTTCCAAAATTCTACAGATTTGCCAAAAAGTTTTAAGTTGCACCTCATTTTTAGCACACATTATCTTTAGTACATAATTAATGTTGATACATAATAACTTTACTAGTTGTATGTACTATAATACTTTAGTAGTTTGAACAGGTCTGGTGTACAGATTATTTTTCCAACTTTTGCTGAAAATTGGAAAATCAGAAGTAGGACATTGGTAACCGAAAGTGAGACCATAAGTCCAAGTCTCAAAAACAGATCTAATAATTTTCTTCAAAGTTGCTATATAAACACTTTATTAGATGTCCTTTTGTATGTGTTAGTTAATTAGTTCAGCAAAATATAAGTAAGTCATATATAAGACATTCATTCAGGTTTCACAAATGCATTCCTTTAAAAATGGCTGTACGGATTTTTTTCAGACTCTCCATATTAACTCTGTTTCCATATGTAATTTTTTTTTTTTAGTCAACAGATGTGTTTTCCAAGTGCTAATTTTTACCAAAAGTGGGACCGAAAATCAATATCTCAGAAACGACTCTAATGATTTGCTTGAAAATTGCTACATAAACCCTTATTTATATATCCTTTTGCATGTATTAGTTGGTTATTAAAGGAAAATTAAGTCATCCTGATTAGGTAGACCAGTTATAGATCTCGGAAATTACTGTTTCAAAAAATGGCTCTACAGATTTTAAATTTTTTTTAAACTTGCTTTGTATGCCTTTATATACGTATGTTTTCTCTTACAAGAAAATTGTTAGGTGTCTGATTTGTTAGGTCAATTTTATGTCTTTTGACCACATTTATTATCTCCAAAAAATGTATATAATATGTGTAATAGTAGGTATTGGAAGTTGTATGGTTATTATACACAAGATTTTTTTATTTGTTAGATTGTTTTCAGACTCCTTTTAAATGTGTACAGTCCTATCTGGATGATATGTCTCTATTCTCAACAATTGCAGAGACTCCATGTACTACGGATTCTCCGTAGTTTCTACGGATTTTGATGTTTATTCCAAAACTATTCCAAAAACTACAGAAAACTTTTCGAAAAAAGCTTTTTGTTGGCTAAATTCGCCATTCTGTCATTTTTGCCGTCAGCATTACAAACACTTATTTCTTCTTACCTCTGGAGGTTTTATGTTTAAGTAACTTTATTTCTAGCAAACTGTATTAAAGTGCTAAATTAATTTACTTCCTTTTTATGTAAAATAACTAAAATGGATAAAAATGCCGCTTTGTTTACATTTTTCTATGAGCAAGCAAGCGGCGCTGCTTTCGCAGTATTTTTAATTCAACTCAGTTTCTTGCAATCACAATTATCTAATTTATTTTCTATTCAAAATTTTTAGCTATTAATCAATTAAATAGCACTTGAATACAAATATAAAATCATTCACCTATTTTTCCTATTTTTTTTTAATTTCAAAAATTTGCATATGAAATTAATGGCTGTACAGCTAACTGTTTCTTTAACTGCTAGTGAATCTTCTAGACAGCATCGCAGTTCATTTAAAAAGGGGTGTGTACTGCACATCAGCTGGCTTTGCTTTTCGTTGATGTTTTGGATGCTGCCGGTTGCGTAATGCACGATTCGTTTCTGGAAATTTCTTTTTCGGCTTACAGCTGTAATAGGTGAATGACTCTATTAAACCAAAATCAACTTTTTTCTAACTTTTTTATTTTTGAAAGTTATGTTTAAAGTTAAGAAAAATTTATTAGTTAAAATGCATGATTGAAGCTTAATCTTAATAAAAGTAGTAGTATTTTTCAAGACTTTTTCTTCATTATGAAATTTTTACACCAGTACAAGAGCATCACCTACTGACTCCTGGCACGTGAGTACATACTTTTCATCCTCATTCATTTATTTTTAAGTCTATATTTTCAACCAAAAAGTCATTTTAATGAGATTTTCTTGTACTCACGTGTCCAGTGTCAGAAAATTTTCTACATGGGAAGGAGCTTATTGCTGCTACTCTGCATCTGGGTTTTTTTATTAACAAACAGAAAAATAAACCCACACTTTTTAATTTTTTTTTATCGATTCTCAACATTTTTTACTGCAGATTTCACCTCCCGGAATGCGGGGGAGCGAGATTCCGAAAGGGAGGCGGGGCTTAATCATAATTGGATGAAACGGTAGGGTGGTAACTTCCAAGGGCGTGGCTTACTTTGAGAATGAACAAATAGAACCAGTGACGGTTGCTTGTTGAAGTGGAAGCAGAATTAAGTTACACTGGGATGGCAATATTAATTTTGGTTGGAATGTGTGTATATTTATCGGTGTTTATTTGGATTGGATTGTTTATTTGCTGTCATGTCACAGTTAGAACCACTTTTAAAGAAGAAGAAATCTCAAAAATGTAAGGAAACTTACAGTGAGGAATTTCATTGTTTGAAAAAATCCATGATTTCTGAGAACCACGCACATTGCGATACGTGCGCAAAGGATTTTTCCATTGTTCATGGTGGTAAGGATGATTGCCGAAGACACCTGAATTCAGCGAAGCATAAAGAGTATGCCGTAGCATCTCAAAAAACAAAAGATGTTGCTTCATTTTTTATTGCCGATAAAGACACAAGCGCCATCAAGGCCGAGTGCTTTTTTACTAGATTTATTATCGAGCACAATCTGTCATTTGCCATTGCGGATCATGCTGAGCCTCTCTTTACAGCCATGCAACTCTTCAATCTCTTTTGATAGAGAAATCAAAGATGTTTTCTTCAAATGAAATGTGTTATTCAAAGCAATTTACCCACAGGGAACTCAAGGCTGCTAAACAAGCAACGTTGAAAGTGAATTCAAAGTAAACGAGTAAACCTCAACCTAAATAAAAAAAATCCTTTTTTTTATACCATAGTTATTGAATTGAATCACTGTTTCATTACACCTTTTCGAACTGATAAATACATATAAATATTTTGATTTTAAAATATATGTTGCTCACTAATTTTTTAAACAAAAACCTGTTTAAAAATATATTTTATATGTAAAAAAGCAATTTTAGGCATTTTAGCCTATTCTCTCAAAATTATTTTGTAGTCTTTATCTTAAGCAACAAAATAAATTTTTGTTAGTCATTGAGTAATTATTTAGTAGTATAATTCTTTTAGTTAAGAATAATTAAGTAACACATTTTTGCATAACTAATTTTTGTTTTTAGTTCAATCAGTTAAATTATTGTGTTTATTTAGAACTGCTTGAGACCTGTCTAAATAGTTTATTATTTTTTTACTTTATTCAAAAGACCATTTTTTTAATAACAAAAGTAAGTATTTTTGCTCAATTTTAAGTTGGTTTAAATTTTATTACAGTGCTTTTGCTACTATATATTTTTATGCAAAGATTTGGTGCACATATTACTGAATGACGTGAAATGTCATGGATAAATCACGTATGGACTACTGACAAACTTAAGCTTGGAGTCTCTGCAATTGTGTTTATAAATTTTTAGGAAACAAGATTCATCTGTCCGTATTCAGCTTCCTTTATTTTTACTTTAGGTTGTTACATATCTCTAGAATAAAAAGTGACCCATAAGTCTGTAGACACTTTAAAAATTCATGAAGTTGAAGGAATTGGAAGAACTGAACACAGTTTGCATACAATTTATTCTCGTGAGGGGATTTTTTTTTTTTTTGGGGGGGGGGGGATTTTCATCGATAGAGGGTGCTGCATGGATGCATAATGTGAAAGGTGCAAATCAGAGTCCTGTAAATTGCACAGTTTTATGATTAATATGGCTTCTTTCTTATTTTGCCTCTTACTTGTATCTAGGGGAAACTGGGGAGCCTTGGCCATTAGGGGGGCTTGGCGCAGCCTTCAATTTTTTAGTATTTAAAATATTTTAGCATTTTTTCACTAGATGGTAGTCAAAACTACTGATGTCATTGGACATACACCTTAGTTTCATTGATCTGCTTCTTAGCAGTGTGGAGATTTTTTATTTTTTTTCCTCAACTGAGTAAGTTTTTTAAACATAATTTGTAAGACTTTTTCAGATAATCCAATTATATTAAGTAAGTGGGAATATCTAAATACTGTTATATTAAGGTTTTATTTAAGTTATAAAGTTTGTGTAATGAAGTAGGCTTTAAAATCATCATATTCCATTCTTTACAAAATGGCTAGTTGGGGAAGCTTGACCCATTCTCTGTAAGGGAGGATTGGCCACTAAGCCAAAGCTCTCTTAGTTAAATAATTTTGAAACTCTATACAATACAGAAATCTATATATCCCGCAGAAGTTATGAAGTTAGTAGTGAAGAAGGTTACTAATGAAGGTTCTAGTGTTCATAACACAGCTGTTGATTACGGTATTGCACAAATAGCTCGTTAGAGGTATATATAAAAAATATATATATATATACAAGTTGAGTAAAAACAGAGAAGACATGGATATGCACCCTAATTACAAAACTAGACATCAACTGCATTTAGTAAATTCACGATTATTGAATTTTGAGATCATTTGAAAAATGTTCTTCAAGAGTTTAAATTTGGCCCAGAATCTATTTATAATGTGGGTGAAACAAGTATTAGTACTGCTCTATAAATATGTTAAAAGTATTTTCATGAACTGATATTCATCTTTTGATACATTTATATTTAATGATGAGGATCACCTTGATTTAGAAGTTACAGATAGGCCAGAAATTGAGATAAATTTAGTTTCTGAGAACTGAACCTAAAAAGACTCATGCTAAAAGAAGACCTCCAAAATCAATTGAAATGAAATATGAAGAAAGAAAAAGGCCGAAAAAAGATAAAATTCAGTACACCAAACATATAAGAGTCCAGAAAGTAAAAAAAAATAATAATAATATAGAGGAATTTGATATTAATACCTCTTCTAGTTTCACTGAAGACACGGAAGAATTTGAAAAGGGGAATAAACTATTTCATAATGGTGACTTTGTAGTAAAATTTGCAACAACAATTTGTGTTATTTTGTTGGCTGCATGACATGTGAAATTGTAAATGGTATTAATGAAGTCACCTTCTTATGAAGATGTGAATAAACACAGGTAATTTTATATATCCTGAAAAGGAAGACTTGTCTGTTGTGCAATTAATAGTATGACTAAATTGCCATTGCAGGCAGTTTAGTCATACTATTAGGAAAATGCAGTTTAATTTTAACTTTTTTTTCCAGTTCATGCCATTAAAATAAATTTATAAATTCAAACTAAGACTGATACTGGTGCATTTAGTGCACTTAGTGTATGTACAAACTTAATAAAATATATCACCGGCCACTGTAGTTATGTGGAAGGCTACGTTTCCCCTGAGTTATCTCGGGATGGCCGGTGAAGTGGTTATCATAAATAAAAAGGCCTATTTACTTGATTTATATGGACAATTTTATAATTTTTTTTTTTTCTAATTTTTATTACACCTCATCAAAATTACTAAAAAAAATTATTATTCTGCACCTTAAAATTATACATGATTGCATGGACCAAACCTCCCATACTAGGGGCCAAGTCTCCCTTATAAAGGGAGGCTTGGCCCACTTGACTAAATTTTAAAAATTATTAAATTTAGAGAAGAAAAAATTTGTTATTTATATTATCACAATTATATTCTTGTTGCCAATAAAATTTCCTGTAGTATGTACTACCATATGCATTTTTTAGTGTTAAAATGCAATTTATAAAAATATTTTTCTGAAAACGAGGCCAAGACTCTCAAGTTTCCCCATAATAAGGTTTTAATTGCAATTCTGATTTGGTGGATAAGGTGTTATTGGTGAAGTTGTTTATCCTCAGGTAAGAACTGCCGACTGAAGCTGCAGATAGCAGTGTTGTGACTTGTTTGCAAACTGTAATTTGTGCTGATGGCAGACAACATAGTATAAAATTTGCATGCCTGTAAACATTTGTATGCAAACAAATATAGTTTTCACGGAAATGTGTGATTTGCTTGCTTACAGCACCCTCTATTGATGAAAATTTTAACTATTATTTTTTTATAATACATATTTAAGTTTACAAACATACAACATTATTTTTTTCCCCCTTTAAAAGGAAAAAAAAAAAAAAAAAAAACCTTACAAGAATAATTTTTTCAAAAATTGTATTCAATTCTATTAATTCCTTCAATTTTTATTAATTTTTTAAATATCTGCAGACTTATGGGACACCTGGTATTTTATTTTGCATCCATTAATGCTTATTTGCCATTACATTACTAAATAATGAGCAATAAACATTTCTGTTTTAATTGTTATTGCTCTTTTACATTATGTGATTCATTCAACATTTTTTCTTGACACATGCTAAAATAAATTTTCATTGTGATTTTAATTTCTAAAATATGTGGTTTAGCCAACTGTTAAGTACCTAAATTTTTTTTAAGTTAATGCATGTTTGCTAGGAGGGAAAAAAAAAAAAAAAAAAAAAAAACCTTTCTAATATTTTAAATAATTAATTATGGATTTATGGCTAATTTATGGATTATTATCAAGTAACAATAACTTTTAATTATTTTAGGGCATTTGGAGTTGTGCTATGGGAGATAGCTGAATTAGGAAAATTGCCTTATGAAAATTTAAGTGATGAAGATGTATTACAGAATGTTCTTATTGATAAAAATGTTCAACTTTCTTCTCCAACTTCAGAAATGATTTTTAAAGATGAGATGTAAGTTTTAATGCTATTACATTTAAATTTGTATTAAATTATAAAATCCTTATTTCTCTTTGGAAATCTCTTCTCCTCTAGATTTTTGTATTTCTTTTATTGCATGCATATTAATTTCTAAATATCTCATGATTTCAATTATTATTGCCTCAAAAAATAAAGGAATATACTCTATTAAAAATCTCATTCATTTTTTAACTATACTATAGTTTAACTGTTTTTATTATTATTATTATTATTCCAACAATTTTTAAGTATGCATTTTATTTCACTTAAACTTGCATGTTAAATCAAATTCATTTTTTGTGTCTGGCCTGTTTCTTATGCTATGGCCTTTAGAACTCTTAATAATTTTTTATATGGTTTTTCCCGAGAGTTTTTGCTTAAAAAATTAAATGCTGTCCAAAAAAATCTCTAATTTTGAAAAAAGAAAGTTAAAATATTATCTTTTATAACATTTTGCTATGATCAATAAACATCATTTTGAGAAGTAAATGATTTAGTGATTAATAACGATTTATCCAGGTCTTTGAAAATAAAGTTCTCCTCTAAATGTTCTCTAGGTGATAATTTGACTTTCTTCTTAAATTCAGATATACTGGTTAAGAAATTGTAAAATTACATACCTTCCAATCTGTAATAAATTATATTAGATGAAGTATAAACAGTTTGCTGAAGTGCAGTAATTCAAGGACTATCGAGAGAATCTTCATATTTTAACTTGAAAACTTTTTGCTTCTTTCAAAGAGAAGGGATGAACCTTTTTTTATTTTACTACAAAAAAAAAAAAAAAAAAAAAAAAAAAACTGTTGAGAATAAACGAATCCAAATATTAAAAAACTTAAAAAATTGTTTTTTTCCCTTTAAAAAAAAAAAAAAAAAATAGGTATTGTATTCACAAAATGAAAATATAAGAAATTTTAGAAAGAACTACTAAATTTATGGCCATCAGTCCATTAAAATTGACCATCGTCATTAAAAATTAAAGAAAGATGCTAAATGCATCCTAGCATCTCGTCTGATTCTTTAAAACTGAGAAATTTTGAACAGCGATTGAAAAAGTGCCACACCTTACAAAACCAATCACAGGCGAGAGCTGTCGGCTGCATTACCACGTCATGCATGACACAATCCTAAGCCGGTACTCTCACCTGAAAAAGTTTGCCAGGGATGAGAAATTTCAGACTTTTGTAGGAATTTCAGACTTTTCTTAATTTTTTAAAAACAATTTTCAAAGTTTTTATTCTAAATATTCTTATTTGTGTTCAATTTTCTTTCTTTTGACTGTTTCTAAACAACTTATTTTCATATATTCTCCAATTTTGCTTATAGAAAGTTTGATTTTGTGTATCTGTTTTTTATTTTATTACTAAAATTAAATTATCTTTGAGTTTTGCTGATACTTTCAGACTTTTTGTCTATTTCCCACTCTCATCATTGAGTTTCACGTAGTGTAGGGCGCAGCTAAACAAATGCATGTGCAGTGTCTGTCCGTCTGTTCTTCTATACGTTCAGTCTCTATTGAACTCAGAAGTACAAAAATTGACATACGGATGCTCAGGAACCTTCCCGAGGGGCTCCTGAAAACAGAATTTAAAAATTGTAATTAGTTCCAGAGATAATTAAAATGTCGACCTTATGTTAATTAATAAACCAGTCAGTTTTGAGCTTAAGATGTGTTTAAGGAACGTTAAATGGTTAAATAAAGTAGAAATATCGATCCAATCGCTACAAATTTGGTACCAAATGAAAGGGGCGATTTTTCTGAATCCTTCAGGAGTACAAACAGAATTTCAACATAACAATTAGATTTTTTTAAATTAACTAAAGTATGAATTTTAGGTGGCAGCAAATCGCTTGAATCTAAATGAAAGCAGACAATAGTCTCCACCATCTGGAGCAGAAAGAAAACATCTGGAACTAATTAAGGTCACATGTTTTTGAAGTGGGATTAAAAATTGCAATTTTCAAAGTTCTTCAAATTTTCTCTCATAAACACAAAACTTAATATACAGCCTGTACATCACAAGATAAACTTGCAGTTCAAATTTCATCCATTTTGGATAATAAACAAAAAATTTAGATTTTGTTTTTTCAAATTAAATTAATTTTATTCTAACACATAATATATCTCTCGAGAGACGATAGGAGTGTCCATTACCCGACTACCGCAGGTAATGGAAGTATTGTATTTGGTCCAAAAATCCGATATCGAGATTTCACCTGATTTACACGTTTTAAGGTCTCCTGAGTCAAAAAAGGGGGGGGGGGCAAAAAATTAGAAATTGTGTTAGTCCCTTCAAATTCTGTATGTCTGGTTTATGGGGCCTACAAGTCGAATGAAGATATTTTCGAAAGTGTGAAATTATTAGGGGGGGGGGGGAAGGGGGCAAGGGGGGCAAAAAATTAGAAATTGGGTTAAACTGTTCAGAATTGGTATGAATAGGTTTATGAGGCCTACAAGTCGAATAAAGATATTTTCAAAAGTGGGCGAAGGGGGCAAAAAATTAGAAATTGAGTTAAACCGTTGAAAATGGGTATATATAGGTTTTTGTGGCCTGCAAATCGAATGAGGATATTTTCAAAAGTGTAAAATTATTAGGGGGGGGGGAAATTAGAAATTGAGTTAGACCGTTCAAAATTAGTATGTATAGGTTTTTGGGGTTTATAAGTCAAATAAGGATAATTTCAAAAGTGTAAAATTATCAGGGGGGCAAAAATTGAGTTAGACCGTTCAAAATTAGTATATAAGGTTTTGGGGGCCTACAAGTTGAATGAGGATATTTTCAAAAGTGTAAAATTATTAGGGAGGTGTGGGAAGGGGGGGGGGAACGAAGAGGGCAAAAAATTAGAAATTAGACTGTTCAAAATTGGTATATATAGGTTTGGGGGGGGCCTACAAGTCGAATGAGGATATAATAAATATAAATACCTTAAAATTTTACTTCGTGTATGGCAGAAGAGCTCTTTTCGGAAGGGGGCCCACTCCTTCATCGGTGCCGTCTGCACACCGTGGCTGGCGGTCTTGTGTTTGATGTTCTTCTCTTTTAAGTAGGTGTTAAGTAGGTGACGCCATATCTCTCCTATCTCAGCCGAGTCGTGGTCATTGATTGCATCATTATTTTGATGCGCGATTTCGATGTTCTCACGGATATATGTGTAGGTTGGGTTATTGTAATTAGCTATTTTCACAACGTTTTCAAAGTCAATTTCCATATTGTTTTCAAAATAATTTCTGGCAAGCGCGGTTGTGTTACGGTTAAATTTAATGTCATTTTTATGTTCTTTTATTCTGGTTTTAATCTTCCTTTTAGTAACGCCTATATATTTAAATTCTTTGTTTTTCTGGTTTTTCATGGGAATTTTGTAGATACCTGCCGTTTCGGTGGGGGGGGGGGGGGGATCCGGTCTTTATCACTTCTTCTTAGTTGGTAAATATTAGGATTGGGTTTAATAGGAATGTTTACATTAAATTTACTATCGGTATTTTTTATTTTGTTTGATGTGCCTTGGTTATAGGGAATGGAAAAAGTGTATTTTGTGAAGGTTTTTTGGGCATCTGAAATATTGTTTAGTTGTTTTATTCGTTTTCTGTATAACTGGTTTACTAATGTTTTGGGGTAGCCTGCTTCAATTGTTAATTTATTAATGAAATTTAACCCTTTTTTTAATTCGTATTCATCAGAACAAATCAGGATGGCGCGATTGATATAACTACGTATGGTATTGATTTTGTATCTGTAAAGTGTTTTGCTTTTATTACTAATGATTTCATTGCTTGCTGTGGGCTTCTGGTATACAGTGGTTTTGAAATTATTATTGTCTTTAATGATTTTAACGTCTAGGTAGTTAATTTTGCTATTGTTTTCGTGTTCTGCAGTGAATTTAATATTGTTGTCTAGTTGGTTTAATTGGTTTAAGATTTCGTTGCTATTATGATTATCTTTAATGACTGCAAACACGTCGTCCACGTAGCGGACCCAGAATTTAATTTTATTTCCTAGTTGTTTGGTAATTTGATTTTCTATGAGTCTTAACCAAACATTACCATTAATAATTGTTTAATTATTAAATCACATTACCATTTTTTAATTACCATTGTGATTTAATAATTGTATATAGCATTTAAAAAATTATGAAAAATTCAATTATTTCATCCAAATTGTTTGTGTGAAATTATGTCTGTGGCCCATTTTTAACTACCAATCTATATATATAAAATCATTCTTCCTGACTGACTGAGTGAGTAGGTGGCTGATTCATCATCGCCCAGACCAAACCCCTGGACCTAGAAGCATGAATTTGCTAACCCCCAAGGGGGGGAGGGGGCAAAACGTGATTTCACAAAATCCTTCATATCTCAAACAAAAAAACAGATATCCATAAAATTTTTGCTTTAAAATATAGCTACCTCAAATGTCTAAAACCCAATTTCTGGGAATTTAATAAATTCGGGCCCCAAGGGGGGGGGGGGGCAAAATGTGATTTCACATAATCCTATATATCTCATATAAAAAAAACCAGATATACGGTGAAATTTTTGCTCTAAAATATAGCTAATACAAATATCTAAAAACCAATTTCTGGAATTTTTGAAATTCAGCCCCCCAGGTGGGGCAGTAAGAGGGGTGGGTTATGTGGCAAAAACAAATAGAAATACAGTTAGGTCGTTCAAAATTGGTACAGATAGGTTTTAAAGGTCTGCAAGTCGAATGGGGATATTTTCGAAAATGTAAAGTTATTAGGAAAGGCGGGGAGGGGCAAAAAAATAAAAATACAGTTAGATCGTTCAAAATTGGTACACAGAGGTTTTCGATACCTACAAATCGATTGCGGATATTTTCGAATTTGTAAAATTATTAAGAGGGGTAGTAGGGGGGGGGGGCTATGGGCAAAATCAAATAGAAATACAGTTAGGCTGTTCAAAATTGGTACAGATAGGTTTTAGAGGCCTGCAAGTCGAATGGGGATATTTTTGAAAGTGTAAAGTTATTAGGAGGGCCAGGAAGGGGGGGGCAGAGGGGAAAAAAATAAAAATAGAGTTAGATCATTCAAAACTGGTGCATATAGGTTTTTTATACCTACAGATCGATTGCTGATATTTTCGAATTTCTAAAATTATTAGGATAGATGGGAGGGGAGGGCGAAAGCAGAAAATAATAGAAATAAAAGTTAGAGCATTGAAAATTAGTATTATTAAATTTTAAGGCCCGATAAATCGATTGAGGATATTTTCGAAAGTATAGAATTATTAAAAGGGGTGGGAACAGTGGGTGCAGGAACAATCGTGCCGTGCACGTAGGTATATATGCTGGCGCAGGCAGTGGGGGAACCAGATCGATTATCCCACCGATGAGAGAAATATTTTTTTTTATTTTTTCCCTTTCGATAATATAGTGAGTGTCGAACATAAATGCGCACACAGTGCACAATGGTCTGCGCTACCAAAGGCAGTGGTTACCCAGTGCGACATTTTTTCTGATCAGATTTTTTTTTCTCTTTTTTTTTTCACATGATAAAAATTAATGCAATTTTGTAAATTTATCAATAATAGCGATTCATTTAAAAAGAAGGACCAGTGAAGCGGGCTTAGCCTGTCAGTATAATATAATTATGTACCAGTATACTATTGAATTTTAACTTCTTCAAATAAACTTTATAATTATGTGAGACGAGGTTGAGATCTATTTAAGGAATTTTTAACTGATCCATGACAACTGTTTCAAAAAGAAATAAGCACTTCATTAGCCAATTAAAAAATTGATTGCCTGTAGTAACTTCTTAAAAATAAATCTGAAATAAAAGAAAAATGCTCTCATTTATTCTTTTTACGTTTTTAAAATTTAATTTTTTATTTTTTATTTTATCTGTCTGTAGATTAAATTTTGATCTTTTGGTGATGTTAATTCCATTCATATAAAAGCCTATCTGTTCTTATAAAAAAAACACCATATTAGAATAATTACTAGCAGTTGGATTCATAAACACTAAACAACATTCTGGATGTCTAACTTCCATTTAGTTTCCTTTCTTATCAATTTTTACATTTTTAATTTATGGATGCAGCACTAGCAATAATTACAAAGCTGTTTATTAAGTGTTAAGGTATCAGTAATAAATTTTTTTTATACATTAACTCTTTGTTAATAATAAAGGTTTTTTTTTTTTTTTTTTTTGAGGGAAAAAAATAAAAAAAGGAGGAGGATAATGTTGTTTTGTAATTGAAATTTGTTTATTTCTGGCTATGCTTTGATATTTTAAATTTTGTTATGAACACCTACTATTTAATTGCCTTTCTTTATTGCCTTTCTGATATTTTTTTGCTGATAGTTTAACAACTTTTTAATTATATAATGAATTGATTAGTTAAAGTGAAAAGGAATTCATAAATAAAGTCTTCAAATTAGAAATACAAAATAAACTAATTTGGAAATATTTAATATTTACTTGGTAAAAATTTTTGTTAGCACACAGTTATCTATATATTTTGCCAGATATTTATGATACTCGCTTCTTATTTCTGAGCTTTTAAAATGCAATTTTATTGTATAAAATAATCATGTGTAATAATTATTTATTAATATATTTTACTTTCAGTGTTCTTATTATGAAAGAATGCTGGAAAAGAAAAAGGTATCGTCCTCCTATGGAAAAAATTGAAACTTTTATTACGCAACTTTATAATGATCATCTTAACATTAAAAAACAAGAACTTTCATTTGAAGAGCGCTGGAATGCTTTACAGCCTAGAATCACTGAAATTAGCTCTCATACGGGAACAGAATCATCATCTTTAAAGTTCGAAAATGACTTTTCCACACGTTCAGATTTACAGAATTATTCTTCTGATAATGAACTATTGTCATCATTTGAAATGTCCTTTGACATCCTTCCGAAGTCTGGATTTAATGGTCAGTTGTCTCCTAGTCTAAATGTATTGAATGGTAGCATTGATGAATTAACTGAAAATGATGCTTATCTCAACAGCATTTCTTTAAGTTGTGGAAAATATGATGCTGATACTTTGTCTAATATCTCAGATAAAGAAAATTTTCAAATAGAAGATGACAAAGAAAATGCTAATGTCAATATTATATCAGAGCAAGTAACTGCTGCCATCAGAGATTTAGATTTGGTGCTAGCTAACCAACCAGACTCCAGTAGAAATTCAACAGTACAAGAAACTAAACCTGTATTACTTGATTCAGATATTAATATGAAAGACAAAGAATTTCTTGTTAATGGAATTTTTAAAGAATCTCAGTATCTGAATAAATCATCTGATTTGTCCAATATTTCTGAAAATTCTTTTTCTAAATCTTCAAATTTTTCAGGACATGTAGATCAAGAAATTAAGTCTAATGATTTAAGTGCTAATTCAGATTTAAATGGAAATTGTAGTTTTTATGATAATGTTTCTTTAGAATACAGTAATACAAATTCTGCTGAATTTGTATATGAATCTGATCAGTTTTATAATAGAAAAATTATTTGTGATAATTATCAAGGTGTAAATAGTGATTTTGTAATAGAGGATGCTAATAAATTGTATGCCGCTGAAGATAATAATAAAAATGTCGAAACTGGGGAAACTAATTCTTTTTCTGTGAGTAACTGTAAGGAATTACCTTCTATTCCTGATATAGTTATACATGAATCTCCATCAGAAAGGGCTGCTGAAAATTTTGAAGATTACGCAGAATCTGAGAATTCTTTTTCGAAAAAAAATCAAAATCAACAAAAAACATTTCGATTTATTTTCAAAGATGACAATGAGCAAAATAAGACTGAAATTAACAATCAAGATTTTAGTGAAGAACTTGTCCATGATCTTTCAGAATCTTTAAAAACAAATGGGGAATCAAAACCATTAACAAGTACCCCTGTGAGAAGCAGTTCTGATTCAAAATCTTGTTCAGACTTAAATCTTAATGAAGATAACATATCAAATGATGTTTTTTCTAACTCTAATGTAATTGAAAATATCAACAATATACATAGTGAAACTTTAGATTGTAAATCTAAATCTGAAGAATCCATTAAATCTACATTTAACTCTGATATTAACTTAAATAAAGAATCCTCAAATCTTATAGAGTCATGTCAAGGTACTCCCGATTCAACAATTTTTGATAATTTCACTACTGCCCAATCTTCATTTTTAAATGATTTTAATTCAACTAAAACAAAAGTTTTTCAAGATAGAAATTTAAATGATGTAACATCTCTAAATTCTTTACAAAATGATATAATTTTAAACTTTACTGAAAGTGTTCTTAATTATAATACATCTGAAGATATAGAACCAGAAAAAAGCAATACTTCAAATACTCCATATGTCTCAGCTGATAGTAGTATATCTAAAGAAGATTATCCTCAAGTTTCATCTGATGTTATATCACCTCCTAATGGATATGTTTCTTCAACAAAAGAAATTAACCTATCTAATAACAATAGTGACATTGAAAATGAATGTTTTGAACACAGCAAAGCTTCTGAAACTGTATCTCCTCCACAAGCATTTCAAGATGATGGGCTAGCTGCTTTAAATGATTCTTATTCAGAAAGTAAAGCATCATTGGATCCAGAACTGAGTACATCAGCAGAATGTGGTAGTAGTGAAAATCTTGACCATTATCTTGAAGATGATCATGTATCACATGAAAATATTTCTTCTGCAAGATTGTTAGAAACAAGCTTTCCAGATGAAATATCTAAATCTTTTGTCTATGAAACATGTGCTGATTTTTCAGGAAATATGAGACCAAGAAAAAATAATTCAAGTTTTAACTTTTCCGATTCTGATTTGAAGATTCAAAATCTTAAAGAAAAAATCTTAGAAAATAATTCAAAGTCGAAAAAAAAGTCTTACAACCATGATTATGAAATAGATGACCACCAAAATTATAATCTGTATGAAAACATAAATGCTCCAATTCCATCTTATGATCAGATGATAGTAGAAGATTTAAATACTGGTGAACAGACAGTCATAAATGAAAGTTATTCTGTATGTGATGATTATGAAAATTCTGGAGAAAGTGATGAAATCCTAAAAATCAATACAGAAACTGATGAGGCTATAATTGTCGATTCTTCAGAGGCACTCATTGGATTTGTACCTAGTCGATCAATTGAGCTTTTGCAAGAATTTGAAGTCATTCCTCCTTTAAACCCTTCTTACACTTTGGAAGAGGAAAAAGAGTCATCAGATTCAATGAATATTGATGCTTATAATTCTGCATCACCATCCCCAGGTAGGGCAGTTTTTATTTAGGAAAGCTATTAATTTAATTTACGTTAGTGATTTTGAATATTTAATATTTTTAGTTTGTCAATATATTAGCTGAGAATAATGCACATATTCTTTCTCTCCCTAAGTTCTTCATTTTATGAAGAAAAAAATTGGGAAATTTGTTGTGTTAAAAATTATAAAATATTTATTAAAATTAGAATAAAGCCCTTATTGGTACTAACTATTAAAATTTTACTTTTAATTTTTAAAATGAATTTTTATTAACTTAAAACTGCTGAAGTTTTATTTTGTTCTGGAGAGCTTGTCTTATTTGTAAATTTCCATATTTCAGCTCGTAGTGCATTAATTATATATATCTATGAAAGGATTAGTTTGATAGAATGGAAATTTTTTAAATGATCTTTATTATTAAGTTGGTTGCTGTAAAAAAGTCCTATTTTTCACCTAATATCTTTGGATTATTATTTTTGTATGTTTATAAATACTATTGTGTTTTATCGATAAAATAACTGTAATTAAAAATTGTTTTATGCAGATTATATAAAAAATGTTATAGTGCCAGTATATAAAGTTTAATATATATTTTTTAATAAAATATACATGCATGGTTAATTATCTGTTTTGGATAAGTTTGATTTTTTTGTATTAATGAAGGTTATTACTAAAAACGTTTGCCACTTACTTATAACTTTGAACTGACTAACATCTGCATAACATCCTGGCTTTGTAATCCTAGATTATTGCTAAATTAATTAATTGGGTAATATAGAATTTGTATAGTGCTACTTTCACAAGTTGGCACCTGTCAATCACGCATGACGTAAGCAGAGACTATTCTATTACTTTGAAATCGGTTGAGGGTGAAAAGGGAGGCCGTTTGCTATCGTGATGAGTCACATATAAAAAGAAGAAGATGATTGATTATTTTAAAAGTTGAATAAGAAACTGAACTCCAGTAATAAAAATGTATTTTTTTTTAATTATTATTATTTTTTTTATAAATAGTTAGATTTAATATATAGAAATTTAAAGACATTATAATAAAAATATGAGAAATTATCTCATTAATTTGTAATTGATGTGGATGCAAATATTATTGAGAGCATACACATCTGAGAACATTTGTTTGTATAATACTGTAAGTTATGTGTATGGCTCAATTTATTTCAGTAAAATTCCCATTTGTTTATTCAGTATATGTTCTTAAAAAAAAAAAAAAAAACTTTTTTACAATTTTTCGTTTTAAAATCTTTTTCAGACAAAATTAAAAAGTGTTAATGACTTGGTTTTGTCTGTCTATGTCCTAAAGATAACTTTCATAAATATACTTGGATGATCATAAATTTGATACATTATTAGTGCAGTGCATTACGTGTTACCCAATGAAAAGACTCTCTTAAGTACATTTTAAGAACGACTTTAGCTTAAATTATGCCTCGAAAATTGCATGTGTTATAACAAAATATCTGTTGACAATAGATTCACACCCAGCATCGCCAGCTTTGAGAGCAGAACCTCCCGGCCACTATGGGTGGCCAGTAAATTCAAACACATTATGCGGTGTAAGTGAAAATTGTTCGAAACATTTTCAGCTGCATCTTTTGTAACTATATTTTTAATTTTTAACGTGCTATATATGATGCGTGTGGTTTTTTAGACACTATACAGGACCGCAGAAATGCAACCTAATTTATACTTTATCTTTAAAAGTAAAACTATTAATGCTTTCCCTCCGCTCTGAAATGCAAAAAAAAAAAAAAAAAAAAAAAAAAATGGATGGACAGTAATTTATAATTATGCAACCAGCATGATTTTTCTTTCTTGTTTAAATGCATTGCTAGAACTTCCTTATTTAAATAAGACACTAGTGCCTTAATTAGATAAGTAAAATCCATTTAAACAAGCATTTGATAAATGCATTTTAATAACAAAAGTAATAAATACATTTTATATGCATGTTTAAAATGCTTATCTTAAACAAGCACTTAAAATAAGCATAAAAGCATTATTTATTTTATTTTATTATTTTTTTATTCTCAGGCATGATTGAAAAGTGTTTTATTATTACTATTATTATTGTGTCATTAATTTCTAAATATTAATATTCATGTTTTTTTTTTAAAGGCAAAAGCAATTTTAGATGGCGAGAAGTAAACATTTTTGGCTTGATGCTATTCTCATTTTTCACTTCGTGCACACCTTCTTTAAAGTAAACTCTTTTAAAAAGAGGAGGGGCAAACTGCCATCTCGTGAAAGTTGAACTATATATATTCATATGCTCTTACATAATCTTTTTTTTTTTTTTTTTTTGAATATAAATCACCTTACATTTTGAAGTGTTAATCAGGATTTTCCTTTTGTTGTTTAACATTATTGTTAAAATTTTTAATCTTAACATTTTTCGATAAAATTACATTGAAAACAAAAATTAAGCAGCTATTTGATTTGAAATTTGATTTAGATTATTATTTTAGTATTTCAAAAATTCATTTTTCTTCAGGTGCTATGAAACATAATTCTAGTCCTTATGAATCCCCTGAACCAGCATATCCACAGCCGTATCGTAACTTTTGTTTACAGAATGAAGTGATTGAAGAAGAAATAACTGATGAAATGGTCAGTCCTTCATCTTTTCATTCAAGTTCATCTTATTGTAGCAATGAAATATATATGGATGAAGATAAAATGTCTCAAAGCTCTGAATCTGCTCATCATAGAGAGATGTATGAAACATCTGTTTTGCCATCTGTTGATCACCTGTACGTAGTAAGTGATGATGGTTCAAAAACTGATGTTAGTAGCTCTGAATGTTCTCCAGTAAAACAAAATGAAATTGTAAATGAAATAGTGAACACTTCATACAAAAGAGATTCAGAGAATAACCATATTGATGATGATGATGATGATGATGATCAAGATGTTATGCATTCATTTCAACCAACACAATCTGTTCGTTGGTTGTCAGATGAAACGCTAGAAGTTGATGGTGATCACAGTCCAATAATTATAGAAGGAAGGGAAATTTTAGCTGGTGATATCATTCAAACGTGTGAACTGACTGCTGAAGGTACCAATCTTTTTGTTTAGTATGAAATTTTAATAATATTTAAGAGTTTTTGTTTCTAATGTTTCACTATTTTGGTTTTAAAAGCATTCATTCTAATGTTTTATTGAATGTTATACATTTTCTTTGACATTCTAAAGTTGTTATTGCTAGAAACTAAATCTAAAGCTAGTTATAAATATTGATGGACATAGTTATTACTGTGTATCTGAAATTTCTCTATTTTTATAAAATTATTACTCATGAGCATACATTTAAAAAATCTTTCAAATGCCAAAAAGAAAAATTAATGTAGGGGAGAGTGCTATACCTTTGGACACTTTTCACATTTTAATTTTTAATTTCTATAATTAAAGTTAGATTTGAATTCTAAAGACAATATTTAAATACTCCAAAATTTTTATTAAATTTAAACAGTTTGAAAATAAAAAATTACTAACCATTTTAAGTAGGAAGTGTAAACTGTCCCAAAGTACAACATGGTGTTGTACCTTGGGACATGCTTCAGGATTCATACAAAGTCTTAGCTTAAACTAGTTTTTTGTAAATAATTTAAAAAAAAATTATATTTTAAAGCATTAAATAAAAAATAAAAACACTTGCAGATGTATTACAAAATAATAATAAATTTGAAAGTTCAAACCTTATTCATAAATTAACTAAGCTTTGATAAAGTCCCTATATAACATCGTATGATGTAAAATCAACTGTGAGATTTTTCGTTCAGATCTCAGTGGGAGTTTAACACTCAATGTCTGATAAAATATAATTTTCATATCTATAAATAAATTTGTTTCTGTTCCCTATGCACTCTAAAAACCTTATTGTTAAGAACTTCCAATACTTCAGATCAAGGCCGTAACCAAGTTCTGGAGGTTCAGACAACAAAGTTAATAGCTTTATTATGATTATTTCAGATACTTTTGTAAAAAGGTAATTTTCCTGTATGTATTTTTCTAATATGTCTGTGATTTGATCATATTCAATGTTGTCATCATCTGTACTTGATAAAATTGGTTTAAAACACCAGGTTCATTCTGAACTGCTAATTTGATGTGTAGTTGTCTTTTTCCCCTATTCTGGATGCAGTAATTTTCTGCTTTGCAGCTCCAATTTCATCTTTTACTGAAGAATCTGTTAAAATGCAAGAATTTGCTTTTGTTTTATTGTCTTTGTTTTTTCGAGCTGAAGCTTTAGGAATTTATTTAGAATTTGTCATTATTGGGGATTTCACGTCTTGAGAGTCTGAAGATGAACTTGCTAGAACTTTTAACTCATTTGACACATTTGCTGTTGTAGATTCAACAGCTTTACTTAACACTTGAGTTGTGTAAAATAAGTTTTTTTTAAAAAAGGGTGCCTTTTATTTATTATTTATGGTTGGGGAAATAAAATTGATGGTGATGAGTTTTTAATTGTACTAAATTATTCATTTGAATCAATCATCTATTATTATAGCTAATAAAATAGCAAAATAAAGTCTGTTAAATTTGCTGTTATTTTCTAGCTGTAATAATTTTGATTTATTTCATTATATATATATATTTTACTAATGCAGGTGACTGCAGAGAAGTAATCCTTTTTTAATTAATAACAAACATTTAGTATTATAGGGAATATTAGATCATTATTACTTTTGAGAAGAGGAATTTAATGAAATTTAGAATTCTATGAATTCATCTGCATCGAGAATATACATTAGAATTTCTCAAGGCTGTAAAGAGAAATAGGAATGAAAACTCTTACCTCAATACTTGAAATAAAATTCAAATACAATGTTTATTTGGATATTTATTTTCAATTTCCACAACTTATGATATGAATAAAGGGAACTCCGGAGCCATACTTATAATAAAAAGAATACATATTGAAGCACAGAAAGAACATTTCATTGACAAATTAATTTTACCATTTTTTAGTTTTTCAAATTATATGTGGAAAAATTACAATTTAGCCTGTAAAGCAATTTTATATAGACAGGCTCTTCAAATTATGCAAACCTCGTATATTTTACTTATTATCATTCATCACAACTTTGGAGACGCTTGAGTCAAACAATTCATTACTAATATCAGTAAATAGCACAAATGATGTTTGTTGTAGCAAATCAAATTTACTAAAAAAGGATTACTGTAATATATCTTATTTTTCGAAGATTCAGTTTTAGATGCAGCGAATCAGTAGATGTTGAACACATCGAAGTATAGTTGCACAAGAACGTCAATAAGAATTAACCATAAGGTTCTTTGTAGATATTAGTAGATATAGAAAAACAGCTGGTCAAACGAATTCCAACTATTTATCTAGGCATATATATGGTATCTTCAGTTTTCTTTTACGCTTTATAACTATTTATCTAAGTATATATATGGTATCTTCAATTTCTTGCACAATGATAAAAATAATTGGACTTATACTTGCTGTTGAATGAAACGTTCATTTCATATCAAAAAATGAAGGCATACAATGTTTTATTGCATAATGGATATTTTGCATTGACAATTTCCAGTGTATCACTATTTCTATTCTGTTCATCAAGATTTGCAGTTGTTTCTTTTCTTGAGGAGAAAACATGAAAAGGTTTCATAAGCATCATTCTTATGCGAATCAGCGATGCATTATTTTCAAAAGACAAAAAAAATTCTGTCTAACAGGAATTCTGATGCAGTGGCTTTGTAGCGACTGCTCTCGGTCACATTCAAATAACTGAGAAATGCCTCCCGCCAAAGCAGGAAGCTTTTGCATGTCCAACTTTGATGCTTCTCTCAAAAGGTCTTCACGCATTGTGGACTTCGCTTTTCCCCATCGCAACACATTCTTATGCAGTAGCATTCCGCGTCAGAAAAGGGTGCGCTTTAAATTAATTTTTCTTAGTATATTTTCTGTTTAGAACTTTGATATTTTATTTGAAAATATATTGTCAGAGCTATAGTATGAATTATTTATTATTCTTTTTGAGTTTGAATTGTAAATTTAATAATCTTGTACTTTTTTGAAAAAGATGCCAAAAGTGATGCTCATTTTGCAGTCAGCAGAAGGATACATCCAGTATTAGCTGATCGGATGATTGTGGAAACCTGGTATGTGGGGGTGGTATCTCCTTAAGCATCCCTTTCGAACTGACGTTAATGAGCTAAGATGAACTAGGTGTTTTTTGAAAAATAAAGAAAAATGGCTAGATCTTGAAACCGAAACTTTCCTTTGAATATTTTTTTACTCATGATTTAGAACACATTTAAATGAATTTTTCTTAATAAAATATTGAGGGTTTATTGTTCCAATGATTTATTACATTTTTATACATCTGAGTTTTATTAATTTTAATTCAGATTATTTTTTCAAAGCCTTTTTTTTTTTTCAGAATTATTTAACATTTAACTGCACGCGCTGGTGTAAAAAATACACCATTTACAGTAAACAGAATGTAAATGACCTTGGAATCCCTGCCCCCACGCTGCTTGCACATCTAACCTATCATTGAAGTGACCTTAACATGTTCCGTCAGTCTTGTAGCATACATATTTGTAACTTATTTAAATTATTTTTATTTGATATTTTGGTGGTGTACAAAATACACCATGTGTGTACTTGTGTTAAAATATTAAGTGTGTGTTAAAAGTTGCTTTTAAAACATTTTTTCCTGAATTTTCTTATTCCAAAATTATAAAGCAAGCATGTTAAAACTATTTTTAATAAGTTGAATCAACTGTCTATCTGTTACATATGAAATTATACTTAATGATTACTAATATTAATCATTAAATTAAATTATTATTATTAGAATGTTATTTTAAAACATTCTATAAGATATATTTATACTAAAACAATACCCAAGTTATTGAGAACCATGTGTATGACTTATGTTGTTCCTTGGGACATGTCTCAAGGTACAACGGTTTTTGCTGTCCCAAGAACAATCATCACATGGTTTAAATCAAATCAAAATGGTGGTGAATCAAAATGAAGTATCATTACTTTCTCATAACCAAAACATTTAAAAATCTTCTGTTCAAATATCAATTTAAAATTGAGTAGAATATTTTTACAAATACTAATTCAGAAATTGAAATTAGAATGGGCTCTTCCCACCGTCGTCTGCTCAATCACGTGATAGAGGAAAATAAATAATCGAATTCAGAGAATCGAATTCAATTAAATATTGTTCTTAAGAACAAAAATTTTAATATTTAATATAAAATAAAATAAAAGTAATATTGTGCATTTGTAAACAGTAGAATAAGTGTATTTGTAAATTTAATAATTTTTAAAAAACATGTTATGTGTTTATTTATTTTTACCTATAAGAATCGATTTTTGTATATTGTAGTGTAACTGTAACATTAACTGATCTAGCAAGAAATAATAGCTTCTTGTGGAATGTTTATGGATTATAATTTGAAATTTTTAAATGTTTTCATTTAATTTAATTGCATAAAGGTGTTACAACAAGTTAATTAACTTAGTTACTGGTCTAAATGGATTTACGCAGTACGATATTGCACTGTCACTGATTTAAGTACCAAAAATCAGAGTATTAAATATGTTCTTCATGAACATCAATAACAAACAAAAACTAAATGATGATTGTAAATGTATACAGCAAACAAAAGAGGAGGAATAATGATATAAAATGGATTAAAAATGATGATGTATAAAAAAATAACACAGATTAAATACGATTGATCAAAAATAAGAATAGAAAATATGTTATTTCAGCAATCGCTCTAGATAAACAAGACTTCGTCTGCTATTTGTTTTTCCTCTATCATATATGTTTTCCTCTTGTTTTTCCTCTATTTGTTTTTCCTCTACGTCAGGTGGGAAGAGCCCATTAGAAAAATATTTACTTTTAAGTGATTAAATTTTCTTTCACTCGCCAAATCATGTGTTCAGTGTTTCAGATGGTGCCTTTTACTGTGCTGTTATATATTTCATATTTGTTAAAAACACAATGGGGGGGGGGAACTTTTGATGTTGCCAATGGACTTTTAGAAATTGTCAGTGTTCCGAGGTACAAGCATTCTAAGGTGCAACACTCTCTCCTATTCTAATAAAAATTTTGTTTGCTTAAAATGATTAATAGTACAATAGAATAACAAATTCAGTTGTTTTAGTATTTAAATAGTGTATTTAAAAAAAAAAAAAAGCAAAAGACCAATAAGTGACTGTTA
This sequence comes from Salticus scenicus, assembly GCA_963930645.1. NCBI lineage: Eukaryota > Metazoa > Arthropoda > Arachnida > Araneae > Salticidae > Salticus > Salticus scenicus. The sequence continues at coordinate 162,699,333 of OZ005652.1, forward strand.
ATACTGTTACTAAAGGTTCACTATAATATATTTGGTGCATTTCTAATATTTTTTCTATTTATTTTCTACATTTATCGTCAACTTTTCTGTATGATAGTAAACTCACATATCTAAGCACATTTTTAACAATATATGAATATTTCAAACAATAAAATAATTAATATATGTATATAGATATATATGTTTTTTTTTTTTTTTTTTTTTATGAGAATAAAGTGAGTGATAAAATGCTTTAAAAAATGTATTTAAAATATATATATATTCTTTTAAAATTAAAACTTGGTTTATTACATTTGGTAGTATTTTAATAATCTATCAACTGTGTTATGTTTATTGCTCAAAAATTTACTGAAATATATATTTTGCAAAATTTTATAAACTATTTTTGCCATATTATTAGTTATTTAATTATTTCCAAGATACTTCGTATTTTTAATAATTAAAATAAATCTATAAATGAGGAGCAAACATCCAAACCGTGTTTTCTTCTTCGGATACAATTTATCAGAAAACATAAAAAATATCTACATTTAAACTCTAATTATTGTTTGTTCAGATGTATTACTGGTTTCTAGGGAGATATATAGACATACTTTACCTAATGAACTTAAAATTAATTAGAAAAATGCATTTGAAATTTGGAGAAGTCATGTTTTGATCGAAAACCCGAGGAGGAAACATGTTTTGAATGTTTCCAGTGTAGATAAAGCACTTTTTGAATGGAAAAGTGTAAACCAACATAGCATGAACAAAATAAACAAACATAAAAACTGGTACATGTACAGGTCACATGACCTTAAGAACAGCTCTGATTGGCTGGCTGGAGGAATCACCATTTAAATGGAGGAAGCACTTTTTGATTGAAACCTCAATTTTCTAAGTAAGTTTATAATGGGATAAAATTAGTTTTAAGTAACCATAGTAGTATATTTTTATACTATTTTATCTTGAAATTAAAGAAAAATCTCTAACTCAATTTTTTTTTTTTTTTTTTTTTTTGAGAAAACACGGTTTGAATGTCTGCTCCTCAAATATGCAAAATTTAAAGGAACTATAACCAAAATATATAGTACACTTATTTTAAATATTACATGTAGCAACAGAAATTTTGTTCTATTCTTTTTGAATGTTTGTAGATATATTTTAATAAAATGTAGGAAAAGTATAACAAAAAGAAAAAAATTCTCAATTACCCATATTAACATTTATCTAAAATCATTTCTTAATATAGAAATTCTTAAATGTTTGAACATTTGGTTTACTAAAAAGCATTTAGGAACATTATGTCGCTATTATAAGTTATTATTAGCTAGCAATTTTTATAGTAGGAGGAGCCTAGCTTTTTATCGAAACACCAATTTTAGATGCATAAAAATTGAAATTTCTTTTTTCTTTTTTTCACCTTGAAAATTCAATATTTTTATTTTTTTAATTATGCATTTATATTCTTTTATTTTATCTAACTCATTTCCTTTTTGTAGATATTGCCAGTGCATTAAACCATTTAGATGTTAAAAACAATCACCATGGCTTGACACCAGATCATCTTAGTGTATCTCAATCACCATCACCTTTCAGTAGTGTAGAATCATCACCATGTCGAGATACTGTGTATACTCCTGATTTTGAAAGCGACAGTGAAGAAACTGGCAGTGGAACATCTTGCAGTTCCACTTCAGGATCATTTGAATGTATACATAATAAATTCAAAGATACAATTGATATTTCTAAAGTAGCTGATGAAAGTGATAAATCTGCTAGCAGTAGAGAACAAAGCCCAATGAAAATTTTTTCAAAAACTTGGGATTGTCATGCCACTCCTACAAAAGGCGTTTTAGTAACACCAGAGAAAAAAGTATGTTTACATTCAATATTTTTATTTTTTAAGTCATTTTTATTAAATAAATATTGTAATTTTTTTTTTTTTTTTTTTTTTTTAAATCTGAAGCATGTATTTAGTGCACATTGCAGCATATGTTGGTCCCTTAAATATCTTTTTAAATCTTAGTAGGTTTACAAGAATATAAATCTTTAGCATTATTCTCCTATTACGAGAAGGCAGCTCAAAATCCTGCTTCATGGGAGGGTTCATTTTCTTAAAGGTTGAAACAGTATAATGAACAAGTAATCTAAGTTTTAAACAAATCCAAACGCTGCTCTCTTTGGTGAAAACTTTAGCATCTCGCCATGCCTCTCCTTTTCTTCTCATTACGATTTCAGCTACTCAGCTAGTATGTTGTTATTTTATGCTCTCTGCATTATTATTATTTTTCTTTTAAATTGTTCTTTTTTGAACGAAACAATATGTCTATTTCTCTTAAAGGGAAAATGTTTCATTTTAAAGAATAAAACATTGTTGAAAGTGTGTGCATATGGTGTGAAAATGTTCCAAAGACTTCATCTTTGTCTGTCTCAATATGGAAAGCACAAGAATGTGCGACTGCAGCTGCTGGCATTTCTCTGCGAAACTATCCAAAGATTAAGAAGGAATTCATATCCACTCCCAATAAAAGTTTTTCAACTCTAGGAAAACATTTCATTTATCCTGCAGAATAGAATGCGGTGTTAGACAATTTTTATTTATATGTCGTTTGGAATATGGTTAATAAGTTTCAGGCTGATAAAAATATTCGTTCAATTTCCTAATTATTATTAGTCTTACAAAATAAAATTAATTTTTCCTGGAAAAAGAAACTTTAAGGAACATATTAACATCAGATTGGTTTTGTTGGAAGTGATGCCAAAATAAAAGAAAATTGCTGATCAAATGACTGGATATATCTCGTGGAGATGCTGATACTTGAGAGGAATAAAATAAATATTGTGAGATAAAAAAAAAAAAAATCTAAATGAATGAAACCTAGATAGATAATAATCTTCCTTTTCAAAGTGCTGACAAGATGAAAAAATTACTTTCGTAAAAGGTAGTGCTGAAAATGGGCTTATTGTTCTGCTTGCTGAATATAAAGACAGATTTGTGCCAAATGCAGCTTTGATATTCAAACCAGGTTATCCACGGGTGATTGCTGTGGACATATGAACTTTTGAGAATGTTGACAAATGGGTACAAGAGAAATTGATGTCTAATATCGCCAGTAATTCTGTTGTAATGAATAATGCATTGTATCACATGATGATTTTAGATCCAATTCCACAGTATTCCATAAAAGCTAAAATAAAATATGGAATTATTTAGATATACAAAATGTGTCATGACAGCAGTATGAGAAAATCCGAACTGTTTGACTTAGTTAAAATAAATGACTAATCACAGAAAAAAATATCACATTGATGTAACTTTAAAAGAAAATGAACATTTTATTCTCAAATTACTGCCATATCACTGTGATTTAAATCCCATAGAATTAGCTTGGTCAGCAACAAAACATTATGTTTGAGAGATGTGTTGAGGTTGAGGAGAGTTTAAAAATATTCATTTAATTTACCTCAAATTGAAAATGTATCGAAAGATTCCTGGAAAAAAGTATTGTAGTCACATAGAAAAAATTGAAGAAAAGTATTGGTAAACAGATGGACTGGTGGAGACAGCTATTGAAGCATTGAACTTTGAAACTGGATCCAAATCAGAGACTTATGCTGCTTCTGAAAAATGTATAATTGATTGGGATTTAGACATGTCAAACAATACATAATAACTCCTTGAACAATCTTCTTCTGATAAGAAAGGGTTCTTTTCAGCACTGTACAAACATTTATTCAAAAGGGCCCTTTTCAGGGCCATTTAATTATTTATTCAAAAAGGCCTTTTTCACAGCCATACAAATATTTACTCAAAAAGAGCCCTTTTCAAGGCCATACAAATACAAAAGGTCATTTCTCAGAGCCATACGAATATAAATTCAATAGAGATAGAGCTCTTATCAGAACTATACAAATATTCTTCCAAAAAGTTCCTTTTCTGTGCAAATATTCTTTATAATGAGTACTTTTCCAGGCCATAAAAATAGTCATTCAAAATTACTTTTTGCTGGACCATTTCAAATAAGTTTTAATTGCTCTCAATTTGCATCAAACGCCTCTTGTACTAATAAATAAATAAAATCATGATAATAATCCTTTTCCCATTAAAATGTATATTTTTATAAGGAAGTTGACGAAGCCCGATAATAACTTTCCGCAAAATAAAAAGTTTGGTTCAAAATTTGTGGGTTCAAATCAGCATGGATCAAACAAACTAACAGTGTAAAATTTTTAGGGTTCTCTTCGCATGATAACGAGAATTTGGGTCACTTCTTAGAAAATTCTTCATCTTTCCGAAGTTAAAGTAGTCTTTCTATAAATAAATGATTCACCTTTCTTTTAATTAATATTTATATAATTTATGTGATAGGTGAAATAATAAAACAAAATGTTTACACTTTTTTTTTTAAACATAAAAAGAAACATATTTACTTACACAGGAATAATAAAATGTGCATAGATGAAATTTTTCTGATAAAACTGACATCATTATAGCATTAAAATTATTAAATATACATGCATATGACAATGAAAAATAAATATTTATGCATTCATTTCTTTTTACTCATACATATAAAGAAATACACTCCTGCTCAAAAGTTTAGCAAGATTTGCAAATGGTCAGTTTTTTTCAATTTAAAAACTTATCTTTTGATGAAATGTTTTCAAATATTGGGTATTTAAAGAACTAAGTCTTCCTCATGTTTTTCAGTGAAGATTGGTTTAAGGTAAAATTTAGAGGTTCGGTAACAAATTGAGCAAAATCGGTAATATTTGTGATCACCCTCTATTGTTAAGTGAAAGAAATGAACTTTAACTTTAGGGTATGTTAATATAAAAACTATTCAATTTGTGGATGAATTTGTGTGATGATAGCATATTAAATAATGGAGATATAAGCATTTATTTTAAAACTCCAAAAAAAGTCAACATGTTTTTTATTTATAATATGCAGAGTTTTTAACGAAAATTATTTCCACTTTCAGATAAGTTGAAAAAACATTTTTAAAACAATATACTGCAATCACAATACAAATATCTCATGAAATATGAGCATTTTTATAAAAAACATTTTCACTGCACATGTGCGAAAGATAAAAAAAAAAATTATTGCATAGGTTGAAAGCTAGATATAGTGTGCAACTTTCTTCAACAGTGCATTTGAATAGAGTAAAAATAAAGAAAATTATACGAAAAAGAACGAGCTAGATTTTAGATATTTTCCAATCAGAGTTGAAATTTCTTAAAGGGTTTTTTACATGCCACATAATTAATTTAAAGATCCAGTTATTTTAACCGCTTAGCAAAAGTTATTTTTTGTGAAAAACCTCTTATCTCACAAATCTTAGTAAATAAACAAAAATATTTAGAAAGTCTTTATTTATCAACCTTAATTAATTTTAGAAAATTTGGAGTGGAAGGATGATTTTTATACCAACTATGTGAAAAATACCAGAGCCGGGAATCGAACCCGGGCTTTCCGCTTTACGTGCGGATGCTCAAACCATTCAGCTACCCTGGCTGATTACCAGCCAGGCATTTCTCACATAACATTCATTGGCAAAGTCACTGAGTCTGTAAACATAGCTATATCAAGTGACATTAATATTCATGGTACAACTCCAATAGACCACGAAATTTTAATTTAATTTAGAAATTTATTCATCAACCTTGAAAGTTAATTTCAGAAAATTTTGGAGTGGAAGGCTGATTTTTTATACCTACTATGTGAAAAAATACCAGAGCCGGGAATCGAACCCATGCTTTCCGCTTTATGTGCAGATGCTCAAAAAAAAAAAAATAATAATAATAATAATAAATAAATAAAAATATGTTAGAGTTAATAATTAATTAAAGGATACCACTTAAATTTATTTTATTCCAAAATACCTTATATTACTTCACCCTTTTTATATGATTGAGTATACATTTCAACTGCTTTACAATCCTCCTCAGCACAAAAAAAACCTCACTCTTTTTGCCCTCCTTCCCACCACCACCAAAGGAGAGAGATTTTTAGAAAACTGTTAAAATACCTTACAAAAAATTCCTTTTGCTTTGTGCAAATATATTTTGGCTGTCAGTCGCAGCCATCATCAGTGTACTTGTGCTCTGTGTTTACCTCCCCCCCTCTCTCTCTCTTTCCTCCCTTTTCTTCAGTTCGGTTACGATGTGTTGCCATTCGGGTGGGATTCTACTATGTTCTTGGTCATTAACAACAGAGTTAGTTGTTAGTATTTCAATTGCTTTTTGTTTTAGAGCATATCGGTGTAGATTATAGTGGGCTATTTTTTGGATATTTAGAGTGTTAGGTTAATAGGGTTAGTAAGATACATTCTAGAGAAGGCGATGGATTGATTATTAAATTTAAGGTCTGGGAGATGTTCAGCTTCACTTTTTTATTTGTCTTTTTGTCATACCTATATAACAAGCATCGATGTTATTTTTCAAATATAAAATTAATTTTATAAACTCCAGGGGTGTTTTTGAAATTGATGGGGTCTTTTTCATTCCTTTAAACGTTGAAAGATATTTTTGTTTGGTCTTATTGGGATGTTTATGCCATATTTTGATCCTTTATATTTAATTTTGTTAGCAGCTCCATTACAATATGAATATTGTATAGCGGGAATGAAGTTAGATTTATTTTTCTGTGCATTATTTATGGAATTAAGGTTTAAACATTTTTTGTAGAGTTTTTAAATAAGGAATTTGCTGTAGCCTACTTTTTGACCAATTTCTTTAATGAATTCAATTTCATTATTAAGGAGGGTTTTTTTTGGAACAAACGAGAATAGCATGTTTTTTATAAGATCTGAGAGCAGCCAATTTATATGGAAGGGGTGTTTTACATTTGTGATTAATGATTTCATTAGTATTTGCCAGTTTTCTAAAAAAAAGTAGTGTTGAAAGTGTTATCTTTATTTTTAATTATTTCCACATCAAAAAAATTTAAACCATTATTAACTTGCTAACTATGCACTAACAATTTTTACCGTAACAATTTTAAAATTTGCTAACTGTGCACTAACAATTTTTACCTTTACTTTATTTTTTAAAGTGTAGACCTTTTTTGGATTTTAACATGTTTTTAATTATACTATTTGTTTATATTTTATTATATTTTTATTGCTTATGTTTTTAACTTCCAATATTTCAATTAATTTCCAAAGGTTACGTTTACATATTATCGCTGAAATTTCTTTACTGCTACATTATGATTGGTTTCCCAGCAGCAGATTTTTTTGTATTTATCTGCAGCAAAACAAAATCTGTCTGCGATTCAGGAATGATTAGCAGTGCATAAAATATGTAAAATTTACATTTACAAAGAAAATAAGTTATGAATATACAATAAGTACAGTAATCTAAAGGCATATAATGTATAAATTCTATTTGTATTTTTAATCCTAGCATTTCTTTTTTTAGATGTTGCATTAATCTGTAGAGCTTTGAACAGTCTGCAGCACTTGCTGCCATGCTGCACGGTTTCTGTTACTGGGAATTGTTTTAATATTTACCGGAATCTTAAAAATATCACTAAAAAACTTAACTGTGAAATATTTCACCATTCTTTTTTATTTGTTTACACTATAAAACAACTAAAAGATTTCTTAGAGTTGAAACACCTTTCATTAAAAAAATTTTAGAAACATGACGAAAAGCATTGAATCCTATAAAAGTATCTCTCTTAAACAAAAATCCTATACTATGTACAAACTCAAAAAACATATAAATCTCTCTCCTCAAATCTTGCTATTGTTACCATCCAACTAAAATTGGAAAATTTCATTGAAAAAATTAATCATTTCATCGAAATTGATCATTATTACCTACAACAATGCCACAATAAACCCTAATTAAAAAAATATTAAACATTCTGCAACCTATCCATATATAAATTTATGTAAACGCAAACTTAAATCCCATCAGGACTCCTTAATAAAAATGGGTTCAAAATTCATCCTAAATGATAATTACAATGTAAAAGACACTATTGCTCATATTGAAACTGCCCTTGACTACATACCTTCTCATGAACGTCAACCTATTAGAAATGCAGCTATACAGGGCAGATTTTTTTATCAGATAATATTTAATAGCAAACTAACCTTTCTTTTTAGTTCAATTCTATGCGAAAGAGTGTGTCTTTCCATGAAGAAGCTCCTCATGTAGTGTTTGAATATCCCCCAGCTTCTGATAGTAGTGAAGATGGCTATCCCAGTGATGACAATGAACAGTTCTGTCACAATATTGATTACTTAAAATATGCAGGTATATATTTTTCTTCAGATGTTAGTAAGGTTGGTAATTGCATGAATAGTTTTTATTTTCAATTTTATGATGGTGTGATGCTACATATAAATGTGAAGAGGGTTTCACAGACATATTATGATAATTCTTTTTTTTGTGAAAGATTTAAATAGATATCAATGTTTAAAATTTTTTAGAATGCTTTTTTATTCACCCAGGTTGTCTGCCATTCTGTCTGTCATAGAGCCACTTTTCTGCTATATTTTGACTCAAGGGTCATCCCTATGAATATGAGTAACCATAGGTGATCATGAGTGACCTGTGGGTAACCAGTGAGAGTGACCCCTGGGTGATCAGTGAGTGACCCATAAGTAACTCAGAATATCAGAAAATTTTACAGTATTTGAAGGATTTCAAAACCTTCGCGTCCTGCTTCATTTCAGTTTTAAATTTAAATTTCAGTTTTTTAGTTTTAATTAAAAAAATAATATAAAAAAAAGACTTTTAAAAAGAATGCTTTTTTTTTTTTCAGCGTCCTAAAAAGTAGTAAATAAGGCAAGAATTTCTTTACTCAAACCAATTAAAAGGTTAAAAGCATTCATTGCTGACTACATCCTGCTATATAGTAGCATACTTTGTCGTCAATGAATGCTTTTGATCTTTTAATTGGTTTGGGTACAGAAAATTTTACCTTATTTACTACTTTTTAGGATGGCGATAAAAAAGCATTCTTTTTTAAAATCTTTTTTTTTTTAAATATTATTTTTTATTTAGCATTGGTTAACTGGAGATAGAGCTACATATATTTCAAGACTCTAGCTTTAGATTATAAAACTTAAAACTTTATTTATTGAAACTTTAGATTTAAAACTTGAGACATCAAATTTAGAGCATATATATATGTAATAAAAATAGTAATGAACCACTCATGTTATATTATACTGGACTCTGAAAGAAATAAAAAGAGTAAAAGAATAAAATGAGCAGATATATTTCTTTTATAGAATTAGTATTTTGAGTTTATTTTGCTGGTATCAATCCATGAAAAATGTAATTCGTAATAATTTTTTAAATATAATAACAGCCTTGAATTCTATATAAATATAGATATTATATTCAAAGATGGGGGTTTGAGAGGTTGGTACTCCCCCTCACAAAGAATAAATATTAAAATAAAACTGTTCTTAAATTTAGTTTGAATCGTTTTTTGCTGTAGATTTATATACAGTAGGGTCAGGTGGGGTAAAATAAGTCATGGGGTAAAATAGGTCAGTTACAAAAAATCTCTTCAAAAAACATCTAAACATTTTTTAAATTCCAATTTTCCTGGTTTTATATATTATTTATATTAGTCTTCATTTTGTATGCAAAATTAACTGTAACTGATACTTTTTAGTTACAGCCAGTAATTATTTGTGTGTTTCGTATAAGTAACTTGAATGTGTTGCTAAGAAAAACATTAGTTTTGAACTAATTCAAAAGCAAATTTTACAGTATTTTCTTATCATATTCCAAAAAGCACATTTTTTAGATGAATTTCCTAAACTTTTGTGAGAAAAAAAAAATAAAATATTAATATTTTGGAGCAAAAAAAACACCCACATTACATTAATCATGACTTTCTAAATTCCAATATATCATTTCCTTTTTATTTGAGTTTTGGAGAAAACCATAGTAAACTCCAAATGTATATGTCGACGAAAGCGATCTGGTATCGAACTTGGCAATTTCCGTCTACTAGCTTCCAGATATTTAAATTTTGATATTCCATTCATCAGAACATCACAGAATTTTTCAACTGTATTTATAAAACTTTAATTTTTGAGATAATTTTATGTAATGTTTTCCATAGTGTTGAATTTAAGATTCGCCATCATAAAAAAAAAAAAAAAAAAAAAAAAAAAAAAAAAAAAATCCGAATTTTTGTTTTACATCCTATATTATTAATGTTTATTTTCCTGTTTGAATAATGAATAGTATTAAAGTTAAATTACGCATCATACGATGGATCGGGCCCCACCTGTGAAAGTTTGCATGAGCCGCCACTGCTTTTATTTGAATTGGTTGTTCTATCTGAGTCAAATCTTGCAGTCAGTTTTTATCCTATTTCCACCAAATTGATTTTTGCTCAAAGTTCACACTCAAGTTCGTAATCAATGATGATAAAGTATTATAAGCATGTTTAGGAATTTATCTCAACAGGGGCAAAAATCTGTCTGCTTGTGTTAATATTGTAGTTCAGTTTTAATGCACTTCTGCCAAACTGATTTTATCAATTTTTCAATATGAGTCTATAGTCAGTGAAAGTACAATATGTAGCATTTATAAAGTAATACATCAGTGGCGTCTAGTGAATGACGTATTGGGGGTGCTACATCGAAGCATCTAAAAAAAAGTACATAGAAAAGAATCTTTATTCACATTGGCTAATCCGCTTATTTCAACAGTCAACATAAATATGTTGACATTTCAAGAGCTAATTAGAAGAAAAAGCTTTCCATGCTATCATACTGTTTTTACTTCCTTATACAAAGTATAAGGAAGTATGGTAATCCTTACTTATTTATTTATTACAAAATTTAAATGTTTTTCTTATATTATTGTTATTTCAATTATAATATATATGTAATGATAATTACTGGATGAAAGAGATTGCAGTCGTTGCATACAAGGAATACTAAGAATTCTTTTACGAAACAGCTTTATTTCTTCATGATTGCAAAGTTGGGACAGAGTAAGGCAAATGAAGTTTTAATCCAATGATATGCCGATCCACAGGTGGCTAAGTGGTGCCCGAGTTGCTGGATCTGTTGGGAAGCCTGTAGAACCTACGTAATTATGGAGGAGTGTGCAGCATTAAGTTTTTACTTTCTTCTATATGTAATATAGAGAAAGAATTGGATTCGCGAAAATTTTCGACCTCCGTTTTTTGACGGATCTACACGTTTTGGGATGTCCTGAACACGAATTGATAGTTTTTAAAAAATGTCTGTCTGTGTGTCTGTCTGTCTGTGTGTCTGTCTGTCTGTGTGTCTGTCTGTCTGTCTGTCTGTGTGTCTGTATCATTTTTTTGTGGACGCTGTATCTCACGAACCAATGAATGAAATTTAACCAAACTTGGTATTTAGTTGCACCCTGACATGAACTGGTGCCCATTAGATTTGGGGATCAATAGCTCAACAGGTGGCGCTGTGATCGCATTTTATAGGACAAAATTCCGTATAAATGGGCATAATGAGAGTTATTTTAAACTTGTGATTGTAACATTAATATGAATTATTGATAATAGTAGTAGTTAACTAGGAAAAAAAATTTGTGCATGGGGGGGCATCGGTTCCCCCCCTGGGGGGGAAGTACCCCCCCAGGAGGGTTAAATTTTGAAGATGGGTATCATTCGAAAGATCTCGTCAATACCTTTAAAACGAATGGTTGAACCATAAATCTGTGATAATTTAAAACAAAGTTATCGATTTTTTTTACTTTTAACAAAAAAAAAACTTAGAAAAAAAAATCGTTTTTTTTTTTTTTTTTTTTTTTTTATATTGTTACTGATTGAATATGTATAGGAAAATATAGAAGAAAGTCTTGTGGTGGCCACAACATACTAGTTTAGTAATGCAAAACCGTGGCAAGAGACCTCCGTTTGTTTAATGTTTGGCCTTTTATACAGGATTTCTGAGCTGCTAATTGGTTACTTAACTCATCTGGGGCTCTAAAAGAATTTCTGGGATTACTTAATATGCATGATCAATGCTGTGTGAGTTGCAAATTACATTAACGTCAGCAAATTTTGACTTATAATTTCGTTCCTTTTCTGATTTCTGAGTGATAAAGTCTTCTGCCAGAAAACAATCTTTAAAGGGGCAATTACGAATTATTTGCGATTTATAATTTAGACTAGCAATTTTTACACTTTTAAATTGAGTTTTTTAATAATTTGACTTTTGCCACAATTCTCCATTGTTAAAACACTTCTCATCGCGCTCTCCTTTTAAATTACGTTGGTCCTACAAGCTTTCTAACAGAGTCTAGCAGCTGGAAGCCGCTAGCCACCCGTGGATTGGCAAATCGTTGGCCGAAAGCTCCATTCATCTTAACTTAAGCCCCGATGTTGCAATGATGAAGAAATAAAGCTGTTAAATGAAATAATTCTTAGTATTTCTTTTGTACAATGACTGCCATCTCTTTACCAGTAATTATCATCATGAAACAGCTTTATTTCTTCATCATTGCAAAGTCAGAACAGAGTAAGGCGAATGGAGTTTTAATCTGACGATATTCCGATCCACGAGCAGCTAAACGGTGCCCAGGCCGCTGGATCTGTTGGGGAAGCCTGTAGAAACTACGTAATTTCAGAGGAGAGTGCAGCATTAAGTGTTTTAGTAATAGAAAACCGTGGCACGAGACCTCCGTTTATTTAATGTTTGGCCTTTTATACAGGATTTCTGAGCTGCTAATTTGTTACTTAACTCATCTGGCGCTCTAAAAGAATTTCTGGGATTATTTAATATGCATGATTGATGTCGCGCGAGTTGCAAACTGCGTTAACGTAAACGAATTTTGACTTATAATTTCGTTCCTTTTCTGATTTCTGAGTGATAAAGTCTTTTTCCAGAAAACAATCTTTAAAAGGACAATTATGAATTAATCGTGATTTATAATTTAGACTAGTGATTTTTGCACTTTTTTGAGTTTTTTAATAATTTAAATTTATTTATTTTTATCCCTTTCATATATATATATATTTATTTCCAATGGCAAGTTATAGGACAACATATATCAAAAGAAAGTAGAAATACAAAATATAAACACGACATCAGTTCATCCATCACAACTTATGTCTGGCAATCCAATATTCCTTCCATAAAGAAATGAGAGGCAGAGCAAAACAAGAAATATGATGAAGCATGTACATTTTCTCCTGGTCATCACACAGGAGACAAAAAGGGTCAAGAGGTAAATTAACTCTGGAGGTGTTTTTGGAGGCAATCATGTCCAGAAAGAAGCCTTAGCATTGCGACAGATTTATCTCTGGGTCACTCAGGAATGTTGTGAGTATGGCTGTACCAGGGCTTGTGGTCGTTACATCCTGTAAGAAGGAGCACCTGAGGGTTTTTTTGACAATTGTCTTGATTGTATGGTAGGCCAAATTCTAGTTGTTAATCTCTAAAACAAAAGCCCCTCTTCTTTACCAGAAAGTCAGCAACCTCGTTCCCCTCTATTCTGCAGTGGGCCGGGATCCACTGCAAGACAACTGTTTTATTATGGACCGACAGCCGTTCCAGAAGGTTAACACAGTCATCAATATCTTTGGATTGAGAAGTGCATGGAGAGTCACTTTTATTAATTTATTTTTGAATTATTTAGTTTAAAAAAAATTTTGTTTTAAATAGCTTAAAATAGCATTTGAATCTTCATTCATTTTTAAAGACGGTTGTAAGTTTGATATTTTTTAAGAATTTCGCTCCACTGCAAAAGGTATTACAGATTGACTACCATTTGATCTTTTAGATCTTCCCTGACTTTTCCAGGACGAGTAAAGGTAAATTTCCCTGACTTTTCCAAGTCATTTTCTTCCATTTCTGCACAACATTTATTTTATAAATTGACAATTTTTGTCTAGAATTTCATTGGTGCAAATGAAGTTTCACAGTTTTTTTTTTTTTTTTTTTTTTTTTTTTCAAGAATTAGTTAAAATTCTCTGACATTTCCAGTATTGCAAAATTTCCCAACTTTTCCTTGATTTCCAGGTTTTTCAGGTTATTAACCACCCTGTATTAACATTTAATTATATTTTCATATTATCAAATATGATATATATTCATTAATAAAAACACTAGGGAACTCTAAATTTATTAACTTTTATATGTCATTTTTAACTAAATTTAATCATTGATTTGATTTATTTACACAATCTTTGTTTTATTTTAGACTGGGATTTACAAGTAAATGATACTGATGATAACCCATCAGAAGAAATTGTTGAAATTGAAGAATTAGATTCTGAACCTTATGTCCGTAGACCAACATATTCTAGATCATCTGTAGGTCCTTTAAACCGTCCAATGTTATATACACTCACTGCTGGGTTTTCGGATGAAGATTTTGATCTGTCTGATACAGCACCACCTTACTCTTTTAATGCTCCTTCTAATTCTCCTGATGGTAAGTAACTTGCTTTAAAAATCAAATTAATTCATACTAGTTCATCACTACATTTAGATATTGCATAAAGTATAATTTTAAAAATTTTAATTATTAGGGGGCTCTGCCCCCCTGCTCGCTCCGCTCATCAATCTGCAAAGAAGTCTTTACAGAGTTCTTTTTTTTTAAAAACCCTTTATCTATTGATGGTACTTTAAGATACATTAGTTTAAAAGACATAAAAAATCGAATTTATGGAAGAAATATCAAAGACATTTATAAGAATAGAATGTATATACTTCCCTTCAATCTTACTATATGTCGCTAGATGCTGCATGTAACCGTTTCAGTTCAATAAAAGATTTTATAAAGTGCTGCCGCTGCTTTTGCTTGGCAGTTTTCACTATCTTCATGAGTGTTATAATTAATTTCTGTATTACCTCAAGAATCTCCTATCAATCTTAGAAATAATGTAAGAAACATGAAAGGTAAATCCTTTTTTACCATTTTTTAAGGTTTTAATATCTTTTTTGACCTCTGCATACCAATAGTACATTGAAGTACCACCTCAATAAATCCTCATTAATTACTATTATGATGTGATATGCTTAATTTTTATTGTATATTGTAGCGCGCCTATGCTACAAGCCGAGCACCCCCTAGTAACCCGGTTGCCGAGAGACCCCCCCCCCCCCCAAAAAAAAAAAAAAAAAAAAAAAAAACATCCCAGAGAAGAGAAGAGGAGTGACTGCGAATGTATTGCATGGATGGCTAATGACCACAAAGACACATCATGTAGGATGTAGAACTCTTTTTCTTACCATTTAATCAAACCCATTTAACTTTCCCCAGTATACAGTTCCTTTTGTTTGTTTATGTGTTAAGTGTGTAACTTTTAAATGCAAAATAAATAGTGTTACACTAAATCAGCATCATTATTGAGTTCCGCACCTACAATATATATTTAAAAAATACTCTTAAGTAACTAAAAAAGTATGTTTCAGATGCATATTTTGTCTCTTTCATAATGCAGTAGATAAAGGGTTAAAGCAAAATTGTTGTCATTTGCAAATAAATTCATTTTTCTGCTCCATTATTATTATATTATTATTATTTTCTATATTCACGAAATATTTTTTTTTTCTACAGAACTAATGTGTTCTCTTATTTAATATACAGTTATATTAGAAGCATATGGTAATATAGAAGAAAAGATCCATTTCATTAAATTCTCCCTATTATTATTGAATATAAGATTTTTTCCTTATTTCAGTAATATATTTCATGTTTTTTTTTTTTCAGTGATTGTTAAGAGAAAACTGTTGTATAATGGAAACTTTGAAATATATTTTATAATTTACTAATATTATTTTAAATTTACAAAACTTTACATGTATAATTGGTTACAGTCATAAAAAAATGTATTCACACCCTGGGCTTTTTTTTTTTTCTTTTTAATGTAACTTCAGGATTTTTAAAGCATGGTTATTCATCCCTGTGAACTAATTTTACATATACGTCTTATTATTTTTTTATTTATTAATTTATTTATTTTTTTTAAGAAAGGGAAAGGACTCTAATGATCTTTATAAAAATTTAATATAAAAAGCTTTATGACAGGGCAAATCAATATGTCTTGTCTTCAGAAAAATTGGCAGTTTCTGGTAACCCATGCTCCAATTGGAGCAAAATATAGCAGAAACCTGTTTTTCTGGAAAGTACTCAAATGATTTTCATGAAAAATTAAGATTAGGGACTTTTTGAGATGAAGATTTGATTTTTAACTACACTCATCCTCAGGAAATTTAGTGTCTGCTGGTTATCTGGGCTTCACCCAAGACAAAATATGGTAAAAACTTGGTTTTCTTGGAAACTGCTTGAATAATAAAACAATTACAATTTTGATAAAAATTGTAATTAGACAAATTGATTTAAATTCCTCTGATTTCCAAGAAAATTAGTGTTCATTGGTAACCTGTGCTCTGCTCTAGGCAAAATATGGTAGAAACTTGGTTTTCTTAACTACTGTAATGAATTTTGTAAAAATCACAGATAACCTGGCCTGTACTGGCCCAAGAGGGCAAGGGGTCATATACTCCTGTAACTTAGGCTATCTTTGCATCCTCGTTCTTTAAAAAAAATATATGAAATATAACCATTCTGCACAAAAATTGAAATACATGAGTATTTTTTATATTATGATGAATATTATAGGTAGAGAGCACAAATGCATGTGCAGGATGGCATACAAGCCAGTATAAAAACTTTTTAAAAATCTTCTATCCACTGCTATCTAAGATACCCATCATGAACCACCTGCAGAGAATAAGATTTTTTTTTTTTTTTTTTTTTAATTTGAAATCAGTAGGCTTTCTTGTCTGTGTCTCATTGTCCTCCTCTGAAATATGCTAAAAATTCAGTCAGTAAAGAAATATCTTTATAATGATTTTGAAAATGTTTCTGAGTAAAACTTGGTCATTTCATTACTATATTACAATATGAAATATCTATTTCCATAACTAAATTTTATAGTCCTTCAGTTATCATTGGAAAAGATGTTTGCTAAAATTTTTTAATGTTATGATTATAAAACATATTTTTAAAATATCATTAAATGCAGATTTTTTATATTTCTTTAATGATTTTGTTTTGGAAAAGTATTTACTATTTCATGCTTGGAAAAGTATTTACTAATCCATGATAGGCTAAATATCCACATTTTTACATTATTTTCAGGCATTTTTTGCCAAATTTTGTTAATACATATTTTTTTTTCTATGTATCATTTCAGTTTTATTCCTTCTGTAAAATCCATTGTAACTTAAACAAATTCTTATAAATTATTAGCTTTACTGTCCCTCTACCCACATATATTTTTCTTTTTAAGAGACACAAGTAATAAAAAGGTAAATGCCATAAATTACATTTTCTGATAAATTGTCCAATAATTCTACAATCCTTTTATGTATATGTATCTTTTATTCTGTGTATTTATTGAAAGGAATTACATTTGATAATTTTTGTTTATTTTCAGAAGAGAAAGGAATTTCAATTTCTAACAATGAAATCAGTGAATTAATTGAACAACATTTGAGTAACCTAGCTCAGAAAGAAAAAGAAATGCAAGAAAATGAAACTGTTGATATCAGTCAACTTTTCACCAAAGATAATTTATCTGCTCCTGTGATGTCCGTCCAGGAATCTGATTTGAGCACAATCGACACTGATGACATTGTTATTGAAGAAATCTTGCCAGATTATCAAATAGATCATAATAGCACAACCGTCCACAAAGATAATGAAAAATCACAAATTAACAAATCAGATGATTCTGATGATGATGAAGAAGAAATTGAAGAAATAATTATTGAAGAGCTGTCAGAGGGAGAATCAGCATCAGACAGCTTTGAGTTTAAAGATGAAAGCAAACCTATTGTTTTAGAAACAGATGGCACTTTCTTGTTTGATAAAGAGAGTCTGAAAAAGATACGCGAAGAAACAGAAAATAAAAATGTTTCAGATATTGTTTGTGCTGAAAATGTTTCACTTGATAATGATATTTTAAGTGCTCCACATACAATCAATGAAGTAAAGGAGGAAATAGTCATAAAAAACTTATCTGAAGCTGATTTAAAATCTATGCAGGAAAATGAAAATGACATTGTAAGTAATAATTTAGATATTAACCTAGATAAATTAAACTTTAATGGAGATTTGAACCAGAACATACCAAATTTAGAAACGAAATTGAATGTATCTAATGATGCTGAACAAGTATTAGAAAAAGAAAGCTCATTTTTTAATGATTCTGTTGTACAAAATACTTCAGAAAATTCTGAACTGTGTACAAACAGGACTGATTTACATGAAATTTATAGTAATGTTTCCAATTGTATATCAGACGTAAAGTCAGGCATCTCAAATGCCACTGATAAAAAATTTTACTTATCTGAAAATCCCGTCCATAGTGTATTTTTAGAATCTAGTTCTGAAGAACAATCCAATTTTGTTTTAGATGATACATGCCATGTTTCTAAAATCATGACCAATGCAAATAAATCTGAATTATCTTCTCAGTTTGATTTATTAAGTGAGAAAGAAAGTATAAGTAAATCTATTACTCCGAATTTGGAAAGTATTGTGCCTGTGGATGCAAATTCAACAATTAATAAAACTGATGAATATGTTTGCTCAACTAGTGAAAGTCCCCCCATAAATATGGATGAAAAATTGAAATGTCCTAAAAAGTTATCAGATGATTGTAAGCTTGCTGAAGAAAAATCTGAAACAGTTACAAATAATTCCACTGACAGTCAGCATGAAAAAAACCTTGTTAGTGATAAAAGTGCATTAATCAATATTTTAGATGAAGGTTCTTCACCTGTGAAAAATAGTATTGCTCAAAATACTACTCAATCAGTTAATAGCTCAAATAGTGCTTTGGCTGACCTCTCAGATATATTTTTTCCTCAAATTATTGATGTTGGTGAAATAGCAGATTTACAATCATCCAAAAATTTATGTAGCTCAGAAAATAAAGTTTCTGAATCTGAAACACTTGTTAATGTGAATTCTTTTTCAGAAAAGGAAACTTTATGCAATTTGACCCACGATGATTTTAAATGTGATAACTCAATATCTTTGAAAGATGTTCCAAAAATTGTTGTAACCCCTGCTAGTGAAAGTGATGTTGAAGATGAACTAGAAGAATATCTGAGAGGACAATTAAAACATTTCCATTCAGAATCTTCACCACAGGAGGATTTTTCTGTTACCTCTGAATTCTCTAGTAGACCTTTTGAAGATGTATTTGGGTCCTACTTTTCTGGAGACTCATCTGATTACATTGAAGCTTTTAATTTTGAATTTGAAAATGGAAATTTTTTTGATGATTATATAGATGATTATCCACATAATTTACAAACTAATGTTAGTGAAAGTTTATTTTCTGATGATGGTCGACAGAAAAGATCATCCAGTTTGCCTCTTATGACTGAAAATATTTCGGATGAGGAAAGCTTGACTGTGAAGTCAGATTCTAGTCTTGTATATGACTCTTCTAAAAGCATTACCCGTCTATGAAAAACTAATGAATTTTTTAAAAAACATTTATTTATTTAATTACATTAAGAAGTTTTTTAGTAACTGCACTTAAAATAGGGTGGCTCCACTTTGTTTTTACTGCAAACAAGAATTGTATTACCTCATTTGTGTAAGAGTATTTGAAAAAACATTCTTTTATTAAGAAATTATTTACTAGGGTTTTACTATTATTATACTCTTTTCAAAACATAGAATTTTAATTCTGAAACAGCATCCTAATGTACTGTAAAAAAGAAACATACCTATAATAGTATTATAATACTATTTATTTATTTTGCTAATTGTAAATACTGTATTTCAACATAAAAAATTTAACATTTTTGCTACATTTTTTATTACTTAGATATAGTATACCGGTACCCTATGATAATTCCTGTATTTTATTTTATTATTAAAAGAAATGCTGGCTAATCATCTTCATTTTTTTGCTCATAGAACAGCAAAATTCGAATTTTTAACTAAGATTTTTTTTTTCAAATGATGAGTAAATTATTCATAATTAGTACATTCTTTTTCATAAAGTCTATGTTTAATTTAATATTATAGACAATAATTTAATTTAAATAAAAAGTGTTTTTAATGTTATGAAATACATGTGCTTGGTTAAGAAATATATATAGTATTTCAATTTTTAATTTCCCTGTATAGCTTTGTTTTAAATTGTAGAATATATTGATTTTCTTTAAAATCTGAGTCTAATTGCATTTTTTACCATTTAATATTATTAAAAGATAATTATTGATATAAGTTTGTTTTCATTAGAAAATTTATTTTGAATTATTATAAAATGATAATACATCAAACTAAGGAATGAAATTGCTGTCTTGCTTACCTTTTTTTTTTCTTTTCCAACTTTGAGAATGCAAGACTACGTTTAATTTGTTTTAGATTATAGTGTAATATTCATGTTGCCACAATCTTTGAACTTCTTAAGATAAAATCAAGTAAGGTTTTACGATTAATTTTTTTATATATATGTATATGAATTAAAAATAATAAATAAATAAAAATGTACTTAGGTATTTACTTCTATGAATGTATTTTCATTCATAAATTTTGCAAAATTAGTGCCTCTATTTTTATTTATTCATCTATTTATTTTTTATTTTTTCCTTAATAGTTCGGTGTATTATTATAATGTTATGTAAATATTACCATACTGGTCTCAAATTGTAATAATTATCTTTAGAAATTCCTTTTATAAAGGGTTTTTGTAAAAATTCCCAGCCATATTATTTATTTATTTAAATTATTCTTTGTAGTTTTGCTGTGTAATAATTTATTTGAAATGCCCTAGTGTGCTGTTTCTCATTAAAGGTGCCATAATATGTATTTAATTATTCGTCACATCAGTTAGGATTTTGAAGTAAATGAAGATTGATAAATTGTAAATAAACGTTTAAAAAAAATCCGTTGTTGTTGGAATTGGAGGGATTTAAATAATTTAATGAATAAGTAGCTTCTAACGACTAGTTTCTTGGGCAAATATTTTTAAGGTACTTTTCAGAAATGTTAAGCCTTGTTCGGTAATTTTTTCTTATGGTTTTAAAGAGTTTGTTTGCTTCTTATAATGAAACATTATTTCATATATATTATACAGTCTAGCTTTTAACTTATAGGTGGAAATTTACATTTATTTCTTGTATGCTTTCAGATGTTTGCTCTTTAATTCGTTTTGATTTATTTCATTTAAAATTTAAGTTTTCTTCTTTCATATGGTTTGACGTGATTAGATAGTTTGATGTTATAATTTCACCTTTATTTATATATATTAGATTTTTTAATCTTGTTTAAGTTAATATTTTCCCAATTGCAGATTATTTAGGTGCACCATAATTTTAGACTGATTGAATCAAAAGTAGTATAAAAATTATTCCTTTTTTTTTTTGCTGTTATTATTGCTAGTGTTTTTTTTTTCCTCTCTCTTTCTCTCTCTTTTGTGTGTATGTGAAAAGGATTTTGCTTAAGTATTGAATCCATCTTTTTTTATTTTATTATTATTATTATTATTTATTTATTTTTTTTTTTTTTAATTTACTATTGCACATTTATTTAAAAATATATACAGTTAAAAAAAAATAAAAAATAAAAAATAGAGTTTTTCAGAAGAAAAAAAATTATAAATAGATTATTTCTTGCTGAATTCAATAGGTCAGGAAATAATCAAAAACTTTTAATTTAGAAATCAAAAGTAGATTTATACTTCAATGTGAATCACTATACATGAAGATTTATAGTCAATAGAATTGTAAAACATAATTTTTCAAGAGATGATTAAACTATTGTAACTTACTGATTTTTGAACAATTTTAAAAATAATTAGTTGTGTTAAATTCTTTAAAATTATGTTTCTTAAGTTATGTTAATTTTTAAATAAGTGTCCAATATATTATGATGCATGTTTTATTTATTTTATTTTTTCCTCTCTCTCTGTCTGTCTCTACTTCTTGTGTAAGATAGTTTGTAAGCTCCATGCTGTTTATTTATACTCATTCAAATTGGCTTAATTAGTTCCTAGTCATATTTGTAATTCATATATAATAAAAATAGTTCTCCCTTAACAAATTTATTTACTTTTTTTTTATTTATTTGTTTTGGAATTTGTGTTAGTAAAATTAGGTTTTTTAAAAATAAAATTTGCAAAACACTGTATTGTAACATACTTTGGAATATACTTGTGGATATAAAATTTAATCCCATTTTTTTTTTTTTTTTTTTTTTTTTTTTTTTGTTCCTTTCTACTTTCTTTTTCTGTTTATTTATTTATTATTGTGAAATGTTAATAATTTGTAAAGGCGGGAACTATCTAAATTGAATTATTTTGCAAAGCAGTTACAATTGCTTGTTTTATATTATATAACTATTTTTTTTTTTTTTTTTAAGAAATAGTATTGAAAAAAAGATAATTATATGTATACATATATATATGTAATCGCATAGATTTTCGTTTGAGGATTTATAAATTTCCAAAGTGTATATGGACAAATACATTTCAGATTTTTCTACTAGAGAAAAGCAACAAAGAACTTGATTTATTTTATCTCATTGCAAAATTTGTAGAAATACAGAGTAGAATCTACATTGATGAAATTTTGAAAACTATGAATGCCAACAACTTTTTCGCAGTTGCAATATTTTTTTAATTTAAAAAACGATTTAAAATCTAGTTATATATTTATATATATATATACACTAAATGACTTAAAAAAAAAAAAAAAAAAAAAAGCTGCACTTCGATATTTTTCTTTTTCCTACCACCAATTTTATCATTTAAAAAGCAAATTTTTGAACAGATTATAATACGTCGCCCTCCACGTACACTTTAGGATTGAGTCCAGTGTAAAAAATAAAATGCGACTGTCAGGAAAATTATAATGTTAGAAAGTATTTAAAAAATGGCAAGTATAAGGCATTTAACAATGCCACAAAAGTATTAATTTTAGAATGAAAGTAAAAAAATATTTTAAAACGTGCAATGGCAAATTAATTGTTAACGAAATATTCCTGAGATGATTTTTAGGAAGATATAAAATTTTTTGACTGTTTAAACAGATAATGTGTTTTTAGGCGGCCATGTTGCCCATCCAATCAAAATGATGGCAAGTTAAGAAACAAAAGTTTAAAAAAATCAATTTGTACATGCTCATAATTAAAAAAAAAGTGTATAGCAAAATAATTTCTTCAAAAACTGTGCAGGAACAATTAAACAAAGTATGTTAAAAACCAGAAGATTTGGGAAAAAAAAAAAAAAAATCATTACTAAGGAAAATAATATAAAAAACAAGACTTCAGTTGACTAAAAATTAAAAATATATATCTGTTAATTATTAGGCCAAACTGGTTTTCTCTGATGAGTCAAGTTTATTTTATTTCAGGCTGATTAAAAAAAAAAACTAGTAAGATGATAAAAGTGTGATTGAATTATTGAAAATTGCATTCATGAAACAGTGACATATTCTCTGTATATTATGGTACGGAGGTGCATAAATTTTCAATGAGTCGGGCAAATTTTTATGCTCAAGGGATCAATTAACTTGAAATAAAATACGGCCATTATAAAAATGGCGGCACCTGACCAGTTATTTTAAAGGTATCTCAGGCTTTCCCGCAAACAGAATTTCAAGATGATATTGCACCATATTAAAAGGCATCTGTGGTGTATTTATTTGATTCAAACTGTTAAAACTACCTATCCTATCCCATGAGCACCTATAATTCTGTAAGCAATCATATCTTTTTTAACTTTAAGTTAAATTCTGCAAAAAATATCGTAGAATTTCTTTTCCATAAGACTTGGAAATAGCCTTAATCGCAATCTGCTCGAAAATGTTTAGTCTATAAAAAAAGTGCGGGAAAGGGGCGAGGATTAAAAAATTGAAGCCTACAACTTTGCAAGGACTAGAAAAAATGATTTATGATATTTGGCACAGAGCAATTTCTGATATTTATGTTAAAACACTGCATAATACTATGCCATTGCACATTAAAGCAGTAATTCCATATAAAGGTGGAATAACTCGATGCAGAATACATATTTTTATTAAAAAATTGCTTAGATCTAACAAATAAATAGTTTTATTTCATGTATTAAAATATAACTTGTTTATATCATATAATAAATCATAATACAGTACAAAGTGTATGTTTATTATATTACATTTAAAAAGAGTGTTCTGTGTAGATTTTTAATAGTTACTTTATAGAGTGTAATAAAGTGAATTATTAAATCAAAAATGTACATAGGTATCATTTCATCTCTTTGATATTATGCAAACATGACAGTTTTATTTGTTTCAACCATTAATTTTAAAGTTATTACAAATGAAAAAAGTATAAGTCAATTTTTCTGCAGTGCGGCTTTTTATTTATTTTTATTATTATTATTATTATTATTTTTTTTTTGTCGCCTAGTGTATATATATATATAATCATTATACATACCATATCGACCATGGGAGTCCCTGTGTTAACTCAACAAGCCCAGTGTTAATATAGGGATGTTAAGAGATAAATGAAAGTGGAACAACCAGATGTTTATGAAATCGCAAATTAATTTTGCTTACAAAGTTTTGTTTTCCTGTCTGACAGAAATATGTTAGAAATTGTTAAGATATGTTTGTAGTTAAAAATACATTGAAGAAGTTATAATTATCTAATGTTAAAGGTGAATTGGGATTTGCTGACCCCTGAATTTGTGCACTAAGCAAGATTATGATTAAAATAACGTACATGTTATAGAACTGAAATGTTATTTTGAATTTATTGAAATCAAATATGAGTTAAAATAGTAGTTAAATGTAATAATAATAATAAAACTTGAAAATGTGGTTATTTATAAAATTTATCTTTTTTTTTTTTTTTTTTTTTTTTTTTTTATGACATATATTTGTGAACAATTTACCTTTTATTCTTATTTAATTATCTGTAACTGATATGTGCTATTAAAAAAAGTGTATTTATGTGTTAAAGCATGTAACTGTTTTGCATAAATTAGATTTTTTTTAAAGAAATTAAGTTATTTTAATTTTATGTATATACTATATATATTAAAGATTATATATTCTGTTGCAGATTTAAGCATATTTTTATTGTTTGGTATGATATGTAATTGGTGCTATTTATGTATTTTCAATTTGTAAAGTGTTGCTCTTTATGTTTTAAAAATTATCTAATTTAAATTTCTGTATTAATTAAAAAAGAAAAAGAAATTACTCTTTGCTCAAACTTTATGTCAATCTTATTAGTGTTAAATGAATCCTACACTTTATTATTCAAGCACTTCTATATGAAGTTGTTATCAAAGTTATTCTTAGGGGAAGAAATTGTTGTATTTTAAAATCATAAAAATTATTTTTATAACTTTGTGTATTCAAATGTAAAGACAAGTTGAGTGCTATATTTGAATTCTGGGATGCTGGTGAGTGCCATGTGTTACTAAAACTGTCAGGATAACAGTTTATTCACATAGAAATTATGAAGTAGATGGTAATTTAGATTTTTATTTCTAATGTAGACTTACTTATATTATTTTATCTGTGATTCAGTGTTTATATCATGAAATATGAAAACTGCTAATTATTTTTATATTAAAATTATGTTTTTAAGTAATTTGATGTTTTGAATTGCTTGAGCATTTCAAGCAAAAATCATTTTGTTGCTTTTACTTTTCTGGCAGTTTTATAGCTTGTTACTAAATACGAATTTAATGAATGAATGGATTCTTCTCTGACATATTTACTTTGTGAAAGAAATGAAAGCTAAATGCTAAAATATCGCTGCTACATAACATTTTTCCTTTCACACCGTATTTTTTAAAAACTTCATGTCCATTCTGAAATGCATAGTTATGGTAATCCTAATATACATTTAATGGTCTACTATATTTTAGAAGTGGTACATTAGTTTGTACTTACATCAATTATTTTCACTTTGGAAAACACAATGCATATTTAAATTGTATGAAGTATTTATATTGTGATATGTTGTTATTGCAATTTCTATCATATTTACTGTATGTTTTCTAAAATTTCATCTTATTTGCTGTGTGATTTAAACATGTTTAAGTACTGTAAATTAAAATAGAACCTCGAAGAATAATCAAATTCATCTTTAATACAGATAAATTCATTAAAAAATATATATAATAAAAATGACATCCACATTTTGCATTTCCATTAACCCCTTCCACTCCAGGGACGTACGTGCGTACGTCCTAGTGTTAATGGCCATTAATACCATGGACGTACGTGCATACGTCCAAAGAAAGTATACGATACTATTTCAAAATTATAATCTGGTATTTCAGACATTTACACTACAGCTAGCCTGGAGTGGAAGGGGTTAACTTTGATGATTTTGGAAATTTTACATTAGTTATAAATTTATATTATATAAAAGGAAAAATTTTTGTATATTGATAAGTGCATATTCTACTATCTGTCATTGGAAAAAACAAGCTGGTGGGAGCATGATTAAGTTTGAATAAATTTATAATTATGCTATAGTTTGTTCTTAAAATTTTTAGTTATCTTAATGTAAGACATTTACAAATTTGCATCATCATACTTACTGTAAAGTAAGTTAGTATCATTTCAAAATAACTTTTTTTTTATAATTTAGTTAAATATTCAAGTGTTATTAGTGCATACGTTTAAATCATACTTTTTCTCATAAATGTACAAATGTTCATATTCTTTTACTTATTACAGTATTGAATTTATATATAATATTATTCATCTATGCATACAAATCTGTAGTAAAAAGCCGTCCATCATTTTTCTTCATAAAAGGATAAATAAATCTACCATATTAAGAGAAATCTTAAATAAAAAAATAAATAAATCTGTGTTCACTTCTATAGTAAAAAATTTACTTTTATTATTAAATTACCCCTAGTATATTAAGAAGATAAAAGAGGAAAACAAGTATTGGCTAATTAATGTTTGTAGAGCTTTTCTATTTGATACTTGATAGTGTCTATATATATCCTCTTATTGCCTAAAGAATTTTTTTACTTATTAATAATCAAAACCACACACACACACAAAAAAAAAAAAAAAAAAAAAAAAAAAAAAAACATGTTAGATCAAATATTTTCGTAATTCACATCAAATTACATCTAGTTAAAAGATATCAAAGTTTCATTTATCAAGCGACTTTGTATTATTGTCATTGGCTTTTTATTGGAATTTTTATTGCCCTAGGGGGGGGGGGGAGAGTAAAATTATACAAATGATATTATTTGAATACATAAATATTAGTTGATGGTAATAAATGGCAAATATTGTCTAATTCATTGATAAATGTTCATGAGGTTTTTTTTTTATTGCAAATAGATTTTGATTTCATGTATAAACTGCTCATGTTTCTTGGATAAATATATTATTCAACATTAAAGTAGTTATAATTTGTATTGTATCATAAAATTCAGAAGAAATTTATAAAAACAATTAGATATAATCACATGAATAGATAAGTCAAATATTTTGCCAAATTTATTGGTTAACAAGCAAACACAAAAAGTACAAAATTATGTTTTAAAAACTAAGGGGGGGGGGCGATATATATATAAAATATATATATATCTTATTTGTGATATACATGAAACAAAATAACAAAGTAGTAATTTTTTAGTTGTTTTTCACGTTATAATAGTGTTTGCAATAGCATAATTGCATTATTATATTGAATGAGTAAGTTATTGTTTATTTTGACATGAAACATAAAAATTTAAAAACAGAAGTTTATATACTTTGGCCTGCAAATATCTTAATTTATATCGAATATATACCATATATATATATATATATATATATATTTTTTTTTTTTTCAAATTATATTAAATATATATATATCCATATGTAAAAATCTTTATAAAAATTTAAGCATGGTATTTTATTACAGATAAATAAAATTATATTAACTTGTCTCATTAAGCTTATTTTCTAAATATAAATACGAAGCATTCAGCAGTATATATGTTAATATAATTTATATGTATCAAAATATCTATATATGGGTATTTGTGTGATAAAAAAATTAATAATCATTGAGATAGGTATTTAAAATTGAAGCCAATGTTAAAAAGAAAAATGTGTTGTTTAGATGTAATTAGAATTTTTATTATAATTAGCATTTTTCTTTGTAAAAGTCTAAACATAAGGCACTATCTTTCTGTTTAAGATACAGTAGGGGTAGTAGCGTGTTAATGGTTTTTGATACTATAAATCATCAATCAATAAGATTTTTAAAATTTTATAAATAGAAATATATGCAATTTTTTTTTTTTTTTTTTTTTTGTCTTCATTAGTATCAGCATTGATTATGTCAAAACAAATATTTAGTAAATTCTAATGTATGATTATTAAATTACGACCAAAGATATGAAATAGCCAGTATTGAAAATCTGTATTTTAGATTAAGATGTCCTTAAGACCCCCCTGTTCTGCTATTTCAGGTATGCTAATTACCAACAGAAATTGGATGTTCAATGGACTACTAGATAAATCACTTCACAATTAATAAAAATTAGTAGTTATCCCTTTATTTTAATAGCTATAATGTTGTTTTTTGATAAGTTTTAAAGTTTAAATACTGAGGAAGTCTTTTAAATATATTTTAATACTTTATTTTACATGTTTTTTAAAGATATATATGTAAGAATATATATGTATACATAAATTAAGCATAATTAATTAAATAAGGACATAAAACTATGGATTTTAAACCGAAAATTTGTTAAAAAATTAACATGTATGTAGCTATGATTCAGAATAATAAATGTCTACTAATATTATAGAAAGTCAGGAACAACAAACATTGATTGCTTTGTTCTGCTTTTTTAAAAGTTAAAATAATGGCAAGCATTCAGTTTTTTTTTTTTTTTTTTTTAAAGCATATATAAGCATAGCAGTTTATAATTATAGCACTGCCTTAATAATCAGGAATTAGTTCTTATATTATTAGTTGTGCATTTTTACTGTACTACATTTATATACTGAAAATAATCTTAAATATATTCAGAATATTACTATTAAATCAACCTTCTATGGTAAGATATTTATTAGGGGTTGTGTGTGAAAATAAAGATTTGTATTAATTTTTAAGGCAGGTAAAATATGTTTCCCACATACTTGATTATCAAAACATGATGTTGTTAGTTTGTGTTATCAATATTCATGTAAATTTATACATTGAAAATCATTAATACTTTTCTCATTTATTCTTATTCAAGAATAGAAAAATATTTTGTAATGAGTAAATAAGTAATAATTGTGTCATTGTTTCTTTTATTTTTCACTTTTCAAATAATGTTAATTAAACGTTCAATCTATTATTCAGTTTTGTACTATGCAATAAATGAATGCTTCCCACCTTGATTATAAAGAGTGAAATGTATTTTTGTATTTAGTGTATAATTGTACCATTCTGTACATGTATGTTATTTACATTTCATTGTGCACAGTTTTATTCTGTATGCCATATGTTCTGTCCAATCAAAACATCATCATTGAGTTTGTTGAATAACTAATAAAACATCGCAAACATATCATTTTATAAAAATTACCATAGTATTTTACTGAATGGTTTTATATTTTAGAACTTTCTTTTGAGTGAATTTTTAACTCATTAAACTATAACTTCAGAGCACATGAAATTAAATGTTAACTCATTCATCTGCTTATGAATTTTCCTAAAAATATGTAATTTAAAATATATATATATATATATATATATATATATCACACTATTAACTTACTAAAATAGTAATTTACATGTGACCCTCAATCTTTGCACAGAATTGGTTCCTGATGAATGCTTGAAAATAGAGAAAAATAATACTTTTAAATAAGTATGTGTCAATAATATTAATATTTATAATTGAAATAGTTAAGTTAGAGAGACATATATAAGTCCTTTCAGATGTCAGGATTCCCACCAAGAAACTGGGCCAAAAAAAGTGACCATTCAAAAAAAAAGGTGACATATTTAGGTAATATATATCCTTCTGAAAACTAAGTGCATTTTATAACATAATAACGAGAGGTTGGTTAAGATGATGGTAAAATAATTTATAGTCAGTTAAAATTTTAAAAACAAAAAACATTAGATAAACTGAAAGTAAATAGCCTCATTTCTTTGATATTCTAAACATAACAATAAAAAGCAAAACATAACAACGAAAAGTAAAGCTTTCTCTCCTTCGATCACAATTGAATTGTTCCGATTCACTCAACTCATGCAATTTTTGAATGTTTGCTGATCGCATGCAATCTAAAGCTCAATGTGAATATTTTCAGTGTGAGGAGGCAATATTTACGGTGCGGACTTTCAAGGGTGCGTTTACACTATGTGCTTTTTTTTCACTGTTGTCGTTGTAGAACTAGTTTTGAGGCAGATCAACCAATGAGTGTGCTTGATTTTGCGCCGTACAATGGCAAAAGTGATGATAGTAACAAAAACACACATAGTGTAAATGCTGCCTCATATTGCTGGCGTGACATCAAAGCAGGCAGAAGCAGATCGGTAGGCAGAGTTGGATAAATTGATTGGTCGATCTCATAGAATCAAGGCGAAATGCTTACTTCTGTAAATATTTTGGCAGGTTATTAAAAAAATTTTTTAAAGTGACTAAAAAAGTGACAAAATAGGCGTTTTTACTAAAAAACGTGAGTTTAATGAAAAAAGTGACCAATGAAAAAAAAAATGACTTGGTGGGAACCCTGAGATGTTTTCTTTATAAAATTATTGTTATGATTGTATGAAGTTTATGAGTTTTTATTTTATTATTTTTAGTCATATTAATAAAGCAGCTTCTCATTCATTTTATAAATTTATAGGGCAAATTAATTTAATATAAACAAATAAATTGACAAAATACACAACACATCAACATGTGTCCCAATGTAATACTAAACCTGATTAACACGTATAGTTCATTTTCAAAAGCTGGGTATATCCTGCTAAGAGGATGTTACCTCACGCAAAAATTCATAATGCTGAAATAGGCACTTTCAAATATTTTAAACATCCACTCCTACCCTAGCAATGTCACAATGATTCCGAGACATTCACTAAAGTGCAAAAGTCGAGGGCTGCCTATATAACAGCAATGTTTATTGGTTATTTCTATTAAAGTATGACAGATGAATGAATGCCATTTTTGTATTGTTGGTCTATAAATTGTAAGTTGGTTGTACAGATAAAAAATATCATGTCTGTTAATGAACACATATTTTGGTGCCTACATTTTAAAATATTGAATTGTCTATAAGTTACTATGGCAATATGAAGAATGAACTCAAATTTATAACATTTAGGTGTCAGTAACTTAAACTCTCCCCCCCCCCCCTTTTTCCAAAAAAAAAAAAAAAAAAAAAAATCATCTAATCCCTCCCAAATCAGTTATTTTCATTTAATAATGTATTAAAATAAGTCTACAAAACATTACTTGCTAATCAATAATAAAACTGCATAAACTTCTCTATGGAATCAATGCAATTTTTCAGTGTTTTTTTTGCATAACAAATAAACATGTAATTATAAAGGAGGTTTAAAATAAAAACAAAAAGTAAAAAGCTGCATTAAAATTACGTTGTAAATTCAAATGAAATATTTTATTGTTCAGATTTTTAGTTTCATTAAAAATAAATAAATGTTTGACAGAAAATGCTGTACAGAATTTTTTGCTTAGAAAATTAATTTTTGTACTACTGCACCGTAATTTATTGTAATTTAAAATGCATGTTCTCAAAATAGAAATAGTATTTTATTAACATGTTACTATATATCTTAGCGCAAAAAAAAAAAAAAAAAATATGCATAGAACACATTAAAGATTTTGTGCACATGTATAAGTTTTTTTTTTTTTTAAATATATTCTATTTCCAAACATCTAAAATTTAGTTACAGCAATGACATTACACGTCTATTTAGCATTATCCCCATTAACTTTCAGCATGTAGTGTTTCATTTATATGCTCTGTTTCCTATAATACCAGTGGCACTAAATCATATGTTATTTAAAGATTGTTTTTTGACTTTTTATTAATATAAAGCGGAACAGATAATTTTTGATTATTGAAGGTCAAGATTTATTTATTTCAAGAAGTATATAAATCCTGCATTTTATAAACTTTGTGCAATAAAAGGCAATTAAATAGAATACATAATTTAAGAATCCAAAATGTGAATATTAAAGAATCAAAAATACTTGAAATTTATATTATATTTATTTTCAACAATGTTTTTTTCCTTTAAAAAAAAAAAAGTTTTCAATAGTTGGCTAATTTAGTTTAAAGCATGCATTTTACTAATATATATGTATTTGTAAATAAATAAATATATATATATATGTATATATATATGAAGAATTTGGTATTGATTAATTAATTACATTGCAATTTAACAATTTTTGGACATATTTTCACTTTAAATTATATTATTTTTAAAAATAATTGTATCAATTTATTCACCAATTTTCACTTATTTTTGTCATAGTAACTATAGCTATTTAAATAAATTATTATTATTAAGCTGAACATACTTAAATAAATTTGATATTTTTTAAATAAATCATAAGAAAAAAAAGCTTCATTTAATTTATATTAAGTGAATTATAAATTAAAGGTGCATCATAAAAATATTTTATTATTTGTATATATATAATATATAAAAGCAGCTATCTCTAAAAGCAATTAAAAAATATTTTTTTCACTTGAAAAATTAATTTAAAAAAATATAGCAACCACCATAGCTGCCAATTTGTATTATTTTTTACTACCGGAAAATTTTAGTAGACATTTTTAATATATTTTTTTTAGCAGTTTTCTTCGATTAAACATGACGAATTTCTTTTACAAATAAGTATTGGTGTTAAAAAAAACGTACAAGTTGGCACCTATGAGCAATTATTTTATACCATTTTAAACTTTTTTTGTTTGTTTACATTGAGTAGAATGTTTCTTATTTGAAGGATAAAGATTTTTTTAAATAAGTATTTCCTTTTTTTTCTATAAAAACAAACTAAACTTATTAGAATTTTATATTAAAAAATATAAATTGCAAAGAAAATTTCTGTAAAGAGTTTTTATTTATTATTCATCATTAAAATTCGAACTCATTGTTTATTGTGTCAAATTTGAATAAAATATTTCATTTTATTATACTGATTGTTTTATGCCTAAAAAGTAATTTATTGTAGTTGTTGATTATTTGTTAATTACAGAACCTTTGTGTATGTGTTTTTAATTATAGGAATGTTTAATCATTTATTTGTGTTGTTTTATTATTGCAGCTATTTTTTTTGTGCTAGTGATATTATTTTGCTATTGTGTTTTAAATCCTGTATATTTGAGAATACTGGCTTTCAAAAGAAAATGTTAAAATGTGCTATTTCTCAACATTGGCTATTAGTAGTGTCTTAATGAGATAGTGAAAAGAGTATTTTTAATATCCATTAATGCATTTTTACAGCTTCATTGTTGAGATTATATGAAATGAGTAATTTTCATTGCAAATATTTATTGTACAAATTGATTTAAACATGTGTTAGATCATCAGCCATTGTATTATCTGTGTTGTTTAGTTTCATCATATCCACAGATGTAAAGATTTAAAATAAAATTAGCAATTAAAACACAGTTGTGTTTTAATTTGTGTATTTCTTTTTTTTTTTCTTTTTTTTTTTTATTATGACATAAGTTTATATTAGAATATTATATATACATATGAAATATTTTAACAGTATATAATATATATATATAATAATGATGATCTATTAAGCATAGCAGAAGCCAAGCAACAGATACAAGATCACTGAAACACCAATGACCAATAAGATTAAAAGTTTCTTTGAAAAGTTCAGAAAAATGAAAAAAAAAATTATCAGGGGATGAAATACACAAATTCAAAGAAACCAGATTTATTAAATAACAGCCCACAAAACAAACGAATCAACAAACTAACACAACAAATTTTAACTTAAAACCATAAACTATATCAAAATTTATGAAAAAATAATTTAAATGTATATATTCTGTCATGCAGTAAATTTATTACATTATTTTTTATTTTAATATGATTATGTCTGATAGTAATTATGGTATTCATGAGCCCATTTTCAATAATTGAGAAATGACCATGCACTGAAATTATTACAGAAATAATAATTCAGATTTATTACTTCATACAACATTTCTATGAAACATTAAAAAATATATATTATTATTATTTTAATTGCTAGTTGGCCTTTATCTACCTAATGACATGGCTACCACTTAATCATGACTCCCAAAATATAAGCTTTAATTGCTACATGTGAAAAACAGTCTCCTAAATAAGTCTCCAGCTGCAGAAAATAGTTTTCTTTCCATAATGCCTCCTCATTTTTTCTTTTCCCCCTATATTATGATTATATAAGATAATTATTAAAAAAAAAAAAAAAAAAAAAACTGCAATTTTTATAGATTCTTTATTAAAAAAAAAAGATTTTCAGATTATTTTAAAGAAAATATTGGCAATGCATTATGTAACCAGAGTGATAGTACCTACTAGAGATGGGATAAGTAGTTATTTTTCAGTAACAGGTTACTTTGTTCCATACACTGCAAAAAAAAAAAAAACTATTACCAGCTGCAAGAAACTCTCTGTGATTAATCACAGAGTTTCTTGCAGCTGGTAATAGTTATTTTTTTACAGCGTACTACCTTTTGTAATAGGTTCTTGTAACATTATTTTTATAATCTATTACTATTTAGTTTATATATTGCTAATGTCTTTATAATCCTTTCAGGATGTACAATATATACATGTGTCCTGCATAGTAATCTTCACTTTATTTAACACTAAAACTTCTACAAATAAAGAAGAAAAAAAAACACTGATATGAAATATTGGTAGAGTCAAAGTTTTACACAAACGTTCGTCCCAAGCGAGTAAGCATAAGATTCTGTTAAATTAAGTACTTCCATTTAAACACGAAAACAGGGTATTTCAAATTATATCAAGTAACACGTATATGAGTGCTGTTTTCTGTAACAAAAATTGCTCATATTATACGGCATATAATTAATAAATAAATAAATATTAATAACAAATCTTTAAAAAAACATCTTTAAGAAATCCCAAATTTTAAACTACCGAGTAACTGTCTCTCTTGATTTTTGGAAGATTGACAAGAAAATTAATCTTTTTTTATCATATTTAGCAAAAGTCACTCTGAGTATGTTTTCTAAAATTAGAAACACTTGCTTTAAAATATAAATTTTGCTTACAAAAACTGCATAAAATGATTTATTTTCTCAGACATACAACCATATTTAACTATTCTTTTAACACCTTTACTCATTCTAAATCATTAAAAATAGTCTCGAGAAAAAATCGGATAAAAAAAAAAAAAAAAAAAAAGCTAAAAAATATATACATTCAATTTTCTTATCAAATTATTCTTGATAAAACCACAATAAATAAATGCTCACCAACACTACGAGTATGCCATATGCAATTATGCATTTTCAACTCCAACTGCTATAAGAAATTTCAAATCTAAACAAACACTCTTCATCTTTCCGCTCCCTTGCCACACATTCTTTCTAAACATTTTCCATCATCTCACGAAACTGTTGCCAATATGCAAAGCAAATAAAAACCTAGCAAGTGTAACCCTAATCCCACTCCTTTGACGAAATAATCACTCCTAATCCATCTCATGATAGCTACTTAAATTAACATTGTGACGATATTATTTTGTTAAAAGGTAGTATTAAGGTATCTTCGACATTAGATGTCACAGGCAGCATAGATTATACTAAACTAATACACAATAATATTCAGTTTGGAATAATACTTTGAATAAAATATTAGAAAAATCTAAAATAATCAAAGCCATTACTTATTTCAAAAGAATATTCAACTAACATGTAATCTAGGAAGTTAAATTTCACAGGCAGACTAGAGCTGTAGCAAACTGCATGTATTCATTACTGATATACAGGTATTCTTTCAGACTCGAAGTAACGAATCAGTACTTTCGAATTTGACTCATTACTTTCATTACTGTATCCTGCCTCACACCGCCAGGGGTGGCGTCAGAAGGGGGGCCGGGGGGGCACAGGCCCCTTATCGGGGCAGATTCTCAAAATCTGTCGGGGAAAAAATACCTTTTTCCCCTTTGTTCAGCAACAAAATATTTTTTTCCTTTTCATCATTCGGAGTTTGTCTTTCTAGAGAAGTTTTTTTTTTTTTTCCCAGAAAAACTAATGGCATGCAACTGCGATGGCTTTGCTAGCATTGATATACTATGTATTCCTCTTCTATGTCAGTTGGTGGGAACGACAACAGGAAAGAAAGCGGCGAGTATTATTACAAGGATTGACCCATTCCTTATCTTCTAAAATCACACTTGCGATGCTTCTGTGAAGAAGTCGCTTTTTTATTGCCTATTATCCAGCTCTCTTTGAAATGGACAAAAAGCATGTAGGCTACGTATGTTTCCATTTCCCTTTTTGTCTGTGAACAGCAACTAGACCACACACACACATGATTTTTTTTAATTCCCTGGAAATTTTTAAGAATAAGATATCTCTTTAAAAAATACATCAGAAAAAACAATCTTAATCCCCCCCCCCCCTTAATAAGAACAAGAAAGAAAGAAATTTCATTCAAATAGATCACGAAAATATAATTTGCATATTGATTTAAGTCACATTTCCTTTATTTCTACTAATTCTTATTCAGGACACTGTTTTCAAATATTGTGTGTCTATGTCGGCTGATGTGTTGCTTTTGCTTTAGAATATAAAGACAGCTTTAACAATGAGAAATGAAATAAGTAAAATAATTGAGACCTTTTAATAAGATTTGTTTTTTGCATTCTATTTCTAAAGAGAAAATTCTTTTAACTATTTGTGAAATTTTACAACGATAATTTGTTTAATATCTGTCAAATTCAAAGCATTAACATATTTCCGTGTAATAAATAGACGTTTTAATAATTATATGAAATTAAAATTGTTATATTTATTTTACATTGCGACACTCTGCATCACCAACAAATAAAAAATGAATTTCTCTTTTTAAAATTTACTTTTAATTACTTTTTGCTAGAGAGTCAGGGAACAAAAGGGAAGAAAAAAAAAAGGCAATCGGGGAACAATACAACTTTTACCGATTTTTAATGCTTGTTTGTATGAAAATCAAAAATTTCAGAAACAGTAAAGAATATTTTTGCTCTATTTTATCAATTCAGCCGCTCATGAATGTTTATATTTTATTATTATCTTCAAAAGTCATATTGAAATTTTTCATTCAGCATTTTTTTTTTTTTTTTTTTTCATAAAAAAATGTTATCCCTTCCGTGGAAGATCAAAATTGTGATGGCATGTTTCCGGGCCATCTTTAAGGATAGGGTGAGTCCCAGACCGTCGCCAATTGTCTATTGAGCAGCACTAGTGCAACGTTAAAACCCAACCAACCAATCAACTATAAAATATATTAATAATTATGAAATAATTCAGCCAACGACTGAAACATCTGTCGGTTCAATTTATAAATGTTAGAATAGTGAAAAACTACCTCAGAACTTGCAGTGCAGAAAGCAGGTTGCAAAATTTGATGATTTTAGGGATTCACAGTGCAAGATCAAAGAAATTAGATTTAGAAAGAATAGTATCAATATTTGATAAAACGTATCCCAAAAGCCGAATTCAGTTACAATGTAAATGAATACGTAAATGGATTTTATTTTTTTTAATTTTAAATTTAAATTTAATGTGTATGCAGGAGATTCCCAGAAATCCACACAAATTTGAAAAAAATTATGTGTATTTTGGAATTTTGTGAAAATTCGCATTTATGAAACGAGATTTTGATACTGTAATGCATAAAAAATGAGGAAATATACAAATAAGTATGATTGGGAAATAATTAAAAAAGAAAAGAAAAAATTAAAGAGAATAAGCAACTTAGTAAAAAATATGCATATAATGAAATTTAATTTTTTTTCCCTTGAATTAAGAAATTAAAATTTATCTAATACAACAAAATTTTACACAACATGTGATACAATATAAGCTTCTATTACAAGTATATTACCTTTTATTACTTTTTTTTTTTTAAATATAGGCAAAAATAGTTTTTTATTTTATTTATTTATTGTTATTTATGAACAATTATTATTTCTTGTTTATAGCATTAATGCATTTAAAATTTATCATCAACAGAAAGTAATCTGCATAAAATTGACTTTCTGTGTTTCGTCAGATTCAATTTCTGATGAATCATTGTTAATATCAGTGCTATCTTAACCTTTTCATATTAAAAATTTTACTGTCGGTTTGATAGTTACATTGGTTACAACATGCGGATTTCTGGAAGTCTACTGCATTTGTTCATGAAGTATTTTACATTATGAAGATTAAATAACGTAATTTTAATATTGATGTTGTATGATTAAGTGCATATTTAAATCAGCATATTGTAAGTAAAATTTGAACATTTAAGAGAAATGTAATATGTATATACTTGGTTACAAATGAAATGTATACCATGTTAAGAAGGAAGTTTTATCTGACATTTGTTGGATGTCTTTGACTCTATTTATTTTTTCACAACTATGCTCATGCTCTAATATGCATGATTTACTTTTTTTTTTCTTCTTTTTTTTAATATACATATTACATACGATACATCGACGAGATGACACGGCGATTAAGTGAAAACCTAACTTTATAAAAACAATCTACCTTGAACATAATACTCTAATTTTTCCATAAAATCTCTAATTTTCAGCTGGAAGAACACTAGCTTATAAATTATGAAATGTGAATGTGGCACTGGTGATGAATTTAATTAAATACAATTCGTCTTTAAAAACTCCAATTTTCAACTGAATTTAGGAGTTTTTTACTGTTAAATCA
Source organism: Salticus scenicus (assembly GCA_963930645.1). Classification (NCBI taxonomy): domain Eukaryota; kingdom Metazoa; phylum Arthropoda; class Arachnida; order Araneae; family Salticidae; genus Salticus; species Salticus scenicus. Next base: position 162,738,230 of record OZ005652.1, read on the forward strand.
TAATCATTATTACTTTCTTCTATATGTAATATAGAGAAAGTATTGGATTCGTAAAAATTTTCGACCTCGGGTTTTTGATGGATTTACACGTTTTGAGAGCTGTAGAACACGATTTGACCCTTTTTAGAAAATGTCTGTCTGTCTGTCTGTCTGTCTGTCTGTCAGTCTGTCTGTGTGTGTGTGTGTGTGTGACAAAATTTTGTGGCAACTGTATCTCAGGAACTACTGCACAGAATTTCATACAAATTAGTATGTAGTTGCACCTTGACATAAATTAGTGCCTATCAACTTTTGGTAAAAATTGTCTTACAGGTTGCGTTGCCATCCCGCTTTTTCTAAATTTTTAACATGATGATATAGGACAAAATTCTGTATAAATGTGCATAAAGAGAATTATTTTTTAGTAATCATTATGAAATTTACAAGAATTATTTATAATAGAGGTAGTCAACTGGGGAAAAAATTTTGTATGCGTAGGAGCCTCGTGAACCCCCCTGGGGGGGAAGTCCCCCCTCGAGGGGAGTAAATTTTCAAGATGGGTATCTTTCGAAAGGTCTCGTCAATACCTTTAAAACGAATGGTTGAACTATAAATCTGTGATAATTTAAAACAAAGTTATCGATTTTTTTTACTTTTAACAAAAAGTAACTTAGAAAAAAAAATCGTTTTTTTTTTTTTTTTTTTAACGAAATTTAACCAGACTTTGTATTTAGTTGGCCCCTGACATAAACTGGGGCTGATTAGATTTGGGGATCAATCACTCAACAGGTGGTGCTGTGATCGTATTTTTTCTAAATTTTCAACATGGCAGTATAGGACAAAATTTCGTATAAATGTACATAATGGGAGTTATTCTTAACCTGGGATTGTGAAATTAATATGAATTATTGATAATAGTAGTAGTTAATTAGGAAAAAATCTCGGTCGGGGGTAAATTTTCAAGATAGGTATCTTTCGAAAGGTCTCGTCAATATCTTTAAAACGAATGGTTGAACTATAAATATGTGATAATTTAAAACAAAGTTATCGATTTTTTTTTTTAACGAAAAAAAACTTTGAAAAAAAAATCGTTTTTTTTTTTTTTTTTTTTTAATATTGTTATTGCGTAAATTTGTATAGGAAAATATAGAAGAAAGTCTTGTGGTGGCCACAGCATACTAGTTTTTAATTTTTGACAAAATCATATAAAAATTTCTTTTTCTGTTAAAAACAATACATTTCTATAATATGATAATAATAATGATAATGATATAACGTGATTTATCATCTAACATGAATTGGAAGTTAAAAGGTTGGCAGCTTGTAAAATTAATTTAAAATGTCAATGCAAAGTGGCCTGAAAGGAAAAAAAAATCACATTTTAAATTATTTTAAAAATATCTTAAAACTCAGTAATTTTGAAATGAATTGAAAAAAGTTTGACTGTGAACTCATATTATTTTTAACCAATTTTTAACTTGCCAAAATCGGTTTACAATTCAAGATTTTTAAAATACTTGTTTTTCAGCTCCAATGCAAAAAAAAAAAAAAAAAAAAAAAGGGATTTATAATCTAACATGATTTAAATTCGGAAGATTGCAAGGTCGCATGTCTTAGCCGAATAATATGAAAAAAGGAATACTGCTGGCACGCAAATTTTAAAATCTTAATGCAAAGTGACCTGAAAAATTACATTTTAATTAATAAAAAAAAAAAAAAAAATCTATCAAACAGAACTTATAACCCCCTCCTCTTTCTTATCTTAGTTGATGTTAAAAATAATACGGTACGGAAGCACTTTAAAAAAACGGACAAAAAAAAAAAAAATACCATTGTATATTTGACATAGCGGATAGACCCTGACAGGAAGGTGCATGGTGTTAAATGTGCCTGTAAAAATGTTTCTACATATAGTGCCCCCCTGTCGGGGAACCGGTGCCCCCCAGTCGGTGAATTTCTGACGCCACCACTGCACACCGCTAGTATCATTCACATGCTTCAGAGCAAGTTTGAACATTTGTGCGGGAAGTCTGATGCGAAAAATGCAATGTCTTATTCGTTACATGTATGATGCTGTATCTAACATGTGGTATGTAGACAGGGTTGCCAACTGCTCCAATTTCTGCGGAGTTTCTCTGAAAAAATTTAAAAACTCCGCAATTCTGCGAAGTAATGTTTATGCTCCGCAAAATCAGTCTTGACCACCTAACTAAATATTTTTTATTAAATACATAAAACTGAATAGTGGCAGACACTGAAAAAAAAAAACTATTTTTCTTTCTTTTTTTTTTTTTTCCTTGCACACATCTAGGCAGAAATCACAATCCAATCCTTATCAACTTTTGATTTTGCATTTCCAACAGTTGCCGCATAAAACATTATTCTTTGACTTTAGAAATTTTAAATATATAAAGCCACGAATTTAATTATATATAAATAAAAGACCTTACTTTAGCTTTACTGATGTGACTCTTCATCGGCGAAGTACTTTCAAATTAGGGGGGCCCCCCTCATTTTCAACGCAGGTCACTCCATTCTGTGATTCTGTGAAGATTCTCTCCAGATGTTCAAAATCCTCCCTCTCTTTCAGGAGATGGCGCCTGTTACCAACCTGTTGCTGGTTGGTCCAGGTTGCATGCATTGGGTTGGCTGATAATTTCTATGGTTTCGCGAAAAAGGGCATAATTGTAATTATTGTAGTTAGCGATTTTTTTCTGTGTTTTTAAAGTCAATTTCAATATTTTCATTTTTATAAGTTTGCGCTAACGCGGTGCCATATTTACCAAATTTTATGTCATTAGTATGCTCTTTGATTCTTGTATTTATTTTTCTTTTAGTCATTCCTATATAACAACCGTCGCTATTGTTTTGATATTTAAATGGGATTCTGTAAACGCCGGCGGATTCGAGGGGGGGAATTTGATCTTTGTCGTTTCTGATTATTTGATAAATATTCGGATTTGGCTTAATTGGAATATTTACATTTAAATTACTTGCAATATTTTTAATTTTTACTGCGGCTCCGCGATCGTAAGGTATTGCGTTAGTGTATTTTTTATTTGGTTTTTGGTAGCTAGGGATATTATTGATTTTCTTTAGACGTTTTTTGTATAATTTATCAACGAGATTTTTAGGGTAGTTGGCTTGTATGGTTAAGTTTCTAATATATTTGATTTCATTTTTAAGATCTTCCGGTTCGGTACATATAAGGATTGTGCGATTAATATAAGATTGAATTGCATTTAATTTATATTTATATGGTGTTTTACTATTGTAGTTAATGATTTCATTGCTGGAGGTAGGTTTTCTATAAACAGTCGTGTTAATTGTATTTTTCATTCTTTTTATTTTAACATCAAGAAAATTAATTTCATTGTTTACTTCTATTTCGCTAGTGAACTGTATATTTTTATCTAAGTGGTTTAAGTCATTTAAGAGTGGTTTAAGTCATTTAAGAGTACGCTGAAGAACCACACGCTTCATTGTACAATACTCATAAATAAATAGTAAAGAAAAAAAAGAAAGAAAACATTCTAGTGCTAGGCATTGCGTAATTGAAATATTGCTGACTCAGAATGGGAACAAGTATTTGTTTACATTAGCTAAGAGTGTGTTTAATTAAAACCACAAGCTGAAAGGTGGGAAGAAAGAAACCAAATGCTATGATATATGCAGTGTTTTGATTTTCATTTAAACTATATCAATGTTTCAGTTATCTTAATGCTTAATAGGTCGTTAAAAAAAATTGTTTATTTTAATTATTTATCGATAAAAATAATGGATTCAAAGCTACTGAACTTCAAGGCCGATTAACAACGCTTTATTTTAAATTTATTTGAAATAATAATGCATTTTTTTTTATCATTCACTTAAAGCATTAATGATTTATTATTGTATCTTCATTTGTATCTGGAAAAACAAAAATAAGTAAACAAATTATGACCAATATATAATCTGCAAAATTCTAAAGTTTACAAAACATATGGTCCTAAGCTATGCAGATTAGAGGGAGTTGACTCAGAGATGAGATTTACATTTATAGATACACATTTATATGAATATCGGAGACATCGTTTTTAGATTTTTATGTGATAGTATAATAATTATTTTGACATTTATGAAAATTGTTGGAAATTAAAATTTTTTTTTTTTCCTTTGTGTTTTCTTTTCTTTTTTTTTTTTTTAATGTAACTGAATAATCTACTTTCATATATTGTCTTTATTTATGTATGGAAAATATGCCATTATGCAAAAAACAAATTACTTTTGGGTTTTAAGCTTATATTCAGACTTAATCATTTCCCATTTTTATCTCTCTTCACTGTTTTGCTGAATATATTTGATTATCAATAAATATTTCTTAATTTCATATGATTATTGTTAATTTATTTTTGTTCATAGTTCTTTTTTTTTTTTTTTTTTTTTTTTTTTTAAATTGCTCCTCAAAGTAGCCAAAATGCTCCTCAAAATTTCTCTGAATACTCCTCAAACTGTTTTTAAAATGTTGGCAACCCTGTGTAGAGGTTGTCAAATGCTGAAAGATGGGCATTTTATTCGTTACTCGTATAATGTGTTTCAATCTAGTAGTTTTCGTATGATTTGGATTTCAGTAGTTGCGGTGTTCATAGTTTTGTTTTTGTAAATTCATTATGGGAAAGAAAGTATTCAAATTCATTACTTGTTTGATGCTGTATCATATATAAGTTGTTCTGTATGATTTGGATAGTGTTTGCAATTTTGTTTTAGAGCATTTATTATGCAAAGAAAAAGAAGCAAATTTTCAAGTTTTTTTCCCCTAAAAATATATGATCCATCCATTTACATTTAAAAAAAAAAGTTCGTGTTGTTATTATTATCATTAAATTTATTATAACAGGCATGTTTTTTTTTTGCACAGAGAAAAAAATATAAATAAATGAACAAAAATAAAATATTAACTTTGAAAGTGATTTAAAAGCAACTAAATTACCAAAATTCTGCACAGTGAAAGAACAAAATTAAAATTATCTTAAACAGAATTTTATTTAAATGAGAATTATTTATTATTAGTACAACAAAGATTAGAGAAATGACTCTCTCTCTTTCTCTTTTTTTTTTTTAATAAGATGGAAGCATTATTTATTTAATATGATCTTTTCAGTAATATACGAGGTGTGGCTATTAAATAACGAGACTAGTGCTGCTACAGATGAACAACATATGCCCCAAATACGAACGACCGACAGCTGTTCAGCGTAAAGCCCTCTCTTTCGATTGCAGCGCCTCCCGTGTTTGTAGAGAAATCAGTCTGGCCGTAACCTTCGTTTGTGTAAGAGGTATTTGTTTTGTTTTGCCGAAAACGTGATAAGTGGAAAAGTAGAGCAACGAATGTGTCATAAAGTTTCGCATGAAACTTGGTAAAACCGCTAGTGAAACTTGTTTATTAAAACAAGCTTATGGCGATGAATGTTTATCACGTGTGCGAGTTTATGAGTGGTTCAATCGTTTCTAAGATGGCTGAGAAGACTTTAGAGATGGTGACCGAAATTCAAAGCAATAATGATCCTTTTTTTTTTTCGACATTCATGGTATTGTGTACCTTCACTGGGTTCCTGAATGTCAAACTATTAATCAACATTACTATCTTGAGGTGCTTGCTCAACTCCGTGAAGGGGGTAAGGAAAAAACGACCCGAATTGGGGAAGAACAAGTCATGGGTTCTCCATCAAGACAACGCGCCAGCATTGTTTGTCAAGACGTTTCTAGCCAAATATAACGTCTCAGTTTTTAGACCATCCGCCTTATTCACCTGACCTTGCCCCATGTGACTTTTATCCGTTCCCCAAAGTTAAATCTGGATTAAAAGGAACAAGATTTGAGTCAGTTAAAGCTGTGAAAGAAAAAGCGGCACGCCTCATGTAGGAGCTCACAGGACAAGATTTCCAGCACTGTTTCGAACAATGGAAAATTCGCATGGAGCATTGTAGGGATAGAGGAGGGGTGTATATTGAAGGTGATAACTAAATATGTATAAATTTAAAATAAAATGTTTTATAGCAACAGTCTCGTTATTTAATAGCCACACCTCGTATTACAGTGGTAATAGGTTCTTATGTAATAACAGTATTATTTATCTTATGTGAAATAATGCCCATCTCTAGTACTTACTGCTCTTATATCGGATTGGTTTAGTCTGATATTCACTTTTTATACTTTGTTTCCTCTCAAATAACACGAGTTGATTATTAGAATTTTTTAGCACCATAGGACTTGCTTCCAGTCAGACAGTTCCCATTGTCATCATTTTCTGTGTTTTACCTTGAATGTATCAGGTCTTTTGTTATTCAAAGCTACGCTATTCAACCAGTTTGTCTTGTGGACTTTTACAATCAGATTATACGCTCTTTACTCCCGCCAGCCAATATTTTGTTTATTTGTCAAAAGTTTGAGAACCTACAATGGTATTCCCACTCCACACAATGGGTCAGGAAAAGGTTAAAATGGAAGAGCAATCTCATGCCTTGACTCTGCTAGAGAAGGGAATCTCTGTGATTGATGTAGTCAGAGATCTCGCAAATCATTCTAGATGTAGCTAGATGTAGAAAATATTTACAAGGTCATTAAAATGTAAACATTTAAGACAAAATCTTAACATTCTAGTTGCTTATTGTAAATATCACATTGCAGTCAGTATTTTGTCACCTCATTTTTACACTTTATTACCAACTGCAGCCATTTAGGCATGGATCTCAGGCTACAGAAATTCAATCACATTGATTCCCTTCCCTAGCAGAGTCAAGGCATGAGATTTTTCTTCCATTTTAAGCTTAATCCGACCCATTGTGTGAGGTGGGAATACCGATGTAGGTTCTCAAACTTTTAACAAATGAACAAAATACTGGCTGGCGGGAGCAAAGAGCATACAGCCTTATTCTAAAAGTCCATGGGGTGAAGTGAGCGTTGATAGAATAGGGAAAGGTCATCTCATCTGTCATCGTCTAACACCACGTGTCATCACTGGGGTTCGACACATTTTTATGGCGGGACTGGCAATTGACATGTAAAGATTTTTTTTTGCCGGGACTGTATGCTGTTACTCATCTTTATATTTTTTCTTGTTACATCAGTCAAAATAATTTCTCCAGAACTATGGAAAGAAATGATTGCAGGTTTCTTATTTTGGTGCTCATTTTTTTTTTTTTTGAAATTAAAATATATACTTAATGGCATCTCACATTTTAGAAAAAAAAGCATGCTTCACAGGGTTCTTCAAATTAAAATTTCAGAATTATGGCAAACTGATTTCTTCCCATCATGAGATACTCCGAAAACTTTTTAATTTCAAAATTTGGGAAAATGTACAGGAAAATTTTGGTGGGAAGTTGAAAATTTGGATTCAGTGGCTCCAAAAACAAAGTAAGCTAATTTTTACAACTATGTACCATGATTTTTTCCAGCTAAAATTCCCTGTTGCTTGGACTGCCACTTGCTGATTTGGCAGTTTTCTTTTTTAGTCCCCATTATAGACTGCCAATTTATAGTCAAAACATTTAGCTCAAATAGGAAAATCTAAAAAAAAAATCTACTACAACAGGAATTTGATGAATAGGCTCTGAAGAGATTAATAAACTAGCGACAATGCTGATGAATTTGTACTATTTTAAATTACATTTTGTTATTCAAATTCCATTACTTTGATTTTTTTAAAAAAAGTTAAATTTTAAATGTTTTTCCATTGTTGTCTATTTTTTCAAGACATTTGGCTATTGTTTTTGATTTGGCGAATATGGCTTGCTAGGATAATATGCAAGCATCGAATTCAAAAATAGGTTCATTTGGAAATATCGACTGCTAGGCAGGGAGAGGCTGACTAGCTTAATATATTTTGTTAACATTAATATGCCTGTCAGTAATCTACAGTTGTTTCAATGGTAATAACTTTTCTTTTTCTTTTTTCAAAAATAAGAAATACCTAAAAAATGTGTAAAATATGAAATAAATGTTTTACAATGTTTAAAATAATAACAATAGAAAAAATATTAATATATTTTATTGTTTTAAGTAAAATATTTTGTTGAACTCTTTATACATTCATAATATATATTGTATAAATGAAAACCTTTTTAAATATATCACAGGAAGTAAATATATTTCTATAACAAAAGCAGAAATGGAATGTAAAATTTAACAATACTGATAAAAATTTATCTTAAAAAATCATATTTACATTTTTTTACAATAATTTCTTGATTTTAATTCAAAGTACTTAAAATAATTCAAAAAATATTTGTAGTATGATTTTACTATATTTTTATTAACCTTATATCTTCATGAATTTCACTGTATTAGAAATACAATTAAAATAAATGATTTTTCAAAACTGTACATGTATGATATTAAATATCATCAGTGTTGTTCTCGCTTCCATATAATTACCATCCCTCGAGCATCACTAGAAGCCAGAAGACTTTCATCATAGTTAAAACAAACGTCAATTACAGTTGCAGAATGGCCTTGCAGTTTATTAACACAAGGTTTGTGCTCTTTTTCCAAATCAAAAAAATAAACACAAGTATCTTCACTTCCAGTCACTAAAATTAAAGATATTTTTACTTAAGAGTATGTTTTTACAACGAAAATATTATATTTTTTCCCTAATCTAATTCGTTATAATAATCACAACATTAGCTCTATTCTATTGTTCTTTTGTATAGTTTAAGTATGGAAAAGAAGGGACAACAATTAGGAATAAAATGAATAACAAAATAAATGATTTTTCAAAAAGATAAATATCATTAACCCTTTGACGGGCAGTAGGATAGTTTTTATACCACCTTATCTTAATTCCCAACATTAAAAATTCATCCCAGAAAATTTTAACGAAATTTCACTACAGCCAAAAAGATACATTTATTTCTTTTTTTCTAATCTTGTTCTGGTGGTTTTTGAAATTAAATGAGTATAATTACTTTGCCCCTTAAAGGGTTAAAAGGAGTACTAGTTCACACCAAGATGTTAATTACAGTATAATATCCGTTATCCAAAAACCCAGTATCCAGAATGCAAAACGATAACCAAAATTTTTAATTATAGCAAAATTTAAGGGTGAAAAGAAATATAATAGTAGTGGTCAGAATTATATTCTTGCAACGTACTTTCTTTAATGCTAGGGCGTTATTCTGAAGAAATGTGATGAGCAGAAAATTGTGCAAATAATTACTTGATAATTTGAAAATATAGATTAGAAAATGAATTTTTATGGTATATTTTAATAGATAAGCATTAATAACACATACTCTGTAGAGTACCCACCAATAGACAAATTTTATTTTAAGTTCAGGTCGCATGCATAAAGTCCTGATTGTTATAAAATTCTAAATAATTTTTTATTAATTTCCGTTATTTGTAAAATTATTTTCATAAATTATTTAGCATTATGTGCTAAAAATATCTGAAACATTATCATGAACAATTAGTACAAGAGACACACTATAAGCAAAAAACTAACATAGATAATTTTGCTGAAATCCAAATGAAAGGATTCTTCTCCCAGGTTCATATATGTTTTATTATTTTTTATTTACTATTACTGTTATTTACAATTTAAATTGTAATTTAGATTAATAGAATTTTGAAAAATACAACCTTTTACTATCTTCACGTTCATCTTTGGTAGACTAGTTTCATCTGGGGCGCCCCAGCTTGGTCACTACCTTGTTGGTGTTCGAAACTGTAGTTTTCCTGTCTTCTTGTTCTTTTAAAGACTTTGCGCCATTGACGATTAAGGATAGCTCCATCGTTGCCATTACAACTGTCAGAATTTGCCAAAATTTCTACAGACTCCCTGATCGCTGCGTATCCGTGGTTGTGGTAGTTGGCCAACTTTCTTACTTCATCGAATTTAATATTAATTTCTTCTTTTTTGTTTACTTGGGTTAAGGCTGTGGTTAATTTACCTGTTTTTATATCATGTTTATGTTCTTTGATACGGGTCTTTATTTTTCTTTTTGTTTTTCCTATATAACACTTTTCTTTATCTTGTTCGTTAGTGTATGGTATTTTATATATTCCTGCAGTTTCTAAAGGTTTTGTTTTGTCTTTGTCACTTCTTATTAATTGAAAAATGTTAGGGTTAGGCTTTATAGGTACGTTTATATTATGTTTTGCTGCAATTTTCTTAATTTAAATTAAGAAAATTGCATTAAAAAAATTCATCTTCTGTGAGATCTCCACCACATGCACCTTCAAAGAACTCGACGAACATCTAACTGCAGGCACAGTCTTCGTTACCTCGTTTACCAAATTATTGGTAAAATTGCAGCATCTTTGGAATTTATTGCATTTTTGCATGTAATTATATGAATAGCTTCGGAAATGTGAAGTTCTTGGATATTAGATGGTGCTGTAATAATTTTGGCTTTATCCCATATAGGGTTGGCGTACTATAGGGTCGTACTATTCCTGGTCGTTATATTTGACCACTATGAATTTTTCATGGAATCGAGAGAATAATTGTCTTTGTCCGGTTTCTGAAGCCATAGCTAACAAAAGCATCAGTTGAGTATTTATAAAATTCATTGGTTTAAAATGTTATCAGACTCAATAGATTAATGCCATCTGGTGGTGAATTTTAACACTAGAGCAAGAATTTTTAATAAAAATATTTCAAAAGGAATATTTTTCTTCTTTTTTTATGGATAGATAGTTTAAAGAAAAAAGTACATTAAATTTTTCAAGAGTGGAAGAAAAGAAAAATAAATAATAATAATAAAAATCTATACATTTCAATAAAATTTATTTTATTTATTTGTGGGAATGAGGGGGGGGGGGGAAATGTTAACAAGCAAGCTGATTTTTTATGTTAATAGAAATGAATAAAATATTTTACCAATACATGCTCCTTGACGAAAGGACATAATAGGACAAAATGAACTCCGAATCATTGCCATCTGAGAGTGATGCTTTATTGGAAATTTGCGCTTAAATTCAAGACTGCCATCTTTTTTAACAATACTATGAAATAAAAAACAATTAAGGCATTATTAATTAATTTACTTAACAATATAAAAAATAGAGAGAACACTGACATCAACATTTTATGCCGAGAGTATTTTTCTATTTTTATGCTTTAAATATTTTTTGATAATGTAATATAACACAACATCAATAATAGTAATGAAACAATTCAATGGAAGTTAGAGAGAAAATCCATATCTAGTAGAAATGGACATTATTATTATTATTATTATATTTATCATAAAAAATGAAATACATATACTTACAAGGATCTAAATTACATCATTTTAGCAACTAAAAAAGGTAAGTTTTAAATAAATAAAAAAGTGGAAAATGACCATTTATTGATAGGAAAATTTTTAAACAAAACTTTTATTTTATTTTTTAACAAAAATCATGGACTTTTAAACTGCATTTATGCCTACATCTTTTTTTTTTAAACCTGATGAGGGACAGTGCTTAATTATTTCAACTCGCCACAACTATTGTGCTTTTTTCCTTTCCTATCAATGCTTTTTTTTTTTCTTTCTTACGAAGTTCATATTTTTCATTATTCAATCTGCAAAAATTTTTTGTATCTCATTAATTTTGATACTCATGGTCAGTGTTACCAGATCTGGTGGAATTGTTATTCAATAATCATCAATAATTTTGAGAAGTGATATTTGATATAAATAACAGACTCTAAATCTTTGAAGTGATTAGGCAAATGTTACAATTAAAAATTATTGGTAAGTATTGAATAAAAAATCTTCGATCTGGCAACACTGCTCATGGTCTAGATTGCCTTTGTCCATATAATAATCAAGTTCTGAAATAATACATCCCCCTCTAAAAAAAGGAAAGAGAAGAAAGAAAGATTTATGTATTTTAAATTCTAATTTTTAGAAATTGTGACATTTACATGAAATTACCAATGAGACATTTAAAATTTTAATGAAAAATTGTAAATATTTTATTAGGTTTTACTTAGAATATTTCAAGCAAAACTTTGGGGCATAGTTAAACTATAGGCATTTGGAGTAATTTGAATAATTTTTAGAAAAAAAAAAATATTACAAGAACAAAGCTCATATTACTCATATAAAACAATACATTTAGTTAGACAAATTTATTTTTAGCTAATTTAAATGAAAATTTTTGATACAGACATGGGCTAAAACTCAGGATGGGATGGTAGAATTCCTGCCCAAAAAATCCAAATCTCTTCTGGGAAAAATCTCAAGATGGGAGATTCCTGCCCCAGAGAAATTCAATGTTAACTTCCACAGGAAAACCAATATACACTAAGGCATCTCTTGCTGTTTCATCATTAAAAGACAGAAAAACAAGTCTTCACAGCTATGCAGAACAACAAAATTTTGTTCAAACGAAAACAAATTGTAGAATAGAGAATGGGTAAAGTAAGAGAAAATGCAGAATGGCAAAATCAAACTAAAACAGATTGCAGAGTGGAGTAAGAACATTATGGGAAGCAAGAGATAAGAACAGCATTAGTTTACTGAGCAGAATTACTATTCAACTTTCTTCTTCCACAAAAATTACAGACAGAAAGATTGAAGGTCAATTGACAGCCTCAGTGAATTGTAAAAGAAAGGAAGAATTAGTGGATTGAACTGCATTTTTTTTTTTTTACAATTATTTAATTCAAAATTAACGGACATACCACCTACTGCTAGCAGCAGCCAATTCGTAGACTATTATATAGTTAAATTTATAATTAGAATTGCTTATTACCTACTACAGGGGTGAAACTACGTAACATATGAAAATCCTGAAAATTGCTACTTGGATGATGACAGGGGAGATTTATTTAATGACTAGCAGGCAACGCCCGCTTCGCTGGTCCCTATTTTTAAATGAATCACCATAATGAATTCTCAAAATTGCATTAATTTTTATCGCGTGAAAAAAAAAAAAAAAAAAAAAAAAAAAGAGAAACAAAATCTGAGTAGGAAAAATGTCGCACCAGGTTCTCACTGCTTTCGGAAAAAATTCCCAAAATGCTCTAACCCTTATTTCTATTATTTTCCCACTTCGCCCCCCCCCTCCTGTCTATCCTAATAATTTTACAAATTTGAAAATATCCGCAATCGATTTGTAAGTATCAAAAACCTCTATGCACCAGTTTTGAACGATATATCTCTATTTTTATTTTTTTGCCGCTCTACTCTCCCCCCCTTCCCGCCCTCCCAATAATTTTAAAAATTCGAAAATATCCGCAATCGATTTGTAGGTACTGGAAACCTCTATGTACCAATTTTGAATGATCTAACTCTATTTTCTTTTATTTTGCCCTTCTGCCCCCCCCCCTTCCCGGCCCTCCTAATAACTTTACACTTTCGAAAATATCCCCATTCGACTTGCAGGGCTCTAAAACCTATCTGTACCAATTTTTAACGGCCTAACTGTATTTCTATTTGTTTTTGACCATAGCCCCCCCCCCTTACCGCCCCACCTAATAATTTTAAAAATTCGAAAATATCCGCAATCGATTTGTAAGTATCAAAAACATCTATATACCAATTTTGAACGATCTAACTCTATTTTTATTTTTTTGCCCCTCTGCCCCCCTTCCCGGCCCTCCTAATAACTTTACACTTTCGAAAATATCCCCATTTGACTTGCAGGCATCTAAAACCTACCTGTACCAATTTTGACCGGCCTAACTGTATTTCTATTTGTTTTTGCCCCATAGCCCATCAATATATAGATTTTAAGACTTCTTTACACACCATAAATTTTAAGCCAGCACAACTGGTTTCGAAAGGATGCAGCCTTTCTTCATCAGGTGCAAAAAAACACGTGCTACTGCCTTGGAGGCAAAAGCAGTTTAAAATCTATATTTTGTCTTATAATTATTATTAATTTTCTATTCATGAAACACAATAAAAATATAATTCCATTACAATTTAACTTTTCATAATACAATATACATCTGTTTTTGCAGACAATCATATTAAAAGTTTATAAATAATTTAACGCAATAAAATATATATATTATCAAATGAACAATACCTGAAAAGAAAAACTGCATCACATGCACAGTTAGCCAATAAGGAAGGATCTCGAGCTTCTCTACTAGCCCAATTTCTAGCTGACAACGAAGTTACAGCACAGTTTTCTGAAACCATAATTCTGAAAAGAGAAAAGCAAATTAATAATATATAGTTAAAAACTATTAAAAACCATATAAATTTTTAAATATTCAGTTTTTTTTTTTTATTTTACTAAACTTACTTTTTACCCTTTGTTAATCTTCCAGAATGTAAATCAAACAAAAATGATACTATGTTGCCCTAGATAAAAGAAGAAATATATTTTTGTAATAAATAAATAAATAAAATAGGGGAGAGTGGGGATGAATGGGACATTTTTCATGTTTTTACTGATAACGTTCACCATATGTAATTCAGAATTTTGTAACATTGCTCATAAGTACTAGAGATGAGACGGGCTCAGCCCGAGCCCGATTGGGCTCAAATCTTACACAAGTCTTCGGGCTCCGGGCAGGCTCGGATTCAAGCTAAAAGTTCCATTTATTTTATTCTTCACTAACTGAAAAATGTAAAAAAAAAAAAAAAAAAAAGAAATTTCATTCATTTTGAGAGCACCTTTAGTAATGTCATAATAGTCATGATAGGTTATAAATCACAAAATAATCTTGCAAACCTTAGTAGCTTTGACTTTCCTTTTTCTAAATAGAACTCTTTTTTCAATGGGATGCATATTATGTCATAGTGTTATACAGTAATCCTTCCTCCTTCGTTATATCGCTCAATCTCATTATATCGCTCATTCGGATAATTTTCCCCCCCGATAGGCGCGTTATAAACAATGGGCTGCACTATACATATCTATTATATAAATATATACATGTATACAGAGACACAGACATTATAAATTGTTATAATAACATTTATAGTTATTTAAATTGAGGATTGATAACAAGAAAATTAATTTGAAAATAAAAAACGATATTTAATTTTACTATTGTGTATGCGTTGCATAGCGTACCACTTTCAATATCGGGCTCGGGCTCTGATCACACAAAATTTTTCGGGCTCGGGCGGGCTCAGTTCAAAAATGTTTCGGGCCCAGGCGGGCTCGGATTGCCAAAATACAGCCCGAACTCACCTCTAATAAGTACACTTCAGTAATTAGTTACATTAAACATACTATATTTAATAAAAAGTTATTATTTTTAATTAATAATAATTTTTTTTACATGCATGTGCATTGTCCCATTCATCTCCACCTATAGGGATGAATGAGACATGATTGTGGATGAATGGGACAGGACTGGAGTTAACAAAGAAAAAAGAAAAGAAAGCAAAATGGAAAGTAAATACATTTTTAAAGTTAAATTGGTTTATGTGATTTTATTACACAATATTAATTTAGTGAAATTAACTGATATATTGACTCAAATTAACATCAAAAGGCAAAAGTCCTTTGGTTCGCACAGTTCTTAGTGTTCTAGGCTTTGGAAATTTAATCTAATAAGATATAATCTAAAAATAAATAAGACACTAGAAAGAGATAAATCATTATAATAGAGTACAAATTATCCAGATAAATTTTTGTTTCCAACTGATCGGAAAAAATCAGCATTCTATTCTGTATTTCATCAATAATCACCAGGATTTATTTAATCAGCTTGATTGAAATTGTGATTTTAATCAAATTATTATTAGTTTATTTATTTATTTATTTATTTATTATTGATTTAAGTTGCATTGAATATTTTAGCTTATAATTTTTTAAATCATAATTATCATCAACAAAAATCAGAACAATTAATTTCAATCTATTTTTCTCTATATCCATACTACTTTTATAATTCCATGTTATAACTACTGAACTACAAGTTATAAAAATATTGAAAATTTAAGATTTGTTTTAATATAATTCTTGTGTACAATTTTAAATTAGCACATAGTGGGGGATGTCCCATTCATCCCCATTCAAACTGTCCCATTCATCCCCACCACCACATGATTATATAAAACAGGAAATAGGCTTAATGAACAATTGTCAGTATTCTTCTTGAATATCATAAACACAATAAAACATTATGCCTTTCACCATATAAGAGTTATAGTAACTTTAAGCAAATAGTTAATGTCTTAATCTTAACTACTATCTAATTGAATCAGTAAAAACTTACTTTGACAGCTGAAAAAGACACTTTATTTTTTTTCTGCCCTTTTATGGATAGCACAATTCTGGAACTACACTTTATGAATGACCTCAGTACTGTCATATATCATAAAAAATGTCAAGTTTCCGGTGCTTGCAAAACATAAAAATCTAACTATTGTCCCATTCATCCTGCGTCCCATTCAACCCCACTCTCCCCTACTAATACATTAAGAACTATAACAATTTATGAAAATAATTTAATAATTGCAATTTTGAATAAATACCTGAAATAATAATATTGTTACAACATTAAATAATTTTGTTGATTTCATTTATTTAAAACAAAAAAAATTATAACACTTACTCGATCATCACCTGCCCAAAGAAGTTTACCAGAAGAATCAAATACTACAGATAAAACACTACCAGTTGTTTTGCTGCTTCCACCCTATAAATTTGGATAATTATATAATTCTGTATATATATATATGAAAGATTAAAAATAATATATTCTGAATAATAAAAGCCTTGATTTCACAATAGTCTTGCTGGAAACTGGTGTCATAGTTACTGGAACAATGTATTGAAATAAAGAAAATAAAATTTTATCCATGTTTTTAAATGGTTAGGCAATTAAATAATAATAATGATAATTTAACAGGGAAAAAAAAAAAAAGTGTTAGAACTGCAATAACTTTCTAAAAAATAAAATAAAATCATATTTTATCTGTGATTTTAAATCAATAAAATTTAAATTAAAAAAAAAAAAAAAAAGAAAAGAAAAGAAAAATAAACATATTGTTTGTACTATGTAAGACTAAGCAGATTTACTATAATGCAAACGATAATGACATTATTCAAAAAATGTATGAATCAATGTTAAATAATTTAAACTGGCATGAGAAAAATGTAATAAATAACAATAATAAATAAAAATAGGGCAGTAATAACAACAATAAACTTTAAAATGTAATAATATTAAAAACTGCTCATAATATTTGTTCAAAAATAGTCCAGTTTGCAATAGAAACTGATCATCTGCTTAATTTTGATAATGTTAAAATTATTGTTTCTCATTGCTCTGAATATTGTTCTAGGATTTTCCTTGAAGGATGATTTTCTATACCCTTTTCAAATGATAAAAGTTTTACAGTTGATGTCTGTACTGATAAGAAGCCCCCCCCCCCCCCCCGAAAAAAAAAAAAAAAAAAAAAAAAAAAAAAGCTTGAAACATCTTTATTTATGTTATATGCATAACATCTATAATTATGTTTTAAACTATGCTTTTAATTGTAATTTGTCTTAATTATATTATAAATTATATTTTTTTTAGTTAAAGAGGTGTAAAAAGTTATAAATACTTTAAATTTATATAAAATTTTGTATATTTTGGGATTTACATAAAAGTTTCATTTTGCAGAGATAATCTGGAATATCTTTATAGTTTGACATTCTAAAATTGTGTTGTGGGAAAAATCATTATGTAAAACACATTCAACAATAATAATGATAATAATAATAAAAAATACAATATCAAGTATCATTTAAAAAAGAAAGATTAGTAAGATTTTTTTTTATACAGTTTATTAATAATTCTAAGTAAAATGCTTAGTATTACAAAAATATCTAAAGTTATAAGTTTTAATACAGCATTATTTTTCATGCTAGTAACTTCCAGATTTCTTATAAAAATGTTATATGTGAGTGTTTTTTTTTTTTTTTAACTTATTTTCCTTTGTATCTTAGGATTTTATTAAATTTTTAAAGTAACATTTGTATAAATGCATAGCTAGCAGTTATGTGATATAAATAAATTTCTCCAAAAAATTTTTTATTAAAAGATTATGATTATATTCTATATCAAAACACAGAATCAAATTAATATAATATCAAAGAAATAGTGTCAGAATCTTACCTTCAAATATATTCCAGTGGAAACGTTTAAAACCTGCACCATTCCTTTACTATTTCCAATCTAGATACTTCATCAAGGTTAATAATTTTTAGCTTTTCATATACAGACAGTTTTTGAAATCACCAACCTTGTTTAAAACTACTTCTCAATAAAAGGTAGCCTTTCTTGCTCTGAAATAATCTTTAGGGATTAAAATGAAATAATGCCTATTTATTCCCAAAAAGAATTCTAATCATAAGAAAACATTTACAGTGTCCATCTTAATTTTGTTCTTTATAAAACTGATTATTGTTATTAAAATGTTCGATGATTTTTGTCTATAAATATGGGGAAAAAAATGAAAATATCCATCCTCGTAGCTATCCTATAAAAAAAGAGAAAAAATATATACCGTATATTTCTGAATATAAGCCGATCCCACGGATTAAAAGAGTAGGATGTATTATGAATGTTACGGAAAGGTAGTAATTTTCATCTTACAGATAGAGGGCGACCAGATCTTGCAAATTCACCAATCAGCGTGTTTTTACATTTCTGGCTGTTTGTTCGTTGGTCATTCTCGGAAATCGGATGATGACTGAAGCCGAAGGGGTGGGCTTTCCCTTTCTTCCGATAAGTTTCAAAGATACTACACCAGGCGGCGATCGAATCACTTTCCTGGACTCGGCTGAATTAATGCGGAAAAGGAAGCTTCTGTCCCGCGCTCGCTGCCCTATCTCGTTTTAATTCCTATAGACTCTTCTTCCGTGGCCGATCCGTATATAAGCCGAGAGTACGTTTTCCCTGTAGAAATTTGCCCAAAATTGCAAACCCGTGAAAAGCCAAATTGAAAAAATACTCTTTTTAAAGTTCGAGTATATCGCCAAAATGAAGAAAATATTGCCAATCTATACAACTTTCAGGATAATCTGTCCAATGAAATTACGTGAAATGCGTGCTTATCCAATAGAATTCCTTACCTTGCTTAGCTATAACGTAAAACGATTGCAGTGTGTTCGGCAATGGCGATAGTTTTAACTCTGGCACCATTATAAGAAGGGAGGCAAACACAGACATGAACGCAAGTCCCGGCAGCTGAAAACGATGGTTACCATAATACCTGGAGGCCTAACCCTAACGTTGATGATGCAATGCAGCTGCTGGATGTTTACATAAATAAGCAGTTTAAAGACCGATTCCATCAATTTTTTTTAATGACGTATTTAAATTATTTTGTATATTTCTACTTTTCAGTATTTTTATCAGTGCTTCAAGGCAATCTTCAACAACAACAACAACAACAAAAAAAACTTCTATAAAAAAAACGAAGAAAGATTTGCCACTTTTTCTAGTGTAAGCCTAGAAACATTTTAAACAGGGGTGATTTAAACTTAATTGTATAAATTAAAAATATGATCAGGAGTCCTGTTTTTTCAAGTTTCTTTTATACTATTTCCGAATCAGACATAGAATTTACTCCGTTCATGCACTCTGCCGATGACTTCAGTTATCGGCAGGTCAAAAAGAAATGTAAACACATGTGACTACATCGAGCGTTTCGTGAAATAAATTTAAAATTGCTAATTTAAGAGTTTTATATGTGATAATTGTTTAAAAACAAGGTTTAATGTCACTATTTTACTTTATATATAGTTTTTAAGCTTAAAATATATGTATTCAATCATTGTTTCTAATGTACGTTTTTTGCTAGAAATGTGGATCCATATATAAGCCGACCCCCATAATTCAGCTTCTGAAAAATTTCCAAAAATTCTCGGCTTATACATGGAAATATACAGTAGTTACAAAGCAATCTAACAATGTTTACAGAACTTATACTAAAGACAGACAGAGAAACAGATGGACAAACAAGTCAAAGTCATAAACACTTTTCAACTTAGCTGGAAGTTTTTAAAAATAATATTCAGTACATTTTCAGAGAAAAACTAAGCACCAGAGTTGTTGATGACATTACGCATAATGTATTGTCTGTCATCAACATAATCTTAAAAGAAAAACATAACAAAATTAGTAAAAACAGTTCTAATTAATGATCATTAAAATTTTTATTGAAAATTTTGTTTTGAATTTTTTTTTTTTTTTTTCTTTGTGTGTATGTTTATCAATGACAAAATGATAAGACTTTTAAAAATACATAAGAATCAGAGGTGAAACTACCTAAGCATGCAAAAATCCTGAAAACTACTGCTTACATTGCAGAATGAATGGCAAGGGAGGACTTAATAATGATACATTTTATTCTATTAAAAAAAAAAAAAAAAATTCATGCATTACAAAGCAAATTACACGTTCAAAATGAGAAATTTCTATTAAAGACAAAATAATTTAGCTTGAAATTCATAGATAGCAAAAATTTCAAAAATCCTGAATTCAGTGGTAGACCCTAAAAAGTTTTGACTCTGAAGAATTCAATAGAATTATCAAAATAGACTTATTTCTGAAAAAATTAACATCATATAGATATGCAGTAAAATCAGGGGCAAAAAAAAAAAAAAAAAAAGACTTGGAAATTTATATAAATATATTTTTGACATTCTTACAAAATATTTTACAATAAAAATAATCATAAAACATTATAAGATTTTTTTTTTTTTTCTTTTTTTTTCCCCCCCTCAAAAAATAGATAATTTTGTGGGGAGAAAAATAACTTTCTGAAAAAAAAATTCAGTTTAACAAACTGTACATTATAATTTTTCAACAGATTACCAAGAAAGTGATCATTTTGCCACAATTAACAAATATGAGCTTTCCATTAAAGTAATTGTATCATTACAAATCAATCTGTCCTTTTTAGATATTTAAGAACTAAACTACACAGCATTTTTTGTAACTCATTGCCAAAATATGTGATTGTTTTGCTGCTGATTGACAAAATTTAGCTTTAACTAATTATTCAAATATGTGATTTTTTTTTTTTTTTTTTTAACTGCTTTCTCAAATACATGATTATTTAGCAACAAATAGAAAAGCCCTGCTTTTTTGTGTCTATTAAGGTGCTAAAATATGGTCTTTAAGATTTTTTATTTTTTTATTTATTTTATTTTATTTTTTTTTTTTTGAGAAGTGATTTTTTGTTTATTCTAATTTCTTATTTAGTTTTCTTCTTTTTACAAGTATTTAAATTGATCAACAGTGCTTGCTTTCACACACAGCTTTAATAATTTATAAACCTGTACCATAACTCAAAACCTTTTGTTTTAAAAAATATGCATTTGTAGGGACTTTCAAAATTTATTTTTAAATATGAGCATGCATTTTTAAGGACCACTATGAACCCTGTAAATATTATAGTTTAATCTGGCTCTGGAGATAGTTGGAGGTTTGATTAAAACCTTCTGTAAAACGATAATTTGATTTAATAAATAAATAAATAAATAAAAATAAAAGTATGCCTTTCAGAACATATCAAATGCATTTATGGAAATTTTTTAAGGAAAGAAAAAATTGGCAAATAGAATAACCATTAGCAGATAGTTTTTTAACCACCATCTTTTTTCTCAATCACCGACTATAACTAATGGCATTTGCCATCGAGAGGTGTAGAGTAATTTTTATCAGTTTTTACTCAAAAGCAGATTTTTCTTTCCTTCTTAAAATTTATTAGGTTTAAGGAATAATTTTTAAATATTATTTTAAAATAGTTAATACATAAATAATAAAAAAATAAATAAATAAATAAAAAGAAAGAAAGAAACTCATATTGCTCAATGAACGGTTGATTCAAGCAAAAATTGAGGGGCTTTCACAAAATTCCACATTATCAAAAAATCCCTTTATCAAAATGCAAATCTATAAAATTGGCTTCTTTACAAAATTCAAAACATAAAATGGATCCTTGTCCTTACATAAAATTCAAATTTGTTAAATGAACCCCTTTACAAAATTAAAATTCAAAACAGCCCTTTCACACAATTTCGATCTTTAAAAATTATCCTTTTATAAAATATTTGCATATTTTCAGAATTATTTTCTTCAATGAATGCCGATATTTAGTTTAACAAAACAATATTAATTTAATATTAAACATTACACAGAGTAACTGCTGAAATGGAAGGTTTTACACAATAATTTCTTTTGCACAAAAATAAATAAAATTTTCACAAAAATGGGCCTTAAAATTTAAAACCTGGAAACACTATTTAAAGAACATTTGAATATAAAAATTTTATAATTTTTCATATTACTCCATATTTATAAATTACTTTTAAGCTCAAGAAAATTCAGTAGCATTAATGTTAAGGATACAACAACCATGTTATTATTTAATGGCTGGAATGCACAACATTGTACTGATGCCCCAAATGGATCTTCAACAATTCTAACACATATTCCAAGTGCAGCATCCCAAAGTCTTACAGTAGCATCCAAAGAACAAGTCAAAATAAGATCATTTGATATGGACCACTCAAAAGCTGCAACAAAAATAATAAATATCACAAAAAATTAATGCAACAAGAATAATTTGTACAATTAATGAATTGCATGATTAGCAACATTAATAAATAAATAAATAATAATATAATAATATTAATGATAAACTTATAGTTACTTCCATCTACAATAATTAAAATATACAATATTTAAGCATTTTAACTACTTATGATTTTTCTTCTACTTAAATATGTGAATTTTTAATAACAATCACAAAATGCATATTGGTAACAACAACATCTAAATGATTTTTTCATTAATATCTCAACAATTTTCTTTTTCTTTTCTTGCTAGCCAATATACACCAGTATGATTTTTCAAAATATCCAATGAGATTGGTTCATTTATATATCACAGAAGCTGACACATGCCCTTCCTGTAGTCAGAAAAGGCTATGTAATTCATAGACTTCTCATTCATGCATAGCAATGCCACCTATCAGTAGTGGCACCAGAAATTCTCCGACGGGGGGGGGGGGGGGGGGCACTATAGAGAGAGTTAGAGAGTTTATTATATGATTATTCATCAGAAATAGCAACATTATTATTAATAATATTACTGTTAATATTAGTATCATTCCATTTGTTAGTCCTTCTCGTGGTTTTGGAGATCATCGTGCCTTCCTCGGAGTGTATACTATTTTGCTTTCCATAGAATAAAATATGTACAGGGTACACGAAGGAAAATTCTTAAAAAATTAATCTTCCTATTCGTTGATCACGGATATATATACAGTCAAATTTTCTTAAAAGGGCCACCCATCGTGCCATAGAAAATTGGCTCGCCAGAGAGGTAACTTTTTAATAGAAGTTCTATTCCTATTCATGGAGTAAATTACATAACAGCAACGCCATCTATCGGCCCATATGCCAAGAAATTGAATCAGCATATTGTTTTAAAATGCCCCTCTCATATACCAAGTTTTATGCAATTATATACGATAGAATCAGATATATAGCCTTCCCGTTTGAGAGAAAAATTGAAGCACAGGAGCACCATTTATCTGGCTATAGTGCTCAAACTGATTTCACATAGTGCTTCATAATGTCCCTGCCATATACAAAGTTATTTGCAATATTATACAATACAAACTGAGATATAGCCTTCTTGTTCTCAGAGAAAATGGCAGCAGAGCAGCACAACTTTTCTGCCGATATACACCTAAATTAAATCAGCCTAATGTTTCATAATGGCCTGCTCACATATCAAGTTTTGTTCTATTATACAAAATAGAATCTGAGATACAGCCTTCCCTTATATGAAAGAAATTGCAGTACGGCAGCCGCCATCTGTTGAGCGATATAAACCAAAAGTTAACAGACACTAATTTATGTCATGGTGCAACTACATACAAATCTATATGTAATTCTGTTCAGTAGTTCTTGAGATACAATCAGAACAAAATTTTTGTCACACATAGACAGACAGACATTTTCTAAAAATGTCATGGTCAAAATGTGTTCTAGACCTCTGAAAACGTGTAATGTAATGTCACAGAAAACCAGAAACCGACACCAAAACTAAATGGAAAACTGGTGTACAAACGAAAAGTAGACAATAAGACTTCTTCACACACCATAAGTTTTAAGCCAGCACAACCGGTTTCGAAAGGACGTAGCCTTCCTTCATCAGGTGCAAAAAACACGTGCTACTGCCTTGGAGGCAAAAGCAAGACAGTCTTGCTTTTGCCTCCAAGGCAGTAGCATGTGTTTTTTGCACCTGATGAAGGAAGGCTACGTCCTTTCGAAACCGGTTGTGCTGGCTTAAAACTTATGGTGTGTGAAGAAGTCTTATTGTCTACTTTTACAGAAACCGATAATTTTTACGAATCCAATACTTTCTTCTATTGAATATAGGAAGTAAAAACTGGAATGATCCAAATTTGTAAAAGGAAAAAAAAAGCTGCTAACAGGAGAAAAACTGAAAATTTTATCATTTTTCCCCCCTGACAGATTTTAGTAATATGCTCCAATGGGAAGAAGCCTGTGCCCCCCGGACCCCCTAGCTGGCACCACCCCTGCCACCTATCGAACAATATGCATCTAAATTCATAGGTTCCAAGTCTCCGTTATTTTCAACGGAGAATTCATACCGGAAAGTTTTTATAAATGTATTTTGTTTAATTAACTTTAATTTATTCATCAAAAATATCTGTGACAGACTTTTTTTCAAAAATACTGGTGCATAAATCAGATTTAAAAATTAGCAATGTTGGCAGCTATGTAAATTTGAGTCAGTGTAGCTTTTCATACCTCACATTTTAAAAATTACAAAAATCTAGGAAAATATCATAACTTCCATTACACTTTGAATCAAGAGATAGTAAACTAGTATGTTGTGGCCACCACAAGACTTTCTTCTATATTTTCCTATACATATTCAATCAGTAACAATATTTAAAAAAAAAAAAAAATGATTTTTTTTTTTCCTTTCTTTTTTTTTTTTTCTTTTTTTTTTTTTTTTGTGAAAATTAATACATATTCAATCACTAACAATATTTAAAAAAAAAAAAAAAAAAAAAAAATAGAATTTTTTTCTAAGTTTTTTTTTTTTTTTTTTTTGGTTAAAAGTAAAAAAAATAGATAACTTTGTTTTAAATTATCACAGATTTATAGTTCAACCATTCGTTTTAAAGGTATTGACGAGACCTTTCGAATGATACCCATCTTCAAAATTTACCCCCCCCCAGGGGGGGAAGCGATGCCCCCCCATGCACAAAATTTTTTTCCTAGTTACGTACTACTATTATCAATAATTCATATTAATTTTACAAACACAAGTGTAAAATAACTCTTATTATGCACATTTATACGAATTTTTGTCCTATGCTGCCATGTTAAAAATTTAGATAAAATGCTATCACAGCACCACCTGTTGAGCTATTGATCCCCAAATATAATCAGCAACAGTTTATGTCGGGGACCAACTAAATACCAAGTTTGGTAAAATTTCGTTAAAAAAGTTTAAAATAACTCTCATTATGCCCATTTATACGGAATTTTGTCCTATGCTGCCATGTTAAAAATTTGCATAAAATGCGATTACAGCGCCACCTGTTGAGCTATTAATCCCCAAATCTAATGGGCACCAGTTCATGTCAGGGTGCAACTAAATACCAAGTTTGGTTAAATTTCATTCATATGTTCGTGAGATACAGCGTCCACAAAAAAATGATACAGACAGACACACAGACAGACAGACATTTTCTAAAAACTATCAATTCGTGTTCAGGACATCCCAAAACGTGTAGATCCGTCAAAAAACGGAGGTCGAAAATTTTCGCGAATCCAATACTTTCTCTATATTACATATAGAAGAAAGTAAAAATTTAATAAAGCCAAAAGGTATATGCAGTGATGTAGAGCCTTAAAAGATCATTGTAAAGTAGCATTCCATGTTGAGTGTAGAGAAACAAAGTAAGTCAGCTACATTCGAGTGAAAGCCGTGAATAAGGTTGGATCCTAATTGAAAAGTTTCAAATAAAAGATTGAAAGATAATTCAAAGATTTTAACTATAAATAATTCTTTTATTTTAATCTTTTAACAAAGACAGACATTTTCTAAAAATGGTCATATCACGTTCAGAACACCTCAAAATATCTAAATATATCAAAAACTGAAAGTCAAAAATTTTCATGAATCCATTACTTTCTTCTTATATATATAGAACAAAATAATAACTAAATAGATAAATTTACAGTTCACAAAAGATAGAAATATAAATTTGTATTACCTGTTATACCTGCTTTATGACCACTTAGCAAATATAACACACTTGCAGGAGATGGTGTTAACTGGCATATTGATAGTTTTCCATCCAAGGAACTACAAGCTATCAAACTTTTGTCATTGTTTGCAAATCTTACAGCAGTCACTGGAATTTTTACAAAAAGAATGAACAGTTTCAATCAAATCATTATATAAACAGAGCAGAAACTTGAGATTATCAAATTTATAAGTAACATTTTTAAAACATAGCTTACAATTACAAAAAAGGAAAACTATAGTAGTTAAGTTTAGAGAGTGAGATGGGGCAAATTTCTATCATTAACATTGGCATTGCAACTATTTTGCATATAGTTTATTAACAATTGATACTTGATTATTTAATTAGAGGTCTATAATAGTTAGTTATACATAAAATTTAGAAATTGCTTACAATTTTAATCAAAAGATGCTGAGATAAAGCCAAGTTGAGAATCACAAGTGACAAATAACAGTGCCACCTGTTGGCTGATATATATCCAAATTAAGACAGCATTCATTTCCATAATGGTTAGTTTGCATATCAAATTTGGTACAATTAAATGCCATAGAAGTTCAGATTAATCTTCGTATTCACACTAGGTAAATTGCAGTATAGAACACCACCTGTCAGTCAATATGCATCCAAATATAATCAGCATAGTGTTTCATAATGGTCCTTTTACATATCAAGTTTTATGCAACTATATACAGTAGAATCTGATATATAGCCTTCCTATTTGCAGGGAAAACACATATAAGGGTTCAGCATATCAGCAACACCGCAATAAATCCAAACTGAATCAGCATAATGTTTCACGATAGCCTTGTTACATATTAAATTTTGCTGAATTATACAAAACAGAAACTGAGATATAGTCTTTCCTTAAATGGTCAGATTGTGTTCTGGACATTTAAAAATATGTTAATACATTGAAAATTAGAAGTCAAAAATTTTTATGAGTTCAATAATTTCTTCTATTTAATTAAAAAAAAAGTAATAATTGAAAACAAATTTATATTATTTCTTTGTATATATTATATATATATATTTTACTTATTTTATATTTTTATATTTTGTGTAAGCACATACACAAAATAAATAAATAAAAATAAAAATTAGATTATGTATAAAAATCCATTAATTGAAAGTAATAAGTATAAAGATTTTTCTCACATAAGAGTAAAAAAAAAAAAAAAAAAATCATATAGGTAAGTGCTCTAGAGATTGACACTTTTGGAGCAATTTCTGATGCTTTTAATATTTTAGCCATCAGAAACTATTTTTAGAAATCTTAAGTTAATATATATGGTGTGAGAGACTTTCAGAACCACATATATGTTAAAATATATGCATTTGATAATTATTTTTTTTAAATGAATTTTTACTTTACACCCACTCAATGTACCAGACACTGCCAGTTTTTCATTTTACCAGTAACTGGCCTCCTATGTTCCAGTGTTTGACACTACTAGTTTTTTATTTTACTAGTAATAAGCATCCTATACTCTAGTGTTTGACATAAAATGTTAAAATTCTTATATGTAACGCATTCACATTTATTTTTTTACTTATTTATTAATTATTTCGGGGAAGGTGTCAATTACTGGAGCATGTCAATCACTGGAGCACCTACCCTATGAGTTGTTTGTATAATAAAACAACTTCAAACTTAATTTTGCAATCTGAAAGAACAAACTTAATAAAAATGTAAATACAGTTGGTTCTCTGTTTAACGATGCTCTACTTAACGATGATTTCTATTTAAAGACGATATTTCACAGTCCCTACCCCCTTTGCCGCAAAAATTTTCTATTTAACGACGATTTTTTTCTTTTTTTTTTTCCCTTGAAACTTTTATCTGTAATAGAGAAATTTCTTGTTGGAGAAAAAAAAAAATAACTTTCAACAAACACAGAAAGCTTATTTCATACATGCAGTGTTGCAATCATAAAAGTGTTGCAGGGTTTACAAGAACTAGTATGTTGTGGCCACCACAAGACTTTCTTCTATATTTTCCTATATAAATATTCAATCAGTAACAATATTAAAAAAAAAAAAAAAAAATACGATTTTTTTCTAATTTTTTTTTGTTAAAAGTAATACATATTCAACCAGTAACAATATTAAAAAAAAAAAAAAAAAAAAAAAAATTACGATTTTTTTTTTTTTTTTTTTTTTTTTTTTTTTGTTAAAAGTAAAAAAAATCGATAACTTTGTTTTAAATTATCACAGATTTATAGTTCAACCATTCGTTTTAAAGGTATTGACGAGATCTTTCGAAAGATACCCATCTTGAAAATTTACCCCCCCCCCCGGGGGGGTACTTCCCCCCCAGGGGGGGAACCGGTGCCCCCACATGCACAAAATTTTTTTCGCAGTTAACTACTACTATTATCGATAATTCATATTAATTTTACAATCACAAGTTTAAAATAACGCTCATTATGTACATTTATACGAAATTTTGTCCTATGCTGCCATGTTAAAAGTTTACATAAAATGCGATCACAGCGCCATCTGCCGGGCGATTGATCCCAAAATCTAATCAGACCCTTTCCATGTCAGGGTCCAACTATACACCAATTTTGGTTCAATTTCATTCATCGGTTCGTGAGATACGGTGTGACATACGAAATTTTGCGATCACAGCGCCACCTGCTGGACGATTGATCCCCAAATCTAATCAGCACCATGACCCGTCAGGTTCCAACTATATACCAAGTTTGGTTGAATTTCATTCATTAGTTCGTGAGATACGGTGAAAAATACGAAAATTTGTCCTATACTGCCATGTTAAAAATTTACATAAAATGCGATCACAGCGCCACCTGATGCGCTATTGATCCCAAAATCTAATCAGCACAATGCCCCGCCAGGGTGCAACTATATACCAAGTTTGGTTGAATTTCATTCATTGGTTCGTGAGATACGGTGAAAACACTAAACCACAGACAGACAGACAGACAGACAGACATTTTTTAAAAACTATCAATTCGTGTTCAGGACACCCCAAAACGTGTAGATCCGTCAAAAAACGGAGGTCGAAAATTTTCGCGAATCCAATACTTTCTCTATATTACATATAGAAGAAAGTAAAAAGGGGTGGAGGTTACTGTTTCTTGGAAAATCGAATAATGGAGCTGTGCGGGAGTGCAATCACTCTATTGTCCCAAACCCCTTGTCATGTGTAGCAGTTGCCTCCCATTCCTTCCGATAAGGTGGTCTTTGCTTATGCGTGTGTTTATGTTTAGAGACTTAAGGCCGGTTTCCATTGCAGTTGGAAGTTCGAAGTTCAAAAAACCATTAATCACACTCCCGACACAAAGAGCCAAATGTCTTGTTATCAGTTGTAGCTCTTTTTTATCAGATTGCGCAGTTACTTCAAAGGAAAGCATGCAAAATTGACAAAGATATCTGCCTCTGGCCCCTCAATTATCTCAGCTGGGGGTTAGAACCAGGGACTTTCTCCCTTCGAACCAACCGATTGAACCTCTTCCAACCGCTTGACCACATCAAAGGATTCTGAATAGCGCTGCTCGAAACGACTTCCAACCTACCTCAGTGGAAACTGCACTTTAGTGAGTGTGTTGCGTTGAAAGTGAGTGTGTTGTGTTGAAGTACGAAGTGAGCCGAACATTATGGCATCAAAGCGAAAACATCTCAGTCTACACCAAAAGGTGAAAATTATTGAAGAATGGGAAAAAAGCATTGGAATGACGAAAGTGGAATTTGAAAAAAAATTGAATTATCTGAGTCTACTTTCAAAGGCATTTTAGCAAGCAGAGAAAAAAATGTTGAATCAGCACAAAAATTCTGTTTCGGATCCACATCCAAGCGTAAGAAAGAACCCAGCCATTAGACTTGGGTATCATTCGCAGCAGGAAAATTAGAAAATTTACAATCTTGGAAGCAATACACATGA
Organism: Salticus scenicus; assembly: GCA_963930645.1. Lineage (NCBI taxonomy): Eukaryota > Metazoa > Arthropoda > Arachnida > Araneae > Salticidae > Salticus > Salticus scenicus. Next base: position 162,768,365 of record OZ005652.1, read on the forward strand.
TATCATCAGCTTGGAAAGAAGTTTCTTCATCCACAATAAAAAACTGCTTTCGCAATAACGGCATTCACAAAGAACTTGACGTAGAGCTGCAATGTATGAACGTCTTGCTTTTGCCTCCAAGGCAGTTGCACGTGTTTGCACCTGATGAAGAAAGGCTACGTCCTTTCGAAACCGGTTGTGCTGATTTAAAATTTATGGTGTGTGAAGAAGTTTTAATTTCTTGCTGCAATGTATGGTGTAGAAATCAATGAAGATAACATTACCCATGATCATGAAGAATGGAGATGGTGTTGTTCAATGTGAGGATATTTCAACTGACAATTTCTTCCAGTGTGATGAATCAGTTTTAACAACAGACTATAGAAATGTAGAACAAATTTATGAGGATTTAGTAAACAAAACTATAGTGTCGGACGAAGAAAGTGAAGTTGAAGAAACTGAAAATGAGATACCGCCACCATCTTACAAAGAGGCAACTTCAGCTGTAGATGTTCTCCGACGTTATATTGTCTCATCAAATGTGGAAGACGACACATTTAATATTTTAGACAATCTTGAAAAAAGAATAATGAAAACCAGGGCAGAGTTGAAGCAATCAACACTTTTTGATTTTTTAAAAAGTTAGTTTATTGTATTTTTTGTACCCATTTTTAATGTAATTTTTGAAAATAAAGTTCAGTAATTGTTAAAAAAAACATAACATTTTTAAACATGCCAATATATAGAGAAATATATTAACAGTCCTAAGCCTGTAAAGTGTGAAGGAAAATGTTATGCACATAATTTTTTCACATATTCTGTTTAAGGACATTCTCTACTTAACGACGATTTTTTACGGTCCCTTGAAAGTCGTTAAATGGAGAACCAACTGTATATACTTTTATTTTAAGTATTTTTTTTTTGTTTAACTTTCACAAATATTTTTATGCAAGGCAGCAGGATCCCTAACTTTGGGTTTGTTTATCAAGATATTCATTTAGAAATTCAAAATTTTATAAATTAAAGGTTTGTTTTTATCCATGTCCGAGTTGAGTGGATAGATGGCGCAGGTGATGCCAAAGGGTCTGTTAGTAAACATATTGTCACAGGAATATTTTCTACAGGAATTTAAAATCTCTTTGACTTTTCCAGGTAGATAGACAACCTATATAGTAGACTAAACTTCATTAAAATAAATCTAAAACTTTACCAATTTTAAATTTTTTCCTTATACTTTGTATAAGGAAGTATTGTAATCCCGATTTACAAATTTTTTTTTTAAATCTCGCATAGCTTAAAAATGAATGATCATAGAACATTGCAAATTTATATTTTTGACTGTCATGATGTCTAATTGTACACCTGCAACTTTCGTCTTAATATGAGCTCCTGTTTTAGAGAAATCTGCAATTTTACATGATTTTTTGCGATGTCTGTCTGTATGTATGTGTGTATGTATCTCGCATAACTCAAAAATGGTTGGTCATAAAATGTTGTAAATTGGTATATAGGTTTGTTATAACATCTAGTTGTGCGCGTCCCTTTTCAGTCTTTCTGTGTCTTCGTTTTGGAGATATTTACGAAAATTATATTTATTATTATAGATGACCAAAAATATAAAAATTTTAGCGATTATATATGACTTATCAGCATAGAGATTTTAAAAGAAGCTAAAGATAGAGCCCATAATGATACTGTTATGAAAGTTGCCAGCATTTTTTTTTATTATAATAAATCAAAATTAACAAGAGCAGCTTATATAGAAAATAAAATATTAAATTTACTGTTCACAAAACATTTTACAGATCCAGTTATTTTATTAATATTACCTGCATCTTTATGCTGATCAAAGATATGGTGCACACCAGTAAAAGCATAGTTTTCAGATATAGATGTACCTCCAACTAAGGCACGGCTAGCATCTGCTAAACGAGTGGGTACTACACCTTCTTCTGTGACTAAGCCATTTTTCTTAGAATACTTTCTATTTTCTAAGAATTCAATGCGATTTTCAAATGAATCACTTGTCTAAAAATTATTATTAAAAAAGAAAAATATGTTAATCATGATATTTTACTTAATAATAATGCTAAAAAAAACTAGTTTTATTGCAATTACCTCAAGAGTAACTCTGCTATTGCTACGTGCTCCCATACTACGGCTTCTGAGACTTCTGAAATATAAGAAGATAATTTAACAAAATATTATAATTGTGTAAAACTAATAGTAAAAGTTAATTTTAATATTATTTACGATTGATCCAGAGATACACCATATCGCTGAGCTAACAGTTGACTTCTAATGCGCAGATATTGCTTTCTAACAGCAGGATTATTCTGTAAAAAAATCTATTTTTAAAATAAATTATGAGAATAACAAAATGAATAACTTAACTATATTATTAATTTTTCTTTAGATTTTATATTTTGCAATTATAAAAAATAGAGAAATGCTGTATGTGTAAGGCCTTCAATTTTCATGTAAACCAGGGTTCAAAATTAGCAGTCGTTAGGCATATTTTGCACCTAGAAATTAAAGCTTGGTAGCCATAAATTTTCATTCAGTTGTCATTTTTGACGCCTAACTTCTGACCAGATTAAAAAAAAAAAAATCTTTATTATTTACAAAATGATTGTTTTTTGTTATCTTAATAAAATACTTACATTGTCAGTTTAAACACACATACATAAGCTCAATAAAAACCAGTAAGTACAAAAATACATAAATTCTATTTTCAAATTTTTTTTTTTTAATTTACAAAAAATTTCAAGTATCCCTTTTTTTCTTTTCTACCTGATGCAATCACATTGTTTATCTACATATAGGGTAGGTGCTCCAGTAAGTAATTGACATCTATCCCGAAATAATTAATAAATAAGAAAAATAATAAAATCATATATTTTACATATAAGAATTTTAACATTTTATGTCAAATACTGGAGCATGGGGTGCTAATAATTGGTAAAATGAATAACTAGCAGTGTCAAACACTGGAACATAGGGTACCAATTACTGATAAAATGAAAAACTGGCAGTGTCAATTACTGGAACATTGAGTGGGTGTCGAACAAAAATTCATTAAAAAAAAAAATGTTATCAAATGCATATATTTTAACATATATGTGGTTCTGAATGTCTTTTATGCCATATGTATTAACTTAAGATTTCTAAAAATATTTTCTGATGACTAGAACATCAAAATCATCAGAGATTGCTCTAAAAGTGCAAATTGCTGGAGCATTTACTCTAATCAAAAATTTATTATGATAATTTCTAAAATAATGAATTAATTCAAACTAAATTTGGGCTTATAAAAGCTAAGAGTATAAATTAACCCTTTCAGGACCATAAGATTTCCAAGACTAAATATGCCAATACAACACAATATTTTAGCTATTGTGGGTGTAAAGTAAGAGAATATCACCAGAAAAACATAGCAGGGTGTATAGGTTTCCTATAATTTCATGGGAAATATTTTCCCTATAGACCATAAAAGTAAATAAACGAAGAGTTAGGTTTATTATATCGGTATTTTATTTATTGCTTTGTAATACAAATTTATTGCTTTGTAATATAAAAATTATCAGAAAAGTAAAATAAATAGCTAGTTATGGTATTCTACGAAACAATTTCGTTTACTTGTGAAGCACAAGTGGACATTGCACATAACACATTTATTATGTGTCCTATTTTCTATATGTTTTTTTTTATTCGTTTCGAAACACATTTGCTGCCTTGGACATACGTTTTATTTTGACATTCAGTAAAAAAAATATCGATTCAATAATAATTGAACAATCGATAACAATTTTTGTAGAAGGGAAAAATATTTCCCTTGGGTGTGAAAGGGTTAATAATAATTTAAAAAAAAGTTAAAATGATTATTTTCTGGTAATTTTCCTTTTCTTTGAAGATGTATACTTGGAATTCACCTGAATTTAAAAATAAGTTGACCAGCAGATAATTACATTTTTTTCTACTGTTTATTCTTTTAATTTAATTTTAATACATATATATTTTTTTTTAATATAAATGTATTCATATTTAAAATTTTGTGTTTGTACTTATAATTTAAATTATTAATAATAATAATATAAAACTAAGTTTTATCCTATTATGAACCCAATAAATTTTTTTAAAAAATGCATCTGAGTAGACCATTTCAGCAACTTAAAAAAAGTTATTAAGTGCCACTGACGCCTGCCCTTAACATTCTGATTTCTAACCCTGATGTCAACATGTACTTTTATCATCATATCAGTCGCTGATTTCATCAAATCAATTTCTCAATATGCTGCTTGAAGAAATGTTAATGCAAGAACAATAAATTTTATGGTTTTAATATATTTACAAACTTTTTTTTATTAACACTGTGCCTATTCTCCACTTATGAAAAAAAAACTTTTTGATTCATATTCAACAGCATCTTTTAATATCTTAAACATACACAGACAAAATTGCATTAAAAAATTCTTCAGGAAAATATTTTTCAAGGTAATTAGTTCTTTAAAAAAACTATAGATGTATACTGAATGTTCTGGCTGAATACCGAATATTTTGCAGGCCGAATAATAACTATTTGGCTGACTGGCTACTCTTAGGTGATAATGTGCAAATTTTTTCTTACTTCTGCAATACCATTGTTTACATTTAGTAGATAGTATTTTTTTTTTTTTTTTTTTTTTTTTTTATCATGAAAAATTAATATAAAAAGTACAATTCAGAAGGAATGGTTTATATTTAAAAATAGAAAATTATAATTTGCAAAATTAGAAATAATACCGAAATTTCATCATTTTTCATTCCGATTATTTTGTGTGCTAGAGAACTGAAATTTGGTCAAAACTGAGTCCCACTCTTACAAGTTATTTAAGTAAAAAAATAAACTGCTATAATGAGTAAACATGAACCCTGGTATCATTTAAAAATTCTTACCTCTTGTTTAGCATTTTCTCTTAAAAGTTGACTCCTTCTTCGAATATAAAGAGTACCTATATTAAAAAAATAAATAAATAAAAGTAAGAGACATGTAAAGCATAACTTTCCTTTCAAACAATTTCATAAATGGAGAAAAAATGTATAACTCTCTAGTAAATTAAGCAAGCAATTTAAAAAGTTAAAAGAATTGTCAATGAGTTTGATCATTTGAATATTTATATTAACCCCTTCTCAGCTTATCCCAAGCTCTGCTTGGGTAGGCGTAATGCAGAAAGCCAACTTTAAAGGTAATTTTTACTTGTATTTAAATATGATTTGACCTTTTTTTTTAGGAAATGTTAGGTATATGTGAATGGTGTTATTATTACATTTAATTAAAATATAAAGCTCGAAGCACTTAACTTATTAAATACAAAAATGATAAACCTTACTGTTCAGATGACAGCTGTAGTACATTTGACGTGGATCCTCACTGTTATCGGCAGCTTGCTCTGTGGTGAAAACTATTGCAAGTGTGAGTGATGTTTCTGTCGCTGGGCTTTTCCTTCCATCAGATCCATACTGATTGAATGTTACGCCACCTGATGAAAGGAAAGGCCCAGCAAAAGAAAGATCACTTGCAACAGTTTTCACCACAGAGCAAGCCCCCGATGACAGTAGGGATCCCCACCAAAAGTGCTATGGCCATCATCTAAAGCATTAAGGTTTATCATTTTTGTATTTAATATGGTGTTATTATGTTTAAAAAAACGTATATCTATGAAAATAAGCATTAAAATTTTTAACAATTTTTACTTCAAGCCTAGAATAAATTCAGCCGGAAAGAAAAATTAAATATGACCACATTTTTTTTTTTTTTTTTTTTTTTTTTATGTATGGATAGGAAATTTTTCCATAAATAATCTGAAAGTAGATTTTAACTTATTTAATTCACAAATTAATTTGTCTTTTTTTCTAAAAAAATTTACTTTTTGTATAAATATCTGTCACAGAAATTATTTTATCTTTTTGCTTAAAACTCTTACATTGTTGTGGGCTGCAGGTTGTGTTCTATTAAAGGCAAAATTGCCCTATGTATAGGCCTGACTTCCTTCATATAGTCATTAAGAGATATTATTTTACACACTTGCACACTGCAAATAACACTGGAAATCCTTCAATTCATCTAATTAAAAATTTATCTTGAAAATTAGGATTCTATTTCATAATGAGTGTGTGAGTGTTAAAGCAACAATGAAATATAACACATTTAAAATGGCATTGGTATGAGATTTTGAAAATAGAAAATCTTGAAATCAATTATTGAGCTATTAATAAAATTTTTTTTACATTTATTAAAAGCTTGTCTAAAATATATTGATTCAATTGAGATTTTTAAAAGGATATTTTTTCAATTTTCATAAATATAAAAATATATTAGTTTCTTTTTCCATATGCATGGTCTTAGTAACATTCTTCTTTCACTTGGCAACATATGTCACTTTGTTGACATGCTAGCATAAACCATATTCATAAATCTAAATGATAAAAATTAGATAATAATCAATGGTTACAAAATTCTGGTAGAAAATAATGCTGACTCTAGACAAATTTGGCAGGCTCCCGAAGGCCTTTTTAAAAACATATTTTAGCACCTGGCAGCCCTTTTCAACCTTTTTTCAGAGCCTTGATACCTTTAGATACTTTTCTTCCTTACATGCTGCTTTTTGGGGATAATTTTAGAGCATTTTTTCAAGTATAAATTTTATTTTAAATTTAAATTAACTAACACTTTTTTTTTCTCTTAAACTTCCATACCCAAGGGTGAAACTACCTAGCTTGCAAAAACCATGAAAACTGTTCCTTGCATGCAGAGAGAGAGAGAGAAGTCTTATTAATGATATATCATAGGGTTAAAACCCGAATAAACTACTACGTCAGAAACGCCAAAGAAAAATATTGGAAATGCATACAGCTGTTTCGGTAGCCTAAAGCGTACCGTCTTCAGTGCATCCTTTTTGCACTGAAGATGGTATAAATATATCAACCTTTACACTCCAATTTGATCTAAATTGGAGTGTTGATTAACATTCACAGTTGATGAATTCATGAATAAAAATTCCTAAAAAATGAAATTTCGTGGTCTATGGAGTTGTGCTACGATTATTATTGTCTCACCTGATGACTCGGTGACTTTGCCAACGAATATTATGCGAGAAGTGCCTAGCTGGTTGTCAGCCAGGGTAGCTCAGTGGTAGAGCATCCCTGCGTTAAGCGGAGGTGCCCGGGTTCGATTCCCGGCTCTGGTATTTTTCGCATAGTTGGTAATAAATAAATATATCAACCTTTACACTCCAATTTGATCTAAATAAATATTCATAGTTGAATAAAAATTTCTAAAAAATAAAAAAATTCTATTTTTTCTTTTAAAGATTCCCAACACTTTTGTTTCGATTTAACTTGAGATAATCAAATTTTTATACGCATTTACACAAGTCTTTAAAAAACAGTGGTATTTAAAAAATTATAAATCAATCTTGTTCCTATATTGGAGTATGTTATAGTTTTATTCTTAAATTACTAATGTAATTTATGAATAAAACTATAAAATAATCCAATATAGAGTTACTTCAAAGTAACTAAGAACAAGATATTTTTCTGTATTCCTACATCAATAAATAAAAATTTCATTTCATTTTGTAATAAGCATAACTATTTTATTCGTCAAATCTAACTTACTAACAGAGTTGTCAACCCTTCGAATTTTTGTATCATAATTTCTTTTAAATTTATCTTCGTCTTAATCACAGAATTTACGATAATAAATAAAAATAATGTTTTTGTGAAAAATATTATTGATATTCAAAAATCCGGAGGGTTGATAATTCTGCACTAATTATTTATGCAGTTTACATACCTTGTCTTGAAATATTTGCAAACCATTTTTTACACTGAACTGCATTGCTTGATATTTCGTGAAAACTCATATTTTCACGGCGACTGTCCGATTTACAAAATGGAACGACGATGCAATACACCATATTATTTAAAAAAAAAAAAAAACTCACATTTGTTAAATTAATAAAACATAAACCATAAAGACCTCAATTGAATGGCAGGATATAAACAGAACTTTATGTACGGTATCAAGCGCCATCTACAGGCTATGTTTTTCTTGTACTGTTGCCAAGTTTTCCAGCAACTCGACAGGCATCTACTTAAGGAGGCTCTGGTTCACCATTCGATACAGCCAACAGCAGATTGAGCTTCCCAGTTTTGCGAAATTTTTGAAATTAAAGACTAAATCCTTTTCATTTGAAAAAGAGGACAGAGGACGAAAAACATAAAAAAGAAGACTTTTTAGTCCTATAATGTTTTTTACATTTAAAAGGGCAGAGCGATGATAAAGAAGACTGTCCTCTTAAAAAGGGGATGTCTGGCCACCTTACCTAAGATTAGCATGATTTTACGCTTTTAAATCGATTATTATTATTTTTTTTCTTTCTTGTAGCACCGTATACAGTAAAAATTCTATCTACATTTAAACCGAAATTTTACTCGCCACAGTAAAATTTCCACTCGCCAATGGCAAGCTGGTGAGCAGAAATTTCGTACCCTGGTCTAAACACATACGTGTTAATTTTTACAAAAACTTTTATGCCTACAATCTGTTTTCTTCATAACACTATTTTTTGTTGAGCAAATGATTAAGCAAATTTTGAAATTTCCTATTAGTTATTTATTTCATTTTTTATTTAGTTTTTAAAATCCATGGTTAGTTGCTACACAGGGTAGGCAAGTTTCTTCCAAAGTAGAAAAGAAACAGCTGGAAGAAATAGGTTGCAAACTGGAGAATTTATAAAAAATATTATTTCACCGTTTACAGGGTTGGCCAATTTTTGCCGAAGTGGAAAAAACCATGGTAAAAACCGCGGAAAAAACTGCCCCGGCAAAAATAGTTTTTGCCACAATTTTTGCCAGTGGCAAAAATTACCAGTATTTCAAACAGGGTTTTACGGATTTTAATTACACAATTTTAATGTTTAAATCATAATTTTAACAAATTAAAACCAGAAATTTAATTACACTCTTGATCAACTGATTCTTATGTAGTTCATTAAAATAATGCATTCTAAAATTTCTTTAAAATGAAATTTTTAATATCAACAATTAACATAATTTTTTTCATTTTTAAAAATATTTAAATTACCTATCTAAAAAATATTCTTCAATAATTACTAGAATATTTTTGTTTTTCAATGTATTACATATTTTTGTTTATAGTGGGGAAAAGTCAAATATTGAGTCAATTAATTGACTCAGCTGTTCTAAAATTTGCCAGTCAGTCACTGATCACATGCATTTTTTGGAATTTAAATGTAAATTGCAAGTAAACTCTCTCTCTCTCTGAATATGTCTTACTTAAGATTTTTTTTACTTCAATAAAATAAAAATATAATTTTGTAGTTTTATTTTTATGATTATGTTCAGGGACTAACAAAGTTTCAATATCTTAGGACCAAGAAATAGCGAATTATTTCTATGACAATACTCACAGCAAAACTTAATAATATTTCATAATTGTATAATGAATGCAGGTCATTCACATATTTTACAGTGAATAAATGAACTATTCAGTTAAAAATGTGAACTAAGTAAATTTTTAAGAAAATAACTATTTTGTATTTATAAAGATAAAAACACACTATTGGGGGGAAAAAAAATCCACATAAATAAATATTATTTTTACCTTTAATATGATCATCAAATATATTGAGTGCTTAAGTTCTGGCTTTAAAATGCTATTTGTCTATTAATTTTTCAGAACAGAATTCCTTTAAAGAGAATCCATTTGATAAATATCATACTATTTAAACTTTCTCGTTGTAAATTCGAACATGGTTTGCTTTAGATAGTGTTTATGATGCTTGAATCTTGTTTAACATAAAGATGTTGACATGGAAAGTATCAGTATAGTAGTAAGAAGATTTATCAAATATGGGAATTTATCTTTCATGAAAAAACATCTTTCAAAAACAGAAATAATTGTTAAATTTTTCAGAAAACATTAAACTCATACTATTCATTCAATACATCAGCAATGTCATCTTTTATACCAAGACAAGAAAGTGGGTGGAAAAACAAAAATATACATAAAAAATATTGTAAATGCATGAAATTTTTTTTGTCAGTCTGCTGTAACTGGTCACCAATGGATATTTATAGTCACCCTGGCACCCGGAATTTGTCGGACACTGGTTATATATTAATATTAATTAATTAATTACAATTACTTTTTAAATTAAAAAAATCTTCAAACATTTTTTTCATTGAGGTGCCAAAGTGTAAAGGGTGAAAATTGAATGGGATTGTGTTGTTCTAATTTTATTTTTTCACTTCTCCTAATTTTTTCCATTTTTGCCAATTTTTACCATTTTTGCCGCTTTTTGCCTGGTTTTTTTCCACTTTTTGCCACTGTCCTGGCAAAAATGCATTTTTGCCGGCAAAAACCCAACCCTGACCGTTTATAAAATTACCATGTGGATCAAGGTCAGGAAAGAATAACCTATGGTATGCTAGCTAATGTGCTAACAAGTGAAAAGAATTTAGGTAGACCAGGTGCAGGCCTTTGTTTGATGGAAAGAATGAATCACATGAAGTTCAGGGTCAATTCAACTGACCAAGGATATAACAATGTCTACGGATATCAAAGAGCTTAAATTTAAGCTCTTTGATGGATATGCTACAAAATGGAGAATACAAACCAGAATGGAAAAAATGAGCATTCTGGAAAGGAAAAAGAAGATCAGAATTATACTTAGAAGTAGAAAGTAAACACATCAGAGTCAGGTTCACATCGGGAAAATGGGGGGAGCAGTATTTTTTCTTGGAAAAGGGCAAGGAGGGCAGGATTTTACCAGAAAAAGGGCATCGGGGTGGGTCGCCCCGCTGAAATGCTCTAGAGCAGCGGTTCCCAACCTTTTTAGTTGTGCGGACCACAAATTTTATAAAAAAGACTTTGAGGCCCACTAACTACTTAATATACAAGTAAAAATTATAATGGCAAATAGACATATATATATGTTATATATATATGTATATACTGGGCAGATAGATCAGTAATTAGTAAAAGATACTGTACAAGAAGAATTATTAATAATAATAATAGTAATAACTTTATTGTATTTACTTAGCTGTAACCTCTGTAATAAATTTCAAAAACAAGTGATCAAAAAAAAAAAAAAAAACTTAATGAGATTTTTGGCGTTCTTTGTCCTCCAGGAGTGAGTCAATATCTGTATTGAAACTGGATAGTTTAAGCCTCAAATCCCTCTCAACATTCAATTTATTACTATATTTATTTTTCAAAAAAACTAAAGTTGAAAAAGCTCGTTTACATAGATAGGTTGTTGAAAAGCCCATCAAGTGTCTCAGTGCAATTTTTGCAATAGCTGGATAATCTTGCCGAACGTTTATCCAAAACGTGACCAATGGTGTTGCTTTAAAAAGTGATTTTAGAATCTGCTCACATGATAGTTCTATTAACGTGTCTTCCACTCTTTAAGATAATTTCAATTTTTTCAGGTAATTTTTTTCAAAGGGATTTCTGATCAATTGGATTTCATCTGATGAAATCCCTGAACAACAGCCAACACGTTTTCCTTATTGACTACTACGGACCACGGAAATCTTGAGTAACACCACACCTCACTAGTGAATCGTCCTGAAAAACTGGTATTTGACCTCAATATTCCACGGCCCAGTACCGCACTGCCCGCGGCCCATGGGTTGGGAACCGCTGCTCTAGAGTGATCCCTGGTATTTCCTGGCACAGAAAGGTATTTTTGGCTAAATGGAAAGGTTTGAAAGTCTTCCAAACTTTTCAACCACCACTTCAAAGGACACTGTTCTAGTACTGGCTGGGAAAGAAAATTACTAATTTCTTTTACTACACATAGAGAGGAATTTTTTATAGATATAGAGACTTCACTCTGTGATTGGCTTGCAATCTCATTAAAGCATGCCCATGAAGAATATGAATTTGAGAATTATATTACTGAGCAATTTTTAGGCTGAACAGAGCTGAATATTTTTTTTCAGAATAAAATAATGCTTTAAAAAATTAAAAATTTGCATTTATATATGTTTTATAAAAAGAAAATAATACATTTTGATTGTGAAATATACAATCAAAATGTATTGTATGTGCATATAATGCATACTATATTGTGTTTTTAAGCGACAATGAGTTCATTATTCAGTGGCCGAATATTTGGTATTTAGAAATTTGGCTAAATGCCTATTCTTTACATCATCAAGTTATACAAAAGCATATTTTAGAATTTGGATCTGTATAAACTATAAATAACTGATATTGTTACGTACATTTTTTTTTCTTCATGAAGTAATAAAGGAAATTTAGAAATTTATTTATAGTATATTATAATGAAGCATGTCAAAACTAATGATAACTAACAGGGTGGATCAAACATAAAAGCTGATACTTATGTCTTTCTGGCTAAGCTTTACTATAAGGCACCCATTGGCGATTTGTGATGCTGTGTTGCAATTCAGTGTATCGACACTGTTTAGTGTATCGGAATTTTGATTAACCGTCGCGGAACTTTCTTTTTCTTTTTGCACCGACCATTCGTGTATGTTTATCTTATCACAATGCGGCCCAGCTGAATGATTTTTTTTTTTTTTATGTGTTTTTGAGATTTAAAAATAATTTTTTCGAGTGTATTTTATTATTACTATTTAGAGAAAATTTAGTGCATGGTAATAATTGATGCAGTACAGATTTTCATGCATGCACCACATATTAGGGGTATTTAGTGATGTTTTTTTGGTTTTAATACAGGGATACTGACTACTGCGGTATTGATTTTTATGCATTTTCTGATTCATACGCTACGAATTAAGGGTATCCAGTGATTTTTTTTTTTTTTTTCAATATCGGGATACTGACCGCTGCAGTACAGATTTTTATACATTTTCCTATTCATGCGCTTATGAGTTAGGGGTATCCAGTGATGCTTTTTTGGTTTTAATATTAGAATACTGATCGCTGTAGCACGGATTTTCATGCATTTTCAGATTTGTGCACAACAAATAAGCTGCATCCAGTGATTTTATTTATCTATTGTGATTGTTTCTATACAGATTTTCATACATTTTCAGATTCAAGTAAGGATGTAATTTTGAAAATTTGTGGAAAATCTTCAAGTTATACATAATTCATAACATTGAATTTTATGTGCTAAAGCTTGAAAGCCCTCCGATATATTTATTTTTTGTGGTGAAGCAGCTCAAATTTCTATTAATTGCTGTTTATTTTATTAATCTTAAATATGCTAAATTTATTTCAGTGAATTTCAAAACAAGCACCAGAGTGAAACAATAGTTTACTTTATTAAAATGTATTTTTGATGTTTTGTAATGATTCAGAGTATCAATTCACAGTATCGACTCATCCAGTGAACTGTACTAATGGGTGCCTTATAATAAAGCTGTTCTGTGTGTATTTAATTATTAAATTCTTTTTTTTAAGTATGTCGACAAAAACTGAGACATACATTCCTAAGTTTTAATTTTAAAGAAAACCCAAGTTTTTACTTTTCACTTTTCTTTAAATATAAAATTAAAAGTAGAAATATATTCATGAATCATATGTAAAATATTATGAGAATACGTGCTTTGCAACTTGCAATATTATATATAGCTCTGTTTTTGCATACACAATTTCAAGAAATAGAAAGGTAGAAAAGTATAGGTATAAACTAAACTTTCTTTTGTCTTGAAGTGCAGTTTTTACATAGAGCAATTTTGTTTATCGATTTAAATAGTTGAGGGGTTTTCTTTTTTTTTTTTTTTTAATTTTCTTTAAATAATGCTTAACTTAGACTATTTTATGGTTAGAATATGATCATCATATTAATTTGTCAGAGAACTGATTTCCTTAAATAAAAAAAAAAAAAAAAAAAGAAAAGAAAAAAGAAATCATAAAAAAAAAAAAAAAAATCATAATTTTATAGTTAACATTTTCGTATTAGCCGATTACGTCTAAAATGTTCTCTAAAAAGAATTATTCAATTCCAAGTAAAATTACAATCAAAACTTACGAAAATGGGTATTGTTTGGAGCTCTGTAAGTATTATAACGAGCATCCAATGCCAAGACTTGCTGCCATACAGCCCCCATATTCAAAAAATATTTATGCACTAAACAGTTTCAAATAACAAATAAAAAGTTTGAAAAATGTATAAGTAATCCGTGAATTTCAACGCAAAATACAGGCAATTAAATTAACACTGTTCGCTTTCGATCTGTTCACAATCATCATTCAGATTTAGCGCAGGAGTAACGTTTTGTGCTTTGTTTACAAAACAATTCCAATGAAATTTTTATTGCTAAAACACCGAAGTGCCGGATAAACTGCAAAAAGAAAATTTGCTAGCGCCATCTTACGTCATCATTTCTTATGAATAATGATTATTTAAAAAAACTTATTAAAAACCAATTTCTTATTTTTTCTAATTATGCATTTTATTATTATTTACGTACACTTCATTAGCTTTAAAATCCAAATTTTAAAGTTATTTTCTTAACTCATGAAATCCAAATAATTATCCGAAAAATCCATAATTATTTATTGATAGTTGTTATATATTTTTTAAGAGACATAATTATACTCTTATATAACTTATATATTATCTCATGTTCTTTTAATAGAAATAATAATAGTTAAAAAAAAAAACTAATGGAATCTTTTAGGGGGGGGATGAATAAATAACGCCATCTTGTTTCCCCTTTTGAGTGCTCGTAGCTCGTAGAGGTGGAGTACTACAAATTTGACATAGTGCATCTGTGTGTTTTGGGGTGATTAGTGGGGTTATTTAAATTTCTTATAAAAGAATTATCATAATTTTCATATAATTAATTGAAAAAAATTAGAAATAATGCAAGCTATTAAATGTGTTGTTGTAGGTGATGGGTAAGTGCTACTTTAATGTTTCTGTATAAATTGCATATCTCATTAGCAATCAAATATTGTTAATTGATCTTATATTTGTTACAAATATGCATTTTTTTATTGCATTTATGATATCCATAATTTCCTTTTAGTTTTTAATAAAATGCATTGATAAGTTTTCCTTGAAGGATGTGAAAATCATGTTGATTAAAAATTATGTCATCCTGTTTTTCTCGAGAAAATATATTTTTTGTATTATAAAAAAGAAAAAAAACTTGTATATTAGTAAATTATATCTTTCGCTTGGGTGTTAAAAAGCTTTAATTACATATTTGTAATAATTTTATTCTTAAAGATAAATATTTTGATTGAATTCCTGCTATTAAAGTTATCGATTTTTTACAAATTTAAATGCACTCGAATATGAAAAACGATAAAAATATGCATTTCTGCAGAAAAATGCTTAATATGTTACATTTTTTGCTTCATATGAAAGCATCGAACAGTTGTTTTAATACCGTAGGATGTATAAGGTCAGATCAAGTTAAAAACTTGCATGACTGCAATATTTTGATAAGAAATTATAATTAACGATTTCATTAATAA
This sequence comes from Salticus scenicus, assembly GCA_963930645.1. Classification (NCBI taxonomy): domain Eukaryota; kingdom Metazoa; phylum Arthropoda; class Arachnida; order Araneae; family Salticidae; genus Salticus; species Salticus scenicus. The sequence goes on from OZ005652.1 coordinate 162,783,843, forward strand.
CAGTATTTTTTCTGCAAAAATTATTTTTCTAATTTCAGCTTAAACTTTTGTCTTTAAAATTAACACGCATAATTATAAAATCCATTGTTTGTAAATTTTATAAATCCTTGTTTTTTAATTTAAATATTTCATTAAATAAAAAGTGTTGAGAAACTGCGACACCTAACCTTTATTCAGTGAAAGTAATTCATTTAATTTAATTCATATGTAATAATGCTTTATAAAACATATTTCTAATAACTGTAATTAGAAAGCCATATCTGAAATAACTATTTTATTATTTTATGTAGGTACAATCTGCAGCAAAATTATTAGAGTGCTAGCAATAATTCCTATATTAAAAAAGTACACTTAATACTGTTTCGTTAAATAAATCCTTGTCGAATCATGTTCTTAGACTAACTAAAAATATGACTTGATTAGGATTTGATAACTTAACAAACTTAAGATAAAAGAATGCTACTCTAATATTTTAAATGAAATAATGCATATTTAAAAGGACCCACATTGTCCTTCTTGCCTTTATTGGTATTAAAGTACACCAAGCCCTTCTTACTTTACTTTGGATTGATAAGATTGAATAAGGTAAACGAACATTAATATAATATGTGCGTATTCAATAGCTTGGCTCTTTTATATTCACAATATCTTTGTGTTTCACTGCTGAATGAATAATTTTTGAAAGTTGAACACCAATGCTATCAGTAGTGTGACCAGAAAATTTTTTGGGAGGGGCAAGATTAAATTTCTGTATGTTTTAGAGAAAATTTTAATGTTTACATCTGTAAATGGCTGCTAAGCTTACAATTTTAATAAATAATTAAATTAAAATAGATATGAATCAAAGAAGGATGGTACCTGACCTGCTGTGTTTTTACGCTACTTAGGTGATGAGATAGATGAGTGTTCTCCTTTTATTTATATTTATTTTATTTTGTGGACTGTACATTTCATAAACCATTTAGTAAGTGGTGAAGAAAGTGCCTTTTTGTCTATCAATGTGCCCTTTTACTCACAAAAAAGTGCCCTTTTTTTGAAAAAATGTGAACACTAAGTATTATACTGATTTAATAGAACGTTTTAATGTGAAATTGAAAGAAAAGTGGCCCTATTTGTTCAAGAAAAGTGTTTTTTCATCACAACAATGTGCCAGCACACTCGTCTGCAGTTGCAGCCGCTAAATTGGTTGAATTAAGATACAAATTGCTCCTTCATGCACCCTACTCTTCTGACTTGGCCCCTAGTGATTTTTTTTTTTTTTTTTTTTTCCAAATTTAAAAAGGGCTTGGTGGAAAGAGATTTCCTTCAAATTCTGAGATCATTAATGCCACAAATGCCTATTTTGAGAAGTTTTTTTTAATCCTTCTAAAATAGAGGTGCACAACCTGCGGCCCAGTAACCATCAATTTGCGGCCCGCAGAAGGACTGGCATTTTAGGCAGCACAACAGGTTGTATCACTAGACTGACGTACAAATTTGCAGTCAGGGTGCGTGGGATAACCACGAGAGTGCTCCTGCTGTCATACGAAATTGCTCCCCAAACCATAACTACAGGAGTAGGCCCTGTGTGTCTAGGCCGCAGACAGGTCGCTAGCAGGCGTTCATCCGGCCTCCTTCTAACCAACACACGGCTATCACTGCGACCAAGGCAGAACCAGCTTTCATCAGAAAACACAACAGATCTCCACTCCGTCCTCCAATGAGCTCTAGCTTGACACCACTCACGTCGCAAACGGCAGTGGTTTGGAGTCAGTGGAATGTACGCTACAGGGCGTCTGGCTCAGAGCTGTCCTTGAAGTAACAGATTTGCAACAGTTCGTTGTGTCACTGTGGTGCCAACTGCAGCTCGAATCTTAGCTGCAGACGCAGTACGATTAGCCACAGCCATACGCCGAACACGGCGGTCTTCCCTCTCAGTAGTGCCACGTGGCCGCCCGAAACCCAGTCTTCTTGAGGCAGTACCTTCCCTTGACCACTGCTGCCAACACTCATGCACAGTGGATACATTCCTGCCAAGTCTTTCTGCAATATCGCGGAAAGAAAACCCACCTTCTCGTAGCCCTACTACACAACCTCGTTCAAACTCAGTGAGCTGTTGATAATGGCTTCTTCGTCGTCTTAGAGGCATCCTTGACTAACACTACGTCAAATCTCAACTGTAAATAACGATCACGAACCTTACAGCGCTTATTTAAAGCAAACCTCATTTGCATGTTCATAGCGTCGCTACTAGCACCACATTTATGCGTGTAGCTCGAAATTTGAATCGTCGTCATCTTTCAGATGTATAAACACGCCTACCAAATTTCGTTTATCTAGCACAGCTCCTTCCTGGTGTTGGGATTTTTTTTCCATCAGTGTATTTTTAAATTCTGTTTTGACATTCGGGAAATTCACAACTGTTAAATTGATTATTATTATCTAAAAATTGATTTTTTAAAATTTTTAAGTATTTTATTTTGAAGCAGTAAAATTCAAAATATCACTTAATCAAAATTTACAACATGCTTGGAATACACAGTACCCGCTGCTTATTAAAATCACATTCGTCCTGACTCCTGAGCCAAAGTGATTTTATTAAGCAGCTGATTTTTATATCCGTGAAAGATCCTGCAGCTGCACTCAAGAAAGAGGTATTACTTCCCTGAATACGGAAAGAAATTTCAAAAGGTAACGAATAATGTAATTAATAAGCAATATTAATTAAATTTTGATAGATAATTAATTGATTGTTCATTCAAAATAAATAAATTAAATACATCCCAAGTTTCGATGGTCTTTCCTTTGAAGAAAATCATTATTACTTTCCCTAATGTTCATGAATTTTTATTTATTTATTTAAAATCTTTACGTTTAAATCTCTTGCTTCTTAGTTATTTTAAAAAAAGAATTAGAAATTATCTTTTAATAATTAAAAATTTAAAAAGAAAAAAAAAATCGCTTGCGAACCAAATCAAATTTGTAACTTATTACCGCAAGAAAACGTTCCTTGAAATTGTCACTGAGACAAGTGATTGGGCATGTTTAATTTGTAACTATGCTTCAAGTGTAAAATTTTTGACAAAAAGAGATAACAGTGAGATTGCTTTCCATTTTAGTTCAAAAAAAAAAAAAAAAAAAAATCCGCAGAATAAATAAAATAAAAAAAAAACATTTTTTTTTTTTTTTTTTTAATGCACATGAATTACATTTTTTTTTTTTTTGCTGCTGATGAGTTTTTTTTTTTTTTTTTTTAAGTCTATTAACTGACGATGCTGATTTTACTAAGCGGCGGTTTAAAAAGTAGTTTGTATTGATTTGATTACGGTTCTGGTAATTTGATCAGATTAACCAGCTGATTTTATTAACCAGTGAATTTATTAAGTGGTGGTTAATGTATTTTATTTTTGATCTTATTACAGAACTTAAAAAGTCTATAGTTATATATATTTCAAGTTTAAACCCCGCTCTCTATCTCTCAATCTCTCTGTGTTTTTTTTTTTAAATGTCATTTTAGGATCATTTTAGTATGGTTGCAGAAACCCTGCAATAATTCTCAGGACTTTTTAAAATAGTATCACAATTTCCCTTGCAATTGTATCTAGCGATCTTTTTTTTATTTTTATTTTTTTCATTTTCTTTTCTTTCCATTATCAGTTTCCTTTTTCATTTAAAACCAAACTCAACAGTTTCTTTCAGTTTAAATTAATTAACATTGCTATTAAAAATCTGAAAATACTGTATAACTAAAAAACAGCTAATATTTAAATCAAATATTTTATACAAAATGCATGATGTCGTATTGCATTTGTTTTTCTGGTTAATTTTAGTTTTATAAAATTAAAAAATTTATAGAGTCTCAAATGTTTTTAACTTTTCTTTACATACTGTCTCTCTTCCTTTCTCTTTCTATATATAAATGCCATATTATACACAAATACAGACATTTTATTCGAAAAAAATTCATTGAAAAATAAATACCCAGGTAAATACACATTTTGGGTATATACCTTGGGTATTTACCCTTAAAAATAAATACCCGGGTATTTTACATCACTAGTTTCAACAAGGTTTATTAATAAACTTTATCCGCCATTTTTACAAAGTTCAGATGTTATAAACAGCGGGTCAACGTGAAATCAGGCTACGCTACCACTTGAAAATTTATAATCATAAGCATAATCAGGGTTTTTATTTTAGAAATTTATTCATCAACCAGCGGAAGGCCCGGGTTCGATTCCCGGCTCTGGCATTTTTAACATAGTTGGTATAAAATATCAGCCTTCCACTCCAAAATTTTCTGAAATAACCAGGGTTGTTGATTTTATATATATATATATAATTTTTTTTCCAAAAAAAATCAATTTTTTTTTTTTTTTTTTTTAATTTAAATTGGATTTTTTTAAAATTTAAAACAAGATTTATTTGATTTTAATGATTTTTTTAAACTATTATTCATACATTATTGTACAACATTTGTGTTTATTATGTGTATGTGTGTATACATATATGGATGCACAATATCCACACTATCAATTATTTTACTTAAATTATAAAAATATAAATAATATTTTATTCTCATTAAAAAAAAAAAAAAAAAAAAAAAAAAAAAATCCATGTTGACATTTTATTACCCAATATTTTATTCATTATAGTATCTTCATAATAAGGAATAATTTTATAGCAATCACAAATGCAGTAGCATGAGCCACTCAACTTGAGTCTTTGACTTTATAGCTACAATAATGTAGTGAAATAAAGAGAAATCTAACTCACGGTATGGAACACATAAAATATTTTTGGAAAAGTACAATTTAATAGGAAAAATGATATCATCACTGAAGCAATGTATTATGAAAAAATTAATTTTCACTCATATTTTCTAAACAAACAATAATAATAATCTATAATAATAAAAGAAGATGTCTGTCTGTCTGAGCATCTATACGTTCAGCCCCTACTTAACGCAGAAGTATAAAATTTGACATACAGGTGCTCAGAAGCCTTCCCGAGTTGATAGTGAAAACAGAATTTAAAAATTTTAATTAGTTCCGGAGATATTAATTAAAATGTAGACCCATGTTGATCGAAAAATGATCAAAAAAGAAACATTCTATCAGCAGACGATTTTCTAAGCTGTCTCGATCGGAAACAAAACACATGCGGGGGCAATTGTCTTCGATAAAAAAGGAAATGAATGTAACCAATTAAGATATCACATGTTTTGTAGTGGGGTTAAAAATTGCAATTTTCAAATTTTCATTCACGTTACATTTAAATTAATATTTGGCCTAGACAGCATACTATAAAGCTACTGTTCAATTTTCATGAAAATATATCAATAAATAAAAAAATGACGTATTTATTGGAAAAAGATTAAATTTTCTTTTATACTTTGCAGTATTTTAAATTGAGATATGCCGTTGAAATTTCGTAGTATTTGGGTTTAATGTCCGGTAATTCGATTGTGAATATTTTTGAAAGACTACGATTATTAGGAAGGGCTTGAGGGAGGGGGAAAAGGGGCAAAAATTAAAAAAAAAGTTACTGCATTTGAAATTGGTTGGTATATTTAGATTTTAAGGCAGGGTAAATCGAATGCAAATATTTTCGAGTGTAAAATTATTACTATCGGCGGAAGGGGGGGGGGGGAGAGCGAAAGGGCAAAGATGTAGAAAAGGAACGGGAGTTTCGGAGAAAACAACGGAATACCCAGGGCACCTTTATTCTTTAATATTTTGCAGAGTTTCGAATTAGAATTTCTGCTCACATATCGTACTAAGGATTTTTAATGTTATATAGCCCGGAATTATGCAAGTTTCGGAGAAAACCAGGGATAAGTCGGATTACTGAGAGAAATTTCGGAAAATTTAAAAAAAAAAAAAAAAAATTTTAATTTACATTTAATTGCAAATAAAGACTTTATTCTAATACGTGTATTTCAAATTCTAATTATGATTAATTTTTTTTTATTTTTTTTTTTTTAAATACGTCATTTGATACACATTTTAAAGTACTTTTACATTATCGAAAATGGAATTCGAGATTTCACCCGATTTACACGTTTTGAGGTTTCCTGATTAGGTTTTCTTTTGTATCTCAGCTACTAATTAAAGTAATTTCATAAGTAATACATCATTAGAAAGCTTTTTTGATTTGGACTAGAGCAGTAGATTACAGAAATTTGTACCGCCAGATGGCGCTGTAATATTTTAAATTTTCAATATTTCAATTTCTAATTATGATTAAATTATTTTTAATACATCATTCGAAAGATATTTTGAAGTTCTTTTAAATTATCGAAAGTTTTCACCAGATTTACACGTTTTGAGGTCTCCTGAATTTGTTTTCTTTTGTATCTCAGCTACTAATTAAAATAATTTCATAAGTAATACATCATTAGAAAGCTTTTTTGATTTGGAATCGAACAGTGGAATACAGAAATTTGTACCGCCAGATGGCGCTGTAATATTTTAAAATTTCAATATTTCAATTTCTAATTATGATTAAATTATTTTTAATACATCATTCGAAAGATATTTTAAAGTTCAATTAAATTATCGAAAGTTTTCACCAGATTTACACCTTTTTGAGGTCTCTTGAATCAGTTTTTTTTTTTTTTTTTTTTCAGTTATTAATTAAAAAAGTTCATAAGTAATACATCATTTGTAAGCTTATTTTAGTTGATACACATTATAAAATACTTTTACATTATCGAAAATGGAATTCGAGATTTCACCCGATTTACACGTTTTGAGGTGTCCAGATTAGGTTTTCTTTTGTATCATCTACTAATTAAAATAATTTCATGAGTAATACATCATTTGAAAGCTTTGTTGATCTGGAATGAAACAATAGATTACAGAAATTTCTACTGCCAGACGGCGCTGTAATATTTTTATATTTCAAATTCTAATTATGATTAAATTATTTCTAATACATCATTCGAAAGATATTTTAAACTTCTTTTATATTATTGAAATTGAAATTCGAGATTTCACCTGATTTACAATTTTAAGGTGTCCTGATCAGGTTTTCTTTTGTATCTCAGCTAATTGAGTAAGACCGTTCAAAATTGGTATATGTAAGTTAATTAGGAGGGACTGGAAGGGCGGGGAAGGAATAGGCGCGCAGCGCACATGAGTTTGGGCCCCGGTGCGAGTTTTTACCCGATGATAAAAGATTTTTTTTAAATGTTGTTTCCTTAATAATAAAATTTTGAGTTGAGAAGGAATATGCATGTACAGCGCACGTACATCCTCAAACGTGCGTGCGCAGCGCGCATGGGTCTGCACTGCCGAAGGCAGTGGGGTCCCGGTGTGAGTTTTTACCCGATGCTAAATGATATATTTTTTAATTCCTTTTCTTAAGAATGAAAGTTTATGAGTAATAACATGGAATTTTGAGAAGTCATAAGGATGGTGAAGGAATACGTGCGTGCAGCGCACGGGTCTACGCTGCCGAAGGCAGTGGGGAACGGTGCGACATTTTTCCCAATCAGAAATTTTTTTTCTCTTTCTTTATCACATGATAAAAATTAATACAATTTTGAGAATTCATTAATTATTGTGATTCATTTAAAAATAGTGACCAGCAAAGCGGGCGTAGCCTGCTAGTCTAAAATAAAAGATGTCTGTCTCTCTGTCTGTCTGAGCATCTATACGTTCAGCCCCTACAAAATTTGACATATGGGTGCTCAAAAGCCTGCCCGAGTGCATAGTGAAAAAATAATTTAAAAATTTTAATTAGTTCCGGAGTTATTAATTAAAACGTCGACCAATGTGTAATTAAAAAGCGAGCGGATCGTAATTTTCGCCCTTCAGCTTGTTCCTCAAAAGAGAAAGCAGACAGAGAGAAATTTCGCGGGTTTTTCTAAAGCGATCGCTGCTGATCTGTTGGAAATACCAAAAAAACATTTGTACCACGAGAAAGAGCATTTATTGCCGATTCTTACGGTACATTTTTTTTTTTTTTTTTTAAATACGGATTTTTTATATTTTTAAAAATGTTTTATAAAGGGTCGAAAATTTCTCTTTTTCTCGATTGTCTTTTTTGAAACGCCCTGTACGACCGAGTAACTGTTCCATTTCTTAACAACTGGTATATTTGGAAAGGACATTTAATCCTCTTTCGAACCATATAAACATTTTTACAAAATACGGATTAGCGATCCATATTTTTAGATTTTACGAAACATCGATTTTTTCACAAAACATTTTATAACTCAAAAGCATTTAGAGATAAATCATTTCTTTTTTTTTTTTTTGTATATACATCTCGCTTCAACAATTCAATACCCAAAAGATTGAGAGAAAATTTCAAAAACTGAATGAGTTATAATTTTTTTAATTTTCAGTATCGCGGCAGTTTTCGATGAAATTCTGAATCAACGTTTCTGAACATTTGCAACTGACCTTGACAGAGAAGAGAGAATAAGATTCTTCAGTGCCAGGTGCTAGAGGTCGGGAAAAAGTTGCTTTTCGTTTTTCGGCCACGTGACAAAGTATACTGGAAATAAAAAAAAGCAGTTTTTGAATTTTTTCAATTTAAAATCGATCAAAAGCAGAACTTCGAAATTGCCCGTCATTATGGCTCACCTGTATGCAGTTAAAAAATCTAAAGTAGAGCTTTAAAAATAAAATAAATAGACATATTATATTTATTTAAATTCATTTTTATTTCATCTGTTAATGACACCATTCACCAATTTCATCTGTTAATGAGTTACTTTTAACAGAATAATATTGATTTTTTTTTTTTTTTTCCCTTTTTTTTTTTATGAATTCGGTTGTAAAAAAAAGCAGTTTTGGAATTCTTAAATTTTAGACGGATTTCAATAGAAATCGTTAATCGCCCTTGATAGATTAGCCATTTGAGTCTAAAATATATCAAAGATATTCATTATTGTAATACATAATACATCATTCAAAAGATATTTTAAAGTATTTTTATTGCAGGCTATTAAAATGATATAAGCCGTTCAAATTCTGTACAAAACTTTCGGAGAACACTATGGAAAACCCAGAAAATTTTTATTCTTTTATATTTTACAGAGTTTCAAATTCAGATTTTCGCTCACATTTCGTACTAATAATTTTTAACGGTATTATAGCCCGGAATTAAGCAAGTTTTGGAGAAAACCACAGGTAAATCAGACACAAATCTTTTAAAAAAATGTTTGTATTATCTTTGTATTTCAGCTTCTAATTAGTATAATTTCATTTTTATATTATCGAAAGTGGAATTCGAGATTTCACCTGATTTACACGTTTTAAGGTGACCTGATTAGGTTTTCTTTTGTATCTCAGCTACTAATTAAAATAATTTCATAAGTAATACATCATTTGAAAGGTTTTTTTGATTTGGAATTGAACAATATATTACAGAAATTTCTACCGCCAGATGGCGCTGTAATATTTTAAAATTTCAATATTTCAAATTCTAATGAGCGAGAAAGGTGTAAGTTCTAAAACAGGGATAAGGCACCACCGAGCAGGACTTAGCTAAAGCCAGAAATTTGAAAGATCATAACATGGTGAGCGAACAGGCTGTTTCAAATATTGAAAAGAGAAGAGGGCATCGAAGGCGCTACCTCACGGGAATTTACTGCGACTTCAATAAGCTATTTTCACGATATATCCAGTGCCGGCCCTAGCAAATTTGGCACCCTAGGGGAAAAATTTTCGTGGTGCCCCATTAAAATATTTTTTTTTTTTTTGTGTGTAAGACATGCAGACAATTATACACATACAAATACTGTAATAAATAATAAACTATTTATTTTTATTACATATTGCATATTATTGTTTTTTTTCGTCGCTACTTTTAACGGTAGTAGAAATGAATAAATTGTGAAATGAACTTCAAATGAATTGTTTTAGCTTCATCTTGATCTGTTGATAATGGTGATAGTTCTACAAATCGTTCTCATGTCACTATAGAACGCTGGTAAGTTTTTATTAATTTCATTTCTATGAAGCTGGGTTCTCCACTGGCCACAGACACAGGAAGTGCCAGCAACAATTTTATTGCTGTTACTAAATTCAATACGCAATGTACTAGTTCATTTTCACAAAAATTATTCAAAACTTCCTTTTATCAACATCCTTAGAGTCTATCTCCTAATCTTCTACATAATTTCAAAATCACTTTGAAAGTTTTTTTTACGACTCACAATCGTTAGAAAGGCATCAGAAAACATGATTTATCTTTTTGGTCTGTTTGAACTTCTCATCATTCGAATTTCTTGCTGTATCAAGAAAAGAAATATAAAAATTAATATTAAAATGATGTTTAGCATCACTTGTTGATTTATCAGCTGATTGCATAATTAAACTTCTTTTTCATTTTTCGTAATCGGGCTGGCTCTGACTCCAATGGGAATGATACGGCAATATTAATTTCTTCTGAAAATGCCTCCTGTTTATCAAATCCGAAATCACTTTTACAGTTTCCAAGAAAAAAACATTGTTTTTAGTAGTGCATTAGTAATGGAGTTTGGGTCACATTTTCACCATTGGCGCGTCGTTTTTTGTTATGTACTGGCGAAAACTTTCTTCACTTATTTTCTAATATTCTAATAGGAAATTAACATTTTTTATACATGATCTGGCTTGTGTTCGTTGAGAATGGACAACTAGAACGAGATGGAGCTTTCAATGTTTGTGGGAAGAAGCTGTGCTATGATAGGCTACATTCCACTGTTTGTGGGTTAAAAGAAGACTCCTACAGGTTAAATAAAAGAAAATCGTCAGGACTTTGAATGACGTCAGAGAGTCATGTCATCTATTCGCTGCAGATTACCCATATAATTTCTCACATTGGAAGGATACATAAAATCAAAGTGAAACTGGAAGCATTTTCCATATTCTGTTTATCAAAGACTCAATCTTTATTTCTTTCATATCAAACTATTGTTTATTTACTAATTATTTTGGAAGATGAAGCAAGATTTTTGCTTAATCAGATTCAGGTGGAAAAATCTTTTTTTTTTTTTTTCAAATTATTATCCTGATAGTGTTTCTTTAGGATTCAGACGAAAATAACCTTTCAAATGAGCCTAATTTGCTTTGCTAATGATATTTTTTTCTCTAATTTTCTCTTACAAAATTGTATTCCAAAACTTTTTTCTGTTAACAGCTATTCTCAAGTATCAACTGTACTGAAAATGAAATTTCACATTTTATTACTAAGTTGAGCTACTAGAAAAAGAAACTATAACAGAATCATTTTGTAAAATTCCAAAAGCCCCTACAAAGTTACCTAGTCTAAAGAGCTAAAACTTCTTTCTAGTTAGAGGTAGCTTCCTTCAAATGTTATTATTATTATTATTTTCTTTTTATGTCAGTTCAAAATTATAAAAAACATGATGTACAATTTAGACGCTTGAATGGAAAGTCAAAACTTTATAGTTCCAATAAAGTACAGCCCCATTAAATAATAACTCGGTGACTTTTAGATATTGTGTAAACCTGTTAACAATTAGATGGACACTGGACAGATTTAATGACGGACTGTTTTCAAAACTCAATTCGACGTTGTAAGTTTTTGAAATAAATAGGTCGTTATTATGGTAAAATCAAGCCAGTTGTTTGTGACTCTTTCTCTAGCGCTTCTCATCAGATAAATTAGATTGACCTTGTTTCCCTGAAAAGTCAATTTGAGGATTATGCATTTACTTCATTTTTACACGTCCAATTGAAAACACGCCAAGAAAAACTCAGTAAATGTTTCCAAGTCATAGCCGCAGACTTGTACCTTTAGTCCTTTCTAGACAAAGATTGTAAGTGTTTAAAATTTTCACACAGCATGAGTGCTGTGTTTCCAAGACTACATTTTATCTATTCTAAAGTGTTAGATAGTAATAAATAAAATAGATCTTGTTGTCTGGATTGTGCCGCCCTCTAGATTTGAGCACCCTAGGCCATCGACTAGTTTGCCTATATGGTCAAGCTGGCCCTGGATATATCAATAAGCTGTTATTAGACCTGAAACGGGAAAAAACGCCACTGAGCGGGAGTTTCGTAAAGTCAGATTTTTCAGGGATCGCAAACCAGTTAGTCGCCGAAGGCGGCTAGTATATAATAAAATATATAAATAATTAAGAAAAAATTAAGGCATAATTTTTGTGTTTATTAATGTTGTGTAATAGAGATGAAGCTAACGTCAAGATATAAGAAATATTAACTTGTTTAATGAAATATTTTATTATTTTACAAATTGTATTTTTAAATTTACATAAGAAATATTTAAAAATCTCATTTTTTAAAGCTAGATAAAAAATTTCATTCCATTAAAGCCAATAACTTTCACATTTAAAAGAAGTGATTTAAATCACTACAACCCTGATCATAACTTTTTAAATACTGATTCAATTTGAACCAAATTTTGACAGTGAACTTATACAAATATCTTGGATAAGTTCACTGGGCAACTTGTTAAATATTTTATTTTCCAAGTTGCGGCCACTTGAAATCAGGCTGCTTCTTGAAATTGTGCCATTATGATAACTTTTGAAATACTACACACTAGTGATGTGGGGTGGAAAACAGGGTTGGCTAACTGGGCCCAGGCCAGAAAAATCTGCCCGGGTTTTTCTGGGCGGGCCCACCAACAAAAACCCACTGGGTTTTTGCAAATAAGTGGGTTTTTGTTAAAAATTATTTATAATTTACAAATCCCATCTATAAAGTAAAGTATAGACTCTTATTTTTATTTTCTAGAAAATAGTATTAAACTTAAAAAGTAACTACAGTTATAAATTTAATAAAAGCAAGTTTATCTTCTATAATGGGCTCTTTCCAGCATCGTCTGCTCAATCACGTGATGTGTGAATAATGTAAAATCGAATTCAATTAAATATTGTTCTTAAAAATAAAAGTGTTAGTATTTAATATAAAATAAAATAAAAGTAATATTGTGCATTTTTAAACAATAGAATAATAATATATGTAAATTTAATAATTTTTAAAAAACACTTTATGTGTTTATTTTTACCTGTAAGAATCGATTTTTGTATGTTGTAGTGTAACTGTTACATTAACTGATCTAGCAATAAGTAATAGCTTGTTCTTGTGGAATTTTTATGGATTATAATTTGAAATTTTAAAATATTTTCAATTAAATTTTATTGCATAAAGGTGTTACAACAAGTTAATTAACTTAGTTACTGGCCTAAATGGCTTTACACCGTGGTTTTGGGCCATAATTGGCAGAACAACAGAATTGATTATGAAAATATGTTTTAAATAACGTTTTAGTGTATTTATCTCTTTTATATATATATACCATAAAATGCAATAAAAGCCCTCTGTTAAATGCCCCCTCCTTTTCACTTTTTTTTTTTCTTTTTCTTTTTGTTCTTAAAATATTAAATAAACGCACCTTTTGCTCAATGGTAGACTGTATCCAAATAGTGATAGTTTTTTATGTTATTTTATAGTATAAAAATCAAATCTTTTCTTTCCGATTTGAAAGTGTCGTACTTTTATTTGCACAAATGTATAGCTAAAATTTTGTGTTAATATTACACAGAGGTAGAGATGTAAAATTTCCGGAAATTTTAAGACAGTGGAAAAAAACCAGTTTTTTTTTCTGGAAAAATTGGAAAAAATTTAATTTTTACAGATAAAAATAGGGTTTTTTAATAGTTATATTATTTATTTTAGAAAATATGAAGTGTTAAATATTTAAAAATATGAAATTATTTTTTTTCTTAACAGAAACATACAAAAAGCTTTTACTATTAAAAAACTATCCTTTCTGTTTAATAACTGCCAGTACCTTTCCCTGTACAAAACACCACAAACTAGTCAAATCGTCTTTCAACCATTAATTTTGCATAGGGTGTGCATTCCTATGGAATGTTCATCTCCTAGCAGCATTGATAAAATGAATTTAGATTAGAATCAAACCAACAAAAAAAAATTTTCACTGACCCAAACCTGATTTTTCCATATCCGAAAACTAAATTAAATTTAATGATTCATCTGAAAATCATGCAAAACTTTTTAAAGTTATAAAATAAAATACATTTTCATTCTTACAGAGTTAGTAAATCGTTTATTTATTTATTTTTTTTTTATTTTTTTTTATTGAACTGATACACTAAGATATAAATTTAAAAATCTGAAAAATGTATTAATTTTTAAACATTTCTGTGTGTTATGTACTTCAAGAGAACAAAAAAAATATGCTTTAAGTTTAGTATATATATTTATAAATATATATGATTTTTATTTGTTTATTACCTTTCTGCAATGTGTGTAAAATAATTTGTGTGCACGTATATTTAATCATAGGTAAAGGGCAAAACTGGGAAAATTCATCAGTGGCCGGTACTGTCAGTTTCATTAGTAGCCACTTTTTTAAGTTAGTGGCCACTTTTCACATGATAAGACTATTTCTTTCAGACTGCAAAAAGCATTGTCACCATTTTGTGGTATAATTACCACAAGAAAAATATGAAAATAAGAAATACATATAATAAAATTAACACAGGGACACTGAAATTGTAATTACGCTCTTTTTAAAAATCCTAAATTGCACATCCTAAATTGAAATCTGCTTAGGGCTGTAATAATAACAGCAAAAGTTTTTATATTTCAGATAATTTAGTAGTACTTTTTTTTTTTCAATTTATTTAAGTGAAATAAGCTGTTATCATTCACAGTTCACATTGCTATTTTCTAAGTAAATGAATGATTCATCATCATCACAACCTTTTACATGGTCATGTGTAAATACAGTTAGCAGTTTTATTATTTTTTTCTTATTTCTAAAGACACACTTTTTTAAATGATTTTATTTCAATAGAGTTAAAATGTTTCCTCTTAAAAAGTATAGATATGGAAACTTAGCTGCTTCATTAAAAATAATTTACTTAGCTGCCAAATTTGTAGCTTTAAAAATAGGGAGATTTCTACTTTAAAATGGGAAGGAAAAAGGAAGATTTCTACAATTTTTTTTTTTTTTTTTAAATACACATTTAAGTTAAACCAAATTTTGATACACACATTTGTCAAATATCTTAAATGGGTAAAATATACACTAAATACTATGGAGATAATAATGGAAAAAGACTGTGCTTTGCAGGACATTTGATCATTAACTGCTGGTTGAACTGGAGCGCACATGTGTGTGGGGGGGGGGGGGGGGCGGGGAATACATCCATATACTTCTTTATAGGTTCTAGAATCTAATCAAGAAAGTTTAAAATGAATATTTACATTTATGTTATGGATGGAGAAAGATTGTAAATCACAAGGCTTCAGTGGAGCATGTGATTGCCAATCATTGGAGGGGGGGGGGGGATTACAAGAATTATGAGTAAAAGATATTAGACAATTCTACTTCATTATAACTTTATGATTTAAACGAAGTCATTTAAACATATATAAATATTAAACAAAATACCTTATTATTCGACTTCGTGCGTTGCAGAAGAGCTCTTTTCGGACAGAGGGGGCCCCCCGTCCGAAAAGAGCTCTTCTGCAACGCACGAAGTCGAATAATAAGGTATTTTGTTTAATATTTATATACAATTCTACTTCTTTACAGATTCTAGAATCTAATAAAGTAAGTTTAAAATAGATATTTATATTTTTGCAGCAAATGGAAAATGGTTAGAAATTATAAAGCTTTCTATAAACTGTGTGATCGCAGATCGTTAGGGGGGGGGGAGTCCAAAAAATTATATGAGTGAGACATATTAAACAATTCTACTTCTTTATAGGTTGTAGAATATAATAAAGCAAGTTTAAAATGAACATTGACATTTATGCCATGGATGGAAAAAGATTGGAAATCACAAAGCTTAGATTCCCTATCGTCGCTAGATTTTTAAAATCTTTTAATGATCACAAAAAGTGGCGACTTTAGTGGCGATCGATGCATAATTTTTAATCGCCATCTTTTTTTATTTAGTCGCCATGTGGCCGGTGGCGACCGTTAATTTTGCCCTTTAATCATAGGAATATATAGTATATTTATAATTACAACAAATTTCTGTTTATTATGATAAAATTTTTTGAAAAATATTCGTAAGTTGACCCGACTCATTGGAAACTTAAACCTAACCCACAGGGGAAAAAAAAAAAAAAAAAAAAAAAAAATCAGACAACCCAGCCCCCAGGAAAAAAATTCAGTCAATCTGACCCATAAGAAAAATAAATCAGTCAACCTGAACCAAACTTAATACGCAAGAGAAAAAATTTAGTCAACTAGACCTAAACCAGATTGCATGCCAAGCTTACCGATTTACTGGACCTGATGCTGGACTGTCAATACAGATTTTCACTTAAAATGAAATTAATTACAAAAATAAAATAAAAGTTTAAAGTTAAATGAACTTCAGAAATTTAAAACAACATTTTATTATTGATTTATTATTATTATTTTTTTTTTTAATATATAATATAAAACTTATTAACTGAGATGTAAAGGACATTAATCAAGTAGGTTTTTGCACATGTAATTTTTATAAATTGTGAAATAAATTTTTTGATAGAAAGAAGTTGCTTAGGTTTTTTTTTTTTTTTTTTTTTTTACAGTTATATGCATTTATATGTATGTGTGTGTATAATATGTATCCACACACATTAAAATAATGCAGTTAGACAAGTCTAAGGATATATATTTTTAAAAAAAAAAGCAAAAGAATAAAGGAACTTGAAAAGAATAAGAAATTTTAAATGAATGTGATGGGAGAGAGGTCATTGTAATACTTAAATATTTCAAGATTACCATTTGATTACATGGTTAAAACTTTATTTTTGAAATATGAACATTATCAGAGTCGGTGTTTTCATGTCAGATACTGAACATGAAAAAATATTTCACGAAAAAAGCATCGAAATGTAAATATTATTATAAATTTTTAAACACGTTATATTATTCTAGAAATTTCAAAATTTTTGTGGGTTTATTCTTCTGTTAGTTAATTAAAAAAACCCAAATGCAGAGTAGCAGCAATAAGCTCCTTCCCAATGTAGAAAATTTTCTGCCACTGGACACGTGAGTACAAGTAAACTCATATATCTCATTAAATAAAATGACATCCCAGTTTAAAATATAGACTTATAAAAGGATGAATGAGATTGAAAAATATGTACTCACGTGCCAGTAGTCAGTAGATGATGTTCCTGTACTGGTGTAGATTTCATAATGAAGGAAACAGTCTTGAAAACTACTATTTTTATTAAGATTCAACTTGAATCGTGCAATTTAACTTAAAAACTTTAAACATAACTTTCAAAAAGAAAACAATTGATATTTGTTTAATTAGAGTCATTCACCTATTACGACTATAAGCCGAAAAGGAAATTTTTTAGAAAATGAATCGTGCATTACGCAACCGGCAGCATCCAAAAACATCGTCGAAAAGCAAAGCCAGCTGATGTGTCGTACACACCCCTTTTAAATGAACCGCGATGCTGTCTAGAAGATTCGCTGGCAGTTAAAGAAACAGTTAGCTGTACTGCCATTAATTTCATATGCAAATTTATGCAATTAAAAAAAATAGGAAAAATAGGTGAATGATTTTATATTTTGTACTCAAGTGCTATTTAATTGATTAATAGTTACAAATTTTGAATAGAAACTAAATTAGATAATTGCGATCGCAAGAAACCGAGTTGAATTTAAAAATACTGCGAAAACAGCGCCGCTTGCTTGGTGGTAGCGGTTAGCGTTTGAGTTAACTAGAAGAATATAAACAAAGCGGCATTTTTACCTATTATAGTTATTTTACATAAAAAGGAAGTAAATTAATTTAGCACTTGAATACATTTTGCTAGAAATAAAGTTACTTAAATATAAAACCTCCGGAGGTAAAGAAAAGAAAAAAATAAGTGTTTGTAACGCTGACGGGAAAAATGAGAGAATGGCGAATTTAGCCAACAAAATGCCTCCCTTTCCCGACAGAGTTACAAAAAAAATTTAGGTAGGAAAAAAAATATGTAAAACCAAGTTCACAGATGACCTAGACATTTTCTAGGGTTTAAGCAAAAATTACAATTTTTAATAATATGTAGTTTTTTTTTTTTCAAGTCCATTTGAAAGTATAAGTCCCAAAAGACAGTCTATAAAATTTATAGTTTATTAATTGTCCTTGATTTTTTTTTTCAATTACATTTTATGCTAGAAAAGACTGTCTTAGTTTTAGAAAAGCGTCTTTGGGTAGAGCTTTCGTCATAATGTCCGCAATATTTTCTTTCGATTGGATGTTCTTAACATCTATCTCACCATTTTCATACATTTCTCGTACAAACATATATCTCAAATCAATGTACCTATTTTTAATGTTTTCAGCTCTACATTTTGTAAATTGCACACTTGCAGTATTATCGCAGAAAAGAATTAGTTTTTGTATTTTTATAGTAGTAAATAGCTGAAGATCTTCAATTATGTTTTTAATAGTAGAGGTAAGATATTTTATGTCCTTTGCTGATTCGGAAGAGGCAATAAATTCGGACTCCATCGGCGAAAGAGCAACACAGGTTTGTTTAATTACCCGCCATGTTAGTGGCATATTATTGATGAAAATTATATAACCAGACCAGGAACGACAATCATGGGGATCACTGGCCCAGCTTGCGTCTGAGTATGTAGTAAGCTGAAGAGGTTGCTGGTTTGATGATAAACTAAGTCCTAAATCTTTTGTGGAGGCTAGGTACTTCAAGATTTGTAGTAGTCTTTTCCAATGGATAGATCCAGGATTTTCTACAACTTGTGAGAGTGAGACGACAGCATAGCTAATGTCAGGACGGCATCTTCCGGCGATGTAGAGGAGGCATCCAAGAAGACTTCTATATGGCACCTTCTGCATTTGAAGACGCTCAGCATCAGTCTGAGGCATTTCCTGTAGAGAAGTTACTGTGCCTGCGTTAAGAGGAAGAAAAGTATTAATATGATGGAAAATTTTAAACTTTTTGAGACAGGAATTTATATATTCTGGGCAATTAATTATAATCTTTTCATCTGTGATATTGAAGTTTATTCCCAATAATTTTGTTATTGGGCCAAGATTTTCTAGTTCATAAATTGATTCTAGCAGGTTTATTACTTCTTTTAGATCTGTTTCAGATTTAGCAAACACAGGTAAGTCATCTACATATTAAATTAAAACTATAGCTCTATTTTTATAATTATAGACACAAGTTAGACCTTTAATTTGATGGAATCCGTTTGTTATTAATTTATTGTGTAATTCCTCATACCAACACTTTCCTGCTTGATGGAGACCATATAGAGCTTTCTTTAATTTTAAAACATGATTTTCTTTTCCCTCTATTATATAATCTGTAGGTTGGGCTATATAGATATCTTTATCAACATTGCCATAGAGATAGGCACATTTAACATCAATTAAACTATGTTTCCACTTCAATATACAGATAAAAAGGATCATAAATAAACGGATTAGGACAAAATTGACAACTGGTGAGAATGTTTCCTCATAATCTTGACCTTCAGTCTGATTATTTCCCAAGGCAACGAGTCTAGCTTTAAATCTCTTGGATTTATCTTTATTTTTCAGGGTATAAACCCACTTCGTCCCCAGAATCTTAGTGGTTTGATTTGGTTTTGGTACTGGTTCCCATACTTGCCTTTTTATCATCATGTCAATTTCCATGTCCATGGCTTTCTTCCATTCCTTTGCTTCTGGTAGTTTCTTTGCCTCCCTAGGTGAACGGGGAATTATTATTTCAGCACAATTTGCCTCTTCTTCACTACTTATCTCTTCAGTGTCTTTTCTTTTAAGTGAAAAATCATTAGTTATTTGACAATATTTGGAAAAAACGTCTAGTGAAGGATCATAATTTATATTATGTTCTTTACAGTAGTTTTCAAGTTCTATATTACTTCTCAAAGTTTTTCCATCTGGAGCAAATACATATATATCTTCCTGTCCTTTAGTCTTTCCCTTCTTTCTAGTTTTTGTGTATCTTCTAAAGGTTACACACTGGTCAGATTTTAGTTCTGTTTCACGACTCGTACTCGGCTGTGGTTCTTGTTCTGAACTTTCACTGCCTGAGCTTTGATCTTCTACATTTGTATCAGTTAATTCATCATCATCATCAAATTCTGAAGCAACCACTTGCCCGTCTTTTTCTATTCCTAGCTTTTCTTCATTAAAAGTTACATGTTTGCTTTCTATTATGGTGTCCTCCTCGGGTATCCAAATTCGGTAGCCCCTTGTTCGCATACCGTATCCTATCATTATTCCTTTCTTGGCTCTAGGTTGAAATTTATTCCTTTTCTGTTGCGGGACGTGGACATAAGCAATGCAACCATATCTTTTAAGATGTTTCAGAGTTGGTTTCCTTCCATACCAACGTTTAAATGGAATGTCATTTATAGACCGATGGAAAATTCGATTTCTAATATAGTTGATAGTATGAACTGCTTCTAACCAGAGATTTTCAGGAATGTTGGAGGACTGTAGAAGAGTTCTCATGCCGTCAAAAAGTACTCTGTTCAACCTTTCTGCAGAACCATTCATTTGAGGAGAATACGTATTGGTTCGCTCATGTCTAATTCCTAGTTTTCCTAATAATTCTTCTACAGGGCGGCAACAATACTCAAGTCCGTTATCACTCCTAATGGCTCTTATCTTTTTGCCAGTTTGACGTTCTATAAATTCTATGAAACTTTTTAATTTAGTGCAGACTTCATCCTTAGTTCTCATAGCATAGCAAAAAGAACGGCGACTGTAATCATCTAGGAATGTGAGAATGTATCTAAACCCATGCTTAGACGGAGTAGGGGCTGGTCCCCAGACATCTGTATGGATAAGTTGGAGTATTTCTGTTGAACGAATATTACTTGACCTTGGGTATTCTGCACGTGTATTTTTACCATATATACACGGTTCGCACCTAGATTCTTCCCCTTTTAACTTGACTGATGGCTCAACTAAACTTTCATTAAACATTTTCTTTATTGTAGGAATGTTACAATGCCCCAAGCGTTCATGCCAAATCATAATATCATTTTTATCTACTGAATAGGCAAATTCTATAGTTTCATTTTTATTTTCCTTTCTAGATTTAATGCCGTCTTTAACAATTTTCCTTTTAATTAGTTTTGGGGACATTTTGTTTTCTTTAATTTCATTTTCACCTCTCCTTTTCAATGGGAGCCCTTTTATAACATAAAAATTATCTTTTAATTTTGCAGACCAAAGATATTTCCAATGAGGGGAAAAAATTTTAAAACCATGGTCTAGTTTTGCGTGCATACCAGCTTTATCCATTTTAGACATGCTTATAAGATTTCGATGAATTGTGGGAACATACAAAGTATTAAAAAGGGTTACAGTTTTTATGTTTTGACCTTCTTTTATTGTAAATTTAACTGTCCCTATGCCTTCAACCTCATGGGGAGTAATACCCATTTTTACTGCCGAGTTGTTTTGAGGTTTTCTCATCTCTGTAAAGAATTCCCTGTTCTGGCAGATGTGCGATGTGGACGCACTGTCCAAAGTCCATTCTCTAGTTAATATTTCATTTGCCTGACCACTGTTAAAAAATTCAGAAACATTGCTTTCTGTTATAAATGCCCCTCCATGAGTTTGTTTAACTTTGTCTTCAATTCGTTGTTTCTTCTTACATTCTCGTATTGAATGGCCTAATTTATTACAAAATTCACATTTTACTTTAAATTTTACATTAGGTTTCAAGTTTTCAGTTGCTAAACATTCTACTTTAGTTTCTTCCCTCAAGTTTCTTCTTGTATATTCCTTCAGGATTTCACTTTTAATTTTTAGAAATTTAAAATCATTTGGCTCATAGTTCTCAATTTCACGGGCTAAATAGTCATACTCAATGGGTAAATTTTCAATTAAAGCATAACATTTATAGTCTTCTGAAATATTTTCCCCAATATCTTCTAACCTTCGACAACTATCCTCAATCCTAGCTATAAAGGTTGGCAATTCTTCCTCAGGTAATTTCTTAAGGGATTTAAACTCTTTTAAACAAGAGATTCTATATGACCTATCTGAGGTAGTTCCCCCTATACTGGTTTTCAAAATTTGCCAAATTTCAGCTGGATCATCCAAATGATTAATTTCTAAACAAATATCAGGACTACAATAAGATTTTATTAATCCACATGTTTTAGCTTTGCTTTGCTCTAGTTTAAATTTAGAAATGGGAGGTAATTTTTCTTTTTCAGTTTCACTCTCTTGAGGCCAATTTTTCTTATCTATCCAAACAATTAAACCTTCACTTTCTAGTTTAATTTTTATATTTCTAGACCAAGAACGATAATTATGTCTAGTTAATAAATGCTGTGGATTTATGTTTGTAGCCATCTTAAAATTTATCTACTTCAATTAATTTTCTTAAACTAGGGAAGGGCTCTGGGCCCATAACCCTCTTGTGGGTTTATTCTTCTGTTAGTTAATTAAAAAAACCCAAATGCAGAGTAGCAGCAATAAGCTCCTTCCCAATGTAGAAAATTTTCTGCCACTGGACACGTGAGTACAAGTAAACTCATATATCTCATTAAATAAAATGACATCCCAGTTTAAAATATAGACTTATAAAAGGATGAATGAGATTGAAAAATATGTACTCACGTGCCAGTAGTCAGTAGATGATGTTCCTGTACTGGTGTAGATTTCATAATGAAGGAAACAGTCTTGAAAACTACTATTTTTATTAAGATTCAACTTGAATCGTGCAATTTAACTTAAAAACTTTAAACATAACTTTCAAAAAGAAAACAATTGATATTTGTTTAATTAGAGTCATTCACCTATTACGACTATAAGCCGAAAAGGAAATTTTTTAGAAAATGAATCGTGCATTACGCAACCGGCAGCATCCAAAAACATCGTCGAAAAGCAAAGCCAGCTGATGTGTCGTACACACCCCTTTTAAATGAACCGCGATGCTGTCTAGAAGATTCGCTGGCAGTTAAAGAAACAGTTAGCTGTACTGCCATTAATTTCATATGCAAATTTATGCAATTAAAAAAAATAGGAAAAATAGGTGAATGATTTTATATTTTGTACTCAAGTGCTATTTAATTGATTAATAGTTACAAATTTTGAATAGAAACTAAATTAGATAATTGCGATCGCAAGAAACCGAGTTGAATTTAAAAATACTGCGAAAACAGCGCCGCTTGCTTGGTGGTAGCGGTTAGCATTTGAGTTAACTAGAAGAATATAAACAAAGCGGCATTTTTACCTATTATAGTTATTTTACATAAAAAGGAAGTAAATTAATTTAGCACTTGAATACATTTTGCTAGAAATAAAGTTACTTAAATATAAAACCTCCGGAGGTAAAGAAAAGAAAAAAATAAGTGTTTGTAACGCTGACGGGAAAAATGAGAGAATGGCGAATTTAGCCAACAATTTTCAATTTTTCCGGGAAAAAATAAACCCTTTCGTAAAAAACCCAAAAAAAACTGTTTTTTTTTCCCAAAATTTGCGGGTTTTTTTTTTTTCGGACCATTCCCATCTCTACACAGATGTTCTTTTTTTTTCTAAAATATTTTATTGTCTGATTTATAGATACAATTTTATGTATTAAGTTTTTATAAAATAATGCATATTACATACATACTAGATTGTTATAATTAAAAGTTCATATCATGAATCATCTCTATACTAAGTTTGGTAACAGCCCGTTTTAAGTGCAGAAAGCTGTTATAGCAAAAAATTTTAATTATAATGACTCTGTATTTATATTTTCATAGTTTTTTAGTTGTTATAAAATAAATCTCTCATTAACACATTTCTTTTAATAATGCATAAAAATAGTGAAATTCCCACAACTACTCGGTATTGGCCGAATACATAGCCTAAATTTAGCCGAGTACAGAGTACTCGGCAAATAGACCGAGTGTATACCGAGTACTCAGTACAGCTCTAAATATTACAAATATCAATACTTGAAGAACATTTATCTACATTTTTCCATTAAAGCCTCAATAATAAATATTTGCTTCTGTTAATTTATAATTGTTATATGCATCTCTCACTAAATATATTATTAGAACAATGGAAAATACTGAAAGATGTTACAAAATAACAATTAATAATTATAAAAAATTTGTAATTTTTTTTTCTCAAATATTTGCATGATTTTCTAAAAAGTATAGTTTTGGACAGTTTGACACAACTAGGGTTTTGGACAGTTTGACACTACTAGGGTTTTGGACAGTATGGTAAAAACCATGGTTTATACCATAGTGTCTGAAACCTTGCCAACCCTGTTACAATCACATAAAAGAAACAGCAGCAATTAGTGATAATTAGAAAAGTGACAATAATATGCATTCCCTTCATGCTTCAAAAATGCATTCATATTTCATATAATAGTCTATTGGATTTTTGTAACTAGTACAATAGTAATAAACGACAGTTTTTTAAAACAGATACTTTTTGCACACTATAAACATAAAAGAAAAACTGTTGTCAAAAAACAATTCACAATCACCGACAAAGAGATTTAAGAAAAATTCAATCGTATTGAAAATAAAGCAAATTTTTAAAGTAATGGATTTAAACCAAGAATTTAAATGATGAAATTCATCTGTTACAATTTTATTTATTATTTGTTCATGTGTGATGGGTCTCGATATAAGTTTTCATGTTTTGAAAAAAAAAGAAAAGAAAGAAAGAACTTGCAACTTTTCAGTCGGTTGCAATTATAGCTAAAAGAAAATCATTTTTTTTTTTTTTTTTTTTTTTTTTTTTAAATCCTTGTTTAAAATTGCAGTTTTATCTAACTCATAATAAACATATAAGTGTAAAACAAATTATAAGATTAATATTACAAATAAGTAATATATATATATATATATATATATATATATATATATATATATATTGAGGGTGCTCAAATTGCTATATAGAACAAAATCTTGAAAAAAAAAAAATCTCCATGAAAAATAAATTATAATTATCTCATTAGAACACAATAACAAAAAAAAAAAAAAAAAAAAAAAGGCTTCAATCTACGTAACAAATACTTAGGTAGCTTTTGTATATCAACAATTTAACTCCCCCACCCCCCACCCCCCTAAAAAAAAAAAAAAAAAAAATCCGATGTGCTTCACTTGACTTTCCGAAGATTAAGTACAGTAGAACCCCTCTTAACCGGCTTAAATGGGACCGAGGGTAAGCCGGTTAAGCGAAAATCCGGTTAAAGCGGAGAAGAGAAAAAATGTGAGATAATATGCACTTTTTTTTATAAATAAATGAAAAATTTAATTATTACGTCAATTTATCGTATAAATTTACAATATCACAGATTATCACATACCTTTAAGATGAACTAGTATTAAAAAAATCAGTAACTTTTTTTTGCTGGAGACGGGAAGTTCGACTACTTGCAGCATAGTTTCGCCATTTTTTTAAGAGCATCACATCCATGGGAGAGGCCGATGCCTGCTGCTCCACATAGTACAGTGCCATTTCCAAAGCTTTTATTCCATCCGTATGTGATATGATGGATGTGGCGGAATTGCCGTCGGTGTCGTCGTCCTCGTCATCTTGTACATCTGAGACGGCGCCTACGATTTCGTCATCCAACAAAGTCTCTTGCTGGAGATACTTGTCAGCGGCCAGCCACTGCTCCACGTCTTCTGCATCGACGTCTTGACATCCACCAAGTCCTGTTAATGTTGACAAAAAGGTGTTCGAAGAAAGTTCTGTTGAAATGACTGTCTCTTCTTCGATATGATTAGTAGACCAAATTTTTCGCCAAGATAACACCAGTGTGGATTCCGGTAGCTCTGACCATGACTCAGATAACATCCTTTATGTTGATCTTTTTCAACAAATCGATGACGCTGATATCACTGCTGTCTTCTTCACACAATGCTGTCAGAAGCTTTTTTCTGTATCTCCTAACACTCTCTATTACGCCCTGGTCCATGGGCTGTATCAGAGCCGCCACGTTCGCTGGCAGAAAGATTGCCTCAATGTCACCCACTTTCAGTTCCTCTTAGTTTGGATGGGATGGTGCATTGTCCAACACCAATAGCGCTTTTACAGGCAACTTCTTGGATTTGAGATGTTTTTTAAAAATTTTAATAGGGTGTTTGAGTGTTTTTCATCATTGTTTAATTTTACGCTATTGCACTTCGAATAATATGAGCCGATAGATCATAATGATAAAGAATTTTTCGTTGTGTCCCTGTAAAAATCTATAGGGCCTAGATTCACCAAAATCTATACAAATCGTATGATGATGACCTGTAATAACGCGTGTGTAAATTTTCAGCTTAATCGAGTAAGGCATTTAGACGCTATCGTACTTTAAAAAATTTGGGCCCATAGGCCATAATGATAAATAATCTTTCTTTGTGTCCCTGTAAAAAAAAAAAAAAAAAATTGTAAATGTTCACCAAAATCTATACATTTATTGCGACAGTGACTTATAACCTGTGTATAAATTTTATCTCAAACGAATAAAGTGTTTAAACGGTATCACATTTTTAAAAATTTGGGCCTGTAGGCCATAATGACAAAAAAGTTTTCTTTGTGTCCCTGTTAAAAAAAAAAAAAAAAAAAAAAAAAAACGCTAGATTCACCAAATTCAATAGGGTTCGTGCTATGATAACCTATAACATAGGTACCAACTTTCAGCTCATTCGACAAAGCGTTTAGGCGCTGTCGTGTTCACTCACACATATACGCACACATCATCGTATAAATGAACTCTGGGAATCTTAAAACGTATAGAACCCCCAAAATATCAAAGTCGAATTTTTGACGTGATTACAATACTTTCCTTACATATATATGTTCGGAAAGTAAGAATTGTGTAAAACATTTAGTATTTGAAATTTATTTCTGGTTTCTCCTCTCCTCAAGAAATTGTTACAACATGCTTGTAAGAAAGATAGAACTTGCAACTTTTCAGTCGGTTGCAATTATAGCTAAAAGAAAATAAGATTTTTTTTTTTTTTTTTTCAAAATCCTTGTTTAAAATTGCAGTTTTATCTAACTCATAATAAACATATAAGTGTAAAACAAATTATAAGATTAATATTACAAATAATTAAAATATATATATATTGAGGGTGCTCAAATTGCTATATAGAACAAAATCTTGAAAAAAAAAAAAAAAAAAAATCTCCATGAAAAATAAATTATCTCATTAGAACACAATAACAAATAAAAACAGAGCTGTTTGTCAATATAAAGAAAATATGGTACTCAAAGAATGTAAAGTATAAATAATAACAAGATTAAAAAGAACTTTTTATATTCCACGTTTTTAAATTTGCTATTGAATCATATAAACTTGACAATTCTATATATTAAATACTTTTTAAATTTTTCTTTTTAATGAATTATCCTGTCAACTTGAAAGAAAATGGTCAAATGCGTAATAAAGAGAGCAGTTATAAGAAATTTTCAAAAATTTATTAATTGAATAAAAGTATTAAAAGAATGCATTATCATCGTGTTCTGAGCTATTCTAAAAGTTTCAAATGTCTAGCTAGTCGGGAAGTTAGTTAAAAATCACAGGGATGTTACTTTTTCGCTGAGCGGCGGATTTCCGCTTTCTATAAAATTTTCTGTCCCCCCTTCCCTAAAACTAACAATCAGCGATCAGACAGGCCATCAAAGTCATGCAATTTCGAATCTTTTTCCATCCACAACATAAATATCAATATATATTTATATTAAACTTGCTTTATCAGATTCTAGAACCTTTAAGAAAGTAAAATTGCTCAGTATTTCTCATATACATAGTTTTATTGCCCCCCACCCTTTAAAACTAGCGATCGAACATTAAACAACCTGACGAATGCAGACTATCGTTATTTTTAAATTTTTTAAATATTTTCTTATTTATAATAAAGCATTAGTCTTTTATATTGCTTAAAAATATAACTTTTTTGCTGCAAAGTAACTATTTTTCAATTTATTATACTATTAAAATCTTTATCTCAATCATTTTATTGTATATTAATTTATAGAATTCGCGTATAAATATGTGAACGATGTTGGAAATTTTAATTCACGCGCGATTTCCTCTTTTTTTTTTTTTTTTTTTTTAACTTTTTGAGTGACATCCCTGGCATTGCAAGATTTGTACTGGACAAATATAGTACAAGAACGAGAGTTAATAACAAGATGGTTATAAATGAAAATAAAAATTTTAAAAATATTTGAAATCGCAAAAATTAATGAAGCAACACCAAATAGTTATTTAAATCCACTTTTTTGTTGTAAAGGACAGATAAACAGATTTTTAAAAAACATTTAATTTAAAGCATAGTTATTTAATTAAAAAAAAAAAAAAAAAAAAAAATCCTTACAATAAATTTAATAAGATTACCTCAGATATATATATATATATATATATATATATATTTTAATGAATAATTTAATTTTTTTAATCGCGTTATTAACATGTTTCAGTATACTCATAATATACTTCGCATCGCATTACAAAGGAAAAGAAAGAAAATATTCCTCAAAATTCGAAATACTTTGGGAAAATCCTGATAAAATCCGCAGTCTGTTATCAACAATCTGTAAAATATAAATAAATAAAGTTGAAATTTGGTTTTTAAAAAAAATATAATTGCACAATTGTTATACACCTTCATGCGACTTGCATTTAAAACTAATTTCAGAAATTTCCACAATGTTTTATTTAGCAGGCAATTCACAATGATCTTGATATTGAGTTTTGCTTTTCATTATTTTAGTGTGATTCCGCAATTTATTTTGCGGGGGGATTATTTTAACCATTAAATATCTTCTGACGGACTATAGAGTTGGAAATTTGTGAAACATGGACATTTGCGACAAGGGAAAAATTTTGGGGGGGATTTGCCACTGAAATTATGTATTACATATCATATATATTTTTTAGGTGTTCAATTAATTCTTTTTCGTTCATCAAATCAAATTTATGGTCATAAAATTATCGATCAGGGGAAAAAATTGAGGGAGGGGATAGTGTTTCTGGAAAATGGTGGGTGACAGGGCAAAATAGAAGTATTATTCGGATTCAGGAGGTCCATTTTACATAAGAATCAGGAAGAAATGGTATCAGAACTCGATTTTTTTTTTTTTTTTTTTTTTTTTTTCCAGAGCAGTATTATTAGCTGGAATCCAGTACATAAATCTGTAACATATTGCAATAGTATTTTAAACGTTTTGTTAAGAGGTCACCTATTGTGAACTGCAACCTAATCTCATGTTTTTTCATGGAGAAATTTGTTTTAAAAATTACTCATTAACTTTTTTTTTTTTCATTCCATTTTTCCATTTTAGAAAAATCACAACCATAAAATTGATTCTCGTTTTCCGAAAATTGATATGTATTTATTTAATTATTATTATTATTTTCTTAATATTTCATTTTGAAACTATAAAATGCTAAAAAATGCTCATGGTTAATTTTTTGCCGTTTTCTTGAGCTGTAAAATAAAATATTAAAAATTAAAAAAATAATATTTTTTTAATAACGTGAATTAGTTTAATGTTTGTGAATTTTCTGTGTATGAAAACGGAATAAAAGTAAATACATTAAGTAATGAGTAATTTTGAAAAGAAATTTTTCCATAGAATAACATGAATTAGGCTGCCATCCACGTTAGGTGAAGTATAGTACAAACGATCAGTGTACAGCCGCATACAAAATATTTCAAATACATTACGTTTAAGTGCATAATGTATTTGGTGTATTTTATTTTATTTAGACTGCAATAACATAAGAAAATTAATGTATATTTTTTCGAAGCTTAAAAATGTTTCCTAAAGAATGCGGTAGGAAAATAAGGGCCCTACAAAAGAATTATTTGTATATTTAATATGGGTTGGTTCTAAGTAAGTGAAAGTGCATTTCAAATTGTGGAACTCTTTGTTTTAACCAAGTATGCCTAAACAATTTATGAATAATATAGTACAGGACTACCCAAAATTAGTGGAATGCGTTCTTTTATACTGGTAGTTTTGCTAGATTGTTAGCTTTGCAAAAATTATGTTATGGTTACGAAAGCTATCATACAAAAAAAAAAAAAAAAAAAAAGGCTTCAATCTACGCAACAAATACTTCGGTAGCTTTTGTATATCAACAATTTAACTCCACCTCCCCCTCCCCCCCCCCCCCCAAAAAAAAAAAAAAAAAAATCCGATGTGCTTCATTTGACTTTCCGAAGATTAAGTAATTAACGGTTCTATAAATAAAGTAAGTCAAGTCGTTAAGTAAACAAAAATAAAAATTTTAATAGGGTGTTTGAGTGTTTTTCACCATTGTTTAATTTTACGTTATTGCACTTCGAATAATATGAGCCGATAGATCATAATGATAAAGAATTTTTCGTTGTGTCCCTGTAAAAATCTATAGGGCCTAGATTCACCAAAATCTATACAAATCGTATGACGATGACCTGTAATAACGCGTGTGTAAATTTTCAGCTTAATCGAGTAAGGCATTTAGACGCTATCGTACTTTAAAAAATTTGGGCCCATAGGCCATAATGATAAATAATATTTCTTTGTGTCCCTGTAAAAAAAAAAAAAAAACGCTAGATTCACCAAATTCAATAGGGTTCGTGCTATGATAACCTATAACATAGGTACCAACTTTCAGCTCATTCGACAAAGCGTTTAGGCGCTGTCGTGTTCACTCACACATATACGCACACATCATCGTATAAATGAACTCTGGGAATCTTAAAACGTATAGAACCCCCAAAATATCAAAGTCGAATTTTTGACGTGATTACAATACTTTCCTTACATATATATGTTCGGAAAGTAAGAATTGTAAAACATTTAGTATTTGAAATTTATTTCCGGTTTCTCCTCTCCTCAAGAAATTGTTACAACATGCTTGTTTGAATATTATTTGGGCAGATTTTCAGCCGCGTAAAATGCGAAGGTGCTACTTTCAAGTAGGTAGAATGACGTGAAGCGTGGGATTTCTACCTGAAGCCTTTATATGGTTTAAGAATCCTTTCTGTGGTTGTTTTTGAAATTGGGTCACTGGTTTCCTAAAACTTTTCTGTTTTCCGTTTTCTCGCTCTCTTTTTTTTTTTTTTTATTAGGTAGGAAATTAACCCTTAAATGCCTGATTATTTTTTAAATCAATTTAAAAATGTTTTTA
This sequence comes from Salticus scenicus, assembly GCA_963930645.1. Lineage (NCBI taxonomy): Eukaryota > Metazoa > Arthropoda > Arachnida > Araneae > Salticidae > Salticus > Salticus scenicus. The sequence continues at coordinate 162,814,925 of OZ005652.1, forward strand.
TTCTTACCTCTCTTACGTAAATCGCGGGAAAAATACTTTAAAAAATCATACTTTATTTTAACTATGGTTTACAGCTAAAAAGCAGTTTGTTGTCAATCGGCAAACGGGGATGCATTAGAGCTTCAATAATTTTGAAGACAAAATTGGGTATGTTGCCGAAAGGCAACACACAGCATTTATGGGTTAATTTACTTCTCACTGTTTGTAGCAAAAGCAAGATATTGCTCGTTATTCAGTAATGCTTATTTTAGTAAATTATATTTTTCTTTCCCAGTCGCATTAAAGCTTTGCTAATTCCCAAGTATAAATTCGGGTCAAAGTTAGTTAAAAATATTATTTAATTTTTTCAGCATTTAGACAGCTTGAAAATATTAATAGCATTCCGTCAATTATATTATAGATGTATTATTATTATTATTATTATTATTATTACTTTCCGAACACTATAGTGAGGAAAGTATTGTAATCATGTCAAAAATCCGAATATCAGATTTTGATGTTTCTATATGTTTCGAGGTCCCCTGAGTCCGTTTCCACTATTTTTGAGATGATGTATGTATGTGTGTGTATGTATGTGTGTATGTCTGTGAGTGAACACGCTAGCGTCTAAACGCTTTGTACAAATAAGCTGAAAGTTGGTACGTATATTGTAAGCCACCATAGTACGAACCCTATAGATTTTGGTGAATCTAGCACTAATAGTTTTTTTACAGGGACACAAAGAAAAATTCTTTATCATTAAGGCCTATGGGGCCAAATTTTTAAAAGTGTGATAGCGTCTAAACGCCTTATTAATCTGAGCAAAAAAATTATACACATGTTATAGGTCGCATTTGCACCAACTGTATAGATTTTGGTGAATCTAGCACTTACAGTTTTTTTACAGGGACACAAAGAAAAATTCTTTATCATTATGGCCTATGAGACCAAATTTTTAAAAGTGCGATAGCATCTAAACGCCTTATTCAATTGAGCTGAAAATTTGTATGAATATTATAAATCACTGTTTCACTAACTATAAGCATTTTGGTGAATCTAGCATTTATAGATTTTTACATGGACACAACGAAAAATTCTTTATCATTATGATCTAAGGCCTCAAAGTTCAGTAGCGTTAAATAAAACCTCGTGTGATATATGGAGAAAAAAACACTCTATTATGGTTTTCTCTCTTTTGTTTGTTTAGCAATTCCTCTTTCTTTATTTTATCTACAAAACTGTTAGTTACTCAATGTTCGGAAAGTCGAGTGGAGTCACTCCAGATTTTTTTTTTTTTTTTTTTTTGTTGTTGCTGCAAGTTGGATGTAATTAACTTAATTTTCCGAACGACCTTGTTTAAAGATATTCATGAGTAATTTATTTTGTTTCGCTTACCATTCTCAGTATTTAAATTTTTGATCTTCAAAATTAGTTATGATTCTTCCTTTCCATATTTATTTCTTAACTAGCAGGCTTCGCTGGACCCTATTTTTAAATGAATCACTATAATTATTGAATTCTCAAAATTGCATTAATTTTTATCACGTGAAAGAAAAAAAAAAAGCGAAACAAAATCTGATAAGGAAAAATGTCGATTTGTAAGTATCGAAACCTCTATGTACCAATTTTGAATGATCTAACTCTATTTTTTTTTTTTTTTTTTTTTTTGGCCCTCCGCCCTCCCCCCCTCCCGTCCCTCCTAATAACGTTACACTTTCGAAAATATCCCCATTTGACTTGCAGGCCTCTAAAACCAATCTGTACCAATTTTGAACGGCCTAACTGCATTTCTATTTGTTTTTGCCCATAGCCCCCCCTTAACGCCCCTCCTAATAATTTTACAAATTCAAAAATATCCGCATTCGATTTTAAGTATCGAAAACCATTTATGTACCAAATTTGAACGATCTAACTTTATTTTTTGCCCCCCATCCCCTCCCCCTTTCTCGCCCCTTCTAATAACTTTACACTTTCGAAAATATCCCCATTCGACTTGCAGGCGTTTAAAACCTATCTGTACCAATTTTGAATGCCCTAACTGTATTTCTATTTGTTTTTGCCCATAGCCCACCCCCTTCCCTCACCTCCTAATAATTTTACAAATTCGAAAATATCCGCAATCGATTTGTAAGTATCGAAAACCTCTATATACCAAATTTGAACGATCTAACTCTATTTTTATTTTATTTTTCGCCCCCCCCTCTCCCTTCCCCCCTTCTCTCCCCTCCTAATAACTTTACACTTTCGAAAATATCCCCATTCGACTTGCAGGCTATTGAAACCAATCTGTACCAATTTTGAAAGGCCTAACTGTATTTCTAATTGTTTTTGCCCCTGCTGCCCCACCTGGGGGCTGAATTTTTAAAATTCCAGAAATTGGTTTTTAGATATTTGTATAAGCTATATTTTATAGCAAAAATTTCACGTATATCTGTTTTTTTTTTTTGTTTGTTTGTTTGAGATATATAGGATTATGCGAAATCGCGTTTTACGCATGTGAAATCCCGTTTTACCCCCCCCGCCCCCCCTTGGGGACCGAATTTCGAAAATTCCAGAAATTGGTTTTTAGACATTCATATTAGCTATATTTTAAAGCAAAAATTTTACGGATATCTGGGGGGCGAATTTTTTCAATTTTTTTTTTTTTTCCTAAACCATCCCTGACCTATAAGGAAAAAAACAAAAAAAGAATGATCGAAATCGGTCAAGCCGTTTACGATTTTATAAAGAACATACAAACATTCATTTTTATATACATATATGGAAGTATTGTGTTCGCGAAATTTTTTAATTTTTGCTTCGGAATTCTTGAGCACGATTTGACAGTTTTCAGATCAATGTCTGCCTGTCTTGCTATTCAAAAAAAGAAAAGAAAATTAATTTAACCTTGAAATAAATTTAGCATTTGATTAGACTTTCGTGTATTTTGTTCAACAAGGGATGCCGCAGACGCGCGCCTACTATACTTGATTGCATCATCTTTAGATTATTTATGTCTTGGAATCGAATTAAGCTTGATTTGTGAAAAGCTTATAATAGCCAAATAAATATGAGATTTTAATTTTCGAATAATGTTTGACAGCTGGCGCTGCTGCACAATGTGGGTGATCCGCTATATGTTCATATCTATCGAAGAAATTGAGGTAATACATTAGGCGATTATCATTAAAACATTACTAATTCAAAATACCTAATATTGTTCCCATTAGTGTGGACGCTGGTGCTATGCTAAGCTTTTTACGATTAACTTTTCAACTATATCTCAACTGTTAAACAGCAAAGGACATATTGCAACTGGGTAATCTGTATTGCGTAAAATTATGTGGAATTCATACTGAAGAACAACTCTATTGTATGTATTTAAATATATTAGAATGCTGTAATAGAAAATTTGTGATGACCCACGGAGTATTATTACAATTTTCTATCAACGTCTATGGATGGTATGTCGACTAATGTGTGTTGCCCAGACTCGATGGGCACTTAGCGCCGATCGAGTCTAATCTACAGTAAATTTTATTTTCCTGAGAATAATTAAATTATAAAAGATTTCGCGTGAACACTTTCGTCGGTTTCGACCTTCGTATCCATAAAATAGTTTTCATTTTCGGAGGAACTAACTTGCAAGTAGGAAGTGGGTTATCGAAATTTTCTTTCCCCGCTTTTTTAATGTCATGGCCGGTGGTGTATTTCTTTGAAAGTGCCGCAACTAAATCCTTTTTATTTGCTTGCTCTCTCTCTCTTAATTGTTCCTCGAGATTTTTTTTTTCTTTTTTTGTTAATAAAAAAAAAAAAAAGTCAAAGAATTATTACATGCTCTTATAAAAAGTTTGTTCATGATGATAAATGTCTCTTCTTTCCTTTTAAGAAGTTAAAAAACTGAGTGTCAGGAAGTTAGTTAAAAATCGTTTGCAAGATTTGTACTGGACAAACAAGAAAGCAAGTTGATAAAAATGTGATAATAAATAAAAATCTAATTAAGAAAAAAAAAAAAAAAAAACTGAAAACTTTAACAATGCTACACTGTTTTATGAAATGTAGAGGGACAATAATTAAAAATGTTTTATGAAAATCTCTTGACTATGAAAAGTTTAATAAAGCAATATGAAATAATTATTAAAATTCAGTTTTTTAATGTAAAGAGCAGATAAAAAGAATTGGAATATTTAAAGTACAATTATTTAATTTTTAAAATTTCTTTATAACTTAATCATAAAGACTTTACAAATTTTAAAATTAATTTTTTTTTAATTGTGATTTTAATGAATAAATAATAATTTAATTTTTTTTAATTATCTAATTATGAATGATATACTTGATGTTAAAACAAAGGAAGAAAGAAAGTATTCCTAAAAACTCTGATAAAACCCAAAAACCTGTATATCGGTTGCTGTTATGTTTTCACATTAAAAATTCACGCTTGCAAAAGTTAGTATGATAAATTAGAATATTTAATTCTTTGAAACCTTAAACAAAAATATAAAACATGATTGAGTTTTCTAAGACTGTGTGTATAGTGCTTGTAAAAATATGCTTGTATTGAAAAATAAAATTCGGTAGATTGCTCTTGAATTATGTTGCTTTCGTAATTAATGTAATTCGGAATTTAACATTAAGTGGGGTAAAAAAAAAAAGTGGCATTTTTTCCAATTAAATAATTAACTTCAAAGTATGTTTCGTGGCAAGGCTGCATATTGAACTTTTCTGTAGCATTAGTTATTTGCAAGCTTAATCCCATCCCCATGTTGTGATGACATTTGACATAGGCAGAGGAAAGCGGAAGTTCTTCATTATCGGTTACGTCATAGTATTTCGCTAAAGATGATATTTGTTTACATTGTAGAAAAATATATATTGATTTTGATTAGTCGTATTTTTTCATTGAGTGTAAATGAGGTGAAGGGGGGGGGGGGGTTATTGACATTGACCAAGCAACATAGCTGTCAAGTGAACAAATAAATAAGGGATGAGATTACGAAATACAAGTACTCAAAATATTTAGATAATTATAATGGGGGTTTAAAATTAATAAATAAATAAAAATGATTATATTTTTATTGGTAAAATTAAATATTTAATTTCACGTGTTTTCGGATGGTGAATGGAACAGAGCTGCCAACATAATCCGGCAAATTGTTAGTACCGTCCCTTTTTCTGCACCACTTAATTTTTAGAGTAATTCTCTTCAGATATATTTACGATGAATTAAGAAAACTAATACTCTAAAAATTAAGTGGTGTAGAAAAATGGGCGGTACAAACAATTTGCCGGATTAGGTTGGCAGCTCTGATGAAAGTATAAAATTTAATTTCTCAAAAATCGTTAGATTAAATATAACAAAAAAAAAAAAAAAAAAAAAAAACCATTTTTAAAATTTATTTGTAGAAAACGAAAGCTTTTGTGGAAGCAATTTGATAGGACATTTTCATTCTTTTCAATTAAATCCTCTGAGTCTGACTATAACTGAAATAATTCTAATTATATTCAAAACGAAAAATTGTGAGGAAAATGTAACTGTATACGAGAGAGTGTAGATAAGATAATTTTTGGTATCGTTTCAAGCGTAATAAAAATGTTTAAAAAAATCTATATACTACTTATTCTTTTATTGAAATTATCTAGTTACTTTGCTAGTTTTCTCAAGAAATTTTAAAAATAAACATATTTTTAATATATAGTATTAGCCAACATATAAGATAAATGCTGTTTTTCAATTTATGTGTGTGTATGTGTGTAAGTAACTAACTTTCAAGAAAACTTTACAATATTTGACAAAAATAGACACAAAAGCAGCAGAAACTGTTGTGAAAAGATATGTGTATTTGAATAATTTATACGCGTTTCAGATGTCAATTCTTTCGAAATAAACTTAGTGATTATAATGTTGTACATTGTACATATAGATTTATGTATAAACAAAAAAAAAAAAAACCTTGGATATCTCATTGCAAAAATGTATTCGGAAAGAAACTATTTGGAGATTTAGTTCGACGAAAAAATCCATTTTATTTATTTTTAAGTGAAAAATAGTCAAATTTATCTACAATGAATTTCTAGTTTTTTAAAAACCTAATTGAAGAAATAATAGAAAAAATAAAATACCTTAGAAATTACGTAGTTATTAAAGTTAAATGCTTTACTTTTTTATTACCCAATTTGATTCTGATTTTGAATGTTTTAGACTATAAGATATATGAACAGAAAATAAAATAGTACATAAATATAACATAGTGTTTTTTAATGATGCAGTTGTTGCAACAGTAATATGGAATAGCTTTGTCTTTTTATTATTATTATTATTGCTTCGCGAAAATTTGCACGGAAATTGAAATGGGTTTTCCACTGTATCTATCAAAAGAGATTATTTTGCTCTAAGATAATCATAGAAAGTGAAACTTTAACTATGTCATTTTTGAAGCATAAAATTACTAAAACAATTCGTTTCAACAAAATCAAAGCTTTTTTTTTTTTTCCCTTAAAATTTCCTTTTTTTTTTTTTTTTAAGTATCATAAATCCATTAAATGTTAGAAAATGAGATCTTATGCTTATTTATAATGTTTGTTTAAAATAATAATAATAATAATTCATATTAATTTCATCAAAATTACTCCTATAAATTTTACTTTCAAGCGTTTTCCCAAATTTGAACAGGTATTATTTTATTCTATATTCCATAGAAGAAGAAAGCATTGGATTTTTAAAAAATTTGGAATTCCGGTTTTCGATTGTTTTATACGTTTTTAAAGGTCCAGAATACGATTTAACCATTTTTAAAAAATGGCTGAAGTTTATATTTAGTTGACAAATTTGCGTCTATCGAATTTTAATGCAAATCACCTAACAGCCTGACACTGTTATAGTTATAAATTTCTCTCATTTACGGGAATGATATCTCGGCGTATACTGCGTATATAATTGCTCAAAACTTTATGTGAGAGAACCATTTTGAAACTAATACTTATTCAGTTTGAGTACATATCGACCCACAGGTAAGAGCAGGACTGCCAACCATCTCATTAATAAGCGTAGACTTGTTAACGCCCCTTGAAAATACGCCCTTTTTCCCACACCACTTTATATTTAGAGCAATTCTCTCCAAATACTGTTACGATTAATTAAGAATGAAATTACTTTAAAAAATTACTGGTGTACAAAAAAAGGCGGTGACTAAAAGTACTACGCTTCATAATGAGATGGTTGGCAAGCATGTAAGAGTGGCACTGTTATGATGAAATTTTCTCCGTAAATGAGAATTCTATATCTTGTCTTTTATAGTGTATAAATTGTACATAAAACTTGATATGTGAAAGGGTCATCGTCAGTGCCCGCAGCAGTCCTATATTTTTAAGTGCATTTTATTATTTTTCCACTACTTTAATCAATCAGTAAAATTTTACTTATTGCTTTAGCTTCAAAATCTTGACAATAAAAACTAGTATGCTGTGGCCACCACAAGACTTTCTTCTATATTTTCATATACAAATTCACGCAGTAACAATATTTAAAAAAAAAAAAAAAAAAAAAAAAATTTTTTTTTTCAAAGTTTTTTTTCGTAAAAAAAAAAAAAAAAAAAAAAAATCGATAACTTTGTTTTAAATTAGCACATATTTATAGTTCAACCATTCGTTTTAAAGATATTGACGAGACCTTTCGAAAGATACCCATCTTGAAAATTTACCCCCCCCTCCCGGGGGTACTTTCCCCAGGGGGGGGGGAAGCGATGACCGAGATTTTTTTTCCTAATTAACTACTACTATTATCAATAATTCATATTAATCTCACAATCGCAGGTTAAGAATAACTCCCATTATGTAAATTTATACGAAATTTTATCCTATACTGCCATGTTAAAAATTTAGAAAAAATACGATCACAGCACCACCTGTTGAGTGATTGATCCCCAAATCTACTCAGCCCCAGTTTATGTCAGGGGCCAACTAAATACCAAGTCTGGTTAAATTTCGTTAAAAAAAAAAAAAAAAATTTCTAAGTTACTTTTTGTTAAAAGTAAAAAAAATCGATAACTTTGTTTTAAATTATCACAGATTTATAGTTCAACCATTCGTTTTAAAGGTAGTGACGAGACCTTTCGAAAGATACCCATCTTGAAAATTTACTCCCCTCGAGGGGGGACTTCCCCCCCAGGGGGGTTCACGAGGCTCCTACGCATACAAAATTTTTTCCCCAGTTGACTACCTCTATTATAAATAATTCTTGTAAATTTCATAATGATTACTAAAAAATAATTCTCTTTATGCACATTTATACAAAATTTTGTCCTATATCACCATGTTAAAAATTTAGAAAAAGCGGAATGGCAGCGCAACCTGTAAGACAATTTTTACCAAAAGTTGATAGGCACTAATTTATGTCAAGGTGCAACTACATACTAATTCGTATGAAATTCTGTGCAGTAGTTCCTGAGATACAGTTGCCACAAAATTTTGTCACACACACACACACAGACAGACTGACAGACAGACAGACAGACAGACATTTTCTAAAAAGGGTCAAATCGTGTTCTACAGCTCTCAAAACGTGTAAATCCATCAAAAACCCGAGGTCGAAAATTTTTACGAATCCAATACTTTCTCTATATTACATATAGAAGAAAGTAATAAAAATAGTGGTATTAAAACAATAAAACACACGTGAAAATACAGGACCGCTGCGGGCACTGCATCGTGAAACACATTCAAGTCTATTTATAGTCCTATCCCATGTTATTCTAGCAAGAAATTTGTTTCCAGTGTTACTCATTGCCTAATATATTTCTTTTTATTCTGTTATCGCATTTAGAAAATTCACGATCATTAAACTGATTCCCGTTTGTCAAAAAAATTTTATATCTTTATTATTTCATTTGGAAGTTCTAAAATGCGAAAAATGCACTAAGTGCATTTTTTCCTCTTTATAGTCTCAAAATGATAAATAATATATATATTTTTTTTGAATAATATTTATTTTATTTTTTATTCATCATTTTGAGATTATAAAGTGGAAAAAATGCACTTAGTCAATTTTTCGCATTTTAGAACTTTTAAATGAAATAATAAAGATATAAAAAATTTTTTACAAACGGGAATCAGTTTAATGATTGCGAATTTTCTAAATGTGATAACGGAATAAAAATAAATAAAAATACATTAGGTAATGATTAATTTTGAAAACAAATTTCTTCATAGAAAAGCATATGGGACAAGGCTGCCATCAACTTTAGGTGACGTTATCCCCTTAGGTCGCACAACCAACCAATCAACCAACCAACCACAATGTCTGTTTCAATTTGGGTGCATATCGGCCTATAAGAAAACTATTATTACTAACTTTCTGTGATAATATATCAACAGCTGTTGGTTAAAAGTGTGCCCAACTAAACATGTAAAATCTTTTTAATTTTTTGTGCATGATAACCAGTGCGTGGTGCTGGTATATAGAATATCTATGAAAATTTCTTGATGGCCATGAACACTAGTTATAATTCCTTTTATTATATTATTATGTTTAAACTAATGTTAGTTAACAATATCAAACTTATCTCTAAAGTTAACTAATCAAGAATTAATTGGAGGAATGTTAGGAAAAGGGTTTTTTTCAGTTTCGTTATTTGCCGAGAAGCAAAAGGAATGTGGAAATACTGGTTTGTCAAGTGTTGTTCCACTAAAAATAATTAAATGATTGATAATTATAATTTAGAATGGAAATGGGTTTATTTTAAAAGTTAATGCGCATACTGACTGATAAAAGAATGTTTGTCAAAGAAAATCCATCATACTTCCTCCCCCTAGAAATTAAACTTTATATGTATCTAGAAACCTCCTTTTTTTATATGGGGTTGAGGGTGTTTGCATTCTCTAATACATAGGTCAGAAAAGCGATCTACTGACCTGCTGTTAATTTTTTGAGTAGAAAATTTTAACTTTGTGCCCAGAATAATAAATTTTCTATTTTAAAAATTAATATATATTTTTTCAATAAACTTGATTTGTAGATTGTAACCCCCCCCCCCCCCCCCACTTCCTATCCCCATAAAGATGTTGGTGGAGTTAAAAAAAATACCTACTGAGTAGGGTATTTATGTAGATAATTATTTAAAATATGGTTCTTTAGAGGTTTTCGTCAATAGCATGTAACCATAATTTGTTTTGGCAATAACTATCCTTAATTTATATGAATAAACTTATAAAAAAGAGATCGAACACGTTTGAACTGGGAATGATTTTGTATACTTGCCACATAGTCTTATCTGATAACGTTATATTCTTAGTTTTCTGAAATAATATTGGCAACACAAACTGGGAACAAACCATGTTAATTATCTCTATGAACCTTACTTTTGAAAATAGCTATATTGCAGCACCAGATAACTGGTATGTTGTGGCCACCACATGACTTTCTTCTATATTTTTCTATAGAAATTCACTCAGTAAAAATATTTTATTAAAATTATTATTAAAAAAAATTATCTTCAATGATAATACAGATGATTTCCATATTAGAGAAGTAGTATAACACTAAATTAATATTAAAAAAAAGTCGATTTTATTATGAATATTACATAAAAAAAATAAAAAAAAATGTTACAAATGAAAAAAACTGATAACTTTATTTTAAATTATCGCAGATCGATGGTTCAACCATTCATTTTAAAGGTATTGGCGAGCTCTTTTGAAAAATACACATCATGAAAATTTACTCTCCTCGAGGGGGACTTAAGTTTCATAATGATTATTAAAAAATAATTCTGTTTATACACATTTATACAAAATTTTGTCCTGTACCACCATGTTAAAAATTTAGAAAAAGCGGGATGGCAACGCAAGCTGTTGGACAATTTTTACCAAAAGTTGATAGGCACTAATTTATGTCAATGTGTAACTTCATACCAATTTGTATGAAATTCTGTGCAGTAATACTTGAGATATAGTCGCCACAAAATTTTGCCACACACACAGAGACAGACATTTTCTAAAAATGGTCAAATCGTGTTCTATAGCTCTCAAAACGTGTAAATCCATCAAAAACCAGAGGTCGAAAATTTTTACGAATCCAATACTTTCTTCTATTGAATATAGAAGAAAGTAAAAATATATTGTTACTTTCAAATCTATCCCCAGTGTAAATGAGCCCCCCCCCCCCTCCTAACTTATTGTAGGAAAGAAGTATTTCCAGAAGAAGTATTTCAAAAAATTATAAAAAAAAAATCAGATCTAGAAAATTATTTTTGAACTGTTGCTTTCTAAGTAACGCAAAAAAGGTTTTATATTTAAAAAAAAATCTGGCAATAATTTAAAACAGCTGAATTAAAATATATAGCATATATACAGCTGAATTAAAATACCTAATAAAATATTTGGGAGTTCTAAGACATTTCCTTCAATTAGCACGAACAACGGCAGTGGGTAATGTAGTATTTATTACAATCTTCTGAATAATAATAAAAAATATATAAAAAGCCCCAGTTACCCGAGACTAAAGTTAAAACAATGTATTGAAATAAAGTAAAATTTTATAAATAGTTTTCGTTTCCATGAATGCATTTCAACTGAATAAAATCATGAAAAAGGATAATTTAATGGGAAAAAACTTAAATCCCAATCGCAACAATGTTTCAAAATAAAAATAAAATTTTAAGCGTGGTTGGGAGTAAAAGGTGCTGATTAAGACGCAGACGCTTGTCGACTGTATAAATAAATAGATAAATGGTCATAAAATTTGACTTAAAGAATTACGGTGTTATTTTTAATTTCTTGGAGGTGTTTGGACTGCGTCCTAGACTGTCTCCAATCACCCATAGTGCAGTACTAGTGCGGCGTTAAACCCAAAAATCCAAATCCATCCAAAGTTCAGTAATATTATAATTTTTAACTTTCGAAAATTATACAATGAACTACAATTGTGAAATCTTAAAGAAGTTACATTGTTAATGTTTAAAAGGCGTTTTTGGAATAATTAATCCATTTTTTTTTTCTATTTATTTGTTTATTTATTAAAATATTTTTTTTATTTTTTATTTATTTATTTATTTTGTGTGTGTGTGTGGGGGGGGGGGGGAGTGATGATAAAAATGGTTTCTCCAACATAAACAAAAATTGGAAAATTATTTAACTTATTCTTTACTATTATAAATAATTTTTGAACTTGCCAAATTTATTATTTTTTTTCCGAACCTGTACTATTGAGGAAAATATCGTAATGTATCATGAATTCAACTTTGTTATTTTTTACGATGTGAGTGACCACGACAGAGTAAAAAAAAAAAAAAAAAAAAAATGCATTCATTGTGCTGAAAATGGGAGAGAATGTAAGCACTCAAATAATTGCAAAATTTTATGTTCTACTGAAATATGGTAAAAAAATTTCGCCTAAAATAACAACTGCTGTTGCTGTAAAGTATATGAAATAAGTTGGGAATGTGATATTCTATTTATAATTTTTTGAATATGTATTTATAATTATAATTGTGAATGTTTTTCCTGTAACGAATTACTATTAACTGGAAATTTTGATTGGTAATGCATGAATAATTGTCTTTTGTTTTAAACTTTAATGCACAAAAATCCGCTCCCCTCCCCTCCTCTTCAGACAAATACAAAAATTACGTATTTACGTAGTCATCAAAAAGTCCTACGTTTTTATTATTACAGTAAACTTCCGATTATCCGCGAGCGAATTATGCGCGGGCGCAGGATCAAGATAACACGCAAGATCAAGAAAAAGTGTTTTCTGAAGAAGAAACATAAACAGACTGATTTAAAAGAAAAAAATATAAAGTTTTTTTTTTTTTTTTTTTTTTTCTTTTTACTGCTTAATTTAGTGCATAAATTAACTTAGTAATATGGCTTCATAGTAGCTCTACGTTTTTGTATATTGTTTTGTTACAATATACAGAGTGCATATAAAATACAAATATTTTTACTGTACTGTGAATATTTTCACTGTTTTATATGCAATATAATAAAGTTTTCGAGTTAGAATTATTTTTATCTATTTGCTCCCCATTTTCAGGCTTTCAGCGTTTTATTCGCGGAACCTTTACCTCTCAATTTCGCGGATAACCGAGAGTTTACTGTATTTTATCATTACAGTCGAACCTCGTTAAATGAAATGTTTCCACAATCCCCTTCAAAATGAAGATTAGTTGGGAGTTACTGATAGTACGAACTACTGGTAACATGAACAATTTTTTTTCCCCTTGAGATTCACGTTAACGAGGTTTATTATTTTTCAAGGAAAATTTTATCAGCAAATTGCATTCAACACTTTGTTTGGTTCTCTAACATTTTCGGTCGTGAAAAATTGATTTTAACTGACATTGAAATATACGTGCAATACATTAGCAACGAATACTTTATTTTTATATTATAGTTTGATTGCGGTTCACTGATTAAAAGATCAGCCATAACCTTTACACAAAAATAGGAATTTGAGTTAAATGATTTTTTTTTTTTTTTTTTTTTTTCTATTTTAATGAACTAAATTTAACTTTGATTTCTCTTAAGATAAAATTTAAGCCTTTTTAAAGATCCTTTTCAAACTCAGATAAATGCATTCTGGTATTTTTATCGAGTGATAAATTCCGCGAATCTCGTGAGTCATGATAATGAATCATCATAAAATATTCTATGATCCATTTAATTCTCATCAGCCCATACGGAGACGTCAAATTCTTGTATAATGTCATTGCCTGGATTTGATAATTGGCATCCGGTCTGGATTACAGCATGTTGCTTTTGCAATATTTCAGAGTGCTAGAATATATTTAATTCAGCATATTTATAGAGTATCATCAATTTTATTCTTTAATAATTTTCCTGCAATAGACTATGAAAAATAAAGTAGTGTACTATATAATTGTTTGTGATGTATGTAAGATTTATGAAATATGCATTTCCCTTTTAGCTAATTCATTTTTTAAATTTCATATCTTCTGTCAATAGTTTAAAATTAAAAGAAAAAGGAAATCGTATACAGTTTGAAAGCAAATCTACTTGAGTTGATTACTTAAAGCAAATCTACTTGAGTTGATTACTTAATCACAAAATGAATCATGATCAAAAGTCTGTGAACGGTTAGATTTTAAAATTTCTTTAAAATGAAAAATATATAGTTTTAAATAGGGTTGGCAAGGTTTCGGACACTGTGGTAAAAACCACGGTATAAACCATGGTTTTTACCATACTGTCCAAAACCTTGGTGTCTTAAATCTCCAAAACTATATTTTTTAGTAGAATTATATTTTATTAAAATTATGCAAATATTTGAAAAATTTACAAAATTATTATAATTATTGTTGTTTTGTAACATTTTCCAGTATATTCCATTAAGTTCTAATAATAATGTTTAGTGAAATATGTATATATTAACAATTACAGTTATAATATTCAAAAGCAAAAATTTATTACCGAAGCTTTAATGTAAAAATGTGGATAATTGTACCTCAAATATTGATATTTATAATATTTACACAGATATATAAGCAACATGAATAAATATATAAAGAGAACAAAATAATATATAATTATTATATATATTTTAGATTTACAATAAATCATCCTGAAATAAATATTAAAAATGTGCAGCTACACAAACATATTTTATTTTTGAATAAATGAGAAAATATCTATGTAAAAATATTAAATAGTACACACTTTAAAGGGTTTTTTTTTTTTTTTTTTTTTTTTTGGGGGGGGGGGGACATATCTGCTGTTTTTGAAAATGTATAGACTTTATATGCCTAATTATCTTCTATATTTTATTTATTTTTGGTATATTTTAATGTATGTAATTTTATTTATGCAAGAACTTTTAATAAAATAACTTTTAAATTTCTGTAAAATATTGGATATGTAAGTATTTTGCAATTAAAAATAAAAGTCAAATTATTCATTTTTGAATATCCTATCATAAATTTTTTATTGTAAGAAAATTTTTTGAGTCATTAAAATTAAAACTTTTTATATATATTATTAAATTGTAAATTTCTTTTAACTTGAAAAGTCTAAATTTTCAGTATAAAATACTTTTAATTACTAATTATAATTTCTGATAATGTAGTGAATAGAATTTCTTATAATTTAAGGTTTTGGACACTTTCAGACAGTTTAGGACACTTTTGGATGGTAAAAACCACCTGTCCTGTCCAAAATCAGTTTCAGATGTCCTAAACCCCAACCCTGGTTTTAAATAATTATGTATGGAAATGTGCTGAATGGTTGAAGCAGTTATTTATATTACATAAAAATGCAGAAAAGTATTTGTTTTGCTAGCATTCCTATTCATGCTTGTTATTTAAAAAATAAATGAAAACATTTGAAAATATTCTTAAATTTCAAGAAAAAAAAATGTTTCATTTCTTATAAGAAATAATTTATGTAAGTCAATGTTCATATGTATATAAAACATTACTGAAGCACTTTTTCTCCCCCCCCCCCCCCCAAAAAAAAAAAAAAAAAAAAAAACTTGTAGTGTTTAAAGATTTAAAGCAATTTAATCCTCTACCTGGCCTTTCGAGAAAAAAGAAGTTAGTGGCCTACCTAAATGATTTTGAAAAATGATCTGCATTGTTCAGAAAGGTTTAAAGCTATTAAATTTTTTCAAAATAAAGCTAGGGAGCTGAAAAACCCATATTTCTACATTTTTTGGTATAACAGGGGCCAATCTAAGATTTCAAACTTAATACCTATTTTTGTGAAAAATCTTAACTATATTTTATTTTTGTGAAAAATTGTAGTGCACTCTTTTTCTTTCTCTCTGTGTGTATTGGGGGGGGGGGGGGGGAGTTTGAACAAAGTAGAATAATAAAATTAACTCTCAGCAGCTAGTGTGAGGCTTATAGCAGAACAGGAACCAAAATCCAAAACTTACTTCACTCTGAAGTAAACAGTTCAGTAGAGATAGTGTAAGTAGAAGTTGTTTTTATTTGTGTTAGTATCACTGCAGTATACATGAATTGTACCAGGGAGGATAGACACATCACCATACAGTCACCAAAATGTTAAACCACCTGACGAATCAGCAAACAGTACACTATGGCCACAACTTCAGAGCGTGTCTGTACCGATACACACAAGAATCGTTTTGTTTACATATGCTGCACTGTTTCTCGCCCATAACAAACGCTTGTGTGTAGATTAAAACCAACATTCTGTATGATTCTTGCTTCGCAAATCGCATCAACAGAAATGCACGAATTACTTTCCTTTGAAAATGTGCTAATTAAAACTAAGATTTTTGTGAAAGTACCGATTTTAGCTGTATGATTTTTGTGAAGATACCTTTTTTGCCAGGTCGATTTTTGTGAAGGTACCCATAAACGGTAGTAAACTCGACCTGTATTAACCCCTGTATAAGGAATCGATTACAAATACTTCTGATTCTGATGCTGTAAATCTGATGAGTGGGAGGGACAGATAAAACACACATGATATTCTTCAGCTTTTATGAACTTTATCTTTCTGTAATAATGTACAAATAATAAACTTTATACTTTGTAAACAGAAATTTGTATTTTCTAATGTATATACATTTATCTTCTAATCAAAGGAGATTTTTATATATCCATGTTAATCAAAACAATTGATTGTTCTTTTCTATAGATCAAAGATAAAATAATTGAATTATTTATTTCTATACTATAATACTTTTGCCATCTGAAATCTAGTATTTTGTTTTAATGACCTTCTTTAGCATAAAATTTCAGCTTTCTATTATTTTGTCAATGTTCTCTGTAAAATAGAGCTAGGAGCAGCTGTGTTTCTAGATGGTTGGGGGCAAGAAATCTATTGCATTTAGTTTCAAGGTTGCAAAATTAAAAGGCGAGGTAAATTAAAAGGCACTTCCGCAGGCAGTAGAGAATCGGATCTTACAAGTGATAAAGGGGGGTGGGAAGCAGTGGGGACCCTAACCAATGTTTTGACTGAATGGTGCTTTATTGTACAGCTTTGTTTCTGAAGAACTGATTGGCCGAATTGAATGGAAATAAAGGATTCATTTAAATATAAATATACTGACCACCAAAAGCAAGCGCAGGCAGAGCCCACTAATCGCACAGGTCTACAATGAAATTTTTTTTCTTCAAGGCAATGTGTTTTCTGGTGTGTTTTTTATTTTTGGATGCTGATTGAGGAAAAACTATTTAGAAATTCCCATTGCGTGCAATTTTAACAAAAAAAAGGGATTGTTTGAGCTTAAAGCTGCACTTTTTCACTCGCATCTAAGTCATTTCCAGAAAAATCTGAAAAACTGGGAGAACTATTTCTTCAGGACATTAAAGAAAAGTTTAAAAGTATCAGGGATGATGGAGTGTTAGAAGATTATTGTTGGATGCTGCATAGAGAATTCCCCTGCCTCCTCTTCAAGGCTCTCAAACCATGTACAAGGTAAATGCTTTAAAGAAAGCTTTGATGTAAAGAAACACATTTAAAAAGATAATGTGTAAATAATAGCCTATTTTAATGTATTTCTATGCCTAAGTTGTTATAGCCTCTGAGAATTCCTCCAATCTTCATCCTTACTTCATAGAAATTTCTTATATGATAAGAAGAATAAACGCATTAGAGGCACTCAACGCAGTTCAAAAAAATTGAAATTTAAGATTTTGCAGACCCGTGTTATTTCATCATTAGATTAGACTTTTCAAAGGGGAAAGAAATAAGTATAGTTTCTTTTACTAAAGATTTTTTTTTTTATGCTCTTGAGTAACATTTTTAGAAGTAAAGACTACAGAATTTTCCTAATTCATGGCTTGAATTTTTTTTTAATCCCGTTATTGATGCTTATAATGCTCTTGTATTTATTTTATTTAAAACAGGGTTTGAAAAGACCCGAGTTTTTTCAGAAAACTTTTAAATCTCGATTTCATTTTAAATGTTCTACCTAAATTGGTCAGTTTTAAATGTGATCGCAGGAAAAACTTAAACCTAATTTAAAAGTCCAGTGATTCATAGCTATTTATTACTTGTATTATTTCATATACTAATACTATGCAACTGCAATTAGATTTCTTTCAAATTATTAGAAAAGCTGTTATGCTTAATTATTACATATACACACATTATTAAATATAATTTATTACTATATACATTTTTGTTTGAAAAATTAAAAACGTCTTATAAACATAATTACATTATTTTATTAGGTAAAACATAAAAAATATCAGATATTGCTGAAGGAAAATCCGATTTTCTTACTTTAGCACTAACAGAATACGCAAGGGCAGTATGACGTCACTGACCGTCTGTGGAGCCAAAAAAAAAAGATTTCCTATGTTAATCGACCATGACCATTGGATTTTTTGTAAAAAATTATTAAAAATTGAGGAAAATTATTTCCAGATTTCAATCCCCATATTTGGATATAATTACAAATTAGTTATCGTGCAAAATGTGTTAGATCAAGTTATTTTGCTGTCAAATTGACAAAATTTTAATTTTAAATTTCAAAACTCTGTCGTCATTGACGTTTCTTGTATTTGGCTATCAAAAACGTAATATGAAAATATACATGCCAGATGTATATTTTCGTAATATGCATTGTATGAAATATTGTTTCATATTATTCATTGCTCTTTTAACCCTTTCAGCGTTAGCCGTTTTTCGGTATATCTGTTTAATGATTCATAAAATTAATACTATGCATAGTATAAATATGAAAATTTAATACAATACTATACACATGTTTATTAATCTTATTTTCTCGAAAAAAGCAACATATATTTCAAAATTTAGCCATACCAGCCTTTTCTTTTGACTATGCATGACGGAAAAAGACGGGCTTAACGCTTATAGGGTTAATAATATAAGTTGTTAAAATAACCATGATTTTTGAAAGGAATTAAATATGTTCACCAGATAATTTGGCAATCTTTTTTTTCTGCCAAAGACGACAAATATCAAATCTATTCCACTGCAACATATTAGTATCTTATATCAGATACTTTATTTAGACATTTGAAAGCAAATTTGACTTCAAATTATGGTAGAATATTTACCATTTTTCTTTTAATTAGTATATTAGTTGGATATTTATTGTGTAAATATCACCCTTTGAAATGGAATATTTATGTTTTCAATCAAATATGGAACTTAACCATTTTCTTTTCTCAAGTTTTGAATTTTTAAATTCAAATTTTATCAATTTTACAGCAAAAATTACTTAATCTAATGCTTGTACATGATAACTAATACATATCTATACTATACCCAAATATAGGGATTAAAATCAGGAACTAATTTTCCTTGATGTTTAATAATTTCTTACAAAAAATCCAGTGGGCAATTAACATAGGAAATATTTTTCTTGTCTCCGCAGACAGTCAGTGACATAATCATCATCACTTCGCTTGCATATAGGAACACAGAAAAAAATATTATATTACTGAATGAAAAGTTTAGTCAGTCTGGACTTCAGAGGGAAGTGTATAGTTTGATTTTGATCATAAATGATGACGACATACTTTTATGAGTTTTGCTGCTTTGTCAACCCCTAAACGACTGCATAGCTTACTCCAAACTAATCCAAAAGTTCAGAGAAATCTCTCGATTGGTGAAGATGAAGCCAGTGCTGAATACAAAGAGAAAAAAATCTGACCAAATGCAGGTGGGAATTTTGAATATTTTGAAAAAAAAACCCTATTTTATAAAATAGTGGGTTTTTTCAAGTGGGCCCAACCGAACAAACCCAGGCAGGTTTTTTCGGGCTGGGCCCACTAGGGTGAACCCTGATTTAAAACGAAATGTTTTTTAAAATGAAATATAGTAAATTAAAATAATAAAATTGGATTAATTATTGTCTTTTAACTCCAGAGTGGTTAGTAATTGAACAGTTTAAGAAAATTCAAAAGAAAATCTGTAATAATTATTTCTTACAGTTTTTCTGAAATCCTAATCTTTTAACCCTTTGCAGCGCAAGACAATTCGGATCATTTAAATTATACTGCCACCGGAATTCATGAACTAAATTAAACTAAAAGAAATTTTAAATTTTTAGGTTAAAAAACCGACCTTTTCTGATATGTTATAAACGTACATTTTTGCTAAAAAATTTCCGGGATGAATTTTTTCTGCTGGATCTTACATTTTGCGTCCTCGCAGCGAGGACAGCGCGCGTTAAGGGGTTAATCTCATCCTATATTCATTTTTCATAAGAATGAATTATTTATAATATTTATTACTCACATATTTAAAATTGTGGAAATACTGCTGAATAGCATTTTCACTGCAATTGCATCAGTCAGTTGTTAAGATTTTCAGTTACAAGGAATTTGCATACTTTTTATAATTAGTGTGAATATTTCAAAATCAAATTTCGTAATATTTAAATTTTATCTAGTTAGATTACTGCGATTTTGAAATAAATAGTTCTCAAATAAAATCTTCTGTGAAAATCATAAAATTGGGCAGCTATGCAATTGTGCATATTTAACATATACTAACTTTTGTGGCAATACATTTATATATGTGGCGAGCCTACAACTCTTGTGGCCCAGGATGAAAATCTCACTGGAAACCAGTCCCCTAGTTTGAGCCCCTCCTATATTGAGGCTACCTTGCACTTCTTCACCTAAATTTTCTATATAAAAAGGCACTGAAGTAGTTTTAAGATTGTTTCAGAAACAAAACCCAACAAGAAGGCCAGGGCATTGGTCCTGTTTGTCCTCTTTTAGTCAGGCTTTGCATAAATGATTTTTTTTTTTTTTTTGGGGGGGGGGGGAGTTGTTGCTCTATGGTCACATTTTGTGCATTAAGGCTCTTTAGACAGGAACCTAAAGGGAAATTGCAAAGGCAGAACAACTTTACCAGATATATATTTTAGGATTGTTTTTTTGAAGGCTCCCTACTGACTAGAGGCCTTTGGCGAACTGCCCCCTCTGCTGCACCCTTAATATGCCACTGGTAATGGTACACAATATTATTTTACGTTTAAAGTACTCTTTATGTATTGTATAATTTGTTTTTTCTTTTTACAAGTTTAAAAAAAAATAAGAGAAAAGAAGAATATTTATTAAAATTTTACTCTTCTATTAAAAACTTTTGCAAAGTTCTGTTGTTTAAAAAAAAGTGTTTACTTTTATTACATCAATCAAACTTCAACTCCTTGAAAAAATACAGTGCTGTAATTCTATTAATTTCTTAATTATCAGATTTATTCATGATACTTTAAATTATACAACATAGCCATTACTCTTTTAATCAGTACAGCCGCAGCTTTTAACTGTGCTCCTCGCTTATAACTAACCTAGTAACATGGAAATGAGAAATTACAAAAAGTATATATCTTTCGACTTATATACCCTAATTCAGTTTATAAACAGTGGAGCATTATGTATATTTTAAAAAAATTAAGCAGTATAATAGTTTAATATTCAATTTACAGTAGAATCCAGTTTTTTCTACAAAATCATTTTTACTATTTGCTGCTAAAATAAAATAATACACACCCCCTTTCTTTCTTTTTTTTCTTAATTCTAAGTATGCATGCTAAGATTCGTCAGAATTTGTCCTATAAATTGTGTGTTTTTTTTTTTTTTTTTTTTTTTTTTACACATTAGGTTTAATTGTTGAATTCAAATTTTGGAAAGTAGTATGGAATTTTCAAGTTCTGATTAAGTACGATTTTAATACTAAAGAGGCACGTAATACAGAAGATCTTTATAATGCAATTCTCTACTATATAATGCACAACTTGTCAGCCATAAACAATGAATTTTGCAGTTAAGAAACACTTTGTAAAAAACTGTTACTCTGTTGAGAAGTAACTGTTATACATTTGTTTTTCTTTATCTGCTTAATTCAGAGCTTTTTAATGAAAAAATTGCTATCATTACTTTTTTTTTTTTTTTTTTTTTTGTGAGTAATATGATTTTGTACAGACGCATTATGGACTATGTTTATGTAAATTTAACAATGAACATTATGATCCACCCAGTTTCTGTTCTAAGGAATGTAACTTAAAAATATCCTACTGTTTTGATATGTTTTTGACATATTTGGCCATGTTTACAAGGTAAATTTAATGATGTGTGAAATGTGATAGCTATATAATGTGAAATTCTATATAACACAAAATGTTGTGTTTTTAGGTTTGTGTTATAAAGATCTTCCACTGTAAATAGAAATAACGACTGTCATGGTTAATTGTAATAAATATTTGTAAATAATTGGTTGTATAGCAAATTCCTTTATTTAAAATAAATATTTTAATTAAAGCAGTGAATATATTCAAATGTATTCCTATTGGTTAAATATTAAATTTTCATATTGTGCATTGCATTTATATTCTGTTTTTTTTTTACAGGGCTGTTGGTAAAACGTGCCTCCTTATCAGTTACACAACAAATGCTTTTCCAGGAGAATATATACCCACAGTGTAAGTTCATCTATATTTTATTGTTTAACATTATTAAGAGCTATTTAATTCTGTTATGTTTTTCCTTGTGTATAGTATATATATATATATATAATTGTGTGTATATATGTATGTATGCATGGATATATAAAGGCATTTTATGTTTTCTTATTCACACTATTTAACAGTACAGGTGTTTTTTTGTTTTTTTTTTACATAACAAATGCCAATTGTTTGAACTGTCAAAATCTAGTTTAAAACCATCCAAAAACTGGATTAAACTGTCAAAAACTAAGTCTAAGAAACAGAAACTTAGCAATTTCATGAGAAATGTAAGGTCAGTCACACACACAGTTATTTCTGTTTCTTCCAATATTTTCTGACAATAACCACTGTATATAATCACAAAAATTACCGTAAATATGCCATTAATATTTCTGTATAGTAATAGTGGCGGAAAAAAAAAAAAAAAAAAAAAAAAAAATCTTGTGTGACTGATTCTTCCATGGAATACCCTTATATGTAAAATAATTTTCGTGCATATTTTTAAGCTGTATTGAACTGAACTAAATATATAATTAACATTATTTATATATATATATATATATATATATATTTTAATTGGGAGGAGGGGGAAGAAAGAAAAAAAAAGTTGGAAAATGTATCAACACATCTTTTTTTATCATTGCAAATATTTTTACATCCCTTATCGAATGTAATTTTTAAAAGTTCAGTTGAATAAGTCTGTTTCTCAAAATTTTGTAACTAAAATGTGATTAAAATTTTCCTATAAATTTCAAATTTAAAACCATACTTTTATTTAAAAAGAAAATAAATAAATAAAAAATAAGACATATCTTAAAACGGGGCAATTACATTTAATGAGATAAAATACAGATATTCATCTTCAATCATCAATAAATAATGTATAATAGAGCTTCGTTTTTGAAAATGAGATGTTGTAAAACTCTGCTAACTTAAAATGAAGACTTGATAGAGGAGAAAAGAATTAAAATAAGATAATCCATTGAAAACTTTGCAGTTATTTCTATAAATCCTGCTTTTCTTGGAGCGAACTGACAAATTAAACATCCTGAGTTACGGGAATTTTACATTCTTATGCTTAAAACTGTGCAAGCACATGGAAGAAATATTCTATTTTTAATGCACATTGATAATTTAGAATTTTGATGTTACAGTAGCAAGAGCATTCCTTTAAGTATTGTGTATTCTTAAGCTAATACATTGCTGCTGAGAACTCTGATTATCCTGGAGTTAGGCCAGTTTTTATTATATTATTTTGATTTTCCTATAAAAACTCGGATTTTTTTTTTTTTTTTTTTTTATTTCCCTCTAAAAAAAAGTTTGTTGATCAAACTCTTTGCAGAAGCTTTGCTATTTCCAATCTTTCTCCATCCACCCCATAAATATCAGTATTCATGCTTTATTAGATTTTAGAAAATATAAAGAGATAAGATTGTTCAGTAACTTTCTCATGAGTTTTTTGTAAACCCCTTATGAACTCTCAAATCTTAATTAGTAAATAAATGAAAATGTTGAAGTTACAAGCTTATAAGGGGTTTTTCGCAAAAAAGAATTTTTGCAAGTGGTTGAAATAATTAGATCTTCAAATTAAATACGCGGCATGGGTAAAACCCCTATGAAATTTCAACTCTTGAAAATACCTAAAATCTAGCTCTCTTTTTTTTGCTGACAATTTACTTAATTTTTATTCTGTTCAAATGAGCTTTTGACAAAAGTTGCTCAATATATCTCTCTCTATATATTCTTTTTAATCTCGGGTATGCACAGTAAAACAATATTTACTAATATAAAATGCTCATATCTCAGCGACTATTACACTGGGGAATTTTATGTTTCAGTATAATGTTTCTCTAATGTTTTGTCAAATTTTCTGTAAATTTTGTAAAGTTTTAGGGAAATACGTTCTAGTTACAAGAAAAAAGTTTTCAAAAAAATTAATTTTTGAAAAAAAATTATATCTGCCAAAATAATTGTGCAATTCCCGCACCAAAACATACAAATATTGTACTTAGTACAAACAACAATGTGTTAAAGTTACAAGTCATTTGTAGCTTTTTATAATACAGTGTGATCCAAAGTACGTGCATTCTTCAATTTGTGGTTGGTCCCCTAATTGCCCTCTGAATTAAATCGATGGTGGAAAATGTGAGTTCTTAAATGTTCTTTGTGTGTCTAAAATCCCGGGTCATTTTATCCAGTATTTTTACTTTCCGAACACTATAGTGAGGAAAGTATTGGAATCATGTCAAAAATCCGAATTTGAGATTTTGATGTTTCTAAATGTTTCAAGGTCCCCTGAGTCCGTTTTCACTATTTTTACGATGATGTATGTATGTCTCTATGTAGATATGTGTATGTCTGTGAGTGAACACGCTAGCGTCTAATTGTTTGAATAAGCTGAAAGTTGGTACGTATATTGTAAGTCACCATAGTACGAACCCTATTAATTTTGGTGAATCTAGCACTTACAGTTTTTTTACAGGGACACCAGAAAAAATTCTTTATGATTATGGCCTATGGGGTCAAATTTTTAAAAGTGCGATGGCGTCTAAACGCTTTATTAATCTGAGCAAAAAAATTGTACACACGTTATAGGTCCCAATTGCACGAACTGTATAGATTTTGTTGAATTTAGCACTTGCAGTTTTTTTACAGGGGCACAAAGAAAAATTCTTTATCATTATGGCCTATTGGGCCAAATTTTTAAGTGTGATAGCGTCTAAACGCCTTAATAATCTGAACAAAAAATTTGTACACATGTTATAGGTCACAGTTGCACCAACTGTATAGATTTTGGTGAATTTAGCACTTAGTTTTTTTTACAGGGACACAAAGAAAAATTCTTTATCATTATGGCCTATGGGACCAAATTTTTAAAAATGCGATAGCATCTAAACGCCTTATTCAATTAAGCTGAAAATTTATATGAATATTATAAATCACTGTTGCACTAACTATAAGCAATTTAGTGAATCTAGCATTTATTAGTTTTTACAGGGACACAACGAAAAATTCTTTATCATGATTTATGAGCTCGAAGTTCAGTAGCATTAAACAAAACATCTTGTAATATATGGAGAAAACACTCTATTATGGTTTTCTCTCTTTCGTTTGTTTAACAACTCCTCTTTTTTTTCTTTATCTACAAAACTGTTAATTACTCAATGTTCTGAAAGTCGAGTGAAATCGCTCCAGATTTTTTATTTAGAAAATCAAAAAAATTCTAATTTGAACACCCACTGTACTTTTTATTATAAAGCAAAAAAATTGTGTTCTACATGCAATGATCACAAGAATTATTTAAGTTCAAAGTTGCGGGTTAATTAATCAATCTTAATCGTGACTATGTTGTTAATTCTGTGACAATTCTTAACTGTACCCTTATTTTGCAGATAGTAACTCTATGAAATCAAAAATTAAATTTTGCTTATTCTGTATTTAAAATTATACATTTATCTGATTTATTATTTTATTTTTTATCTTAATGCAGTTATTTTATTTTATTTTTATTTTTTCTAGATTTGACAATTATTCAGCAAATGTAATGGTTGATGGAAAACCCATAAATCTTGGTCTATGGGATACTGCTGGTCAAGAAGATTATGATAGATTAAGACCCTTATCATATCCACAAACGGTGTGTTTTTATATATCATATATGTCCTTTATTTTATTTTTTATTCTTTTTTCTTAAAAGTTTTATATAGTGTTAAACATATTTTTCTTTAATGGAGTTTAGTAACAAAAAATTAAAGTGTTAATTTTGAATGTGCCTTTTATATACATTAAAAATTGTGATGATAAAGCAGATTTTATTCATCAAAATAAATTGCTGTAGTATTGTCTAAATGTTTAATTTTCCATCTTAGTAAGCATAATCTTTAAAACTAATACAGTCAAGTCTGTCTAAAACGGAACAGAATGGGACTATTAAAACTTTCCGTTTTAGACAGATTTCCGTTTTATGCAGATTTTCCATGTAACTGCCGTAAATTTGCCGTGTCTAACAGAAAATCGGCTTTCTGAAGAAATTCTTAACTTTTAAATCATCAAATTACTATTAAATTAAATTCTAATTATATAAAAATAAAATTGATGAAAGTCTTTATCTCGTATACTATTTTATCATTTATTATAAGGTTCCCATAGACTTTTGAAGGGACTGAAAAATTTTTCCGTTTTACGCAGGTTTCCGTTTTACACAGATTCCGGTTTAGGCAGATTTGACTGTAATTTATTTGCAGTAAATAGAGAAAAATGGAAAATCTCATACTTATCAAGAATTTTTTTTCATTTGTATCAATGCATAAAATACCCCATTGTAAAGTGAAAATAAAATGGTGTGAAGAATTCATAACTAACCAGGCATACTTAAATGATTGTATTTTTCAACAACTGATTTTTATTATATTTTTCAGAAATCCTAAATTATAATTCAATATTTTAATCAAAGTTATAATATATATTCTGTAATATTTTGGTTAAAATGAAATATGATATTATGTATGAAAGTTTAGATGTCACTTGTAATGATAAATAAATATTAAAAAAAAAAGTGATCATTACTGGTGTGGGTTTAATTATTTTTTTTCCCCCATATTTAATACTAGCAGGCTTTGCCCGCTTCGCTGGTCACTAAATTTAAAGGAAACTCTTATCTATATAGCTTTATAAAAATAAAATAAAATACTAAAATTGCTCAAAAGCTCGCTTCGGATGCCTGCTGCCTTCGGTAGCGATTTGGTCGTCCGCTAAAACTCGGGCGCTTGTCCCTATTACCTGAGACAATGGTTTACCAATAGGCTTCCATTAAGTCCTTATTAGATAACAGTTTCGAAATATAGTATCGAAAAAAAAATGAAGTATCCCCTTTATATTTGAATCCCAGTTACATATGAACAACATTATACGTGGTGCACATAATATTTGCTTTTACGTTATTTCCTATGTTTATTTTGTTTATCCCCGGTCAACCATAAAAATGATAACAATTTCACGCTAAATATTATAATATGCTATGACCGGCTACGTCTGTTGCATGAGACAATTAATTTTTTGTGGTTATATATAATTCATGGTTTGTAAGCATGATCATAGTACCGCCTTAATATAGCTCTCTTTGGCGACTTTTGAATTTTTGTCACCATTTTAGATTTAATCCCTTGTAAAAATAAGACTTAATACCTTGTAACAATATGCTATGAGCGCTATTTCTGCCATATTATAGACAACTAAACTTTTAAGGGTTATATATATTTCCCATTAAACATATTTTTATTTTCATTTATATATTTAAATATTGATGAAATTTGAACTTCAATTTGGTCTAGTGTTGTACAGGCTGTATACTATATGTTTGTGTTTGTGAAAGAAAATTTAAAAAAAAATTCAAAACTGCAATTTTTAATCCCACTTTAAAAAAAGCATGTGACTTAATCAGTAGCACATTTAAAAAAAATTTCCAAACGGTTTCCATACAATCTCCTTCTCTTGCCACCTAAAATACATACATTAGTTAATTTTAAAAAATCTAATTGTCCGATCGATAAGCTGTTTAATCCGTTGGATTCACAAAAATTGCATCTTTCATTTGGTATCTTATTTGTAACGATACGACTGATATTTCTAATTTTTTTAATTTACTTTCCTCATTTTAAATAATTGTAATTTTTATTGTTCACGTTTTTTTTTTTTTTTTCTGTCGAAAAAATAATGATAATTTTTTTGGCAACAATTAAATTAAGGAATAAAATTAAATATTTTAAATAATTGTAATTTTTATTGTTCACGGTTTTTTTTTTTTCTGTCCAAAAAATAATGATAATTTTTTTTGGCAACAATTAAATTAAGGATTAAAATTAAATGGCCAATTTATCAGTAATTAGAAGGTTTTTATTTTAACATTTTAATTAATTAAAAGAAAACTAAAACAAAATTCGAAAATCGGGCTTCGAGGTGCATCAGGAGAGATCATTACGAACCACCATGCAAATTTTTGTAGCTCAGCCATCAGCCGTTTTCTTAAAAAGCTCTGGAAACCATACACAATGACACACACACATCTTATTTTATTATATGTATAGATTGACTTTAGTTTTCTTTTATTAGTTACAGTAATGTCAGATACATAGCCGAGTGTCGTAGGTGTCGAAGCAGAATTTATTTTTGGGGACCATTTTTGTGAAAAACAAATGTTTAAGTAGTTGTTTCTATTTTCACAGTTAAAAAAAAAAATTGTGTAAGCTCCTCAATTTTGACTTAAGGTTCCAATTCTTATGCTCAAGTTAAAATCTAGAAACCTTGAATTATCTCAAAATTAAAGCACTTTTTACTGAACACCTTGATTTGGAAAGTTTTTATGCTTTCAAAGAATCTGTCAGATTAAGTATCACAGGTGGAGGCCTGAATCCCCTAGGGCAGTGGTCGGCAAACTCATTATTGAATATAACCAAATGTCAACAGTACCACAGTTAAAATTTCTTTTGAAAGCCAAAATTTTTTAACTTGATTTATATTGGTTGGTTCATTGTTATTTAAAAAAAAAAAAAATCAGGATATTCCTAAGCCAACCTTTACTAAAAAAAATCAAGGGGCCAAAGACCGTATTTGGCTCGTGAGCCATAGTTTGCCAACCACAGCAGGGCATAAAGGTACTAAGGCCACATAAAGGTACTTTCAAGATACTATTAGAGCTATGCTATTGCAATAATCTATAAATATAGAAATGTTGAACACTGATCTTGGGATATATATATGTATATAATGATCATGATCTATTAAGCGTAGTAGAAGCCAAGCAACAGATACAAGATCACTGAAACACCAATGGCCAAAAGATAAAAAATTTCTTTTAGAAGTTCAGAAAAATGAAAAAAAAAATCAGGGGATGAAATACACAAATTTAAAGAATCCAGATTTATTAACAGCCTGCAAAACAATCAAATCAATAAATTAACACAACGAATCTTAACTTAAAACCATAAACTATATCAAAATTTATGAAAAAGTAATTTAAGAAACCTAAGAAAAGAAGGAAGGAGGCAGGCGGCAAGACTTGTGACTTACCTGTGGGGTTAAACTAGTTTCACGCCGGCAACACTCTCCCAGCCTGCCAAGACCAGAATAGGAGTCATATGGATTTAAAAAAGCAAAATTTCAAAGCAGATGAATAACAATGAAACCACAAAGCAAAAATGAAAATTACTGATTGATTACAATGTGTTTAGAAAATGTAATATAAATTATACTGATTCTCAGAGTGATCATTCAAGAAAATTAGTTATTAAATATTTTAATTCAATTTAGCTATGTGTTTTTGGTTTTTCATGTACCAAACACTATTTACTAATATGTGAAATAATGAGTTTAAACACATTATTCATTTATATTTTAAATTGTACAGTTGATTGCATTGATACTTATTGCTGAAGTAAATATTTACCTTTCTCTTATCATAATAATTTGATATATTTGTATATCTTTTAATTTTCAGGATGTTTTTCTTATTTGCTTTTCATTAGTCAATCCAGCTTCATTTGAAAATGTTAGAGCAAAGGTACTTTTTACTAATTTTTTATGTTAATTTTTTGTGTGTTTTAATATTAAATATCACTAAATTTATTTTGTAATTCTGTTCATAATATGAAGTGTCTTTTTTGAGAAAACTTAAAATATCTGGGGGTGGGGGAGGGGGCGTGGGTCTGGCTTTGCGAAAGAAGCGTTCTTTGATACTAATGTTTACTGAAGTGATTTAAATAACAAGTCATCTCAAAAACATGAAATTGAGAGGAATCCATGCTTAAAATACTAGAAACCTCACTCCTAAAGAAACTCAATAAAATGTTTAAGAATTTTATTTTAAATTTTGTTTGAAAATTTGATAGATTTATTTTAATCAGTTGGATTCACTTACATATCTGCTTCGTGCACTTTTTAAAGTAATTTCATTGGCATGATATTGCTCAGCCATTCCAGTTGCCTGAAATGTTATACTTCCACTCAAAAGGAAAATAATTTTACTATTTTTACAAAAAAAAAAAAAATTAAAATTTGAATTTTTTTTTTTTGGTTTGTTTTGGTTTCTTTTAGGATTACAAAAAAAAAAAAAAAAAAAAAAAACCTTCGTAAAGAAATTTTCTTGTCATTTATTTTTTACTTGTTATGTAACTAAGCATGAAAAAGTATTATTTAACATTTAAGTGAGTATGGAAAAGTTATGGAATTGTGAGGCAGTTTTAAGAAATTTTGACAAATTTTATAGAAATAAGCGATAATTAAAAGCTTGTTATTGTAAATTGCTAAATTGTATGATGCATTATAAACACACCAAAAAAACTGAAGATCAAAGGAAAATTAATGTATTTTTTCAACTGCAGGGCTGTAATCTTTTTAACGATTAAATGTCATATTTATTCAATATCCATAATTATGGAATGGTTTTTGAATATTTCAAAATTTAAATACATATAACTTTACAAATTGTTTCAGAAAGGGCTCGCCAATTTTGAAATGGCTTAACTGCAAAACAGTGAGAGACAGAAAGGTGAAACAAGTGGTATGTTGTACAGGCAGAATTGGAATTTTCTTTATGAATATATTACAAATTGTTTTCACATCTGGACCTTTTTTTAACATTAATTTTTTGTTGAAAGCTTCACCTTGTCATTGTCAGTCTTCAATCTAATTGGTAATATTCCAGTACTATAAAAACCATGTTGCTCTTACGAATAGGATTTGATGTTCTTCAATTTTCTATTATAACATTAATTTGATGCAACTCCTTTATGTATGTCAGCAATGAAACAGACTGATAAATGAATTTTCTCTTCTTCTGAGTATTATTTAAAGCTTCATGTGTTTATAATGCCACCAGTTAGTCATTCTTAGAATTATTTCTGCAAACTGGTGTATAACAAAGTCCAGACCTTCCCATCTAACATCCACTTGTTTCACCTTTCTATTTCTCGCTGTTTTACAGTTATACCATTTCAAAGTAAGGAGTCTTTTTTGAAGCATCCAGTATAATTGATAATAACCACAAAATTTGCCAAAGGGTTATCTTAAAGAACTTTAATAGAATAAACTTTCCATCTTGGTAGTTAAGACCCTCTTTTATGAATATAAATCATAGAAAATATTTGTTTGTATTATATTTCTTATTAAGCTTCATTTTATTTCTGTGTTTTGCAATTCAAAACTAAATTTATTTTTCTAAAAATTATTTAGAATGTGCAACTGTTTCTGATGTGGTTGAAAGGGATTTCACAAAATTATCGATAAACAAGTCTCAAAATAAATCATAGAAATAATATTGCCACTTTTTTTTTAATCTAAAAGATTAAAAAAAAAAAAAAAAAATGCATCTTGTTATTGACATATTTTCATACATTCATCCTGCCTTTATTAACCTAGTTTGACTTCTTTCATTTTTCTTTTAAAAATGTTCATAGTATATTTATTTTACCAGAAACTCGTGAGCTGCTTGACTAGAAAAAAATAAGCTTTTTCTGAGGTGTTTTGCATTTACTATATCTTGAAACTAATGAAATGTGATTGGTGGCATATTTCTTTTAGAAACAATTTGATAAAAACTTCAAGTACTCACTTCTAGAACATATAGCTATTTGAAATGCAAATGTCTATTTTAAAAATAGATTATATCAAAAGATTGGATATTTAACAATACCTCCATATTCTTTATAAGTTATTTTACCAAAATTAAACTAACGTAAATTGTTTCTGCATTGAAAAGATTGTCTTTAATAGGTGCTTAATCATAGAAGATCATATTTTTTGATTATTTTATAGTACTAGAAATTAGAGTAATGATACCCATAACTTGACATGAGGGAGTTTAGAATTTAAAAATTTTTAGTAAATCACATATAGTACTTTTAATATTCTACTATACACATACATTGCTTCCAGCAAGATAAGTGACATAGTTAAAAAATTTAAGAAAAGTTAATTTAAAGATAGTATAAAAAAATAACTAATCTACTGTATAATTGAAGGAAATGGCTCTCACATAGATAAATTGCAAGATAGAGATTTGATACTTTTTGTGCACGTTGGTTTATGCACATTTTTTAATGAAATAAACTTGAATTCGTTATTTTTTTACTTGTGTCATTTTTCTTGTCTGGTTGCAATATAATAAATACACAAACTAAAATGTTTATTGTAATATGTCAAATAAAATGTGTAAAGTGTTACCTGATATTGCATCTTTTCTGCAAATCTCTTGTACTCTGGTGCATTTGATTTATGACTAAATTCATTTTGAAAAATGTGAAAGTAGACATTTTTTGGCAGGTAGATTGATTGAAAATAAGATTTTTAACCTTTTTGAAATTTTTTCAAGAGTGGAGATATATATAAAAATAATAAAAGTATGGTAACTTTTACCACTTAACAATTTTGGAGAACTTTATTTAAGAAATAAGAAAATTGAAACAATTAAATACACATTAGCTCTGTCTTTCGTAGCGAATTAATAGCCATAGATGAAGGTCTCGATTCTCTTGAACCGCTTACTGATGGTAAGGAAATCTGAATTCTTGCTGATAGTAGAAGCTCTGTCCAACACTTGGTCAATTCGCATAGTGTGAGATATGATACAGGAGTTAATATTCTTAAAAAGTTGAAGCGCCTCTCCTTGTCTCATCAGATTCACCTACAGTGGATTCAATCCCATGTTGATATCAGGGGCAGTGAGATTGCTGACACCCTTGCCAAGGCTGATGCTAGGGAAGCCTTCATGTCTTCTTTGCCTCACACCTTTATGGAGCTTTTTTCAGTGGTCAAGAACCAGAATAAATCCTCTTGGCATGTTCCACCAGTGCACCATTGGTATCTGAGTCACCGGCCGAATGGCTCTCTGGCACTTGATTGCAACAGGCAAGATCAAACCAACCTCACTCTATTCCTTTGTGATCATCTTGGATCTTTGACATTTTTGGGTGGTTCCATGCATTTTAAAGTCTGTGCCAAGTGTTCTATTGAACAGTCTTCCCCTGAGCATATTCTTCAGTGCCTGGGGGGCTTTCTAGGCAGGCTCTTACAGACAGTTCTCTATTGGTTCTAGACTTCTTTAGGGTGCACAATTTCATGGACCTGATTTAGCCCAGCTAGTCTTTGGGGATGGGCAACAACAACACAATCTCACAGAACTGAAAAGTAATTTTGAAATTAGGTATATTGATTTCAGCCCACAGTATTTTTTTTTCAGTGGTCAGTTCACTGCATCATTTGTTGATGCTAATATTTCAGAAATATTTCAACATATTTCATATAAAAATGAAAATATCGAAATAGATTTTAAAAATACCGAAAAAATCGCGAACTATAACAGTCACAGCTATGCACTTTTTCGAGAAACCATTGAAATTATCACCCAACCGAACGCATGCAACCTGGACCAACCAGCAACAGGTATAGACGCCACCTGGCACCATATCCTGAGAAAGGAGAAAAGAAGTTAAAACACCTACAGAAAATCTTCAGAAGCGCACAGAATGGAGTGGCTGACGATGAGGGGGGGGGGGGCTAATAAGAAAGTACTTCGCCAAAAAGTGTCACATCAGTAAAGCTAAAGTAAGGTTTTTTTGTTTATTTAATTATATTTCAAACCTGTTAAATAGTAATTCTACTCACCTAAAAATATAAACAATTCTCAGTCTGATTTACAATTAAAAGCAACATTATCACCAGCAGATTTTTGAATATATGTAGTAGAATTTCTACTTAACAGGTTTGAAATGTTTCTAAAATATTAGTATCAACAAATGGATGTGAAATGATGCAGTGGGCTGAAATTTTAGAAAAATCCAATATATCTAATTTCAAAAGTACTTTTCAGTTCTGTGATATTATTAAGAAGTAAGAAAATTGAAACAAATACATTAATAAAGTTGCCCAGTATTGTTAAGTGGTTAAAGTTATCACTCTTTTATTTGGGCTATCCACAAATTTAATTTTGATTTAAATGCAGTTATACTACAACACTATATTTAGCAATAGTCTTTTTCTTGAACTTGAAATTCAAGATTTAGTTTGTGTGTAAGAAAAACTAAAAGAAAGAGAGGGAAAAAAAAAAAAAAAAAAATCTGTGATCATTAAGTTATTTCTTAACTTTGTTTTTATATTATAACAACTATTTTATCTCTGGAAGAATCTGTTTCTAAAAATTGTTATGTGGGGGACTTTTATCTTATTAGCTATCTAATTTCAAATGTATATTGTCAGGTACAACAAAAGATCTTGCAAGCTAAGGCACAATTTGTGTCTTACAAGCTATGGTTTGGACATCTCTGTATTAGATCTAATGATATTTATTTTTAATACATTTGCCTCATATTAATTCTGATTTTTGATTTATAGTGGTATCCTGAAGTAAGTCACCACTGCCCAAATACACCCATCATTCTTGTTGGGACCAAGCTTGATTTACGAGAAGACAAGGAAACTATTGAAAAGCTAAAAGAAAGAAAATTAGCACCAATCACTTATCCTCAAGGACTAGCAATGGCCAAAGAAATTGGTGCTGTTAAATACCTTGAATGTTCAGCTCTAACACAGAAAGGCCTCAAGAATGTCTTTGATGAAGCAATTCGAGCTGTTTTATGTCCACAACCAAAACCCAGAAAGAAGAAGCATTGCAGACTGCTGTAACATTTACATTTTTCAGACCTTTTTCAAGCAAATATGTTGTTTCCTGCCCACAAAAAAGAGGCTGTGCTGCGTGCAACACCAGTGACTATAACAATTGAGAGTTTTCATTAACTATCATTGTGCTTGTCTTGGTGAAATCAGAGGAATAATAACTCAGAAATGCCAATTCATGAAACGATATTCCATCTTTGTGTTCTGAAACTGCTCTGAAGCTGTCTTACTGATAGGTGAGACATTAAAATCACTGTAATATAAACTTATAAATATTAATAATGTATGAAAAGTGCAAGAGTTTATTATTTGTACAGTCATATTTTTAAGTATTTCCCTGTTATAGGGCTACTTCTGTTTTGATTTAAGAAATAAAACGGCTCATTATTTCACTTACAGTTTTGCAGCTATTGTATTTTAATAACAAATGACAATTTTACATTTTCTTATTAATTGTAATTTTTCAACTGTTGAAAATAAAGATGTGCTTGTAAAAGTCCCTTTCTTTTTCTTTTTAAATGCCAGTAGTAATCAAGCGTATTATGAATAACCTATTATTTGCAACTTGAAATACAATCATAAAGTTAGTTATTTTAAATTTTCATAATAAGCAGGTTAAAGAGAAATTATCTTGGTGTATTTTAGTTCATTCTTTAGAAGGTGTTAAATGAAAAATTTTAATTTATTTATAAGGTAATGCACAAAATATGTATTTAAATTAGAACCATAATTAAATGCATGTTATGTATCAAAATTATTTTACGCAATTTTTTTTTTTTTTTCCCCTCTAAGTCTTCATTATTTATATTCTTTAAAAAAACTCAAAATATATAAAAAATATTTCTAGAATAATACATGCATATGGAAGGATATGTCTTATAATATTCAAAATTCTATTCTTTAGCATAATTTGATAGTATGTACTCTTGCATGCAATTTTACTCTTGCATAATATGATACTCAGGTATAACAAGTGTTTTTATTTTTTGTCCTTCTTTTAATCTATTTTAATTCTTAAGACAGTCTTAGAGCTACACAAAGGAATTGTAATTTTATTTTTTTCTGTATTGTCCTTATTTGAGTTATTGTTTTTCAAACCAAGAAGTTGCCAATATTCTGTTGTTAAGGCTTGTTTAACTATATTTTTGCAACTTATGTAAATGAAATTACCAAGTTTGTTACCTTTTCATGTATATTTCATATTTTCTGTAGAAACAGCTTGCTTTGTGTTACATTGGTGATTGTAATAATTTAAGTGGGTGCAGGTCATTACATCATCAATGAGTTGCATGTTGCAGTTGCTTTTTGGTGCTTAACATCCTAATGTTTGCAAAATTGTGTTGGTTAATCAATTTTAAAAATCTATATTCTGCAGTTAGATGTATATCAAGAAAAACTTTAAATTTCAAAAACTACTTTGATCAATCAAATATAATGCTTTGAATCTAGCATTTGTTTTTAGTCTTGGATATTTTCTGATGTATTATGTTTTCTTCTTTTTTTTTAAACATTCTTTGCTCATATTGTTTTCCTTCTATTTTAAATAAATCAAATTAAAAAATGTTTGCTGGTTTATTCTGTTGTTAATATGTGTACATATATATAAATATATATATATCTTGTATTGTAATTACATTTAACACATTTTGCAGTCTGTTAAGCGAATAACAAATGATGAATCTCGTCAAAATTTTGTTTAATTTAGATTGACTTTTTAAATACTTTAGTCTTGATACTCAAAGAAAATAATTTTGCTTTTATGTTTCTTCATGCAACTTAAATTAGATTATAGAGTGTATAATTACTGTGTCAATGAAAAATTTTTAATTTATTTTCAAACTTATACATGTTTTTTATTTTAGCTTGGTGTAAAACCATAATTACTAAAAAGCATATTCATTGCTTGATGCTAATTATTTTTACTTATGTGTATAATTGTAGATGAAAAAAAAAAGTTTGACTGCTCAAATTGTTAAAATGAAATATTTATTTAGAACTAATTTGTTAAATTCCAACATTTTTTGAATATTTGTGTAATTTTGACTATCAAAACTTCAAACAAGTTTATTACTAATTTATTTGATGTACTTTTCTGGATTTTAATGGATTTTTAACAAATTTGAAATAAATCTTTCAGTTAATATTTCCTTTAAATAAGACAATCCTTGATTTGCTTTCCTCTATTTTTGTGCCATTTTTGAAATGTCTTTGCAGTCCATTGTCCAACAGTGCTGGATGTTGCATTTTGGTTGAATGGCTCTATTGGACAGTGGACCACAAAGGTTTATTCATATTGAACTTTTATTTTCTCTTGATTACTATAATTTATGCAACTGCTAAATGATTATCCTCAACAAGAAAAGGAAGTAGTTGTTAGAATTATGGTATTGTAAACGCTAAGATTTTTTTTTTTTTTTTTTTTTTTTTTTCTGTAGTAAATGAATTTTAAGTGTACATTTCTTTTTAAACTGTAATAATTGTGTTTGGTGCTTTAAAATAATTTTATTTATTGTTGGATAATCATTGCATCTTATTTTTCTTGGAACTGTGTGTATATTCACTTTTTTCACAATAGAATTTTTCTCTTTTTTTTTTTTTTTTTTGTTTGTGATAATGTTTGTATGGAAAAGATTGCTGTATAATACTTTTTCACATAGTAATTGTTTTATTAATGAAAGATTTATTAGAGTTAAATGAATATATTTTTTTAAGGATACATGTTTGGTATACTTCACATTTCATTCAAGTTTTTGAGCAACTTTGTATAGAAGTCAGTTCAGATTCTCATAACATCAGATATTTTTTTTTTTTTTTTCTGTCCTTCTTAGTATGCAAAGTTTTCACCTTATTGCAGTTGAAAGATTTAATACTAGATTTACAGTAAAGCTGTTTTGGCTACATGCTTCTTGTTATACACAAAGACATATATTTTTCTCAGTTTAAATTAATTATATTATTACAATTTTTTATATATTTCTTTCACCCTGCGATTGAAAAGCCATTGTGTAAATATGCTTCTTCATGATCCCATTTCAACATCCATCCAAATAATTCATATATTAATCATATATTAACATCTTTTGGCCCAAAATTCATGTGAAAGATGCAGTAAATTACTTTTTGTGTATGTATATATTATTGCATTATTAAGAAAATTTAAATTTGATTGCAGGCAAAATTATTGTAAAAATAACAAAAAAGCCTTGGATAGTTTTAAATAATAAAATACAATTAAAATTATAGATTGAGATTTTTCATTGTTGAAATTTTAGATTACTTAAAATAGTTATTGCAGGTGTTTAGTTTTGTAATTAATAAATCATTTTATATAAATTCCCACAATATTTCTAAATTTGAACTTACCAAAATGATCCAATGAATTCTAAAATATTTTTTCTTGAATTTAGTCTTTGGCTATGTAATGATACATGTGTATAGGAAAAGGTATTATTTCATGTTGCTTATATACATATGTATTGTAGCATATACATTCTTAGATCATGATTTTTTTAAAATATAATTCTTATTTGTAAAGAATTTTTTGTGCCAAAATAACTTTTGTAATTCTAGTGTTTTTTTTTTTTTTTTTTTTTCTCTTCCAGTTATTAAAATTGTTTTGAGTTTAAGGTCATTTGTAAAAAAAATTTTTTTTTACTAATTAATTTTCTAAACAAAGTCTCATGCAATGTGGAAAAATTGTATATAAATTTATCGATTTTATATATTTTGAAGCGCATTTTATTTTAGAATTTAATAATTTTTACAAGTCAGCATCATGCATGTATTTTTCTTTTGTATGTTTTTTAAGTGTTAATTTCTAACATTTGACTTTGGGATTGAGGAATTTACTTTTTAACCTTCTTTAAAAGTTCAGTGATATTTATAAAAATTAACTTTTTCTTAATATTTTATATTGAATAATTTTTTTTATGAATGGTTTTAAATAATTAGTTAAATATCATAAAACATTGTATTAAACATGCAGTTTCTTTTTGTAAATTTATAATTATGCCTGTTTTTGGTGAGAGGACTATTATCTGGGTTCTCTAATTGGTAAATTATATATTTTTTCTTCTTTTGTGACTTTTAAATCATGTACTGAATTGCATGTATTATACATTCCTACTTTTCTTATGTTGTCGATTAAATTTCTGATTAGAATCCTTCTTTTTAAAAATATTTCAGTTTGTGTTGCTTCAGTATATTTAATATAAACTTTTTTTTAAGAACCTAATTTTGTATTCGAGTCAATTTTAGATTTTTATTTAATTATTATTATTTCTTTTTTTCTTTCAAAGATAGAAGTATGTCTGTGTATATAATCTATTCACTCATTTTATTTTTGTAATAGATCAAAGTTCTTTATTTATATACATATAGATAGATAGATGAGTATTAAAACATTAAAGAGATTCCCTTCTCCCCTCAAAGAATTCGTAAAATGAGGAGGAGAAAAGCATAAATGTAAAAAAATAAATAAATAGTGGCAAGAGATATTTTTTAAGAAGGAAAAGTTGAAATCTTAGAGAAATGCCAAATAGGCAAAAAATTAGACTCGCAAAAGATATTCTTAACTGTTAAAAAGCTCTTAAATTTTCATATTCTGTTCTTCCAGTATGTAAGAGAAATACAAATTTAACATTATAATCTGCTATTCATTATATTATATTATATTTTATAATCCCTCCCTTCCCTGACATCTACTTTCATGAATTACTTAAATGAATTGGTTAATTGCTTTGGGGAAGGGGTGTAAATATTTAAATATTTTATTGAAGTTTTATAATTGATGATAAAAGATTTAATGCTCCTATTACACACAAAAACTTTTCACACAGTTTTTATTTGAGCCAATTTTTACTCTAATTTCTGGCGGCCGAAACCCGAAAGAAAGTTGCAAAAATTGTCTAAAAAACAGGTTTTTACGGTGGTCGGTACATGTCACCTATTTATCGTTCTATTCCAAACCTTCATGAAGTCTTCATGTAGAATGAAGAGAACTATGAATGCCTTCACACTTCCAAATAGGACGGCCCCATCTTTTCTCTGTACGTATCAGGTACTATCACCTCATTAGTTTGTCATCGGAGGAGAAATTGCTGTATGAACAGCTTTTTATGACTAGCCAGAAAAAATTGCTGATACTCCCAACTCCTATTACACTAGGGGTTGAGGCGATTTGAGTCGACAAAATTGGCTCAAAAGTTGTGCAAAAAATCTTTGTGTGCTTAAAAATCCTTTTTTTTTGGGGGGGGGGGGGGACAGAAGATTTTACTGTTTTGTCAGTTTAAAGTACATCATTGAACAATGTCATTGTATGTATTTATATAACCTGTTGGTGCAACAGCTTGTAAAAAAGTCCTTTTTAACGCCTTTGTATGTTGTGTATCTTCATCTATAAATCAGATGAAATGATAGTTGTTAAGGAAATTAGTGCAGGTGTTTTGTATGAAAAAAAAAAAGCACAGTTTAAAACTGCCAATGTGTATGGTCATAACACTTAAAAATTTATTTTTAAAAAGAAAGGTTATTTCCTTTTTACTTCTACACCCAATTTTTTTTTTGTCTTATAGCTTCGTGAAAAAAAAATTACTGTGGTTAATTCAATATATTTTGTTGCGCACTTAGTTAATAGTGTGTAAAACTATTCTTGAAAATTTTATTTCATTGTTTCAACTGAGCTTTAACAGCAGTATTAAATACAAAATTATGACAGTGCTTCCTTTTTCTGTATTAATAAAAGAAAAAATTTAGATTTTTGTCTTTTAAAATTTTAGGCAGCATTATAATTTTTTGTTTTCATAGGCTTATTTCAATTTAACTTTGTATTAATGATATGTATACATACAGTAAAACTATATATTATTACAGATGCTATACACAGAAATGATTATCATAGTAATTTTTAAGTTAACACAAGACATGTACTATAACTGCACTTCTTAGTCTTAATTATCTAATGACGATTAATAAAAGGTGAGAATTTATGATACGAAAAATTGTATTCTTCAAAATGAAATATGGCATCTTTATTTTATTTTTTGTTATTTTACATAAATGAAAGCTAGGAAGTCAAATCTCCAGCTTGCGGTCTTCCCCACTTCTTGTATAAAACTTTTTTTTTTTTTTTAATTATGGTTCACCTATTTTATTTATTGTAATTTATTCATGCTTGTTGTAAATGGGTGTTGGTTATATATTTTCTAGCTTTACATGAATTGAATGACATTGTCTGGCTATGGCAGTGTAAAAGAGAATGTATTAATGAGCCAATAAATTATGCAATTTCCTTCTTTCCCCTCCCCCTCCTCTCTTTCTCCCAAGTATTAAAAAATAATGGCAATATGTTTATTTGTAATTTATTTACTTTCTAATTTATTTTTCTTTGTTTTATTTTTCATAATGTTTATCTGTGTTAAACTGCATTAAACTTTTTGAAGCATGATATACTTTCAATAAGATATTTAATAAGCAATAATTAATCTAAATCTTATTTTTGGAAATTTCCCTAGCAATGCCTAACAAATTTACCAAAATTAATTAAAAAATATAAGTCTGCTTTTTAAAAAGTTTTTATTAGAATGCTTTTTTATTCAACCGAGTTGTCTGTCATTCTGTCATCGAGCCACTTTTCTGCTATATTTTGACTCGAGAGTCATCACTATGAACATGAGTGACTCGTGAGTGACCTATGAGCGACTAGTGAGTGACCCATAAGTAACTCAAAATATCAGAAAATTTTACAGTATTTGAAGGATTTCAAAACCTTAGCGTCCTGCTTCATTTCGGTTTTAATTTTGGTTTTTTAGTTTTCATTTAAAAAATAATATATATACATATAAAAAAATTTTTAAAGAAAGCTTTTATATTGGCATCCTAAAAAGTAGTAAATAAGGCAAAATTTTCTGTACTCAAACCAATTAAAAGATCAAAAGCATTCTTTGATGATAAAGATCAAAAGCATTCATTGATGAAAAGTATGTTTTTATATAGTAGGATGTAGTCATCAATGAATGCTTTTGATCTTTTAATTGGTTTGAGTACAGAAAATTTTACATTATTTACTATTTTTCAGGATGCCGATAAAAAAAGAAAAAAAAGCCTTTTTTAAAATATTTTTTTTCAGTTGCAAATAAATTTGAGATTTCAAATTCTGTATATAAAGTTATTTGTTTTATTAATTATTATTATTTCAAATCTTTGTGATAAATTATATTTCATATCTATTTGAAAATGTATTGAATATTTTATAAAACAGATTTATTTTTTATTATCAAAATTATGTGTATGTATGTGTTTGTTTGAACTTCAAATTTTGTAACATACATTAATCTGTCAAGTTTTACTTCTTTATATCTTTCCTACAATTTTATTTTGAAATGCTGTGTGCATTTTGTTAACTTATTTAAATTTATTATTTTTATGCTTAAAGTCTAAGCAAAAGTTTGCCTATAATTTGTTAGCATTTTTAGTTTATTTGTATCTACTTTTTTGCCTTGTGTCCAAATATTTCTTTTTTTTTATTATTATTATTACCTCCCCTCTCTTTTGAAAATTTACTATTTTTCATTGAGGAAAATTTATTGCTATTTTAAAAAAGAGGCACCCTAGTGTACTAGTAAATTTTTTATATAAGATATGCAATGAATCAGAATACAGTAGAAATAATCTGCTGACAGCTTTTTCTTTCTCTCTTTTCTTCCTTTTAATATTAAAAAAAGAAAATGGGGGGGAAAAACTTTCTTTTTATTTATATATATATATTATGAAATTATTGAGTGGGTAATTCTTAATTTTTAAGTCTAAATACTGCACCGATTAACCAAATTAGTAATATTTAGCAGTATTATTACTTCACCATTTTTTATTAAACTAAACTACTAGTACATAATATAATAATAAAGGATTTATGTTATTTAAAACATAGTGATATATTGGACATTTCTGTAAAATCTTTGAAAGCTTATAACTGTTTGCTAACATTACTAGATTTCACTCAACTTTCTTATACAGCCTATTAATTGTGTTGCATAAGTAATTTATACATTCGCACCATTGTATATAATTAATAAGACTATAGAAAAAGCTATAAAATTTAAAATTAGTTGATCTAAACTCCCCTTTTATTTTCTCATTGCATTTTATTCTAAATCTAACTGAATTTTTTGAAAACTGAATTTGGTTATTGTTTTTAAATCATCTTTGTATATGAAGTCTTTATCCATGTTTTATATGCCTAGATTTCATGCATAGAAGTTTGTTATTTATCATATTTTAAATGATGTACAGGTATTTTACATAAAAAATGAAAAAAACGTAAAGCAATATTTCATCCTTTTTTAAAGAATGTATACTTATAAATGAAGTATTCATTTTGTTTGAGCTGAAGCTTTCGATTGGACAAAAGTGGTATTCAATTTTTAAAGTTTAGCTGCCAGTTTTTGCACAATAGTTATGATTCCATAGCTAAGAGTGTTTTCTCTGTGGCAGTGCAAGTGAAATTTTGCTAGACTGTATGTTGTCTTCTGTTACATTTTAAATTTTATGTGCTCAGTTTGTATGTAATTATGAGACTTTTGAATCATAGTTGTATTTGTTAAAGATGAAAATAAATGGCCTTATCTTTTCCAGAATATGGCTGTTTTCTTCTTCTTCCCTGTCTTAATTGCACTTTTAATGTCATTTTAGTGGTTT
This sequence comes from Salticus scenicus, assembly GCA_963930645.1. Lineage (NCBI taxonomy): Eukaryota > Metazoa > Arthropoda > Arachnida > Araneae > Salticidae > Salticus > Salticus scenicus. Next base: position 162,858,654 of record OZ005652.1, read on the forward strand.
ACAGTAAAATTTTACAAATGCATATCAACCTTTTAGACAAATTAGAGATGCACAGCCTTTCTAAGGGCTCAGCTACTAGTACAGGGTTTCTACAATACCTGGAACTCTTGGGGGGAAAGCAGTAAAATGGTTCAAAGTTTTTAATTTTAAATTGTCTAGTTTTATAGTTTGGACAAATACTTGGTACCCCATTTGTCTGATAGTTGGAAATTTTACATTCAGTCTATTTTTTTAATTTCTTCTACATTTTTTACAACTACAGTTTCTCAATTTCTGTTGGCCAATCCCCCACATTCTGTGTAATTCTATTGGTTGTTCAGAATTTACTTTCCTATATATAGGAGCGTTTCTCTAATTTCTTTATGCACCGAAGACAGTATGCTTAATGCTACCGAAACAGCTATCTGCTATTCAGTATTTTTTTCTTTGGTTTCATGACATTGAGGATTTTTCTGGTTTTGATTATCCAGCGCCAAGCCACCAAGTCTCCTTTCTTTCATATAATGTTTAAAAGTGATATTGAATATAATTAGTCTTTCTGTCTGTCTTATGTGATCACGTAGGGAAAGTACATGGAAGAATTTAAGATTAACGTATGTACAGTTGGGAAGTTTTAATAATCTAAGCAAAGTGCATAATTTTTCATTTTTTTTTTTTTTTTTTAATGATTTTCTGTGAAATTAAAATCTTTTTATTTAAGCAGGTAACTGCAGTTTATCTAAATTTTGCCAATTGTCAACAATACTGTCATATTTTTCAACAATTAGATTCGAAGAAAGCAGAAAGTTTATTAACTTGTAAAATAATCATATTTTGGGCAACAGCTTTGATAAACTCATAAATTTTGTTGATTAGCAACAAAATATTTGCATCGGGGATTTATTAAAGAAATTTTAAAACTGTCTATTTTTTTTTTTTTTTTTTTTTTTTTTTGTAAAAGGTCTAATTTGCCAATTTTTATGAAAGGTCTGTTTCAAAATTGATTTTTTTTTCAAGAATTCTGAACTTTTCCTAGATAAAAATAAAAAATGGCAATTGTAGAAATGTGTTTTAATCATTCTTTTAAACTTTATTACCGTAGTGGTGAGTGGCAACTTGATCTTCATTGCACATGCCTCCTATATTATGAAGGTTTTTCATTTTTGTACTTGGTCAAGGATAATAAATGTTATTATTTTTGTTTTATTTCTTTGCCTACTGTATTATGTATTGTGAGAAGAAGGGGATATATCTGGTTTCACCAATGTAGTTGTGCTGGTATTTTTCATGGCATGACTGTTGATATTTGCAATGTTTCTAAGTAGAAAAATACCATGCTTAAGAGAACTATTTTTCTATGCAATGTCGAAGCAATTAAAAATGCACCTGAAGAATGTTGTTGAAAAGTAAACTTTGTATAAGCACCGTAACTTTCAAAAAAATGTGCAACAACTATTTCAAGCTGAAATAACACCATGATCCTTTGTTAGGCACACATAAAAAAAAAAAAAAAAAAAAAAAAAAAAAAATGTAAAAATATGTAAGAATTATGTAGAAAGATGTTATGGGAATGTAAGTGAGAGGCAGAGATAGGAAAAGAAATGTTAAATTTAGAAAAGTCAAAACTGTGACTGACCAACAGAGGAAAGTAATAAATAATGTTGAGATATCTTCATTACAAACATACTGCCAGTGCTCATTCATTATTCTCTAAACTTCAAATGCTTCCTAGAATACATAACTGTCCAACTCTCCTAGCCATATCTCCTGCTTTTATGTTTTAATGAGTATTTCTCCCGGGTTTTTTTTTTTTTTTTTTTTTAATATTTTTAAAAAATGCTAATTTTAGATAATTTGTTCTGTGTTTCATCAATAGATGCCAATTCTTCAGGTTTTCTCGGAAATTTCCCTATTTTTAATTTAATGTTGCATCATCCAATTTTTAATGAATTTTTTCCTCTTTAAAAAAATAATGCATGTCATTCATTAATAAAAAGAAACCACATAAACAATTGGCGATCAAGTACTTTACGAAAGCCTTCCAATTCCCAATCTTTCTTCATCCACAACATAAATGTAAATATTATTTTAAAACTTGTTTTATGAGATTTTAGAACCTATAAAGAAATGGAATCTTGTTGTATTTCTCCCGTCTTTTCTTGTTTCCAACTAACAATAAACAATCAAATGGTCCATGGAACCCTTTTGTATCCCAATCTTTCTCTATCCACAAGCCACAACTTAAATGTCAATATTCATTTTAAATTTCCTTTATTAGATTCTGGAGCCTATAAAGAAGTAGAAATCTTTAATTGTTTGATCTCCCTTTTTTCCCTATTTCCAATCAACGATTAAACATCCTTCAATGCTCAAGTTTTCTCAGTCTACAAGAAACGGATCAATGTTCATAATGCACTTATTTTATTAGATTTTAGAACAAATGAAGTGCTCAATATCACATACATAATTTAAACTTTATTACTGTATTTGTTGAATCTAATTTTTTGTCTTCAGTAAGTTTAAAATACATACTATATCACCAAACAAAGTTATATTTGGTCTTTTTTATTTTAAAATGTCATGTATTTAAAATAGTTTCTATAAATCTCCCAACATACAAGATTTAACAATATGTTAAATCAGATTTTACAAGATTTAACAATCTTGTAAAATTTCCTGTTTTTTTTTAAATCCTACCAAGGTTGGCAGATATGTAGAATTGATGAGCTTCAATTCAAATGATTCACATGTTCAGATTTCTACTGCAATCAGCAAAACATATCCTCTTATGGTCTCTAATAATTTGCAAAATTTATAATGAAAAAGTACTACTGTAGGAAACCAATTATCCAGGATGGTTAAGACGAGGCAATTGTAGATAACTGGTTGCTTAGCGAAGCAACACTCAGTAATCGACTTTTAAAATGCGTATGGTTCTGTCTTTTGTTTTTCGTTAAAAATAAATATTAATTAATATATTAAATTAATTAAATTTAAGTTTTCAATTAATCTAAAGAATTTAAAGTAAATCTTTGTAAATCAAGATAAAATATTAATCAGAATTTCTGTTAGGTTTGTCATAGGCACTGGTGTCGTGTGCGGAGGTACAAATTAAACTCAGATGGACTGTATACTCAATTTTATTTTAAAACACTAACTCAAAGTGGGATTTCGCTCGAGAATCCCTGTTTTCACTCTCGTGTCTACTCATACACTGACTCGAACACAGAGGGCGCAGCCTCTACACAGGTGCGTGTGCACCTTAATACATCATACTGTAACAAATGCCCGTACATTCCCCTGGGCCTTGCAATGTTTTTAAACATTCAAGAAATCACTAACAGTCAATTTTTTTATATAACAAATGTAAATACCTTAAAATTTTACTTCGTACATGGCAGAAGAGCTCTTTTCGGAAGGGAGGCCCCCTCCTTCATCGGTGCCGACTGCACTTCGTGGCTGGCGGTCTTGCATTTGATGTTCTTCTCCTTTAAGTAGGTGACGCCATATCTCTCCTATCTCAGCCGACTCGTGGTCATTGATTGCGTCATTTTGATGCGCGATTTCTATGCTCTCACGGATATATGCGTATGTTGGGTTATTGCAATTGGCTATTTTCGCGACGTTTTCAAAGTCAATTTCCATATTGTTTTAAAAATAATTTCTGGCTAGCGCAGTTGTGTTACGGTTAAATTTAATGTCATTTTTATGTTCTTTTATTCTGGTTTTTATCTTCCTTTTAGTAACGCCTATATATTTAAATTCTTTGATTTCATGGTTTTTCATGGGAATTTTGTAGATACCTGCAGTTTCGGTGGGGGGGGGAATCGGATCTTTATCACTTCTTATTAGTTGATATATATTAGGATTGGGTTTAATACGAATGTTTACGTTAAATTTACTAGCTGTACTTTTTATTTTGTTTGATGTGCCTTGATTGTAGGGAATGGAAAAAGTGTATTTTGTGGAGGTTTTTTGGGCATTTGGAATATTGTTTAGTTGTTTTATTCGTTTTCTGTATAACTGGTTAACTAATGTTTTGGGGTAGCCTGCGTCAATTGTTAATTTATTAATGAAATTTAACTCTCTTTTTTAATTCGTATTCATCAGAACAAATCAGGATGGCGTGATTAATATAACTGCGTATGGTATTGATTTTGTATCTGTAGGTGTTTTACTTTTGTTACTAATGATTTCATTGCTTGCTGTGGGCTTCCGGTATACAGTGGTTTTGAAATTATTATTGTCTTTAATGATTTTAATGTCTAGGTAGTTAATTTCGCTATTGTTTTCGTGTTCTGCAGTAAATTTAATATTGTTGTCTAGTTGGTTTAAGATTTCGTTGCTATTATAATTATCTTTAATGACTGCAAACACGTCGTCCAAGTAGCAGACCCAGAATTTAATTTTATTTCCTAGTTGTTTGGTAATTTGATTTTCTATGAGTCTTAACTTATATTCAGCTATGATACCTGATATGGGGGATCGCATGGGAACGCCCATATTTTGTTTGTAGATCGTGTTATTAAATTGGAAGTAGCTTTCTTTTAGTATTAAATTACTGGTTGAAATTAGTATATTTGCAATAGGTGTTTCATATTTTTCTTTAATTGCCATAAATAAAACCTCGACCGAATGCAAAAATACCGTTCGTAATGTTGCACATGGTCTAATTATAAAAAACATAAATAGCAAGAACAATAATATCAATGGCGCCGACCTCAAAGCCCTAAAACAACTTAAGAAAAACAGAAATATAACTTGCACACTAACCGATAAAACACGCAAAATAGCCATCTTAAATCATGCCGATTACGAAAATAAAATACATGAAACCATCAGAGAGATAAATGCCACCAAATTACAAACCGACCCTAACAAAAAACTTATAGGCAAAGTCCAACAGTTAATTAAAAAAGGTAATTGGCCCAATAATAAACCTCCGTACATAACTTTGCCCCTAATACCCCACGTTTATTTGCGTGTTACAAAGACCATAAAAACCCTCCAAAATTTAGACCAGTAGTAAACAAAAAAGAAGGGCCCACATATCTGTTAGAAAAATACGACCAAAATATATAGCGAACTGCTACCCCCCTCCCATACTAGTTTATTCTCAACCGAAGATTTTATTAAACAATTAAAAGAAGTAACCCTACACCAAAATGATCAACTTGTAAACTTTGCCGTTGTAAATTTATACCCCTCCATAGAAATAAACGAAATATCGGAAATCATTAATAAAACGCAGTTAAAGAAAAATATGAAACACCTATTGCAAATACAGTAATTTAATACTAAAAGAAAGCTACTTCCAATTTAATAACACAATCTACAAACAAAATATGGGCGTTCCCTTGGGATCCCCCATATCAGGTATCATAGCAGAATATAAGTTAAGACTCATAGAAAATCAAATTACCAAACAACTAGGAAATAAAATTAAATTCTGGGTCCGCTACGTGGAGGACGTGTTTGCAAAGATAATTATAATAGCAACGAAATCTTAAACCAACTAGACAACAATATTAAATTCACTGCAGAACACGAAAACTATAGCGAAATTAACTACCTAGACGTTAAAATCATTAAAGATAATAATTTCAAAACCACTGTATACCGGAAGCCCACAGCAAGCAATGAAATCATTAGTAACAAAAGTAAAACACCCTACCGATACAAAATCAATACCATACGCAGTTATATTAATCGTGCCATCCTGATTCGTTCTGACGAATTAAAAAAAGAGTTAAATTTCATTAATAAATTAACAATTGACGCAGGCTACCCCAAAACATTAGTTAACCAGTTATACAGAAAACGAATAAAACAACTAAACAATATTCCAAATGCCCAAAAAACCTCCACAAAATACTTTTTTCATTCCCTACAACCAAGGCACATCAAACAAAATAAAAAATACCGCTAGTAAATTTAACGTAAACATTCCTATTAAACCCAATCCTAATATATATCAACTAATAAGAAGTGATAAAGATCCGATCCCCCCCACCGAAACTGCAGGTATCTACAAAATTCCCATGAAAACAAAGAATTTAAATATATAGGCGTTACTAAAAGGAAGATAAAAACCAGAATAAAAGAACATAAAAATGACATTAAATTTAACCGTAACACAATCGCGCTAGCCAGAAATTATTTTGAAAACAATATGGAAATTGACTTTAAAAACATCGCGAAAATAGGCAATTACAATAACCCAACCTATGCATATATCCGTGAGAGCATAGAAATCGCGCATCAAAATGACGCAATCAATGACCACAAGTCGGCTGAGCTAGGAGAGATATGGCGTCACCTACTTAAAGGAGAAGAACATCAAACGCAAGACCGCCAGCCACGAAGTGCAGTCGGCACCGATGAAGGAGGGGCCCCCCTTTCCGAAAAGAGCTCTTCTGCCATGTACGAAGTAAAATTTTAAGGTATTTACATTTGTTATATGTTTATTAACTTCGTTAAAGTTTTAAGTTATAAGTCATTTTTTTTTTTTTTTTTTCCAACATAAAAATTCTGATACAATTAATATTACACAATACCATACAGTAAATATTACATATGTTAAATAAAAAGTAATGCAAAAATTTTATCAAAATATTACATAATTAACAACATTCACAGTTAATAACAATGTTAATCATTTGCAAACCTTAGAAATAGACCTTTTAAATTTTCCAGAGGTAGTACTAACCTCCACTACCCTTACTTTTTTGTCCGCTCCGGGAAAAATTTTGCTTATTCTGGCCAGTGGCCACTCACATGGAGGTAAATTATCCTCTTTTAGAATAACCATGTCTCCAACACAAATATTTTGTTTCTCAAATTTTCATCGCGATCTCTGTTGCAAGTGGCGTAGGTAATCTAAATGCCACTTACGCCAAATGCTTTGAAATAACTTAGTTAATTTTTGCCATTGGCTAAGCTTGTTTTCTGTGATTACTGATGGATCTGGCTCAGTTATAGACGTAATTGACCTTCCTATGAGGAAGTGGGCAGGGGTCAACACATTTAAATCCTCTACGTTAGCAGTTAAGGGGACTAATGGCTTAGAATTTAGCATCCCTTCAATTTGTATAATTAAAGTTAAAAATTCCTCATAAGTTAATTTTAAATTTCCTGCAACTCTTTTCAAATAATATTGAAAGGATTTGACTCCTGCTTCCCACAGTCCTCCAAAGTTTGGTGCTCTAGGATATTAGTACTGCCAATCAATGTTTTCTGAACTCATATACCCCGAAATTTGATCATCTGGTCTATTTACCATTTTATACAATTTTTTGAGCTCTGCATTTGCTCCCACAATGTTCTTAGCATTATCTGTAAACAGCTTACTGCATTTTCCTCTCCTTGATATGAATCTCTTAAGAGCAGCTATAAAGGCTGCGGACGTTAACTCCGTGACTAACTCTAAATGTATAGCCTTGGTCACAAAGCAAATAAAAATTGCAACATATATTTTATTATAAATCCCTTTTCTTTGATTTCTATACTTAATATAGAAAGGACCAGTGAAATCTACCCCAGTAATATTAAATGGATAGTTCTGAAAAATTCTGTCTTTTGGCAAATTACCTAATATTTGTTGTGCTGAATTTGGGTTAACCTTAAAGCATTTAATACATTTATGCACAACTTTTCTACATAAATTTCTACCATTTGTAATCCAAAACTTTTCCCTCAAATAATACAATAGAGAATTAGGCACAGCATGCAAAAGATTTTTATGATAAGAGACAACAATTAACTCAGTTAATTTGTTTAGATGGAAGAAGAATTGGAAATTTCTTATCATAATTTAAATCACTATTTTCAAGTCTTCCTCCTACTCTTAGCAGGCCTTCTCTGTCAATAAAAGGATGCAAATTGCTTACCTGACCTCTAGGACTTAATGTACCTGAATTTTTCAGAGAAACAATTTCTTTTATAAACTCTTCTTCTTGTAACATTTTTATCAAGACCTTTTCAGCAGTCTCTATCTCTTTAATATGCAAAGGACCTTTTTGTTTGATTTTATTTTTAGAATTGCTTATGAACCTGTAAATAAACTAAGAACACAGACAAGTTTAGGATAACTGTTACTAATAGTAAGAAAGTCAGATAAAAAAGTGCTATTTGTACTGATAAATGTTCTTTCACTTAAATGTTCTACTTTAGATTTAAGTTCTTTCTCATAGTTGTTTACAGTCACAGACACTGGAATGTCTTTTTTGGGATATTCTGGCATAGTCAAGAATTTTGGGTCTATACCTCTGGATAACAAAACAGCTGGGTTGCTCTGGGATTGCACATGTCTCCATTGGTGCACATCTGACATTTCTTGAATAGTTGTTACTCTATTTGCTACGAAGGTTTTAAGCTGGTGAGCCTCTTTCCGTATCCAACATAAAACGATCATAGAATCACTCCGGAAATAAAGGGATGTTACATTCATCTTTAGTGCGATTTGCACTTTTTTCATTAGTTTCACTAGAAGAACTGCAGCACACAATTCTAAGCACAGAATAGTAACTTTTTTTATAGCCGCAACTCTGGATTTACTGGCAATCATTTTTATTTTAAATTCTGCTTTCCTATTGGTTGATTTAGCATAAACAACTGCTCAGTAGGCTAATTCTGAGCTATCAGCAAATCCATGCAATTCTACAACTACGAAATCTTCTATAACTATGCATCTGTCTATCTTTATATCATTTATTACATGTAGACTTTCAGCTAAACGATTCCACTCTGAGTTTCAACTGGTAAAGGGTCATTCCATTTGATCTTTAATAGCCACAATTTTTGTATAAAAATTTTTAAATTGGAAATGGTGGGGCCTAATAAACCCAGTGGGTCAAAAATATGTGCTAATGTAGATAATACGCTTCTCTTCGTTTGTACAGTTAGTGGCTCGAGTGTTACCTTAAACTCAAAGTGATTGTCTTTGGGATTCCAACGAACTCCTAAAGTTTTTGTAACTTCACTTTTCAAAAATGCATAACTTGAATCTTCACTATTTTTTAATTCATGTGAATTACTACACCGTTTATGAAGGTGCATACCTCCCCTTTTGAAGATCTTGCATAATTCATGTTGTAACTCTTTAGTATTACTTAATGTGTCAGATCCCGACAACACATCATCCATGTATATATCGGACATTACTATTGGAGCAGCTAATGGGAAATTTTTTGATTCATCTAATGCTAATTGGTGTAGTGTACGCATAACTAAATATGGAGCACTTACTGTCCCGTATGTGACAGTGGCTAACTCGTATATTTTTACTGGTTCATCAATTTCTGTTTTCCAAAGTATTCGTTGAAGCTTTCTCTGCTCTGGTGTTATCAAGATCTGAAACATTTTTTGTACATCGGCAGTAAAAGCAAATATGTGTTTTCTAAATCTGGTCATTAAAGTAAAAATATCATCTTGAATTACACCGCCATTGTACTGTAATAAATTTAGCGAATTCCCTTTTGTTGTGGGACTTGATGCATTAAACACTATTCTAAGTTTTGTTGAATTTCTTTCCGGTTTATATACTCTGGTATAAAGTAAGATCCTTTCTCATTTTCTTTCTCCAACACTTCGTACATATGTCCCATATCCTCATACTCTTTTAAAAAATCTTTGTATAAATTTAAATAATTGGAATCTAAACTCAACCTTCTCCACAAGGCATTTAATTTTCTTAGGGCTATATCTTTTGATTCTTCTAAACATAACGGATCTTGTTTTAAGGGCATACTGACAATGTATTTTCCAGATTCGTCTCTTCTATGCGTATTGTGAAAATGTTCATCACATAGTTTCTTTACTTTTTCTTTTTCTATTGATTCATTTTCCCAGAATTTACACATTGTTACTTCTAAATCATTTGTAGTGTTTATTAACCCACAGTGTTCAAATCTTTCTCTCTCACTTATTATACTTCCTGACACTATAAACCCAAATACAGAAATCTGTAAAATTAGACCTGAATTTTCAATTGTCCTGGTCTTAATAACTCATAAAAATCTTCGGCAGAGAGCAGCATTTGCAATTTTTGTGGATAATTAAAATTTACATCAGCTAGTTTTAAATTAGAAATTTTATTCATATCTATTTCGATTTTTTGCACAGGGACTAAGTCTTGTGTTATTTTTGGCACAATAAAAAAGTAAGTTTTTTATACAGCTTTTATCTTCATTCGAAATGCATGCAGACACTTTTGATCAAATTGTAAATAACACATCATTTAATCCTGAAATTACGATATTCACTTTTTCTTTTTTTAACTTTAGCATTTCAGCACACTCTTTGGTTAAGAAACTCGAAGTACTTCCTACATCTAATCAAATTCTCAACCTGCCGAACTGAAATGGGAGCAGCTACTTCTTTTTCAAGGGTACTGATTATTTTATCGGATGTAATTAAATTATTTAATGATTTAAAATCTGATACTTTTCTCAAATTCAAATAATATTCCCAATTCGTGATTAAACGAGAAGTAAATTGAACATATGTTTCGTTTTTCTAGCGTGTTGCTTTTTTAAACTGTTCTAAGCAAGCTTGAGGCGTAGGGCGTAGGTTGGTATTCTCTCAAAATGATCGATTTAACTTTTTCGTAATTATTTAATTCATCTTCTTTAATGTATGTAATAACATTAGATGCTTTTTCTCCTAACAAATTTAGAAGAATTTCTGACTTGTACTTTTCTGGAACATTTTTAGCTACAAATGCTCTTCCTAATGAAGAGAAGGAGAAGGCCCAACCTTCCGGCCTAGTAGGCACTTTCACAGTCAGAATTCTTACACTTTTCACTAATGAATCTGAAGAATTATGAATTTCATGATCAATCTCCCTTTGGATTTCAGTTTGTGTTTCTGCACGTAACTGTGCTAACTCTAGTTCTGCTTTCACTCACTCTAATTTAATTTGTTCTAAGTTAATTGAATTAGCAGAATTAATTTCTTTATTTTTACGATCTTCAATCGTAGTATTTATAAACTCTTTTACAAAATCTATATCAGTTTTGTAATGTTTATTATTTTTAATTAGCTCAATTAAGTCAGCAACTAGTAAATTATCTGTTACTGTTTCTCCTAATTCAGAGGCTATTAGCCTCAGATTGTCTTTTTTACAGTTTTTAAACATAGTTTATTAATTAAAGTACATCTCTAATTAAGTTTATTTTCTCAAATACACAGTTAAAAAGTGTTAATCACTTACTCGATTTCATTCAATACTCGGTCTCGTTTCGAACTTTAATTTCACAGTACCTCCATTATCCGGCTCGACGGACCATATGTTAGGTTTGTCGTAGGCACTGGTGTCGTGTGCGGAGGTACAAATTAAACTCAGATGGACTGTATACTCAATTTTATTTTAAAACACTAACTCAAAGTGGGATCTCGCTCGAGGATCCCTGTTTTCACTCTCGTGTCTACTCATACACTGACTCGAACACAGAGGGCACAGCCTCTACACAGGTCCGTGCGCACCATATTCCATCATACTGTAACAAATGCCCGTACATTCAAATGTATAAAATCTCTCAGAAACTTCATAGCCTTTCATAAAAACTGAAATACTTAAGGCCCTACGTCAGTCAAAATATTTTTTCATTCTAGAGGGCGCTTTTTGAAGTCTATAGATTTCGCAAGACAGAGGGAAGAAATCTGCTCACAGTTGACTTTCCGAGAATCACGAGAATGGAAAATTTTGCACTTCAGTAATTGATAGCTTCCATCTCCCCTTGCTGTTAATTGACATTTTTCTTGCCAGAGGCATCAGGGGTGAGATAAGCTTTATCTGTAAAGGTTAAAAAAGAATGCGAAAAGGGAATATCTGTTTTTGAATTATTGGAGAAGGCAAATAAAATTATTTTCATACGTAAATAATATACAGAAATTTCAGCTTCAATTGGATAAAATTAAAAAATACTTGCATTAAACGAGGAAGGAAAAAAATATTATTTAAATGTAATAATTATACTGAAATTGATAAAATTTTTTACTCTGATAAATATTCTAATTTAAATTAATTACAACAATATTTACGCATATGAAGTGTATTTTTTTTATCAGGTTCAGAAACTACTCTGAGTAATGTTGTTGTCATATACATATTCCTGTACAATATAGTATATAGTTCTATGATTTTGAAAACTATCTGCACATATATTCAGAAAAAGCGACTTCAACCAAAGATTCTGTTCAGCCTATGTTACACAGCAAATCAGATGCTTCTTTTAAGTGTAATTATTTAAAATTAATTTTTTTAAAAATTATTCGGTATTATGTTTTTATTTCCGCTAAATAAAAAATCAAAGATTTTACTGCATGAAACTGATCATGTTACTTATTTGTTAAAACTGGTATTCATTATTAAAAATTGCAAAGACTAACTTTTTTTTTTTTTTTTTTTTTACGTGTGTGTAAAGAAATTTTAAAAATGCTATATTTTATTTTTATTACTCTAAAAAACAATTTGGTTACTACAATAATTTCCGTACGATCTAATATTGTTTTACTGAATTAAAATTTGATACTATTCAAATACCATTCCTATGATTGATCCTAAAATCTATATATATAAAAGAGCAGAGTCAGTCTGTCTGTCCGCTATACAATAGAGGTCAAGACTTAAAATTTTTAGAAGTGGCCAGTGGCCACTGGACATGATAAACTCAGTGGCCACTCATGAGTCATCGTCGTTATATATCGGATTCATACACATAATATATATATATATATATATATATATATATGTGTGTGCATAAAAGCATAAAAACACAAATGATATGGTCGGAAAATTAAATTAAGAAATAGTGTTTTTTATTGTACTTTAATAATAATACTATAGTCACTATTATTAAATGACTATTGTATTATTAGTCATTTAATAATACAATAAACATGTAAATATAATATGTGTGTATTTCTGCCGATAATAATATTTATAATAAAAAAAAAAAATAGGTATTATTTGAAAAAAAAAAATTAAACTTACACACTTCTCTAGTTTAAATTTTTCAATATCTGAAGTGAAATAAGGTAGGAAGAAGACAAAATAGATTGAGTAATTGAATCATTGAAAAGTGATTTGGTTTTTGAGGGATGATATGACCTCGTTTGAACTTCCACTGAATGCTTATGATTTTATTCTTGTTAGCATTTTAATAGTGAGTTCTATAAGTATGTAGCTATAATAGCATGTAATCCATCTTTTTTTTAAATGCTATTAATAACTATAGTACTTAGAAAGAAGACATTAAAATTCAAAGTTTTAGTAATGAGGGAAAATATATGGACTTTCATAGATAAATCAAGAGACTTGGCAGAGTCTCAAGTGACGCAAGCGCAAAAACAAACGAACGCCACGACACTCAGCGGAAACGGAAAAACGAACGAAACTGCGACACTTATATATACAGGAATTTTTAGATCAAAGAAACCGCTGAAAGCCGACACTTAATATCTCAGGAAATATGGGAGGTTATGTTCTGATAATTTCAAAATAGTCTTTCACCTTCTGTCTGATCCTACCCTGAAATCGCTACATTTCTGCGTGCAATATATTTAGAGATATGAATTGGCTCATTTAAGTTGTAAATGGGCGGCATATGTAAGGAACAAATTTTTCTCGAATATGGCTCGACCGAATGTCGTTTAATTGATATATGATATTAATCGCTTTTATCTGATGTGCCTGACGTCTCCCTTTTCCCTAGAAAAAACTCTTGTTTTTTTTATAACTCAGTTTAAAAATCGAACTATTTTTTACTCCGAAAATACCGTGATGCGGCAGTTTCGCGGACGAATACAGTCCAAAGAATATTCTGAAATACTCAATATCAAATAATCGTTTTGGCGCCCTCTATCGCGAATTGGCGTCAAAAATAAACACAAAAATATAAAAAAAAAATACTTCTTTTTTTAATATATATATTAAATGAGTTATTTATTTAGGTACTTATATTTTATATGACATTTGTTTATCAAAAATATTCATTGTATTTACATTGTTTTCATGCTGATACGTTGTTAACTTTCAAAATTGGTTTTACTTTAAAAAGTGATCGCAACAAAAAATTTTTTCTTTATTTTCATAAAAATGACAAATAATATGATAATCATATGCAAATATTTGTAATTTTTTCAAAATTAGGTGATAAATCACTTAAACTATGGATTGAAAAAATTCTTAAAACAGAATTTGAAAATAATTAATTTGCTCATTAAGTTTCTAGTATATATATATAAATTACAAAATGTTAAGCTATAATAAAATTTTGAATAGATTAAGATTTTTTTTTTTTTTTTTTTTTTTTTTATTAAATTCATAACAAACTATACTACTTAAATATTTACCAGTATAAAAATTTCACTTTTTAAAGATTTTTCTATTATTATTTTTTTTTCTCTTTTAAATCAAATCTATACCTAAAAAATTATTCGCGTTTCTTTCTTTCTTTCTTAAATTTAACAGGAGGGAGGTGGCATGAATATAACAATAAAAACTACTCCAAAATAAATAAATAAATAAAAATATGCTCCTTAACTCGTATACACTTATTTCTTAGATATAATAGTGATATAAAATAAAATTGAAATTACCATGCATCTGCAACTTTTAAATTAGAAATTAATAATAACATTGTAAATATTGTACACACTATTCTAAAAAATATGGCATAAAATTTCGAGGAATTTTTTTTTGGTGAATGATATCATTCAAATGATTAAATGACATAGAGGTTCAAATAGGATTCAAGGATGTTTATTTCCATTACAAAGGATTTTTTTTTTTTTTTTTTTTTTTTTACTATCACATATTTTTTAAAAACCTCTGTTATTCATTATTTAGTACAACATATTGTTCTGAAATTTGCGTAAGTACTTGTTTATTTTTTAATATAGCTTTCCTATACAATATCCATAAAATCTTAAAAGTGTTACGAGATAAGTGAGGCAATTTTAAGCTTTTAATTAAACACAAAAAATTAAGTAAAATTATAATATGTAACTGTTTTCACATTGTAAAACTAATCTATTAATCAGTTTAAAAACTTAAAAGTCGTGGCCAAACCAACAATAATAACGATTAATACTTATACTAAATTAAATGATTTTTCCGTAGCTTAATAATTACTGTTAACACAAACATTGTTACAGTAACTTGAGTTTGCATTATATTATAAAAATTGTAAAGGCAAATTCTTTACGAAAACAACTTTAAATTAAACTGATTTAAACTCATTCTGTACTAAATAAAAAAACTAATCAAGTTGTTCTGTAGAATTTTTATATGAATTTAATTTCATCGATTTTAGAAAAGTGTGTTTCCAAAGTTCATACAAAATCTCGCCAAACAGTGTCGAATACGAATTATTCAATTTGTTTTTATCTAGTAATTTTCGGAATTTCTAAAAACTGTAAAACACGAGAATTTTTACGGAATTTTGTTTAGTTAAGAATAAAACAAATGTGTATAGTAGGGGAAGGGAGGGGGGCATAAGGACTCAGTGATGGGCAAATTTTAATTTTATAAATGTGAAATTTGGGTGCAGGGAGGGGGAATCTCTGTTAGTTTGATGGAAAGACCTTTTCAAAACAACATTTTAACACAAAATGTTTTTCTCTATAACTATTTGTTAGGAAAATGAGAAAGAAAATTTTTCTTTTAAAGTCGTCCCCTGTGTCTCGAGAACACCTTGGAAAATTTAAAAACTGTAAAAAAAAAAAGGAGGCGTGGGGGGGGGGGGAGCTTAATCAGTTTGAAGGATCTTTGTTTTGTTTGGAAATTCGAACTGTAAAAACAGGGGAGCGAAAGGCACATCTTTGAAATTTTAAACAAATGAAGTTCTTTTTGTAGTTTGTCGGAAATGTCTTCTACAAACAAAAATTTTTTTAATATATTTTGTTTGCCTCTTTTTTTTTTTAATTATTATTAAATATACTGAAAATAGTCTGCATTATGTTCCTATTTCAGGATCACGTCGTTTGATCTCGTTTGGTTTATTAAAAAAAAAAAAAAGAAAGAGAAAAGAAAAAAAGAAATTGAAGCTGAATTGAGATAGAAGAAACCTTAGGAGGCAAACATTAAAATTTCGAATAGGAGGGGGATTAGGAGCTCATTTAAAGTTCTACTTAGACTCATATTTAATATGCATGCTTTTTACGTTTTCAAAACTTTCAAGGCGTTTCCTATAGATCTGGAAAGAAAAATGGGACTTTTAGAATGTATATATATATATATAAGCTTCTTTAAAAAATGCCCCACGAGCGGTTCTGCGCTGAAAAGCTGGTGGATGGGAAATGCCGGATTCGATCCCATCCCGCTCTCTTCGACCTAGTCGTTCATTCAGTGTTTTTTCTCCGAAACTTGCATAAATACGGGCTACGACCCCTTAGAAAGAACTCACGGGGGGCAATGTACTTATAGGCCTAGGACCCTAGCTCAGTCAATTGGCCTTAAAACCTACAAACAAACAACCTTAAAAAAGTATCGCTCGGAATATTTTAAGTGATTATATTTAGAAGATTTCTCAAAGTGCTAAAAAATCCTTATCATTTAAAATTTTAAAGTTAGATCTCTCATATACACTTTATACCCCCATAAACCAATTTTCGAAAATGAGGCAAAGTCCAAAATCCCTACACTACGTTTCAGAAAATTTTTAGGAATTCTAAAGTGATTCCGAAATACTAGAAAGAAAGTGGGGACTGTGTACAGTATGTTTAATCAGATAGAATAAAACTAGATGCATAACATTTTAATGCATGTTTTTTAGAAACATTTTTCTAAAAAGCGATTTCCCTATTAAAATTTCTAAAATTTCTAATCTAACTGGTAACCCCCCTCCTATTTTCCCCAGCTCAATTAATTTTAAACCAAACAAAATCTCTCTCAAATTGATTAAGCATCTTTTTTAGAATTATCAGAGTTTCCAAGGGAGGATCTGAACCTAACCCCAATGGTGCTAGGTATTTTGGAAAATTACTGTCATATCCTCCCAAGTTAAAATTCTTGCTGGTATTTGTTTGCTAGTCTAGCATTAAATGCTGTATCCCAGCATGTAAAATAGCATAAAATACCAAAAATATTTGCTGGTTCCACCAAAATTACCAGCAAGTCATGGTGTGTATTGGCACAGTTTATTGCTTGTCCAGCATACATAATCCAGCTTCTGTTGCTTGAATAGTATGTTGCTGGTCCAGCAGTAATTATGACTACTATTTGCTTGAAATTTCTGCTATACTAGCAGTAATTCACAACCAACAGATGCTTTTTTGTTGCTATTTTCTCACTTCTCACTGGCATCTAGCATGCCATGCTATTTCTACTTAAGGTTGCTGTGTACCCGCCATCTTGAATATTCAAGGTTCCATGTTAACCTATGGGGAAATTTTGTCCCTTAATAATTAATTAAAAAACCAATAGATTTGCAAAATATTTGTCAGTGTTGTAGAGGACAACTTTTCACACCTTTCTACAGTTTTATTTTTTTGAAGAAATGATTTTTAACACATTTAAATTAAATTTATTCTGGGCGAATTTGCATATGTTTTACTTTAAACATCGATAACTTTAGTTCAATTAGGAAAATTTAAAAAGAAAAACTCTTCAGAGATGTAAAATTTCTTTTTGTTTAGTGTCATACCACTTTTATTCACTTTTATGCATTTAATTTTTTGTAAAACGGCCGAAAAATTAAAAAAATATTGCGATCTTCTTTTATTTTCAATCTCTGTCGTGGGGGAAAATGATGGATCGTGATAAATTACTTCCTGTGTCGCTAACTTTTACTCGTGTATCCTTCGGCTATAAATGACAATTGGAAGAGGACGTAAGCACTTTTCACTCGTATTTCTTGTAGAAAAAGATGTTTCTCCAGATATAGTGTAATAATTCATATTACGTATTTGTACTATAAGCAGAATAGTGTGTTTTGTTCAAAGGCGTAAACAGAGAAAAATAGTTTTTCACACATCCTTTATATTAAAAAAAAAATAATAATAATAATACATCCATTAAATTCTATTTTGGAAATGCAAAATGCGAATTTATAAAATCAATTTCAGGATCTTTCGTAATTCGTCCTCTAAAGTTAAAGGGGAGGGGTGTGTCAAGTCAAAGCATGATTTTTAACACGTCTATTCCCTCTAAGAAGTTTTTTTTTTTTTTTTTTAATGATATGCATAATTGTGGTGTATTTCGTCATTGTATTCCTGATTTAATCTATTGGACTGTTGGTAAGTGACGTCACGTCCAATCAATGATCTGTTCTTTCCTTTTATACTTTTATCTCTGCTAGAACAGATCGCAGTCTTAAAAATGTAGTCGTTCATGTTACTTGTATTTTTCATGTGTAATTGTCATAGTCATCTATTAAATTTTGTGTGTTTAAAATGAAACGCCTCGTAATATCCTAGTTATGGCTTATAAATCTTCTCCTGCTCACAAAATATTAAAATGGCGACGAGATAAAAAAAAAAAAAAAAGCAAAAAGAAGTTTTGCTCTTCAACATTTTAATTCTACTTCAAGATGATTAAAAATGAAATCTGCAGTTCATAGAAAAAGAACGGAATATCTTCTACACATTTGTTTATTCAAAATCTACTTATTTCATAAAGAAAATTGATATTTCGAAAGTAACGAAAAGCAAATCGGATACGGCAGCTGTGAGTTTTTGTCTACTGTCAGGCCGGAAATTCATAGGCGCCAGAGATAATTAGTTGTCTACGATTTTTTATTTTTTCGGGAAAGAAAAGAGGGAAAAAGGTATTTACACATTTATTTTATTTTTTTTCTTTCTGTTCTTTTATTAGATTGCATGTTTTTATTGTTAGAACTAGTATATTTTCATTAAAAATGTTTCAAAATTTTAAAGAATTCAATGATTCGATTGAATCGTTTGAGATTTATGTAAGGAGACTGGAACAGAACTTTATTTTGTTTGATATTAAGGATGAAAAAAAAGTTAGTGCTTTAATAACTTTTATAGGCCCGAAATTATATAATTTACTTACTAATTTACTGTTCCCAGATCTCCCTGAATCAAAAACTTACACTGAATTAGTAAATGTCTTAACAAAACATCTATGTAAAATTCCAAACAAAATCAGTGAACGGATTAAATTTAGAAAATGTTGTCAAGGAGATAACGAATCTGTGCAGGATTTTAGTGTTCGATTAAAGAAGCTTACAACACATTGCGCGTTTACAGGCGAATCGCTGTCAGAAAATTTGTTAGAACAATTTTTACGCGGATTAAAAAATGAAACAATCCAAAGCAAATTAATGTCTCAGGTTGAAGATTTAACATTTGAAAAAGCAGTAGAACAAGCCGTAACTATGCAAAGTACTGAAAACGACATGATAGAATTACAGAATAAAAATTTGAATTTGAATAAAGTTTCTGTTAGTGTTAGGAAACCAAAACAAAATTATTCTCAAAATAACTTAGTAAGTAAACAAAACGTGAACAAAACAGCGAGTGCAAATAAAAGTAAAACTTATTGTTATCGTTGTGGTAATAGTTCTCATTTAGCAAATGTTTGTAAATTTATTAATGCAGTTTGCAATTTTTGTAAAAAACGCGGTCATTTGAGTAAGGTGTGTCGGAACGCACAAAACAATGTTACTCAAAAGAAAAATGTAAATGTTCTTGATACTGTAGACATTTTGTCATTACAATCTGAAGGCACTAAACCTATAAAAATTTGGGTTTTGATAGAAAATAGTGCTAAAGCAGAAATGGAGCTTGATACAGGATCGGCGATATCCGCTGTACCGATAAATCGTTTTCGGAGATTATTTCCAGAACATAAAATGTTTCCTGCTGATGTACAATTAAAGACAGCCACGGGAGAAATTTTCCAGCCCGAGGGATTTGTTAGAGTAAATGTAACTTACGAAAACAAAACTAGGAATGTTAAGTTATATTTAGTTAAAAAAGACAATTTTCCTTTATTGCTAGGTAGGGATTGGATAACTACATTTAATATATTTCCAAACAATTTACAAACTGTTCCGGTAAACAAAGTACAAATCTCGGATAATTTAAATAATTTACTAAATGAATTTACGGATTTATTCACAAATAACGTAGGTGAAATTAAAAATGTTAAAGCTGAATTACATTTAGAGAAAGACTCATCACCAATATTTTGTAAATCGAGAACAGTTACGTATGCATTAAGGAATGCGGTAAATGAAGAATTGGAAAGATTAGAAAATGAAGGGATAATAAAAGCTGTTAGTACTAGTAAATGGGCAACACCTATTGTTCCGGTGGTAAAACCTAATGGGAAAATTCGGTTATGCGGCGATTTTAAAGTCACGGTAAATAAATTTTTAAAGGTTGACAAATACCCGCTACCAAAAATTGAGGATATATTAGCAACTTTAGGGGGTGGATTACATTTTACAAAAATTGATTTAAACCAAGCATACTTGCATTTACCGGTAGAGGAAAATTCACAAGAATTACTTACTATCAACACTCCTAAAGGCTTATTTAAATTTACGCGATTACCATACGGAATTGCCAGTTCGCCAGCAATATGGCAGAGAACTATAGAACAAATTTTAAAAGGTATAGAGGGTATTTCAGTTTTTATTGACGATATATGTATCTCAGGGGAAACTGATGAAATACATTTAGAGCGATTAAAACAAGTGCTAGAAAGGTTACGTGAATATAATCTTAAAATAAATAAAGAAAAATCTTTTTTCATGAATGATGAAATTACGTACTGCGGTTACAAAATTGATAAAAATGGCATACACAAAACGCAAGAAAAAATTTCTGCTATTTTAAATGCTCCAATACCTCAAAACGTAACTCAAGTAAAAGCGTTCCTAGGCTTAGTATCTTACTATTCTAGATTTGTTCCTAAATTATCTACGATTGCTTATCCTCTAAATGAATTATTACGTAAAAATGTAAATTTTCAGTGGACTAAAAAATGTGAAAATTCATTTAATGCAATTAAAAAGGAAATTACTTCCGAAAGGATTCTCACCCACTTTAATCCTAAATTACCCTTAATTTTAGCCACTGATGCTTCTCCTTATGGAATTTCGGCAGTACTTTCGCATACAATGCCAGATAACTCCGAAAAACCCATAGCTTTTGCTTCTAGAACTTTATCTTCTGCAGAAAAGCGGTATAGTCAGGTAGATAAAGAAGCGTTATCAATAATTTTTGGTGTAAAGAAATTTTTTCAATTTTTATATGGTAGGAGATTTACACTGTATACAGATAGTAAACCCCTAGTTTCCATATTTTCACCCGTAAAAAGTATTCCGGTACTTTCGGCAGCTAGAATGCAAAGATACGCATTATACTTACAGACATTTAATTATGATATTAAATATAAAAAATCTGCAGAGCACGGAAATGCCGATGCTCTATCACGTCTTCCATTACGTAGTGAAGACTTACTGCTGCCGTCGTCCGATTCGCTACAACCAGAAAAAGTGTCACCAACTTTGTCGCCAAATTTATTTGGCAACCCTGATGAAACCGATTGTTTATTTATTCATCAAATAAATTCGTTACCCTTAACTACAAAGATATTATGTGCAAGTTCTAAGCGAGATCCAACATTGAAAGAAATGTACCGACATTTAATATCAGGCACACAGATGCCAAATTACTTACTTTTCGGACATAAACAACAAGATTTTTCTATACTAAATAATTGCATACTACAAGGGAATCGTGTTGTAATTCCTACTGTTCATAGACAAAAAGTGTTGGAAGATTTGCATTTTGGCCATTTTGGCATAGTAAAAATGAAAGCACTGGCACGTAGTTTTGTATGGTGGCCAGGTATTGATAAAGACATTGAGAATTTAGCAAATAACTGTTCTGTTTGTATTAAATTAAAACATAATCCTCCTAAAATAGAAAATCATCACTGGGAATGGCCTACAACACCTTGGAACAGAATACATGTAGACTTTTTTGGTCCAATGATGGGGAAAATGTTTTTAATCGTAGTAGATGCCCACAGTAAATGGACAGAAGTGTTCATTGTTCCTAATACTACTGCTGAGAATACTATAAACTGTCTTTCTTCGCTTTTTGCCAGATATGGCTATCCTGTGTCCCTTGTGTCTGATAATGGGCCACAATTCATTTCAGAAAAATTCGAACATTTTCTACAAAGTAAAGGCATAAAACATAGTTTAACTGCACCATATCATCCCTCTACAAATGGTCAAGCCGAAAGATATGTCCAAATTATTAAAAAAGGATTGAAATCCTTAAGTTCAGAACCCGGAAATCTCCAATTTAAGTTGAACGAATTTTTATTCCAATACCGAATAATGCCTCATATTACAACAGGGGAGAGTCCCGCATCATTATTTCTGAAAAGAAATATCAGATCAAAATTAGATTTGCTTCTACCAAATGTTAAAAATTATGTTGAAAACAAACAACATAAAAATGTTTTTAACAAGAAAAAGATAAGAGAATTCGAAATAAATGAAAAAGTTGCAGTACGCAAATATACATCAGGAGATAAATGGAAAATAGGTAAAGTAATTGCCAGATTAGGTAAACTACATTACAAAATTCAAGTAGGTTCATGTGTATGGAAAAGACACGTTGATCAACTGAAAAGTGTAGGTTCCAGAGTACAAGTGGAGGAAGCTACAAGTCCTGGTGCAAATATTTCCATGGTTCCCGATAGCAATAGTCCACACCTACAAAGCAATGGAGAATCTAAGTCTGGTAGGAGGCCTGCCATGATACCAGATCCAGCGCCAATCGATCCTGTCAGTACACCAGATCCATTTCCAACCAATCCTTCCACTACATCAGATCCAGTACCAACCGACAGTAGATCTGTGTCTACAAAGCCTGGAGAAATTGACTGTGATAAAAATATCAACAGTACTGTAAATAATGAACTAAAATCTGAACATTCAAAACTTAAAAATGCTAATTTGTCTTTTTCTGAACAGGTTGTAAGAAGATCATCTAGAGTAAGAAAACCTCCCATCAGGTATGGTATACGGAATTAAGGGGAGGAGAGTTGTGGTGTATTTCGTCATTGTATTCCTGATTTAATCTATTGGACTGTTGGTAAGTGACGTCACGTCCAATCAATGATCTGTTCTTTCCTTTTATACTTTTATCTCTGCTAGAACAGATCGCAGTCTTAAAAATGTAGTCGTTCATGTTACTTGTATTTTTCATGTGTAATTGTCATAGTCATCTATTAAATTTTGTGTGTTTAAAATGAAACGCCTCGTAATATCCTAGTTATGGCTTATAAATCTTCTCCTGCTCACAAAATATTATAATAATAATCTTCGTTTAAAATGTAGCAAATGCTATTACAGAATTAAAATTTATAAATTTCAAGAATTTTCTAAATTAAAATAATAGGATATGGAGCAAGAACTTTTCATATAAGCTTTTAGATGTCAAGAAAAATAAATAAAAGAAAAAGAAAGAAAGAAATGCAGTTTTTTTTTTTTTTTTTTTTAATATTACAGGCATGAATACCTAAATTACCGATTTCAGAGTTTTAAACAAATTATTCCTTCTTTCCCCTCACCCCGAATCTCGAAAGAAGATAAGGAATAAAGCGTCTTTTTCATATATTCATTTCCATCTCCAGGGAAAAAAGATATATATATATATATATATATATATACGTATACAGTTCTATATAAATGTTCATATGATTCTTATTTTAAAAAGTAACTCATGAATATTTAACAATAAAAATCCTATTTTTATTTATATATATATATTTTTTTTTTCATTTTCCAAAGGATTTAGGAAATGTTTTGGTGTTAGGATTAAGGTCAATAAATTTCACGGCTAATTTAGGTTCCTAGGCGTAATTGGTACCACCCTACCATGTTTGTACGGGGTACCAGACCGTATTTACGCGATTTTTGGAGAAATCCAAGGAAAACTCCGAACGTCTATATCGTAGAGCGTGACCTGGTATCGAACCCAGTACTTCTCTTTTACAAGTTTTGAGCGCAAACTGCTGGGCCACTGGTGATGCGGGTAGTGTCAGAAATGGGAAGGTGGGGAGTAAAACTTGTTTTCATGTAATCCATCATATGTCAAAAGAAAAAAAGAAATAAAACACATACTATATACATAGGATCATTTCATTAAAATGTATTAAATACGAATTTCAAACACTTTAAATTGCTCCCCCACCCTATAAATAAATAAATGAATAAAAAATCACTAGAGTAGAAAAACAAGATATTTAATATGTCTTTTCATAAATCAAAGGAGAAAATATACCCATAAAACTTTGATTTTTATATGTAACTATATATACCTAAGAATCATATTTAAGATTAAAACCCTTCCCCCTCTATCAGGGAAAGAGGGGGCATAACATGTTTTACAGTATCACTTTCAAAAGTCTGTAGTGATTTTGTTGAAACTGGATATGAAATGGCAATATTATTTATTGAGCATTTCCGAACTATCATTTTGTAACAGAACTGTCTTTGAATAAGTTTCCACTGCAACGCTAGATTCTTACAAACACATTAAAATGAAAAAATAAATAAAAAATAAATAAATAAAATCAAATCAAATAATAGTTTTTAAATGATAACTTTGACAATATATATTACACACTTTTATGATATAAAGGTCAAAATAATTTCAGCAATGCTAAAAAAAGTGATCCCACGTTTCGAACCTGCGTTTTCTTAGCATAAGTGCTCATAAACTAAGCTCCCCAGTGCCTACCTAATCTACACTAATCGCTCTCACAAGAGACTGAATTTTCCCTTCTGTTTCTGTGAATAGAGACGCAGTCTTTTGAATGAAATTTATTTTGTCTTATTTAACTCCATGTCCATTATTAATTTCCGACCAAAAAAGAGATGTGTCAAACATTGTAACTCCAAAACGAATAGGCCGCTCTCAGTGTGATATTTTTATTAGAAAGCTTGTTACTGGTGTATTTCTTAGCTATGTGCAATGAAAATCTGTTCGACAAATATTTTAATATAATTAAAATGTGTGTGTGTGTGTGTGTGTTTTTCCCTTTTCTTTTCTTTTTCGGGGCACTTAGTACTGATATTTGAAAATTTGCAAGCAATTTACAACTCATGTTGAGTGATAAATCAAACGGTTTTTAGATAGAAGTAATAAAATTAAATAAAGCATACCAATAGTATTACAAATTTTTATTTAGTATTTCTGCTGAAAATAAAATTTTTAGTTGAAGTCTGCTTCACAATGAGTAAAGAAGAAAAAATATTTTTTCTAAAGTATGCGTAGTTGTAATTACATTAAAAAGGATAAATAACAGTATAATTATAAATAATATATTAGAATGGTATTCTGATTTCTAATGTACTGTCATTTTATTTTAATAAATATAATCTACTTAAATGAAGAGAGGTGTCTGCGTGTGTGTATCTCTGTGAGCATGTGTGTGTGCGCGCGTTGTGGTGCTCGCACAACTGATCGCAGAGTTACAAAACTCGGCAAATGGATAGCCGGGATTCTGCAAATGTACACCTCATCGAGATTTTTTTCGAATTTTGAATTTGAATTTTGAATTTTTTTTTTTCACCGATCTTATGTATTCATATTTCGGTTTCATTTCCTAAAATTTACTCTTACATTTCAATCGTCTGTGTATCTTAACGACTTTTAAGTGTTTTTAATTTATTAATTTTCTTTTTAATTTTATTTTAAGGCTATAAACTCTTTATTTTTTATTTATTTAATTGATTCATACATGTGAAAGCGATTTATTATTATTATTATTATTTATACATTATATTTGCTGAAATCAAATGGCAATACAGTAGATAAAACTAAACATATTAAATTTTAAATAAGATATATATACATATATTTATAACAGTTATGTTTATGTATAATTTTTTTAATATAATTAATTGTAGTAAAATTATAAATTTATTCTATTTGAATTTTTATAATTCTACAGTGAGGGCAAAAAAACTGACTGATTGGGTCTTGCTAATACATGGTACAAAAATGAAAAGGCTGGGATATATCCATCTGCGAAATCGTAGTTCTTGAACAATAGCAGCTCCATCTGTCGTCCAATAAATAACTAAACTAAAATTTCGGGAAATGTCGCTGCGTTAGGCAGTGAGACCTGATTGTATAGTCTTGAGCCGACATAACACGAGAGAGAAAGATGCTGCCAAACGCAGCGGGTACGCGAACTAATGCTCAAAGGGATTCATTTCAATGGGATTTATTGTATATTTTTATGTATATAAAGTGTTAAAAAAAAAACAGTGTTCAATTTTGAAAATTTATTTAAATACAGTGACCAGCAAATCTAGCAAAACCTGCTAGTAAATAAATAAATAAAAAACATTTCGCTTTCAATTAAATGAATTAAATAAATATTGTAAAATACGTTGCTGTGATACACATACGATTGCAATGCAAGAAAAAAAAATATTTCGCATTTACGTGAATGAATTAAATAAATAAACAGTCTAAAATGCGTTGTATTATACGCAGACGACTAAAGTGAAAGAATAAATTTTAGAAAATGAATCAGAAAAGCCAATGGATAAAATCGGAAAAAATCTAATTAAAAAAAAAAAAAAAAAAAAAAGTCGATGAAGTACACACCTGCAATGCCCCAACAACCACTCTGCTAAGTTGTGTAGCTCTGAGATTAGTAGTCTGAGCTCCAGAGCGCAGACAGAGAGACACACACTCACTCACACACACACTTCTCTTTATTTATATAATACTAGTTATAGAGCGACTAAGGCGCCCGTTGAAAAATGATCACTTCATTTTATTCATTTCTCACTTCAAATAATTCGTTTGCTAGCAAGCCCGTGCGAAATTTTCGCACTTTATTTATCTCTTCGTTACTTTTAAAATTTAAAATTACAGTAAAACCTCTTTAAGTTGGACACCTGTGGTTCCAGGAAAAAGTGTCCAACTTAGAGAGGTGTCCAACATATAGGGGTGCTTACATTTTTCGATTTAATTAAACTGTATCTATGCATGCCTTTTAACTTTTAATCATATTTAAATATAACATAATTAAGTATTCATAACTTCTATACAAAAAAATTATTAATTTGCCAATTTAAAATCTAAATTTAAACTTGTATATTGTGGCCATAATAACACTTTCTTCTACAATTTTTTATGTATTAGTGCCATCCACCAGTTAATATGGATGAAAATTTAATCAATAAAATTTCTCACAATAAAGATTTTGCTATGTGTTTTGGTGCAATTTTATTCAATAGACGCTGTGGTAGTCATATGGAAAATTGGAGAATGTGATTAAAAGTAGCACCACTTTGTCTACTGATACTGATATATACCCAAATTAAGATAACATTAATTTTCATAATAGCCATCTCACTTATGAAGTTTGGTGACTTTATTCGTTCTAAAAAATGACATTTAATTTTTCCGTGAACGGGGAAAACTGCAGCATAGCAGCGACACCTGTCGATTGATATGCACCCATATTGAATCAGCATCTTTTTTCACTATAGATAGATCTCTCACATACTAAGTTTAGTGCAATTATACACTCAAGTAAAACTTGGTAGGAAAAATAAAAGGGACAAATGAAGAGGAACACTAACAACCGAAATGTATTGTCTAATGCTCATTTTAAAACAGCCTAAGTCAAAACATGCCTATAGAATTTCTCTTGGATATTTTCTGGAGAAAAGTACAAAAACAATTCATGCAAATCAATAAAAAGAAACTCTTCCATTATGCGCCAAAATTCAGTTATTTGTAAACTTTTCAATTGAAGAAAATAAATATTTTTTTTCAAGATGAGACAGAGATGAATATACGAGTATTGTGACAAGAAACATTGTTTTTTTTTTAGATATTTACAGCTATTTCTACAAGGGATAAGTAAAATTTCTAAAAAAAAGTGAGAAACCGGAAGTTTTATATCTTCTTTTCCTGTCTCATTGGGTAAAAGTGTCCAACTTAGGACAGTATTTGACTGTCCAACTTCCAAGTTAGAGGGGTGTCCAACTTATAGAGGTTGGACATAATGTTAATCCTATGGATACATTCCGTTCCGAGAAAAAGTGTCCAACTTAGAGGGGTGTCCAACTTAAAGGGGTGTCCAACTTGAGAGGTTTCACTGTATTATTATTATTATTATAGACGTCATTTTTTCATATGCATGAGCAAATTTAATATTTTACTTATTTGTTTATGTATTATTATTATTATTATTTATTTATTTTTTATTTTTTTCACGTGAAAGCATATTTCATTTTATGCTGTAAAAAAAAAAAAAAAAGGCAACAGTTAAAAATTTAAATGCCTATTTTAAAGCTATTTCTATATTTCTATTTTTGTTAATTTTAAAATATCTAATCAAAAATTTGTTACAAATAAGGTACCAAATGAGAGGGGTGATTTTTCTGAATCCGTCGGATTAAACAGCTTATCGATTTATATTTTTTTAAATTACATAAGGTATGAAAATTAGGTGGCAGTTCAAACACAGATAGTGTCCAAGGAAATCTCTTAGCCTTGACAGAGTCGGTCAGTAAGTGATGAGCGTAAGTATATATGCTGATAGAACATGTGCAAAAATTAATTTGGAGTAATAAATTGCAAAAAATACTGTTATATTAAAAAAAGAAAAGAAAAAAGAAAAAGAAAGAAATTTATACAATAACTGAAAAAGTAAAGATTTATTTTATGAGAAATATAAACTAACCACATAATATGCGACGACAACGCTAATTATACATATTACTAAATTCAGTAAAACTATTTACATTTTACAAGTGATTCAAATTTATGATTGTATATAGAACATTATTAAAAGTAGAAAAAAAATTTGTAGGAAGAAATGACAATGAATAATGTTGTAAATAAAATTTTAATTATAAGAAAAAAAGAAAAAAAAATGGAAAAGAATTTATATATATATATAATCAGAAATACACTGTCTACCTTACAGTATTTGGATACTTTCAAATTTAGACGTTTTGTCAAATATCTGGGAAAATTCTTTAGGAATTATCTCGAAACTTTAAGAGTATAAAGAATATATACAAAATATTCTAATGTTCTAAAATAATGCCTTATATATTTCAGTTATTATTCAGTTCAGTTATTCCTTATATATAAACTAATGCCTACCTTATATGTTATACCTCATACATTTTAGCAAAAGTTTTGTCCTGAAGAGGAAAAGAGGACTAGTAAAAATTAAGCAAAAATCAAAATGTTTTGTGTCACCCTGTAAAAAATAATGTTTCAAATGCATTTTGGCTACAGTATACGATCCTTCTAATTATCTGTATAAAATTTTATGAGGCTTCCATATATTTTCATGGCGATAAGAGTTTCTTTAAATAAATATTTTTAAAAAAACTTTCTATCATGACACGTAGGGTGTTAGACCCAGCGCAAAGCCATTTTTAGGAAACTTGGCATACAAAATTAGACCTAGTGTATTGCAACCAGAATGTAAAAATGTAACATATTTTACAAAATATGAGCATTTTTAGTAAATAATTTTAACTTCGTATGCGCAAGCTTTAAAAAAATTTCAATTGCATAATTTAGCAGCCAAAAACAGTGAGCTACTTACATGAAAACTCCAAAGAAATATCGTGGAAAAAAAAAATATATATATATATATGAGAGATAGAATGAATAGAATTTCAGCCCCCCCCCCCCAATAAATAATAATAATAATAATAATAAAAAAGAAGAAGAAGAAAGAAAGAAAGGTGATAAGGGGTTTAATCAATATTTATTTATACTCAGCAAATACTGTATTGTCATTGGACCCTGACTGAATAAAAATAAAAATTTGAATAAAATCCCCCTCATAATATATAGCTTTTATTTTGAGAGGAACTAAAATTCTGTTTATTCCGTCGCTCACAACCTGATTGCTCTTTCATATAAGTAGTTCAAATAGGTTTGGCTATTAAATAACACCGATGAAATTTTTCAAAAACTTCTGCATGCGTAGTTACAAATAATTTAGTAAAAATGCTCATGTGTCGTAAGATATTTAACCTTTTTGCATTCTATTTGCTGCATGTTGTGTCTAATGTAGTGAAAAAAGTTTCCTAAAAATGGCTTTGCGTTGGGTCTAATACCCTACGTGTTACAATTAAAAATGTGTCCTCCCCCCTTTTTTCCCCCAATTTTTCAAAGAAACTGTTATACTTCTATGAATATAAATGGCAGACTCATAAAAAATTTGTACAGGTAATTAAAAGCATCCGCATAATCACATACTACAGTGAAAATGCATTTCAAGCCTTACTTTTACAGGGTGATCTAAAAAAACATTTGCTGAAATATATGAGGTTTTCTCTTACACAAACCATTTGCTTGAACTCAACGAAAAGTTTAGTGTAGCATCCCTATATGATACACATTTAGAATACCAAGTTCAAACTTTCTGCTATAATTTGTATTTGAGATATGCTGATAACAGACAGACACACAGGCCAACCGCTAAAAACATTATTTTTGGATTCAGGTGACCTCAAGACGTCTAAATATAACAAAAACTCATTTCGAAAATTTGACCCCCTCCTCCTCCCCCCCCCCCCCGGAAAAAAAAAACTTTCTCTACCTTACGAGTAAGAAAAAGTAAAAAAAAAAAAACGGGCGGGGGGGGGGGGGGAGAAGGATTTTAGGCATGCTTTATAGGGATATATAATGATCGATATTTTGGAAAGTCTTCCAGTCACATGAAATATTTCCTCTGTCTCTCTCCGTTTTTTTTTTTTTTTTTTTTTTTTTTTTTAAATATCAATTTTATTATTTTTGAATTCTGATATTTAATACGCGTTTTAATATACAAAAACTTATAAATGAATAAATAAATAAACAAAAAATTATAACCAAAGCTTCTCTCAGTAAAGATTTTACATATGTAGTTTTGGGGTAAACTGAACCAATTGATGCTAAGATGTAGCCAGGAAAATCTCAGGAGGTGAGTAATGGAGATGTCCTCTTTCAGACAATATTCATAAAGTCAGCATTTTTTTTTTTTTTTTTTTTTTTTTTTCCCTCCCGCAATCAATTATCTCATATATCAAGTTTAGTGCATTTATGCGCTATAGAAGCTCAGATATTCCCTTCCCAAGGTAAAATTGCAATATTACAGCATCACTTGACTGTGAATGTACAACAAAAAACATTCTTTTTTATAATGGACATTTTTTTATAAAGTTTGGTGTATTTATACGCGACAGAAACTAAGAAATCGTTTTCCGTGAACGGAGAAAATTGCAGCATAGCACCCTTGCCAGCTGATATGCACCCAAAGTGAATCGACATATTTTTTCATGGCCTTTTATATCTTATATTTTGTGCAGTAATACACCATAAATTCTGACATATAGCTTTCCCATAAATGGGCACACAGCACATATAAACACACATGTAAGTAGCCTAGTAGCGCCACCTGTGGAATAATATGTACCAAAAGTTAATAGATAGCAATTTATGTCAAAGTTCAACAAAATATAAGTTTCAACAAAGGAATAATAAACGTCTTGAACGACAGATTAAATAATAAACTAATAATTACTAATACTACTATTAATAGTAATATTTCATTTGGTGTTTAAGACGTTTATTATTCCTGTGTTTATCTAGCGCTAAGTTCTCTGTCAATGTTAAATATAAAGTTTTAGAAAATTCTGTGCAGGTTAAAATGATTAAGAATTAATAACTTTTCACAAAACACTAGCGCGAAGGATCAGCGATTTGAAAGAGAGATGTCATGTTCAAATCCACACGTGCATCGGCTTAGCCATTGGGAATGTTCCGTGGTTTTCTAAGAAACTCGTCTAAATACAGACTAGAAACACTCGAGGAAAAAAAAAAAAAATCCTTGGAAGGTATTTTTTCATGTATTGATGCTGCAGGTACACAAAAAGGATTGCAATTCTTTAATTGCTACCAGTTTGGGGAATAAAATACTACCATTGTTTCAAAAGATTTATAAACTGTTTACTGCTGAATATTCTTAAAAATATTCTTTCTTCATCAATTCAGCTAATTAAAAAACAATAAAATAATTTAACTCTTTTTTTCTTTTTTATTATACATAAAAATTATTTGTGGGGGAGGAGGGGGAGGAATTAATACAAAAAAAAAAAAAAAAAAAAAAAAAAAAAATCTCGTTTTTCTATTATAGTAAAATCCATATTTCCATCGCATACCAACCTTTTACAATATGCAAGCAGAATTATTTATACATGATTATTTGAATTTTGCAATCGCACAGTCGCTTAGAAATATTTAATTCTGTTCATATTCTGAGAAGTAAAAAAAAAAAAAAAGAGGAAGAAAGAAAATACTCCAAATCTTCAAAATATAACCAACAGTAGGAATACGCCGATAAGGAACTTCTTTTGTAAACGTCTCGAGAAACTAGTTCTTTCAGGTTTCAATTAGTAGTAATAAGAGAAGGGGGGGAACTGTCAAACTGTCGCAAACTAGACTATATGCTCATTTCTCCTTCTTTGAAGTGAAGTGATGATTAGGAATGACTTTTTTTTCTCACTACACAGCAACCTTAAGCTGCCGACATAACATATTACGCTGGCAAGCATAGAAAAGCACATAATAGCTTGTTAAGGTACATACCTCTCCAGGCTTTGGAAAAGCTTAAACAACAAATAAGCATAAAATGCTTGTATATAGCTTGTTGTGCTATTGCTGTGTAAGCTAGCTAATATAGCATTTTATGCTGGCTAGCATTATAAAGCATATAACAGCATGAAAATCTAGCAGACAAAGCAAAACATAGCAATAACTAGCCTATTTTCTTTGCTGGTACTAGCATGGATTTTAACTTGGGCTTAAACAGTTTTACTTTATGCATCTACAATTTAAAAATAACAAAATATTTATCTTTTGTTCACTCGATTGAACATTTAAAAATTTTTGTTAAATTTTTATCTAACTAAAATCTATGTGGTGAAAACGCTTTAGAAACTTATTCGTAACACTTTTTTACAAAAACTTTCGTACACAAATTATTTTTTTAAACATTTATTTTGAATTCTCTGTTGAACTATCTAAGAAATAGTTGAACCAATGAGCTATATAAGAAATTGAATATTGAATAAAATAAAAAATCTTTATTTATTTTTTTATTTGTAGAAATTTTTGTCATTTTTAAAATGTACTATATTATGCCTTTGTAATGTTGCATGTTTCCATCCCTCAAAAAATATTCTTTCTTAAAGTTTTTTTTTTTTTTTTTAATCACTTTTTATAAAATTTTGAAATTTCATTTAGTTTGTTATTTTGTTCGAGTATGACCTATAAAACAACACTTTTAATACAGTGTTATAACTCATTACCATGCTCCTTTAATTTTACGTTTTGATCATTAACCCCTAAAAAGTAATGATATCAATACAAAAAACCCTTAACGGGTTAAAAGTTTGTGACGCAGCACTGTACTTTATGGCTATAAGAATTAGAAATACGGGTCTTAAAAATAATGATATCAAATTTTCAGTGACGCTTTGATATTAATTAAATTATACATAGATTTTCTTATTTGAATTTGCTTTTTCCTTTTATTTATATTTACAGTGTAAACGTTATTTTCAACATAAAATAATATATAGCATTTACTCATTGATACCTTTCCATTCACATCTCTTATACTATGAAAGCATGTGTTTTAAAAGAAATTATATGAAATTCCAGCAACGCAGTGGTGTTACATTAAGTGATTTGTTTTTAAATTTCTCTGCAATTATTTTGTTTTGCATATTAAAGTATATGTGCACATTGAAATATTGCTTTTAATTTTCAAATACGCTGTCAAATATATCACTTTCATTAAGCTTATATTATGTACTGAAATATATTTATTTCAATGAATTATTCTATCTTTTGCGTCACGCCATCAAAACTGAAAAAAAGTTCACAATTTTTTTCTTTGCAGCAAATATCTATTTGCATGCATTTTCAATTTATTTGGATGAAATGACACAAAGTAAACATTTCCATATATTTTACTTACAGTTTTGGATGGCGTGACGCAAAAGATAGAATAATTCATTGAAATAAATATATTTCAGTACATAATATAAGCTTAATGAAAGTGATATATTTGACAGCGTATTTGAAAATTAAAAGCAGTATTTCAATGTGCACATATACTTTAATATGCAAAACAAAATAATTGCAGTGAAATTTAAAAACAAATCACTTAATGTAACACCACTGCGTTACTGGAATTTCATATAATTTCTTTTAAAACACATGCTTTCATAGTATAAGAGATGTGAATGGAAAGGTATCAATGAGTAAATGCTATATATTATTTTATCTTGAAAATAACGTTTACACTGTAAATATAAATAAAAGGAAAAAGCAAATTCAAATAAGAAAATCTATGTATAATTTAATTAATATCAAAGCGTCACTGAAAATTTGATATCATTATTTTTAAGACCCGTATTTCTAATTCTTATAGCCATAAAGTACAGTGCTGCGTCACAAACTTTTAACCCGTTAAGGGTTTTTTGTATTGATATTAATACATGCATTTTGCTACGGGAAAACAGCAGGCTATAATGATGATATGATCTGACAAAGTGATTTCTCATACACAATTTGTGTTTTACAAGAATATTTTATGTCCCATTGCAAAAGAAATACGGAAATTTGATTCATTTAATAAATTTCGTCTAGTCTGGCACTTTCATCTGCAAATGGAAAATAATTATGATCAGAATTAGAGGAAAATGAAATTATTTTGAGTCTCAGGAGGGTGTGGGGAGGCAAAGAATCTGTACTAGCCTATTATCAGAGGTTCATTTTTATTAACTGGCATGTGATTGCTAAAATTAGAAATTTGCCGAAAATTTTCCGTAAACATGATGGTTAGACATTATTAGCATCACTTTCAATAAATTGACTACCTAAACAGTTATAAATAGCTTTTAACTACTTTAAATATTTTCAGGTTTATTTACACAAAAAAATTCTTCATTTTATTAACGCAAAAAAATACTTTAATATAATTGCAGTTACTTTTATATCCATAAATTTCATACCATGAGAAAAACAAAATTTTCTAACACATATAGAATAAAATTTTTATGTATGTACATTACTCATACAATAATATATATATATATAATTTTATTATCGGTTTTAAACATGTATGAAATCGACTGAGCATTAATTTTCTTAAACTAATTTAGAAAAAATTTCGTACCTAAAAATCTATTTTTCATCTCTCACCCCCGTTTACACATTTGGTATAGATATGAAATATAAATATATAATTTAATTGAGAAAAAATAAATATATTCATAAAGTTAAGTCTAAAAATAATTACGCATGTGAAAAATATTAAGCACTTCTGTCTCTTTACTGTTTCTAGAACTGATCATTTATCACTATCTAGAAAGGGGGGAGGGATAAAAAAAATAATTACATGAATAAGAAATATTAAATTCTCAATTTTACTTCTAGAATCTAATAAAGCATGTTTAAAATGAATATTGCCATTTATATTAGGGATGAAGAAAGACTGAGAAACACTTGCAGAACATTTGATTGACGATTTCTAGTTGGAAATAAGAAAACGGGGAGAGAGGCAAAAAGTAATTACATGAACAAGAAATATTTAATAATTCTAGTTCTTTCTAAGTTCTAGAATCTCATAAAGCAACATTTATGTTGTGGATGGAGAAAGATTGAAAATCGGAATGCGCGATCATCATTTTTTTTTTTTTTTTTTTAACGAACGATATCCGCGATTTTTACTTTCCGAACACTATAGTGAGGAAAGTATTGTAATCATGTCAAAAATCCGAATTCGAGATTTTGATGTTTCTATACGTTTTGAGGTCCCCTGAGTCCGTTTTCACTATTTTTACGATGATGTATGTATATGTGTGTGTATGTGTGTATGTGTGTATGTTTGTGAACACGCTAGCGTCTAAAGGCTTTGTTCGATTAACCTGAAAGTTGGTACGTATATTGTAAGTCACCATAGTACGAACCCTATAGATTTTGGTGAATCTAGCACTTATAGTTTTTTTACAGGGACACAAAGAAAAATTCTTTATCATTATGGCCTATGGGACCAAAATCTTAAAAGTGCGATAGCATCTAAACGCCTTATTCAATTGAGCAAGAATTTTATACCCATATTATAGGTCACAGATACTCAATCTGTATAGATTTTGGAGAATCTAGCACTTATAGTTTTTTTACAGGGACACAAAGAAAAATTCTTTATCATTAAGGCCAATGGGGCCAAATTTTTAAAAGTGTGATAGCGTCTAAACGCCTTATTAATCTGAGCAAAAAAATTGTACACATGTTATAGGTCGCATTTGCACCAACTGTATAGATTTTGGTGAATCTAGCACTACAGTTTTTTTACAGGGACACAAAGAAAAATTCTTTATCATTATGGCCTATGAGACCAAATTTTTAAAAGTGCGATAGCATCTAAACGCCTTATTCAATTGAGCTGAAAATTTGTATGAATATTATAAATCACTGTTGCACTAACTATAAGCATTTTGGTGAATCTAGCATCTATAGATTTTTACAGGGACAAAACGAAAAATTCTTTATCATTATGATCTAAGGGCTCAAAGTTCAGTAGCGTTAAATAAAACCTCGTGTGATATATGGAGAAAAAAACACTCTATTATGGTTTTCTCTCTTTTGTTTGTTTAGCAATTCCTCTTTCTTTATTTTATCTACAAAACTGTTAGTTACTCAATGTTCGGAAAGTCGAGTGGAGTCACTCCAGATTTTTTTTGTTTAAAAAGGAAGAAAAATTTTCGCGAATTCGCAGAAAAAATGGCGATCATACCAATTTTTTTTTATCGCCACTTTTTCAAATTAAGTCGCCATGTGGCGAGTTGCGACCGTGAGTCTTGACCTCTACTATACAATCCTAGTCCGTTTCACCGATCGGGACCAAATTCGACACGGTTAATGTTTACGACCCGAGAAACTCAACGCCGCAAGCGATTTTACAAAATTCGCCCCCCAAGGGGAGGAAGGGGGGCAAAACGTGATTTCACAAAATCCTTCATATCTCGAACAAAAAAAAAAACAGATATCCGTAAATTTTTTGCTTTAAAATATAGCTAATACAAATGTCTAAAAATCGATTTCTGGAATTTTTGAAATTCGGTCCCCAAGGGGGGGGGGGGCGAAACGTGGTTTCACATGCGTTAAACGTGATTTCACATAATCCTATATATCTCAAAAAAAAAAAAAAAAAAAAAAAACAGATATACGTGAAATTTTTGCTCTAAAATATAGCTAATGCAAATATCTAAAAAACAATTTCTGGAATTTTTGAAATTCAGCCAGCAGGGGGGGGGGGGGGGCTAGGGGCAAAAACAAATAGAAATACAGTTAGGCAGTTCAAAATTGGTACAGATTATAGGTTTTTGACGGCCTGCAAGTCGAATGGGGATATTTTCGAAAGTGTAAAGTTATTAGGAGGGGCAAGGGGGGGGGGGGGCAAAAAATAAAAATATAAATGTTTATAGAGCAAATTTGAAGAAAATCGTTAGAGCTGTTTTTGAGATAAGGACTTACGGTCCCACTTCCAGTTTCCGGTGTCCCACTTTCTGTTTTTTAATTTTCACCAAAATATGGATACCTTTTACAAGAAAATCTATTTTTCATTTTATTTGAGTTAAGTACATAGACTCAGAAAAAAATTCTCTATCGATTGGTATAAGGGATTTAGGTCTATGTCATTTAATCTTTGAGAAAGTCCATTGGTAAAAAAAGGTTCAAGTCAGAAATTTAGCATTCATGTATGGTATAAAATATTTAATTCAATTTTTTCCCGTTATTAAATGAAGGTTGACAATCACTGAATGGTATAAAAGGTATAAGTCAACGAAATCCCTTTTTCCTGATCGGTTCTTCTGATTTCTTTTTAGTTAGTTTAACTTTATTTTTCGTCTCCTGAAAAATCAAGAATATGGACTTAAATCCTTTATACATATCAGTACAGCTATAATACTTCCATTATCTACGGTAGTGGGGTGATGGAAGTAAAAAAAAGTTTCAAGACTCTCATAATAATTTTTATCTTGAATTTTAGACTGTATAAAACATACCAATGAAAATTTAATTTACACTATCGATTAATTAAAAAAGTAAATTAATATACACAGTGAATCATCGATAATCCAGCATCGACGGGAAACAGGCATTACCGGTTTATGGATATATTTTTTAAAGATTTTGGGATAAAGTAATAACAAAAAAGAATTTCATTTAAATTTAATTAAAGCAATTATTGATACATCATGTAAAAAGACATTTTGCTGAAACTGTAATGTTCTATAGAAACTGAGATTGTCATTTCTCGTAGGTCATTCCATGACGAATCAACCAGTCACCTAACCAGAACATTTCAGATTACAATGAAACTTTCAGGAATCATTTTTCTTGATGATATAAGTGAGAATATACTTTTGGAAATTTTTCATTTAACTGAATATTAATTTTATAAATTTCTTAAATTTTGTAAAATCAACATTTTAGCTCACATAAACACTTTCAAATTTCTCAAAGTCTATAAAAGATACAGAAGTTTTTGACTCCTCATTTTAAAAAGAAGTTTATATGGTTTAATTTGATATACAGCTTGGCAGGTTCATACGCCTCAGGGAGAACCTGACAATCAGGGAAAACTCAGGGGAAAAAAATCTGTCATAAAATCTCAGGGAAACTTTCAAAACAAGCACCAAAACCTGGAAAAACAGGGATCTACTCTGGAAAAAGCTGGTACTTGTGCGTTTCTGTGACGTCATTATGGAAATACGATAAGACACACCTACTAGTATCATGCTGATCCAATGAAAAACTGGGCACGTTTTTTGCATTATGACCAATCCAATCGTGAAATTAGACACACTTTTACTCTCTCTAAGAGATTCATTAGCTTGATTTTTCTCCATGGTTAATTTGTTTTCATTCGATAATCGGCATCTGGTAGCAGCTTTAAATATTTAGTTTGTTATTTAGTCTTATTGATGCAGTGTGCACGTGCTTAGCTTAGTTATTTTATTAGCTTAGGCATTTTATTTCATTTTTTTTTGTGAGATGGATTGAATTATAATTAAAAAGTAATTATTATCATGAGTTGGAAAACATCATTTAATCTGGACTGGACAGATAAAAACTTAAATCCACAGTTTGCATTTTGGGTCAATAGAGACACTTACAAAGCACAATGTCATTTAATAATCATTGGCTAATCAAATTTTTTGAAGCATTTAGTTTAAGGGCAAATTTTTATATAAGGTAATTAAGTTTCCAAGAGTTTGTTATATATATACACATTTCCAATTCTGATTAATATTTTATTTTGTCTGAAAAGGATTTTAAAATTAATTTAAAATAAGTTATTCAGATCCAAAACATTCTAGGCAATTAGTTTGCTAATATATATTTATATATTTTTTTATTTTTAGAAATGGGGGTGGGGGAGGAGTGGATTAAAATAAACATCACTAGTCGTCGATATGGAAAAATTATTGATTCTGGGAACTAACTCAGGGAATTTTTTTTCTGAAAATGAGTATGAACCCTGCTTGGTTATATAACGCAAAACAGTTTTTTTTTTTTTTTTTTTTTTTTTTTTTTTTTTTTAAATGACATATTTAAATTTGAAATAATTTTTAAATATGTTTTTCTTTCTTTCTTTTTTCTTGAAAAAAAAAATAAATAAATAAAAACAAGTCTTATATATATATAAATGTGAATGTCCGTGAATTTATTTGACTGAGTTTCACGCCAAAACTGCTCGACGGATTTCGATGAAATTTCTAATGGAGATAACTTATACCCTAACTTAAAAAGTTGGCTACCTTTTATTCCAAAAAAAAATTTTGTTTTTGCGATTTTTATGCATAAAATAGCAATTTTGTAAGCTAATAATAGCAAAAAATTAGCCATTTAAATTTATCCATAATTTAATTGTTGCCAAAAAAAAAACGAATTTATTTATTTTTTTCAACAGGAAAATAAATACATTTATCTAAAAGTGAACGATAAAAAATTATAAAAAAAAAATTATGCACCTCACAAAAATTGACGCCATTTTTAATTAAAATTTCTTTTACACATTGATAAAGTGCGAGCGAAGTGATGACGTTGCAAGCGAAGTGATGACGTCACTGGCCGTTTGTGGATTCAAGAAAAATATGTCCTACGTTAAACGCCCATTGGATTTTTTGTAAAAAATTATTAAAAATCGAGGAAAATTATTTCCCGATTTTAATCCCCATATTTAGGTATAGATGTGTATTAGTTATCATGTCCATGCGTTAGATTAAGTTATTTTTGTTGTAAAATTGACAAAATTTGAATTTTTAATATCAAAACTCTAGGGAAAAAAAATGGCAAACTTCTATATTCGATTGAAAACACAAACATTTCATTTCAAAGGATGATATTTACACAATAAATATCCAACTAATACACTAATTAAAAGGAAAATGATAAATATTCTATCATAATTTGAAGTCAAATTTCTTTCCAAATGTCTAAATAAAGTATCTGATATAAGATACTAATATGTTGCAGCGGAATAGATTTGATATCGGTCATCCTTAGCAGAAAAAAAAAAAAAAAAAAAAAAAATATCGACAAATTATTTGGCGAACATAATTTAATTCCTTTCAAAAATCATGGTTATTTTAACAACTTAAGTTAAGAGAGTAATGAATAATATGAAACAATATTTCGTACAATGCATATTACGAAAATATACATCTGGTATACATATTTTCGTATTACGTTTTTGATCACCAAATACAATAAGCGCCAAGAACGACAGAGTTTTGAAATTTAAAATTAAAATTTTGTCAATTTGACAGCAAAATAACTCAATCTAACACATGCACATGATAACTATCTAGACACGCGGCAGCGTGTCAAGCCAAGTTCAAGCAAAGGAAAAGGCTAAGTAGCGCCGAGTGTAATATTACACGAACCACTTGGTGCCACTTTTGACCCTTCTATAACTCAAAACCTCTTTAACGTAAACACATAAAACTACGTGTGTTTAATTATATCCATAAGGACATGTAAAAGCCCAAATTTCATGAAGCTAGCTCAAACGGTTTTAAAAATATGAAGGTCAAAAGGTCGTAAATTTTCTCACTGACTGACATATAGTACCTAAACCTAACCTACTTCCAGATGACCTAGAAAGATGAAATTTGGAATCCAGCTCGGTAATTGTGTGTAAGCGTAGGAAAAAATCAAAAAATCAAAAAAAGTCAAAAAATAAATTTTAGCACTGACTGACTGACTACTTCAAAACTGACTTTTATTTCTATTAAGGGCCATTGCATGACGTAACATTTTCATGTAACTGATTAGTTTTATGTTTATGAACTGTTCTTTAGAGAGTAGAAAAATACATATAGAATTTATGCGGTTCATACAAAATGTATGCATAAAATCTCTCTATATTGAAAAAAAGTAACTACCGCTGCCGCTGCCGCCTTTCAAATCGCCGCGTCTTTTTATCTTTCTTGGCTTATATTAAAAGAACTACTTCATATAAAAACATGACATTTTGTAGTTTTGTACATAAATGATCAATAAACATAATAAAGAAAACCGTTTTTCTATAAATAGAATATTTTATGAGATATACAGGGCTGAAGTGAGCAAAAAGTTTTCTGGTATAAAAGTTTTATAGACTCAAAAACTATTCATAGCAGCTCAATAATTTTTTAGCAGAAGATACTTCAATATACCGCGGAGTGCAGTGTGCAATCAGTTTTTAATTTTTACAATTTTTAAACTTTTTATAGATTTTTAAAAAAAAATTTCTTGTTTTTTTCTGCGTTCTTTTTATGCTTTTTTCTCTTTATTGCGTCTATTAAAAATACTATTTCGTATAAAAACTTGATATTTAGTAGTTTAGTTCAAAAATGTACAGTAAATACAATGAAACAAACCGTTTATCGGTAGCCTAATTATGTCAAGAGTTATATTAATTCGAAATTATCTTCATTTCTGATATAAAAATTCTCATTAAAGAAAAAATATTATTTTTTTAATTTATGTCATGTTGCCAACAAAAATATGATAAACACAATTCAATAAACTGATATCTGACTATTTAATAATAATTACATTGCTATAGTAAAAATATAGATGTTGTTGAAATTCTTGAAGCATGTGACTTAAAAATATCCATGATTTTTTTTTTTTTTTTTTTTTATGAATAGATTTTATAATATTTATTATATAAAAACTTTTTACAAATATTCAAAACATGAAACCAATTGAAATAAACTCAATTTATTTCCCGGAATAGCGTTAAAAATAAATAAATCAATAAATATGGACAGTATTTATTTTTTATTATAGTGACGTCATAGTCTTAGGACAGTGACGTCATAGTCTTGGAAAATGACGTTCGGTAATGACGTTCGGTAGCCTAATTATGTCAAGAGTTATATTAATTCGAAATTATCTTCATTTCTGATATAAAAATTCTCATTAAAGAAAAAATATTATTTTTTTAATTTATGTCATGTTGCCAACAAAAATATGATAAACACAATTCAATAAACTGATATCTGACTATTTAATAATAATTACATTGCTATAGTAAAAATATAGATGTTGTTGAAATTCTTGAAGCATGTGACTTAAAAATATCCATGATTTTTTTTTTTTTTTTTTTTTTTTTTTTATGAATAGATTTTATAATATTTATTATATAAAAACTTTTTACAAATATTCAAAACATGAAACCAATTGAAATAAACTCAATTTATTTCCCGGAATAGCGTTAAAAATAAATAAATCAATAAATATGGACAGTATTTATTTTTTATTATAGTGACGTCATAGTCTTAGGACAGTGACGTCATAGTCTTGGAAAATGACGTTCGGTAATGACGTTCGGTAGCCTAATTATGTCAAGAGTTATATTAATTCGAAATTATCTTCATTTCTGATATAAAAATTCTCATTAAAGAAAAAATATTATTTTTTTAATTTATGTCATGTTGCCAACAAAAATATGATAAACACAATTCAATAAACTGATATCTGACTATTTAATAATAATTACATTGCTATCCGCGTTTGTAATGATCGATAGACGGCGCTTTGTGAACACTGCAGTTGTTAGTAAACATTGCCACGTGTGTTCCATTAGTGTTCTTTATGTTATTCTACTTAATATTCGTACTATAATTTCTCCGCCATTACATTATGGAAAATTGATTGCTTTTGGAAAAAATACTTCAGTTTATTCAAAGTTCGATCGGAAGTAGATTTTTAACTGAAGTTGAACAAATATTAATTTCAAATCATCTGATTAATTCTTTACTTCCATTAGCCGAAGCAACTGAAATTTTAAATTTGTCATTTGGAAATAAATGGAAGCTCAATTCTGGATTTCTTGATCCTTTGGAGTTACACTGTGGCACACAAAAGTATGTGTTATCTTTTTTACCGTATTTATTCATTTTTATTCAATAAATATATGTGAAACTAAATATCGGCAAGCAATGGCGGCTGTATGGAATTCAAGTTAAACCATGTTTATTGTAATTTCACCTTAGCCCACCAGAGGGCGAGCATTTCATTACAATCGCGGATAGTAAAAATATAGATGTTGTTGAAATTCTTGAAGCATGTGACTTAAAAATATCCATGATTTTTTTTTTTTTTTTTTTTTTTTTTTTTATGAATAGATTTTATAATATTTATTATATAAAAACTTTTTACAAATATTCAAAACATGAAACCAATTGAAATAAACTCAATTTATTTCCCGGAATAGCGTTAAAAATAAATAAATCAATAAATATGGACAGTATTTATTTTTTATTATAGTGACGTCATAGTCTTAGGACAGTGACGTCATAGTCTTGGAAAATGACGTTCGGTAAATTTTCCAGTCTACGGGAGTGGGTGGGGTCATGAGATCGTGATGTCCTCTTTGGATGAGCTTTTGATCAAATTAATATGTTTAGTTTTCAAAGTGCTACTATCAAGTGTTAAAACTAATGTATTGTGACTGTTACAGAACTTTCTTCTATATAAAATTATTGTGTTAGTTTAGCGCAATTGCATCATTTTCAGTCATCAAAATACAGAATTTTAAAAAATTACTAAGAAAAAGAAAGGAAGCAGCATCTTCTATCAAGCTATTTCCATGCAAACCGAATGAATGTAATGCCTCACATCAAGTGGCTCGAGTATTAACTTTGTAATTTCTACAAAGGTACGAACCAAGATTCAATAATCAAAAATTGCAAAAAAAAAAAAAAAAAAGCAAAATAGAATTTTTCTTTTTAAAGAGTTATATACACAAAAATTCTATTAAAGCTTTTTCTTGTGATAAGAATTTTGTACATAAAATTTTCTGCGATTCCAATGATAGAAACGAGATGTTTCCATCCCAAAAATTATTTAAATTTTAGTATCACCTGTTTAAAAATTTTCACTAAAGTTTATTTACATTGATTTACGAATACATATTTATACATCGAAAAAAATCCTCAAATTTAAGTGTTTTTTTTTTCTTAACTTGAAAAATTCCAGATGCGAGGGGCTACTAAAAAGCGTGGGACCCGTAGCACGTGCTTAATGTGCTACTAGTTTAAATCGCCACTGTTTATTTCTTAAAAAAAAAAAAAAAAAAAAAAAAAAAA
The DNA here is from genome assembly GCA_963930645.1 of Salticus scenicus. Taxonomy (NCBI): domain Eukaryota; kingdom Metazoa; phylum Arthropoda; class Arachnida; order Araneae; family Salticidae; genus Salticus; species Salticus scenicus. The sequence continues at coordinate 162,903,338 of OZ005652.1, forward strand.
CTTTAAAATAAATAGTAAGTTTTCTTGACAATTAAATTTATTTTTTTCTTTTTAAATAAGTATTTCTGTATTTTACTAAGTTTTCTTGACAGTTAAATTTATTTTTTTCTTTTTAAATAAGTATTTCTGTATTTTAATAGGTACTTTAACTGTCGCACAATGAGTTGTACCATAGAGTTAATGGTGGATGATACACTTGTCTTACACCATATTATTCCAATGCCTTCTGATGGGAGCTGCTTATTCCATTCGATTGGATTTTCTATATTCAATTCGACTGATACACAACAAGCCAATATGTTGCGAGCGACTATAGTCGAATATGTATGTCTGCACTGGGGAGATTTAGGCGTCTACACTTGCTCGGAAAGCGGCGATCCTTTCGGATCGGAGGAAAAGTATAAAGCAAGCATGCTTCAATCGACCACTTATGGAGCGGTTTCTGAATTAATGGCAGCTGGAGTTTTATATCCTATTAAAATTGAAGTTTATCAGGATGGCGTTCTACGTGGTTCATTCGGTGAAGTGGGTCGTCCTACAAAGCGCTTGCTCTTTTCAGGCAATCTTTCTTCAGGTCACTATGACGTTTGTGTTCCTGTAGAGCAAGACATTTTGAATGAGTTGTACACTCCTGATGCACTCGAACAGAATGAGTCTTTAAACCTAAAAGAGAACTCATTGCGCCATAAGGGCCGTCCCCCGAAGCGGAAACAAGGTCGACCTAAAACCACTGAGAAATCCCGTAAGGATCAACGTCATGAAGCTAATCAGCGTTATAGAAAATCACACCCTGAAGTGGTTCAAAATGCTGTAAAACGTTATGTGCACAAGAATCCTGAAATTCACCAAAAGGCCGTAAAACGTTACACAGAAGAGAATCCAGAGGTGCACCGGGAAAGCGCATTGCGTTATGCAGAAAAAAATCCAGATATAAATAAAAAGGCTCAGAAATTGTATTATACACGGAAAAGACTGTCGTATAAGGGAGAAAATGACGTAATAAATAATTTAACAGAAAAACTAGGAAAACGAAAAAGACTGGAAGCTGAAAAAATTGTAAAATGGGTTCTTGAGCGTCGTAAAAATATGTTAGATAACTATTGTAAAGTCTTAGATCACGTGCAAAATAAAATTGCAATTAGTATCGAAAAAATGGGACGTCTTTCATCTGACACGGATTTGCTTGATAAATTTACCATACTAGCCGGGGGATCTAAACACGTGAGTACTCAAGAACCATACTTTTATGACAGTTCTTATAAAGTAATTAGTTCGGAAGAAATTGTTCCCGTAGATGATGAGGGTCAAGCTAACATATTTATATTGCAGAATGAACAAAAGAATACATCTTGGTGTTGCAATCCCAAAATATGTTTATTAGATGAAATGGTTCTTCAAAGTTTGATACAGGTATTTCAATATTTAATTTCAAAATCGGCCATAGATATTTTTTACTTAATCTCCACACAAAATCAAGAATATTTAGGTAAACTGAAAACACTTTACAACATCAAAACTCATTTCCCTAAAATACGAACTTTAGTTAGAGAGTTTTATCAGTTAACATTTTATTGCAAAAATATAAAATCAATAGACTGTGATTTGAATTCTGTCAATGTGAATAAGCTATGTGAGTTAGGAGTGCCTTTTAATGCAAATAATGCCCATTACGATGTAAGTACCAACGAAAGTGAATTAAACGAAGATTTAATAATAGAAAAATATAAGCGAGCTTTTAATAACTTAAAAAAACGATGCAATGATGTACCGACACACTATTGCATATCTTGCCATAGGCTTCTTTGTTTACGAGACATGTCCGCCATTGCTAAATTAAGAATTCCAATTGAAACAGATATATGGAATAGATTACAACAGTTTAATGAAACATTTAATATTGAACCCAGTGATTTTATTTGTGATTTATGTTTGAAAAAAATTAGAGCTAATGATTTGCCTGCTAATTCCATTCTTAATAGTTTGCATTTTAGTAATATTCCTGAGCAATTGAGTGATCTTAATAATTATGAAAAAATATTAATCCAAAGAGCCAAGGCATTCCAAGTAGTAACTAGCTTGGTTCCAGTGGTAAACAAAATTTTACCTAATAGACAATTGATTAAAAAGGTTAAAGGGAGAACTTTCCATTTGCCATTACCTACGGAAACTACTTTAAACAAATTACCAAATCCCGAGGACCCCTTAAACCGAAACCAAGAACTTTTTATTCTCGTGCGAAGCTGTCCAACTAAAACCAAAATAATGTGGCAAGACATAGTAGATATTAACAAAGTATACAGTGCTTTAAATTATTTAAAAGAGAATAACATTCATTACGCAAACATAGTCTTGCCACAGAATTCAACAAGTTTATTGGACAATCTTGACCAAACTCTAACCCACGATATTGCAGTACATGAAAATGATCTAGAAGTAGAAAAGCAGTACTCAATTCTCACTCAGGTAACCGAAGATAAAGAAGATATTTATGAAGAGTATACAATATATCCTCTACACGAAAAAAAACAAAATGGTACAGCTTCCACGCTCTATCAGATGCTTAAAGTTAATGCAGCGCCAATCGATAATCGCAATAAGGATTTAGACACGTTATGCTTTCCAGATTTATTTAATGAGGGCAAATATGGTCAGTTTTATGATCGCGAAACTAAAATCACAAGTGCCGAATTCATAAAGTCTCGCTTAACTTCTAAAGATTCACGATTCAGACTGAACCAGCAATATTTGTTTTATTTATTGAATGACGCTAATTGGAGACAGTTAAATGCAGGTATATTTTATAAGTTAAACGTAACGAATCTCAACCAAAAATTGACAGCTCAACAATATTTAGATAAGATAGAGAAAGGCGAACTGGAAGGAGATCTGATGGCAATATTCAGTCGACTACGTAACACTGAACAATTTTGGAAAAAACCTAGAAGCGATGTTGTGTGTATGACTCGTCACTACGGACCGGCCACTTGGTTTTTAACTATCAGTCCTTCTGAGTGGAGGTGGACGGAGCTCGGAGATTATATTAAACAAATCAATGGACCCGAAGTGCGAAACAAATCCACTAGTGAGTTAGTGGCGATGGATCCAGTTTCAGCGTCACGGTTCATAGATATTAAATTTAAGGCAATGTTAGAATTTTTAACATCACCTGAGGCACCTTTAGGAGAAATTGAACATTATTTCTGGCGACGTGAATACCAGTCTAGGGGTTTACAGCACTTTCATCTAATGCTGTGGGTAAAAAATGCGCCAGTGTTACAAGAGTCGACTACTGATGAAGTGGCAGAGTTTATAAATAAATACGTAACTTGTGCTGTTCCAGACAAAAAAGTGTCGCCAACATTATACGACCGCGTTATCAATAATCAAAAGCATAAACATAACTCCTATTGTTTGCGAAAGAAAAAAACTAAATCGAGTTTTTCTACTGTTTGTAGATTTGGATTTCCTCGGCCAGTGGGCGAATCTTTAACGATTAAGAGTGTAACTGAGTCTATCGCGGCTAGAAAAACTTTAACATCTAATCGGCTCTACAATATACCTCGGAAAGAAGAATCTCGTTACATTAACGATTACAATCCAGCGATACTTCTTGCTTGGAATGGCAACATGGACTTGCAGTATGTAGGAGAAAAAACAGCAGTTTTAAATTATTATATTACTAAATATACAACTAAGGGCGAAAAAAGTCATGCAGTGGACACTTTCGATAGTATAAACTCTACCAAATCTCTCGCTAGTAGGCTCTTTAATGTTGGTCTTCGAGCTCTTAATAATAGAGAATGTGGTGCTCTTGAAGCCAGTGATACACTCTTAGGAATATCTCTTTATGGCACCGATCCGCAGACTACAATCCGATGGCTTGACGTAAATATGTATCGCAATCGAAGAGTAAAAACCAAAAAAGAGATAAACCAACTTGAATCAGATTCTACCGATATTTTCTTTCAATCTTGGGTTGATAATTATTATCCTCAACGTCCTAAGGATTTAGATAGTATGAATTTATATAATTTCGCTAGGTGGTTTGACATAGTTTCGACTCCACCCTCTTCAGGGCCAGGGGTACAAATATATAAATTATCATCTAATAAATATTTAAAGAAACGACAGAGACCTTATTTAATAAATCATTATACTTACGATGTTAATAAGCACCCAGAAAAATATTATTTTTCGCTATTGTTAATGTTTTTACCGTGGCGAGATTTAACTGTACTGAAGGCTGGTCAAAGTACTTACACTGAAGCCTTCAATCTTCTGAAAAATCAAATTAAAGACGGACTTGATTATGGAGAAATGCAGACAGAATTCTTAAATAACATAGAGAGAGCATTCGAAATGATTGAAGAAAAAGTGGGAGAAATCGAAAGAAATCGACAGGAAGAGGATCAGGAAGATGACGGTATAGAGAATCCGTTGGATTTCTTGCCAGTTGAAGCTGTAAATGCAATGGAAGATTTTAGAAATGCTAAAGATTCGGTATCAGAAGATGAGCTCGAAAAAATGACAAAAGGTTTGAATGTCGACCAAAAACGCATTTTCGATACAATTTGTAGAGCTTTATTAGACAAAAACGCCATTTTGAGATTATTTGTCAGTGGTACAGGCGGCACTGGGAAAAGTTATTTAATTAACACTATTAAAAGTTGGGTTAAAAAACGTTTAGAAAAATTAGTAGCCGTTGCAGCTCCCACTGGCATTGCTGCTTTTCATGTAAACGGTCTCACCATACACCGGCTACTCCAGCTGCCAGTAGAACACGGAAGCAGTCCGAAGTACACTCCTTTATCAGACCAAGTGTTAAAAGTTTTAAGAAGTCATTTAAGCAATGTAGTTCTTTTGATTATTGATGAAGTTTCAATGATTTCCAACGTTACATTAATGTTTATTCATCTACGGTTAACTGAAATTTATGACACTAGTGATGTGGAAGACGGCTGGTTTGGAAGAATTAATATTGTGTTATTTGGAGATCTGCTCCAGCTGCCACCAGTGCGACAACTTTCGCCATTCGAAGATATGAAGTGGTCTGATGTGCAAAAATTATTAGGTTCTCTTAGTGCACCGAATTTATGGAAACAACTATTTTCATACGACGAATTAATGATTAACATCAGACAAAAACACGACCATCTATTCGGCGAAATATTGAATCGTATAAGAATGGGTGTCGTAACGACAACAGATCATCATACTGTTACGAAATTGTAAATAATTGTGTTTATTTCTGTATAAATTCTTTCAAAGAGGCTTAGTAAGTTGATAAGTGCTAATTTTGTGCATTTCTAGTCGTTTTAGCGTTGAAATAGCCTTATTTTCCCTTAAAAACGCATTAAGAAGCCCCAGTAATGCAGGTAATGCATTTGGCGCCAAATTTGGCGACTTTTTCCCACCTTGGCGATTTTTTTGGCGACCTTGGCGAGAAAATCCTTATATGGGATATACCAAATATGGAAGCTGTAAGTTGATTGGTTGACCACTTTCTAGAGTTTTCTCGAAAAATCTGGGCTCCATGGAACAGCATATAAGGAGCGCTTCCTCGCCAAGGGCAGTCAGTTCAGTTCAGATCTCAGCCAGCGTCGCTAGTGATTGCATTGCTCTTAAGCCTCTTTGAGAGAGACTTGCTTCAAGTGTTATTGGTATACAGTTTGTACTGTGGATTTGCTATTGACAGCTGTTGTTTAAGCTGTGGTTACTGCTTGAATTGAAGCTGATAATTGGTTTATTGACCTGTATTTTTCTGGAATTTTCTGTGAATAAATTACTGAATTTTTGTACGTTTGGCCTTTCATTCTCAGACAACTCACGAACCCCCAAGTACGCAACATTTCTGGTGTCAGAAGCGGGATTGTCTGTGAATGGTGATAACGAGGGCTATGGAGCAAGAGATGAAAAAACTTCTAGAAGCCTTAGCTACCCAGATAAATGAAATGAAAGCCGGACAGGAAAAGATGGAAACCGGATTGATAGAGAAAATGGAAACAGGACTGGAAAAGATGGAAACTGGACAAAAAGAGTTGAAAGACGGTTTGACTGAAGAAATGAAAGTAGCACAAGAGAAAATGGAAACATCGCAAAGAGAATTGAAAGACGGTTTGACTGAAGAAATGAAGCATATGAAAAGCAGTTTGGGTGAAGTTCAGGAAGAAATTAAATCTAATCAAGATGAGATGAAGAGAGAGCTTTCAACGGTGAAAGAATCAATCGAGGGTAAATTAACGGTGATGGAAAATAGAATGGATGGAATAGAAGAGAAAGTTATAAAGATAGAAGAAAATTTTGAAGAGAAAGTTATAAAGATAGAAGAAAATTTTGAAGAGAAAGTTTTGAAAATTGAAGAGAGTTTTGAAGAGAAAGCTATGAAGATAGAAGAAAATGTTATGAAAGTAGAAAGGAATTTTGAAGAGAGTGTTACGAAAATAGAACGGAGTTTCGAGGAGAAAGTTAAAGAAAATTTTGATCAGGAACTGAAAGGAAGGTTTTCAGAGATAGAAGGTAAACTGAAGAGAATGGAGGAAGATCTTGAGAGAAAAATGAGAGAAGAGTGGAGCGGAGAGGTAATAGGGAATGAACTGCAGAGCAAGATTCGGAATCTCGAAGAAAAGTTAGAATCCAAGCCCCAGGAAACTGAAAAGAAAGAGAGAAGAAGCCAGAATCACGAATTTATTAAGCTATCTACCTACGACGGCAGTTCCTCCTGGCATGTATATAAGACGCAGTTTTCCATCGTAGCTGAAGCTAACGGCTGGGATTCTACCGCCAAGTCGGTCCACTTAGCAGCAGCATTACGGGGAGATGCAGCCGAGATACTGAGAAATGTTTCTAAAGAAGAAAGGAACGACTTCGAGGCCTTGACTAGAGCACTGGAGCTACGGTTTGGAGAGAAGTGTTCTAAGGACTATAGTCGCCTCCAGCTAAAGTCCCGTTACCAGAAAACGGGCGAAAGTTTGCAAGAGCTGGCAGCGGACATTCAGAGATTGTCACACCTAGCATTCTCAGACTGCCAAGCTGACACTCGAAACGACTTAGCTCTTCAGTACTTTATCGATGCTGTTCGGGATCCAGAAATTCAAAAAGCGCTGAGACTCTCCAACATCAGAGACGTAGAATCAGCTTTAGGCTATGCACTTAGGATAGAGGCAGCCCAACAAGCCTCCCGTAAAGACCGCCATACCATAAGAGCAGTCTCATTAAATGATACGCCTGCTGATGAGAATGAAATGAAGAGAAGTTTCGCAGAGATCTTAAAGAGATTGCGCAACCTGGAAAATAACATAGAAATAAAGGATCGGAAGATAAAGTGCTGGGGCTGTGGAGGGGATGGGCATGTGAAGAGGAACTGCCCCGTACGACCAACTATAGGAAACCACCCGGCTTCACCATCACTGCAGGGAAACTAAGAGGAGGCCATCTCGCGGGGCGGAGGTTGCCTAAAATTAAAGAGCCCCAATTTACAGTATTTCATGTTTCATCGATGAGTGGCGGCGATAATGGACTTCACGTCTATGGCCAAGTCAACAACGCCACCTGCCGGATGATTCTGGACACGGGAGCCAACGTGACCATCATTAGAACGGATTTGGCTCAAGAACTAAAAGAGAAGATCATCTGGACTCCGCCCTGCGTTAAACTCCAGACTGTGACCGGAGACGAAATCAAAATATATGGAAAAATGAACTTGACCATCACTTTTGGAAATGCCAGTTACCATCATATGGCATATGTGGCTGACATAAGAGATCCTCTAATCATTGGAATTGATTTCCTAAGAAAATTTAACTTCAAATTGGACTTCAAGAATAATGAACTGCATTCGAGTTCGGAAGACATAGCTGTGTTCAATACTGAAAATCAAGACATTCAGCAAATTTGCCAGATAACAGCCAAGTCGGAAGTTTCCATCCCCCCACACACAGAGACAATAGTTTCAGGAACCCCTCCTACCAAGCAATTCTTCCGCTATGGACTGATTGAATATCCGAATATAGACAATAGCCCAAGAGGAGTTCTGGTAGCTTCATCTCTGGTGGATCTCTCCAAGAGTACTATTCCTGTGAGAGTCGCAAACATCAGCGATAAGGTCCGGACAGTGAAGAAGGGTGAGGTGTTAGCAACCTGCACTCCTGTTACATGCATCAACCGTCCCACGCAATCAACAGCATCCAAGTCTTTAGAACAATTAATAACGGAATTACTAAAGAATGCAGAGTTGGGAAAGGAACAGAGATGTGCTGCGGAGAAGCTACTCCAAGAATTTAAAGACCTGTTTTCTCGAACACCTGAAGACGTCGGGAGAACGAACATCACCCAGCACAGAATTGATACAGGAAATCATCCTCCAATCAAACAACATCCAAGAAGACTTCCATTTGCTAAACAGGAAGAGGTCACTGAACTTCTAAGTGAAATGCAGCACAATGATGTCATCGAGCCATCAACGAGTCCTTGGGCCTCTCCCATAGTACTGGTGCGGAAAAAGGATGGTTCAACAAGATTTTGTGTGGATTATCGTCGTTTGAATGACATCACGAAGAAAGACAGTTACCCTCTTCCCAGAATTGACGACACTTTAGACACACTTGCTGGCAATAAATGGTTCTCGACTTTGGATCTGAAGAGCGGTTACTGGCAAGTAGAATTACATCCTGATGATCGTGAGAAGACTGCATTCACCACGGGACAAGGACTGTGGCAATTTAAAGTTATGCCATTCGGATTATGTAATGCACCTGCCACCTTCGAACGCCTGATGGAGACAGTGCTAAAAGGACTTTCCTATGAAGCCTGTCTGGTGTATTTGGATGATATTATCATTGTGGGGCGCACTTTTGAAGACCATCTACGAAACATCCGAAAGGTGCTGGAGAAACTCAGAATGGCTAACCTCAAATTGAATCCAGGCAAGTGTAACTTGTTCCGTCGTGAAGTGAGCTACCTCGGCCATATCATTTCTGCCGAAGGTGTGAGAACTGATCCTGAGAAGATCTCTGCAGTCGAGAACTGGAGTCGCCCTGAAAATGTACACCAACTACGAAGTTTCCTGGGGTTATGCACTTACTACAGGAAGTTTGTCAAGGGTTTCTCAAATATTGCCAGACCACTGCATAAGCTGACGGAAGCCAAACAGAAGTTCCTGTGGACGGATGAATGTGAAAAAGCGTTCAAGCGACTTAAAGAGGCCTTAACATCTTCGCCTATCTTGACATATCCACAGCCCGACAGACAGTTCATACTTGATACAGATGCCAGCCATGAGAGTGTCGGTGCTGTTCTGTCGCAGGAAATTGATGGTCAAGAACATGTCATTGCCTATTGGAGTAAATGCCTGTCTAAACCGGAGCGAAATTACTGTACCACCAGGAAAGAGCTACTCGCCATCGTAAAAGCCATAGAACATTTCCATCATTACCTCTATGGCAGAAGATTTCTGCTCCGGACTGACCATGCATCTTTAACGTGGTTGCTCCAGTTCAAGAACCCGGAAGGACAGATTGCCAGGTGGATACAACGCCTGCAGGAATATGACTTCGAGATACGTCATCGTAAAGGGACTCTACATGGTAATGCTGATGCCTTGTCACGGAAGCCCTGCACGGAAAGCTGCAAGTACTGCTCTAGAGCCGAACAGAAATACCTGCCGATAAATCCGGTTGCCTGCCAAGTTACTGTCTCAACACCATCAGATCAAGATCCCGATCCATGGAGTGACGAAGAACTTAGAAAAGCCCAGTTGGAAGATCCTGACATAAAGCCTATATTACAGCTGAAGGAGACGACCAGCAACAGACCTACCTGGCAGGATATTTCCAGATTTAGTCCCATTACGAAAAGTTATTGGGCACTTTGGGACTCTCTTCATATCAGAAACGGCGTATTATACAGAAAGTGGGAATCTGATGATGGGAAAAGCTTCAGATGGCAGATTTTATTACCAAGATCAAAAATTCCAGCTGTTTTAGAACAACTGCATAGTAGCTCTACCGGAGGCCATTTTGGGGTAATGAAGACTCTGCAGAAAGTTCGGGAACGCTTCTACTGGTGCAAGGCAAAGGAGGATGTGGAGAAATGGTGTAAATCCTGTGATGCTTGTGCGGCACGTAAAGGCCCGCAGAAACGAAGTCGAGGAAGACTGCAACGGTATAACGTGGGAGCACCATTTGAACGGATTGCAATCGATATCTTGGGTCCTTTGCCACGGACCTCCAGTGGGAATAAATACATCCTCGTCGTGATGGACTATTTCACCAAGTGGCCTGAGGCATATCCCATTCCCAATCAAGAGGCATGCACAGTCGCAGAAGTCCTAGTGCAGCAATGGGTGTCAAGGTACGGCACGCCCCTACAACTTCATACCGACCAAGGTAGGAACTTTACCTCTGATGTTTTCAAAGGACTGTGTCAACTACTCGGCATAGACAAAACCCGGACAACACCCTTACATCCCCAGTCGGACGGCATGGTCGAGAGGTTCAATCGTACCATCCTGAATAACCTCTCCCTTCTAGTATCAAGGAACCAGCAAGATTGGGACTTGAAGTTGCCATTGTTCCTGCTGGCTTATCGAAGTGCTGTCCATGAAACCACCGGCTATACTCCAGCCCAGATGCTGTTTGGACGTGAACTTCGTCTCCCTTGTGATCTCCTGTTTGGTTGTCCACCCGATGCGCCTTCATCGCCCGAGGAGTACATCCAAGATCTCCAGGCACGATTTGAGGACGTACACAACTTTGCTCGGGAGCGGATTAACATGGCAACGGAGAAAATGAAGACAAGGTACGATCTAAAGGCTACACAACATGAGTTTCAGGAAGGAGAGAAGGTCTGGTTGTGGAATCCTGTTCGACGCAAAGGACTCTCTCCCAAGTTACAGTGCAACTGGGACGGACCATACACAGTCTTAAAAAGGCTGAATGATGTAGTGGTGCGGATCACTAAAACACCTTCGTCAAAACCGAAGGTGGTGCACTATAATAGGCTAGCCAAGTACCACAAGTAACGGTAATATTAAAAATTAAAAATGTAAATACAGGTAAAATTTGCGCATGCGTAATGTAAATATTTGTATATAGATACTTGTACATATTTGTAAATTTTGTAAATATTTCTCACTTGATTTGTATTTCTATTTTATCGTTATATGCAATTTAGTTTTTGTATTTTAGATTGTGTAAATCTGTTTAGTTTCGCCTCTTGACCAAGGGTTGCACTGCCCGGGACGTGCAGTCCTTGGGAGGGGGGCAGTGTTACGAAATTGTAAATAATTGTGTTTATTTCTGTATAAATTCTTTCAAAGAGGCTTAGTAAGTTGATAAGTGCTAATTTTGTGCATTTCTAGTCGTTTTAGCGTTGAAATAGCCTTATTTTCCCTTAAAAACGCATTAAGAAGCCCCAGTAATGCAGGTAATGCATTTGGCGCCAAATTTGGCGACTTTTTCCCACCTTGGCGATTTTTTTGGCGACCTTGGCGAGAAAATCCTTATATGGGATATACCAAATATGGAAGCTGTAAGTTGATTGGTTGACCACTTTCTAGAGTTTTCTCGAAAAATCTGGGCTCCATGGAACAGCATATAAGGAGCGCTTCCTCGCCAAGGGCAGTCAGTTCAGTTCAGATCTCAGCCAGCGTCGCTAGTGATTGCATTGCTCTTAAGCCTCTTTGAGAGAGACTTGCTTCAAGTGTTATTGGTATACAGTTTGTACTGTGGATTTGCTATTGACAGCTGTTGTTTAAGCTGTGGTTACTGCTTGAATTGAAGCTGATAATTGGTTTATTGACCTGTATTTTTCTGGAACTTTCTGTGAATAAATTACTGAATTTTTGTACGTTTGGCCTTTCATTCTCAGACAACTCACGAACCCCCAAGTACGCAACAATACGTTAGCTCATAGACTCCTAAAATTAACTTCCCGAAATCAAAATGACCGGCTTAAAGAAATTATTGACTATTTTAAATTACTACCTGATAATACTGTTTGTTTATTCCCTACTAAAAATATGTGTAACCAATTTAATAATGCAATGTTGGAAAGTATGGAACAACCGGAAATTAAATTGAATTCAATCGATGAAATAGACTGTCCAAGGTATTTAAACAAGCGAGCAAAGGAAGTGCTCAAAAAGAACGAGGATGATTCATCATTAACCGCTGGATTAGAAAACGTTATCACGATCAAATTAGGTGCACGGGTTATGTTGCGTAGGAATATAGATGTTAGTAAAGGGCTAGTGAATGGCTCTATTGGAGTCATACAGAAAATAAACTGGGATGTCGATAAAAACAATAGTGCACGTAAAATTATTATCAAATTTAATAATTTAACTTATGAACTAGAACGTGTCAAGACTAAGTTTCAGATATTAAATAATGTATATATTCACCGGGAACAGTTCCCTATTTGCTTAGCTTACGCTATTACCATCCACAAATCGCAAGGACTTAGTCTGGACAGCGCTCTTCTCGACATAGGCACTTCGATATTTAGCAGAGGACAGGCCTACGTTGCGCTCTCCAGAGTTAAAACACTAGACGGAGTACACCTTATTAATCTAGACCCTAGTCAAATTAAGGCACAAGATAGTTCTATCATAGAATATAACCGCCTGAGATCGTTATATCGCCCGGACTTGGCTAATTTAAGCATAAACAGGAAGCGCATTAAGAAGGTAGCAGATAATGAATGGGCAATGCGCACTATTATCTCTAACATTCAAGAGAATGTAGACAATAGTATACAAAAGAAAACCACGCAGCGGAAACGCAAGTTTCATCAAGTTTTCAAGTAATGATATCCCACCAAAAACATAAATGTAAAAAAGGAGAGCCAAGTTCAATTCAAAAATTATGCTTGGCTGAGGGCTTCGCCACAAAAAGAATGGAGATCTAAATGAGTGCCAAGTTCTATGCAAAATTGAAATATGTATTTATAGGAACAAAATAACTTTATGAACAAGTATTAAACTCTATTTCTTTGCTTTATTGGATATCTATAACAATTGCTGTTATTTAAAAATGTGAGATCTTAAAGTAGGTTAGATTTGACTTGTCCAGTTTTCATTACATCAGTCATTTTATAAACTTATTCAACATTTTAATTCTGATAAAAACCTTATGTATTTAATGTATATGTATACATATGTATATAAAAACTTTACAAACGTTCTTCATGCCTAAACCAGTAACAGTATAAAAGTGAAGTACATATATGAGATTCAATGAATAAACAGGTAGCGTATTAAAAAGGTAGCAGATAAAGAATGGGCAATGCGCACTATTATCTCTAACATTCAAGAGAATGTAGTCAATAGCATAGAAAAGAAAACCACGCAGCGGAAACGCAAGAAAAAACATTAGATTTCAATACCTGCCTAGTTTTCTTTACAAAAAGTAATGATATCCCAGCAAAAACATAAATGTAAAAAAAGAGAGCCAAGTTCAATACAAAATTTATGCTTGGCTGGGGGCTTCGCTGCAAAAAGAATGGAGATCTAAATGAGTGCCAAGTTCTATGCAAAATCGAAATATGTATTTATAGGAACAAAATAACATTATGAACAAGTATTAAACTCTATTTCTTTGCTTTATTGGATACCTATAACAACTGCTTTATTTAAAAATGTGATATCTTAAAGTAGATTAGATTTGACTTGGCCAGTTTTTATCAGAATTAAAATGTTGAATAACTTTATAAAATGACTGATGTAATGAAAACTGGACAAGTCAAATCTAACCTACTTTAAGATCTCACATTTTTAAATAACAGCAATTGTTATAGATATCCAATAAAGCAAAGAAATAGAGTTTAATACTTGTTCATAAAGTTATTTTGTTCCTATAAATACATATTTCGATTTTGCATAGAACTTGGCACTCATTTAGATCTCCATTCTTTTTGCAGCGAAGCCCCCAGCCAAGCATAAATTTTGTATTGAACTTGGCTCTCTTTTTTTACATTTATGTTTTTGCTGGGATAATCTATACTAATATTATAAATGCGAAAGTTTGGATCAACGAGATATATAAAGGTTTGGATGGATGTTTGTTACTCAATCACACCACAACGGCTAAGCGGATCTGGATGAAATTTTGTATAGAGATAGGTAATAGTCTGGAATAAGACATAGGCTACTATTTATACCGGAAAAAATGTAAATTTTTAATTAATCTTCTGTATAATATAAATATTTCTTCTATAATAAAACTTTAAAATAATTTATTTTAATTTTTAATTGTTGCCAAGGAATATTTCACGCGAATAATAATAAAAAAAAATAATACATATTAAATTTGCTTAGGCACATGACAACATAACGTCATTATCAAAATTAAATAATAAGAAAATGAAAGCTAATTCAGATCTGTATTAAAGAGCTTTATTAGTTGATAATCCTGGGTATATTTTTAATTTTAATACTGAAGTAGATAGGACATTTTTCGCCAAAGACTCTATTTTTGTGACAACAACCTTAAGCCAAGAAGTCCATAAAAATATAAACAAATCTGTACATATAAAAGAGTAAACTCAATGATTCACTGACTCAACAGTGCCATGACGATTCTGTGGGAAAGAGGGTCACAAATTTTAGTGACCAGGTTGGATTTCGGAGCCTGATCCCCAACTAAGACGGAATTTTGCAAAATACCCCCCCCCCCCCGTCTCCTTGGGGGGCAGAAGGCTTAACTCGGCTCCAAATTACTTAACGGTGAAGAAATTGCAGATGGAAAGACCAGACTTCAGTACAAAAAAATTATTTTCTGCGATTTTGGAATTTTGGATTTTTAAGGGGGGAGGGAAGGGAAAAGATTTTGGTAGAAGGGTACTCAACACACGAGGAAATCGAACTGAACACACACTACAAAGGGATTTTATGAAATTCCACCCTACCGCCCTTTGGAGAATGGGGGGCAAAAACATGTATTCATGCGTAACGCTGCACTAAATTATCTAAGGTTGGACATTTTTTTATGTAAGGGACGATTATATGTATCTAACTCATAGTATGAAGAGATTTTGCGAAATTCACTCCTCCTTCCCTCCTTTAAGAACGGGAGGAGAGATTAAAAAAAAAAAAGTTTTAAAGCATAGCTCAGCTTTAAATAATTTCATGATCTCAATTTTTTTATGTGTTGGTCAGGTATGTGTATGCAACATGAAATATAAAGTAATTTTGGAAATTTACCCCCCCCCCTCCTTCCTCTTGGGGCGGGTGGGGCAAAAACCACATTTTGAAGCTTAAATCCGTCCAAATTACCTAAGAATGGCGAATTTTGGTGTGTGGATGTTAATTAAGTGTGCGAAATATGCACTTTGATGAGATTTTGTAAAACTTTCAACTGTAACCGCGAGGGAGGGGGAGTAAAAAGCAGGTAAGGGACTGCCGAAGGCACTGGGCAACTTAAAATTAGATTTTGACGGATTTCAATGATTTTTTTTTTTTTTTTTTTTTTTTAAGATATTTTATTATTATCAATGATGTGCTGTTTTGGGGATTCATTTCAATATAATGACCAGCGAAGCGGGCAAAGCCTGCTAGTAAATAAATAAAATAATAACAATAATTTTTTATTATTAGTATTTACAGAATTTATCGGGGAAAGTAAAGGGCGGTATATAATAGAAAAGATAAAGCTGATTAAAATTTATGCTTAATTAACATTTATTTGTATTTTATTTATGTAAGGTAAAGACACCAGTGCTCGTCACCCCTAAAATCTGCACCAGTAGTCGTCACCCTCTTAAAAGAAGTGTTAAAATAACCGTTTTATAACCTGTATGAATTTGAATCTACCCGCATAAGATTCTCCAAAGCCTTCTGCTTCTTATGACATAAAAAGTTCGATTTCAACTATTGGGGAAGAGTAGGGAGAAACAAAATAAGGGAAGTATACGTTAAATTACAATTGAATTGAGTCAACGTAAAGCAAATGATTAAGGGAATAGATATGCATTTATTGATATATTTTGTTGTTTGCTGTATTTGACATTGCTTATAAAGCATTGTATGTAATGCTTATAAAATGCAGGATACGATTTATGTGCAACTTTTTTAAATTTGACATAATATAAAGGTTTTTAAGGTATGACGACTACTGGTGCATATTTTGCACGTTTTACCAGTGCTCGTCACCCTTGACGAACACTGGTGTTTTAACATTTTTAATAACTGGGTAACTTTTTTGATGAAAAATACTATATTTTCGTTTAGAATTATGATGATATAATTTTTACTTTAATTTGACTATCGGCACCAGTAGTCGTCAGAGGTGTTCGTAAATATAAACAAATGTATTTTAACCTCAAGAACGTGAACTATATTGCACTTGTAACTTTTGTATAGCTTGTTTAAATAAAGTCAGTAATGGTACCTTTAATTCACTATGACTGACTTTAAATCACCTAAAATTTTTCATATTATTTTGCTGGAAAAATTAAACAATGGCACATAAACATATTTAGTTATAAAGAGCTTTTTCTAGTTTTCTGTTATATATTTTAGAAAAACAGGCATGATTACTCCATACATCTGTCTAATGAATTTTAAATTTTTATGATGTCATGCTTTTGCGAAGACGTATTTAAGTGATGTTTAAGTTTTTTATTGACCGTGATAATTTAATTTTAATTCATATATATTTCGAAAATGATAAAATACAAAGGCTTAATTTCATAGTTAGCATGATTGTGAGTCGGTTCAAAATTATGTTAAGGCTTTCTTGTTATGTTAGATGCAGGTGAATAAAAATTTCTATAGAAAATATTAAACATTAAAAACATTTCTTAAGCAAGTTTTCTGTTTATACATTATATTAATTATGTAAATAGTTAAAATGTTGATCAAAATTACCCTGTTGACTGTTGTTCTTAAATAATTAAAATTGTAAGATAATATTTGATAACATTAATTAACATTAACATTTGATAACATTAATACCCATAATATTTGATAACATTAGCTTGATGTGTAGAATAATACTAGCAAGCTTTACCACCTTTGCTGGTCCCTATATTTAAATAAAATAGGAAAAAATCTCTATCATTATCAAAAAAAAAAAAAAAAAAAAAAAAAAACCCTTTGAAATCAGTCTAAACCGCAGTTAATGTTCCCGCTGGCTTCTGTAATAGCTTTCCGTCCCGCAATATGATGACTGACTTCTACTGCCTTCGGCATAGACTTAACCGCTTTTTACCCCCCCCCCTCTCCCACGGGTAAATTTAGAATTTTAACGAAATATTATCAAATTACATATTGCGTACTTTTAACCAATACCCACACATCAAAACTCGCCTTTCTGCGTTAATTTGGAGTAGAACTATGGTTAAAAACGTGTTTTTTGTACGCCCGGCGGAGAGAAGAGGGGAAGGGTAACTTTTCAAAATCGCCTTATAATGCGTGTAAGGTACACACACAAATAACCAACCAACGCATAAAAAAATCCCCTCCCGAAAATAATTTGCAGCAGAGTTGAGCTTGAAAACACACACACACACATATATATATATATATATATGTTTTTTTTTTTTTTTTTTTTTTTTTTCGCCACCCTCACATAGACGAAAGATCTTCGCAAAATCTCTTTATACGGTGTTGGATGCATATGACCAACTCACACATCAGAAATCGCCTTTGTAAGATTATTTAGAGCAGAGTTATGCGTAGAAATACGTTTTTGCTACCCTTTCTCAAAATTTGGTCGGAAAGAATTACGCAAAGTACCTTTAGAGTATTTTTGGGTGCGCATAACCAATCAACGCATCAAAAAATTGCTTTCCTGATATAATTTGTCCTGATATAACTTGGAGAATAATTACTCTTGAAAACGTGTTTTTGTATCCACCCCACACTTAATGAGGAATGAGAAGCGAAGGATTTCTCAAAATTCCTTTATAGTATGTGTTAGATACGCATAATCAACCCATACGTTTTTAAAAAAATAATTGCAATTCAAAAATAATTTTTTATATACCATGTTTTAAAATTTTCTGTTGAATCATATAAATGCTATTGAAGGCAGCGAGAACCCGAAACAATTGGCTAAAAGTAATTTAAAACTGCATCGTCACTGTGTTCTGAGCTATTCTGAAAATTTCAAAAGTCTAGGTAGTCGGGAAGATTGATGATCGGGACGAGTATATGATTGATGAATCTTATAAACGCTACTGAAGGCAGCGAGGACCCGAAACAATTGGCTAAAAGTATTAAAAAATGCATTGTTATCGAGATTTGAGCTATTCTAAAAGTTTCAAATGTCTATAGCTAGTCGAGAAGTTAGTTAAATAAATTTTCTGTTGAATCATGTGAACGCTACCGAAGGCAGCGGGGACCCGAAACAGTTTGCTAATAATATATAAAAAATGCATTGTCACCGTGTTTTGAGCTATTCTGAAAGTTTCAAATGTCTAGCTAGTCGGGAAAAAAGTTAAATAAATTTTCTGTTGAACCAAATAATCGCTGCGGAAGGCAGCAGTGACCCGAAACAATTGGCTAAAAATATTTTAAAAATCCATTTTTACCGTCTTCTGAGCTTTTCTGAAAGTTTCAAATGTCTAGCTAGTCGAAAAGTCAGTTAAAAATCGATTGCAAGATTTGTACTGATAACGCTGCCGAAGGCTGCAGGGACCCGGAACAGTTGGCTAAAAGTATTTAAAAAATGCATTTTCATTGTGTTCTGAACTATTCTGAAAGTTTCAAATGTCTAGGTAGTCGGTAAGTTAGTTAAAAATCAATTGTAAGATTTGTATTGGACAAACAAACAAGAATACGCGTTAATAAAAAACATGGTAAAATCAATCTTACTGCGATAATTTGGAACAAAGTCAGTCACTCTTAAAAACGAGATTATTACCCCCTACCCTGCTACTTACCCTCTGCTTTAAGTAAAGATATTTTTGAGAACGAATAACATTTTGAAAACTTTTCTTAAAAGCAAAGAATTTTCAAATTATTTCACATATGAATTTGTTTTATTCGCAATATTTTGAATTTTACCATTTAATGCTTTGTGTTTTAAACCCTAAGAATGGATTTGGATTCTAAATATGTTCCAAAGATATTCTGTTTCATTTAAATTTGCAAAAACGCAATTAAAATCAAACTATTGAGCAAATTGTTGTGTTTTATTTACATGACGACCACTGGTGCAAACACCTGACGACTACTGGTGAAACGCAGTTTTCAAGTGACGATCACTGGTGCATTTTTATAGGTTTAATTTTTATTTATTTTTTTTAATTGGCTTAACGTATTGAAAAATTGAAAGTGTCTAACAATAAGTAGAAGAATCGGTGTATAAAATAGACCAAAGTATAATATTGATACATAAATTCCACATAAATGCCACGCGTAAAAAACAAACATTTTAAAAATAAGGCCATAAGAGTGACGAGCACTGGTGTCGTTACCTTAATTCTTTTTACAAGAAAATCTATTTTTTATTTTTTGTATTATGTTAGCCGGAATCACATGATAATATAGTGTAAAAAACAAGGACTATAAAATACATGGTTCAAAAACTAAAATATTTAATAGATGCTGAGATACAGCAATCTTCAAAATCGTAGCTTTTAAATAATAGCAGATCCACCTGTCCAGGAAAGGACTTATCTGAAGGCAGTGGGAGCCTGGACCAGACACAATGCGAGCAGAAAAGAGATGCCGTAGATAGCGGGTATACCTGAAGCGAGGTTTAGAGCGATTCCAATTTAGGTAATTTTCTTTTAGTTTTTTATTTATAGCGTGATATAAAATATAAATAAGTAATTCAATTCTCTTCAAAAATTTATTTGAATTTAGCAACTAGGGAAGCTACTAGCCTGCTACTAAATGAAAAATTTAAATAAATAAAAATAGATAGATTTTCAGTTACAAAATTTTTTGAAATTTTTTTTAAATAGTGTGAGCATGAGTCACAGGCCTGCAAGAAGATAAATTAGACATAATGAATAAATTAGTATGTTGTGGCCATCACAAAACTTTCTTATATGCAAAAGTGCAGTTTTCTATTTTTCTATTTTTATTTTTATTTTTATTTTTTTCAAGTTGTAAAATGATATATTAAAATTTAAAAAAGTCAATTTTTGGAAAACGTATATTAACTTAACGTTTGTGGGTTCTCTAAATGCAAAAAAACAGAATTATTAAAAAAAAAAAAAAGAAAAAGAAAGAAAGAAAGAAAAGAGTCAATCTAAAATGAATGGTAATAAATGAATTTTATTTGTGTCCCTGTAAAAATCTATAAATGCTAGACTCCCTAAAAATATATACATTTCATGGGACAGTGACTTATAACAATTATATAAATTTTCTGCTCATTCGAATAAGGAATTTAGACGCTATTGCACTTTTAAAAATTTAGGCCCATAGAGCATAATGTTAAAGAATTTTTCTTTGTGTTCCTGTGAAAAAACCATAAACGATACATTCACCAAAATATATATAGTTTGTGCCACGGGGATCCATAACATGTGTATAAATTTTTAGCTCATTCCAATGAGGCATTTAGATGCTTTTGCACTTTAAAAAAATTAGGCCCATAGACCATAATGATAAATAATTTTTCTTTCTGTAAAAAAAAAAAAAAAAAACTAAGTACTAGATTCACCAAAATCAATAGGATTCGTTCTATGGTAACTTATAACATGTGTACTACTTTCAGCTCATTCAAACAAAGCGCTTAGGCGCTATTGTGTTCACTCACATACATACACACATACATCTTCGTAAAAATAGTAAATATGTATTCAGAGGACCTCAAAATATGTGGAAACACCAAAATCTCAAACTCGGATTTTTGACATGATTGCAATACTTTCCTCACTGTAGTGTTCGAAAAGTAAGAAGTATGTTTTTTGGTAAAGTTACAAAAAATATATTAAACAATATGACATAAGCTAATTAAATTGATTTTTTAAAATTAAATTTTCTGTTATTTTCAACTGAAAATTTCGTTATTAAAAAAAAAGTAGGAAAGAAAAGAAAAAGAAAAGAGAGAAGAAAAAAAAGAAACCTTAAAATTAGCCAAATCTGAATTTGCAGCAAACAGCATTAAAAAAAAAAAGGGGGGGGGGCAGTTGAACTTCAGATATTAAGAGCTTTGTATTTTTATTATCATTAAAAATCATAAGAATGGAATAATTATTTCGTGTTACAATCATCAGAAAATTAAAAAAAAGAAAGAAAAGCAAAAGTAGGTACGAATGTAGCGTGAAAGCGACAAGTCCGAAGCACTATTTTGTGTTCTTTGGATTTTTATGTTGTTTCTAGACAAAGATCTCTGCATCGAACAAATTTAAATGCTTTAGCTAGCTAAGTTTCTATTTCTTTTCTTTTTTTCTTGTTTTTTAATGTCCCCATTCAATTGTTTAGTAAGAAGAAACACGGTCGAATATCCCTAATGAGCAATATTTTAAACATTTTTATGCACTTAGTATTAGCTCACTTTGAAAATGTTCAGAACATTATATGGATTTTTATGATTATCAGTTAAAACTGTGTCCTGGACTGTTGAAACTTTTTGCAATGCGAAAAGAATGCTGAAGATAAAATTATTATCCCCCTTCAGTTCCACCAGAATTTAAATTTATAAAGATTAGGTAAATATACATAGGATAAAAATTAATTAATTAATGGAGGGGAGGGGATCTTTAGATTTATTTTAAATAAATATTTAAAAAATAATTTAAAAAAAAAAGGAGCATATTTGTGATATTGAAAAAAGAAATTATCTAATAAATACATATGAATAGTTTATGTGCAGTAAAACAAACTAGAGTTCTGATTCCATATTGCTACTTCAGTCCCTTTTCTACGACATGGGTAAGCATTCACTTCAGGGCATTTTCACACTTTCAACTGAAAACTAATCACCTGTCATCTTAATGGGTTTTCCACCGCCCATCGCTCTGATAAAAGAAGCAGAGTGAAATGGGGGAAAATTCGGTTATTTCAACTAAAACTTGCTTTTTTCCCCAAAATTATTAATATGTTTTTTAAACCTAAATATTAGGAAATTTAATTGTAATAAGTTGTATCATCTAGAAAATTGCAGTTTGTTTCAGATTTTTGATATTACAATTTGTTTATTATTTGAGAACGATAAAGAAAATCAAGTAAAAATTCGTCTTTTGCAGCTTAAAAACAAATTTTTAAATTTTTAAAAATCAATTTTTGAAACATGAGGCGACTTTTAATGGTCGTGAATTTTCCGAATGTGAAAACAGAATTTAAAAACATGAATTACGTAATGAGTAATAATGGGGATTATTTTACAATAGGTTAATATGGGATTTGGATGACCTTGAAGCTCACTGACGTAGGGCCTTAAAATCCTGATTAGCCAATAAATTTTAAAACATTTAAATATTAGTTATTATGAAGAAATAGAAAATTAGATTTACAAAATTCCCGATGTTTTGTCATATCCACAAAAAATATTAGGTTGAGTCAAAAGTTTTGTCCATTTTTTATTTGTGTATCAATAAACATGTTACATTAAAGTTGTAATGTGAATGTCATATATATTTTGAAAGCTCATTTTCTGCTGATCAAAATGGTGTATTTACTTGTTATGTTATTTTAATTTTCACAGATTTATTACTTTTTAAAAGAGATCAAGTATGTCAAAAAATCGTGAAAAAATCCACAGCCTAATCTTCCACAAGTTCAAACAAAGCCACAATGCAACTGAAGCAAGTCATAACATATGTGCAACATTTGGTAGGAAGTCTGTAAGCAAAAGAACATGCAGACGTTGGTATACAAAGTTCCGTTCCGGTGATATGCACCACGGCAATAAGAAGAAACACTCTGGGCAACCATCAACAACCGATGAAAGAGCTTTACTTTGTGTGATTGAAGCCACTCAGTCAACTGTCAATCGACACCTTCACAAAATTGGCAAAAAGATTATTCGTCATCAAATGGTACTGCATGCGCTCAACAAAATGCAAAAGAATCAATGAAAATCAGTCTGCCAATCGTTGCTGCAAAAGTTCAGCCGAGATGGATGTCGTCAAATTCTTACCTGTGATGAGAAGTGGGTACTATACAACAACAAAAACACTGGATGTCAATGGCTAAACCCACATCAGCTTGGAGTTAGGACGGTTCAACCTGGGATACATTCAAAAAACACACTTTAGTGCATTTTTTGGATGTCAACAGGAGTTGTGCTTTGGGTCTTCTTCCTCAAGGACAAACAATGAACTCAGATGTCTATTGCACTCAATGGAACGACGTTCAACAGAAACTCACCAAAAAAGGCTTTAATGCAGCTCGAGTTTTTTTCCGACTAAACAACGCAAGATCACATGTTTCAAACCAGACGCGTGAGAAGCTGAATGAGTTGGGCTGGGAACTTCTCTCTCACCCGCCATATAGCCCTGACATTGCCCCTACACTAGGGGTGCACAACCTTTTTAGCTGGAGGGCCAATCTCGCTGTTCAGTGGGATATGAAGGGCCACAGACGAGATAATATAAAAGAATTAAACTATGCAGATATATTCACTGTTTAATATATATATATACACACACGCACATACATACGCATTCATAAAGGGGCACACTATCATCGTCACATGTCTGTGTGCAGAACTTCAGCTTCCATCATATGTTACTTAAAAAAAAAAAAAAAAAAAAACTTTTATAATTTTTTTATCAGCGAGTTAAGCGAATCTTGGAGCATGATAATTCATTAAGTTATTGAATAGTAAGCAAAAGAATTAACAAATGTATCGTATAAAATACAAAAAAGATAAATCAAATAAAAAGTATGTTCTCTTGAACAAAATACATTGTGTCATCTTCCTGTTCTGACGTAAAATAACAGGGTTTAATCCAGCTTTTTTAAACTAGTACCCCATTTGTCAATTTATAAAATAATTTATGAAAAAAATCAAGTAAGTTTGGGAAAATTAATAATAATGCTTCTGAACAATTAACCAAAATGCATAAAGCAGTTTATTTAATTTTAAAAAACAAAATGAAACAGTTGTAAAATAAATATATATGTGGGTGAGTTATTTCTTATGTGTAATATAAGAAATTATTCAGTTAGATAATTACAATTGCCTTCACTAAATATATAAATTGAGGGTATTTATTATAAGTTTAATATGGCGAAGCCAGGGGCATGGGAAAGGGAGGGGCTCAGCGAAATTTCCTTTAAATGCCTAATAAAAGAATCACCAAATTAAAACCAAAATTAATGTGTTATAAATGCTCATAATTAGTAATATTTTATTATTAAAACTAATAATTAGTGAATATTAATTAGCATCTAATAATTGATTTTGTTAAGATTAATTTTGGATCATTTTTAAAATGAAATTTTTTGAGCCCCTTTCATGATTTTTGAATTGCTATGCCCTTGGGCGAAGCTTATACAAAGTTTTTAGTGTGCAGCTATATTGCTGAGAATTGGCTTTGTGAAAGTGCCTCTTTGCTGAAAGTTGATTTTGTGACGGTGCCGAAATGCGGCACTAAATTTGTTCTTTATTAACCTCTGCATAAACAACATGATCTTCAAAAGTCTCAATGAGTGTTTTAAGGATTTGGTTGTACACGAGGGCATAGCCAAGGGAAGGAAAGGAATATTGGAGCTCAGATATTTCTGAATTAAATAAATTTTTATAGAAGTTTTAAGGAGTAAATTAGGTTTAAGAAATGCAACAAATAAATAACAAATGAAGGTTTAAGAAATTTGTATAGAAGTTTTTGTAAATGCCTGTCTTGCGAATGCAACAAACAAATACTTTTTCTTTCTCTCTTTTTTATTTTTTTCTCCTGTTGATGATTAATGCAACTTAAAATGCCAGTCCTTCGGCGGGCCACAAATTGATGGCTGCTGGGCCGCATGTGGCCCCCGAGCCGCAGGTTGTGCACCTCTACCCTACACATTATCATTTGTTAGGTCGGTAGAGTGCTTTATGCGGGTAGAATCCCAGACACCACCCTAAAGTGTTTCGACCCCTCTCAAGGGTTGTGATTGCTTTTGTTAAAAGCTGTCAGAGAAAAGAGCGATAAAGTCTAGGAGCCGTATTCTCCCCAAATCGGAAAACGGAACGTAATCGGAATGGACATCAACCGGAATCGAGTCTAGATCCCGATCCGAATGGAAACTGCTATTCTGCCGACACTGAATTCCGTATGCGAAATCATTCCGAAGCATTCGAGAGGAAGTGACGTTTTTGAGACGCTCAAACCAATCAGCAGTCAGAGAAAAATCATGCTTGTTAGTAAACAAACAATCACTCGATGGTTGTATTTTCTCATAGATATATAAAATCGCTCATATTTAGTTCTGCTTAAACAGATATTTCAAAGTGTGTTTGAAAAGAAAGATACATCTAAAAATTAAAAAAGTGATCGGCCAAAAAATCAGCGTTCCATAAATAATATGATTAATGTAGTAAAATTTTCATAAGATTTATTCACGACATCACATAATTTATTCCTAATACTTATGGGTTCGATTGCTTTATAAATAAAACATGTATATCATCCGAATACAGTATTTGCTGTATAGCATTGCATCTATCATATTACGAGGTTTTATCACACCTAACAATACTTTATCTAATTCTTCCTATTGTTGAATTATTCATTTATTATTGTGTATTTAATTTGTGATTTTTACCAATTATTTACCTTAAAATTTTAAAATTTAACGGGAAATTTTTATAATTGTAAAATTATTGTTTATTGATTTAATGGAGTTCTTTCTTTTTCTTTTTAATTAAAAATTAGTTAGTTAATTAGTTGATTAATTTGAAATTTATACTCGTTTAAACATGGTGACTGGTTAAATTATTAATATAACAGTTAGCTTATTTTTTATATAATTTTATATTCGAGTAATTTCTTCATCAGAGGTTTTAGTTAATTTGTCATGAAGAAATTTGAAAGAATTTTTTAAAACATATAAGCTGAATTTTTTCAATGCCTTAATTATTCACAGAAAACAGAGTTATTGCTATAGTATGTCATGATTTGTGGAAAAATATTTTTAATTGTAATTTTTCCAGTCAAACCTTATACGTCCTAAATTTGAAAATTTTCTAGCAATTTTTACAAGAACCTATAAAAATATATGTAAGTCTATAAGAGGTATTCTTTTAAAACATATTTTTACTTTCTTCAATATTCATAAAAGAAAGTATTGGATTCGTAAAAATTTTAAACTTCTAGTCTTCAATGGATTTTATATGTTTAAAGATGCTTCACACATGATTTGACCATTCAGAAACTGGCTGTCTGTGTGTTAGACGTCTGCTGAAACTTTGTATCTGTGAGAAGAAAAAAATAAATCCCCCCCCCCCCCCCCACACACACACATACACTCTATCTACCTCAATTTACTATTAATTTCACCTCTAATATATTACAAAAAAACATTTATCTAGACTATAAAATTTTATGCAGTTAGGATTGCCAGAAAAAAATGTTAAATTGTCTTGTATTTTTAACTTAAAAGTAGCCCAGCCATTATTTATTATTTTTTTTCTTTTTAAGGCTGTTAGTGAAATGTATTAATGTTTTTTAAAAGGTTCGAGATCAGCGGGTCATCAATATTTTAGACTATCTTTCAAAAAATTGATCATGCTGTGTTCAGTAAAAAAGCTGAACGAAATGTCTCTCACTTGATATGTTCATAAGAGAGAAGGTGCTGGGTTCAATCCTAGGTCAAATTCATCTGAGCAGTTTGGAGTTTTACATGGTTTTCTCTGAAACTTGCATAAATATGGCTTAGAACCCTTGCATAGTCAATCAGTTCCAACCCACACAACACAATCCAGTTTTGCCCTTTACCGTTATTGGATATTATACTGAATGTTCATATCAATTTAAACTTCACAATTTTCTGAATTACCTGTATTTGTACAATCGATTTCATTTAAGAAAATTCTGAAAAGATCCCTCCCCCCCCCCTCCCACAACATCACATATAATGGAGGGTGTTGTGTTGTTTAAGGTAAACTGACTATGCGATGACCCTAGGCCTGGGTGGCGTTCCTTCTGTGGGTCTCTTTCTAAAGAGTCCTTGCTCAAATTCATGCCAAGTTTCAGAAAAATCTCTGAACTGCTATGGCTGAAATGCTAGTGCTGAGTTTGAACCCCACATTTAATGGATTCAAAATTATTAACTACGATAGATCAAATTATAAATTACTTCCAAGTTATAATAGATCATGAATGAAAAACAAAAATTAACCAATATATTATTAAAAGACAATCTCAAATGCCATATTCTTCACTATACGATTTATTTTTGGCTCTCTGTAATGTGTAAGCATCTGTTAAAGTAAAAATGAAAAATTCACAACTTGCAACAACATAAGTGCGATTTCTTTATAAGCAGCTACTTCATAATAAGCGAATCTTTTAAAAGCTTATTTTATTTATTTATTTATTTTTAAAAGCTGCTACTTGATAATAAGCTAATCTTTTAAAAGCTTATTTTCTTTATTAATAAGCCTAATAAACCAAACGTCCAATATTCTGAAAAGTAACAATGTAAACTGGTGCCATTACTAAAACAATTTATTGAAATAAAGAAAATGAAATTCATTCTTTATTTGGAAGAATGAATAAAAATTGGGAAAAAAAAAAAGTCACAAATTTGGCCAAGGGAGTCCCATACTAAAGCTGTGCTGTATTTTCAGCAAATCAAAGCCATGGTTAAGTGCTATCATATACAGCTATTAAGAAAATATAAATGATATTCAATTATTTGAGGTTCATTATGTTGATTGGAAACGTGGTTGTAGGAACTTAACTACAAATAACTAATTTTCGACGGACCATCTTCGTTGTTTTAATATTTTTAATTTGTACGATCACATACATCAAGTATTTACACTATTTACAACGAAGAATAAGATTTATAATAGGTAGAACATAAAATAATAATTGTGGGCGTCAATAAATTTAAAGTTCTTTGCCCACGTCCATTGTACTTGGCTTCTCATAGCCTTCTGTCCGGTGATCCGCGACGGGGTGGCGCGCATGCGTCAACATCCCGCCCGGCCTTGCTATGTTGTCATGCAAGAACTTACAATATTTTTTTTTTTTTTGCAAAACTTCAATTTTACAATTTCACATAACATGAATAGATAAAATAATAACAAATAAATGAATGTAACATAATATCACTATTTCGCACAACACATAGAATTAGAAAAAAGATTAACTGATTATAATAAACAGAAATTTTCATAATTAACTAACAAATTTAGAGTAATATATATAATACAGTAAATTAATATAATAAATGTTCATATTCATTTTTACTCCTCGATAGGCAGCACACACAATCTGGAGATGGATCTTTTGTAAATCCCTTTGGTAGTTTTTATATCTACCAATCTAACTTTATTATCCTGACCAGGATATAGCTTTATTACACGCCCTAAAAACCACTTGCATGGTGGAAGATTTTCTTCCCTGACTAAAACCATGTCTCCGATTTTTAAATTTTCTTTATCAATTATCCATTTTCTGCGCTGTTGTAAGTTATTTAAGTAAGAAAGACTCCATCTTTTCCAGATTGCCTGAACTGACTTCGTAATATTTTGCCAAGCATTTAGGCGATTTTTTTCAATATTGGTTAAAGAGGGTTCAACAACAGCCGTTATTGGCCTTCCAATAAGAAAATGGGCTGGAGTTAAAACCTCTAAATCTTCAATACTTGAAGTTAGCGGAGTCAGTGGTCTCGAGTTCAAGATCGCTTCCACTTGAGTAACAAGTGTAAGCATTTCTTCAAATGTAAATTTTGAATTACCCGCTATGCGTTTAAAATGGTATTTAAACGCTTTGATATTTGCTTCCCATAGACCACCCCAATTTGGACTCCTTGGAGGAATAAAAACCCATTCTATTTTTTCCTCTGCAAAAAAATTGAATAAGGATTCTTCCTTATCTCTTACCAGTTTATACAAGGCATTTAGTTCCCTGTTGGCGCCTACCATATTGGTCCCATTATCCGAAAATATCTTATGACACTTGCCCCTTCTCGAAATTAATCTTTTTAACGCAGCTATCAGAGCTTGTGAAGTTAAATCACTAATAAGTTCAAGATGTATAGCCTTTGTTACTAGACAAATGAAAATACAAACATAAATTTTGATTTCTGGACCTTTCCTTCCATATTTATTTTTGATTAAAAAGGGTCCAGACAAATCTACCCCAGTTGAATTAAATGTTTTATCTGGCGTTATTCTTTGTTTTGGCAAGTTTCCCATTTTTTGTACACATACTTTCGGATTTGCTTTAAAACAGACTAAACATCTGTGCACAATTTTTTTACAAAGATTTCTTCCATGAATGGGCCAATATTTTTGCATAACCTGAAACAGAAGATGTTGGGGACCAATATGAAAATATTTTTCATGATAATATTTTAGAATTAATTCCGTTAATTTATTTTTTGAAGGAAGTACATAAGGATGCTTAATCGAATAAGATAACTGCGAATTTTGCAGTCTCCCCCCTACCCTTATTAAACCATTGTCATCCAAAAATGGGGATAAATTAAAAATTTTACTCTTTTGCGATACATTACCGCCACTTTTCAAGGCAGCTATTTCAGCAGGAAATTCCTCCTCCTGCAGCTGTTTCAGTAGGAAGTCTTCTGCCTTTGTCAGCTCTTCAGGCATCAGCGGTCCTTTCTTCTTTTCTAAAGGATTTCTTAGATTGTGAAGAAACCTGAAAAGAAAACTACATATACGTAATATTTTTAAAAATCTATTACTACGATTTATCAGATAGTTCAAAATAGTAAAGTCCTTTTTCAAATTTAGAGTCACTGCATTTTCAGATTTTAATTCAGGAGTGTAGTCTTCCTCATTTAGTTCTGAAAAGTCAATAAAAGATTGTTTGTTTTTCGGAAATTCAGGATCTTTCAGAAATTCAGCACCTGTCCACCATGTGGCGCTGGTTGTTAAGCTTTCAGCAGTCATCCCTCGAGACAACAGGTCAGCAGGATTTTCTTTACTTGCACAATGGAACCAAGAGTTAGGGTTTGTCAGGCTGGCAATTTCTTGAACACGGTTGGCGACAAACTGCTTCCATCGGGTTTTAGTACCCTTTATCCAGAAAAGCACTATCTGCGAATCAGTCCAGTGATATTCAACAGAAGGTCTTTTAAGGTTTACAGTATTTTTCACTTTGGTGATCAGACGAGCTGCGACCAGGGCACCCAATAATTCAAGGCGAGGTAGTGTAACACCGCTGAGGGGAGCTACACGGCTCTTGGAAGTCAAAAGTTTTACTGAAATACCATTTTTTGATTTTGTTCGTACATAAATGGCAGCGCCATATGCTTTTTTGCTAGCATCGCAAAAACTATGTAATTCAACTACATTTTCTGGGGAAGTGGCATCAAGGACGAATCTAGGGACTTCAAGCTCTTTTAACAAGGGTAATTCCGAACACCATTTCATCCACTCTTTTTCGATATTTGGTGATAATGATTCATCCCATTTGGTTTTAGTTGTCCAGATATCTTGAATGATAATTTTTGCCCTGACAGTGAATGGAGAAATTAACCCTAAGGGGTCGAAAATTCTCCCTACGGCTTGAAGAATGGTACGTTTTGTAATTTTATTTATGGATATAAAGTTCAACAAACTCTTGATATCTACAATCAAATTATCTTTATTAGTATCCCAAGATAGTCCCAAGATCTTTGTCTGATTTATACCTAAGCTGATGGTAGATTCTACAGGGTATGTATCAAATTTTTCGCTTTTCCACTGCTCTGTTAATTCGGTATCGTTACTTATCCATTTTCTAAGGGACATTCCTGCGGCTTCCATAATATATTTTGCACTTCGTGATAATTCAAGTGCTTCGTTAAAATCATTACCTCCAGAAATTAAGTCGTCTACGTAAAAACATTTATCTAAAAGTCGAACAGTAGCGGGAAATTCTTCTCTATACTTCTCAATGTGATGTCTAATAGTAGCAGCGAGTAAGAATGGACTTGAACACACCCCAAAATTAACTCGATTGAAACGATAAATCTGTAATTTGGGTTTTTTGTGTGCATGCGGTTCTTCATCACTCCAGAAAAAACGAACAGCGTCTTTATGTTCATCAGCGAGACAGATTTGTAGAAAGGCTTGTTTAATATCAGAACAAAATGCTATTTTGTTTAATCTAAAATTAATTAAAACATCCAAAAGATTCGGATTTAAATTTATCCCCTGCCATAGGCAATCATTCAGTGACAGCTGATTATTTTGATGACTCCCTGCATCAAATACGATTCTTGTTTTGGATGTTAAACGACCTGCCTTTCTTACTGCCTGATGTGGCAAATAATAAATAGGTTTGTTTAAATTATTTTCTGCTGTACTGGGTTCAACTATTTCTATTATTTTTTGATTTACGTAATCACGAATAATCTCTCTATACTGTTCATATAATTCTCTATCATATTTAAAACGTCTCCATAAACTTAAAAATCGTTGTTTCGCTAACGTGTAATTATCGGAAAGTTCATTATAGGGTCTTCTAAAAGGCAAGTGTACAACGTAGCGTTTGTTTTTAAACTGAATCGTTTCATTAAAAATTTCTATAGCTTTATCACTTTCTTTTTGAATTGGATCGTCTCTTATTCCAATGCTTTCTAGATCGAAAAAGAGTTTAAGAGTGCTACTAAGGGAATCGTCTGACAAAACGAAACACTGTTTCGAATTATTCAGTTCTGTTTCTTCAACCTTTCCACACGCTAGCCATCCAAATTCGGTTTCCTTAAAAAACAAATCGCCATTTATTTTATAAGTATTATCCTTTAAAACTTTGAATAATATATCTGCACTGATTAACGCTTCTATTTCACTCGGTTCAAAAAATGTCTCGTCACTCAATTTCAAAAATTCTGGAATTTTTATGTCTGAAATGTTTAATTTATTGCATGGTGTAAGCCCAGTTATTTTATCTACAATCAAAAATTCTACTGGTTCACTAAAAGAACAATCTTCATTTGAAATAAAGGTATCTAATTTCCACTTAATATTTTGGGTCAATCCATTCAAACCTGAAACTGGAGTTTTTATTTTTTCTCTTTTAATTCCTAAACATTCACTCATCTTTTCAGTTAATACGCACACATTTGAAGCCGAATCCAGAACGCATCTTATTTTTATTCTTTTTTTGTTTTCGCATTGAACATAAATATAAGCTGTCGAAAACAGAATACTTTTTCTATTTTCTTTTAAATATCTGCTATTATTACTCAAAACGGAAGCATTTAATTGCGCAACCCTTTTGTATTCATCTGAGTCTGGAACCGGGGTTTTGGCGCCAGAAGAAAAACATAATAATCTGTTGTGCTTCATTCCGCAGGTGCATTTAAATTTTGATAAGCAATCATTTTTCTTATGATTTTGCCTAAAACAAACCTCACAAAGCTTGTGAAGGCGTATTATACTTAATCTTTCGTTAATGTTTAATTTCAAAAATGCATCACATTTATAAATAGGGTGATAAGTATTTTTACAAACAACACAATTTTTGTTTTTATTTTCATGCATTAAAAGAGTTTTAGATTTGTTAATAGCCGGAAAGTTTTTGTTAGTATTTTTATTTCCGCTAGTCATATTCGTTCTATTAATAGATAATAAAACTGATTCTCGTTGTTCCAAAAATTTGATAAATTCTTCAAAGGTGGGAACATTTTTGGATTTATGGGACAACTCAAAATTCTTTCTAGATTCTCTGTCTAACTTTGCTACGAGAATATTTATAATGAAAACATCTGATAATTTATTCTGTACGTATTTCAGAACTTTCAAGGCACGCAGATTTTTCTGAATACAATCAATCATATTTCTTATCTCTTTGGGATTTTCAGTTTGAATTTTCTCAAAATTCAGAATATTTTGTACATGAATATCAACAATTAATCGCTCGTTATCATAGCGATTTTCTAATGCATTATATAAGGATTCAAATGTATCAAAATTACTAACTAAATTTTTAGCTTCATATTTGAGACAAGATCTAAGATAATATAATTTCTGCGACTGATTAATATGAACGTTATTGGTTATTAAATCATCAAATTGTTCTTTAAAAGAACTGAATTCCTCATATTTTCCTGAAAATTCAGGTAATACTAAAGGAGGAATTTGAATTTTTATTTCAAAATCATCTTGAGATGCATTTTCAGTCGTATTTATTTTTTTATGAGAATCAAATTTCTGATAAGAATTAATAAGAGTATTAATTCTTACCTCTAATTTTTCCAGACGTTCTTCACATGAGTCAAGATCGTCATCTATGGTTGCTTGTTCAGCATCTTTCAAATCTTGAATTTCGTAGTATTTTTGTCGTAATTCATCGATTTTTGTTTGTAGCAGTTCTATGTTCTTTAATTTCACTTTTAATTCCACTATATCTATATCGTAATTTTCGGCATTCGTGCCTTCTACATAGTTTTCAATTCTAGTTATCTTCCCTTTCAAGGAAGATTTCAATTTATTATTTTTATCCATTAGTCGTTGATTACAAGCTCCTTTCTCGACGGAGCCACTTTTTGTAGGAACTTAACTACAAATAACTAATTTTCGACGGACCATCTTCGTTGTTTTAATATTTTTAATTTGTACGATCACATACATCAAGTATTTACACTATTTACAACGAAGAATAAGATTTATAATAGGTAGAACATAAAATAATAATTGTGGGCGTCAATAAATTTAAAGTTCTTTGCCCACGTCCATTGTACTTGGCTTCTCATAGCCTTCTGCCCGGTGATCCGCGACGGGGTGGCGCGCATGCGTCAACAGTGGTCATTTCAAAATAAACTAAAAATGCATTGACATTAAGAAACAGCTTTAGTATAAGGTCTCTTGACGAAATTTGAAAACTGGCTCCTAAATAGCTTGAGCGATTTTCGCAAGTCTTTTATTATGCAATTGCAATAGCCATTTTAATTCATCACCAAAGTGGCAAAAAATAATAAAAGTCGCCAAGGGGATTCTATACTAAAACTGTGCTCATTTTAGTTTGTGGATGATAAAATAAAGGGGAAAAAACCTATAAGACAATTCGATAAATTTAAATAAACATTATAAAAAAAATTAAATCTAAATAAAATTTTAAATCATCTATGACATCTATTTTAGCGTAAACAGGAATAATTTTTAAATTTAACATTCATGTTGTTGACGCATGCGCGCCACCCCGTCGCGGATCACCGGGCAGAAGGCTATGAGAAGCCAAGTACAATGGACGTGGGCAAAGAACTTTAAATTTATTGACGCCCACAATTATTATTTTATGTTCTACCTATTATAAATCTTATTCTTCGTTGTAAATAGTGTAAATACTTGATGTATGTGATCGTACAAATTAAAAATATTAAAACAACGAAGATGGTCCGTCGAAAATTAGTTATTTGTAGTTAAGTTCCTACAAAAATGGCTCCGTCGAGAAAGGAGCTTGTAATAAGCGACTTATGGATAAAAATAATAAATTGAAATCTTCCTTGAAAGGGAAGATAACTAGAATTGAAAACTATGTAGAAGGCACGAATGCCGAAAATTACGATATAGATGTAGTGGAACTAAAAGTGAAATTAAAGAACATAGAACTGCTACAAACAAAAATCGATGAATTACGACAAAAATACTACGAAGTTCAAGACTTGAAAGATGCTGAACAAGCAACCATAGATGACGACCTTGACTCATGTGAAGAACGTCTGGAAAAATTAGAGGTAAGAATTAATACTCTTATTAATTCTTATAAGAAATTTGATTCTCATAAAAAAATAAATGCGACTGAAAATGCATCTCAAGATTCCTTTGAAATTAAAACTCAAATTCCTCCTTTAGTATTACCTGAATTTTCAGGAAAATATGAGGAATTCAGTTCTTTTAAAGAACAATTTGATGATTTAATAACCAATAATGTTCACATTAATCAGTCGCAGAAATTATATTATCTTAGATCTTGTCTCAAATCTGACGCTAAAAATCTAGTTAGTAATTTTGATACATTTGAATCATTATATAATGCATTAGAAAATCGCTATGATAACGAGCGATTAATTGTTGATATTCATGTACAAAATATTCTGAATTTTGAGAAAATTCAAAGTGAAAATCCCAAAGAGATAAGA
The DNA here is from genome assembly GCA_963930645.1 of Salticus scenicus. NCBI lineage: Eukaryota > Metazoa > Arthropoda > Arachnida > Araneae > Salticidae > Salticus > Salticus scenicus. The sequence continues at coordinate 162,938,490 of OZ005652.1, forward strand.
AACATGATTGATTGTATACAGAAAAATCTGCGTGCCTTGAAAGTTCTGAAATATGTTCAGAATAAATTATCAGATGTTTTCATTATAAATATTCTCGTAGCAAAGTTAGACAGAGAATCTAGAAAGAATTTTGAGTTGTCCCATAAATCCAAAAATGTTCCCACCTTTGAAGAATTTATCAAATTTTTGGAACAACGAGAATCAGTTTTATTATCTATTAATAGAACGAATATGACTAGCGGAAATAAAAATACTAACAAAAACTTTCCGGCTATTAACAAATCTAAAACTCTTTTAATGCATGAAAATAAAAACAAAAATTGTGTTGTTTGTAAAAATACTTATCACCCTATTTATAAATGTGATGCATTTTTGAAATTAAACATTAACGAAAGATTAAGTATAATACGCCTTCACAAGCTTTGTGAGGTTTGTTTTAGGCAAAATCATAAGAAAAATGATTGCTTATCAAAATTCAAATGCACCTGCGGAATGAAGCACAACAGATTATTATGTTTTTCTTCTGGCGCCAAAACCCCGGTTCCAGACTCAGATGAATACAAAAGGGTTGCGCAATTAAATGCTTCCGTTTTGAGTAATAATAGCAGATATTTAAAAGAAAATAGAAAAAGTATTCTGTTTTCGACAGCTTATATTTATGTTCAATGCGAAAACAAAAAAAGAATAAAAATAAGATGCGTTCTGGATTCGGCTTCAAATGTGTGCGTATTAACTGAAAAGATGAGTGAATGTTTAGGAATTAAAAGAGAAAAAATAAAAACTCCAGTTTCAGGTTTGAATGGATTGACCCAAAATATTAAGTGGAAATTAGATACCTTTATTTCAAATGAAGATTGTTCTTTTAGTGAACCAGTAGAATTTTTGATTGTAGATAAAATAACTGGGCTTACACCATGCAATAAATTAAACATTTCAGACATAAAAATTCCAGAATTTTTGAAATTGAGTGACGAGACATTTTTTGAACCGAATGAAATAGAAGCGTTAATCAGTGCAGATATATTATTCAAAGTTTTAAAGGATAATACTTATAAAATAAATGACGATTTGTTTTTTAAGGAAACCGAATTTGGATGGCTAGCGTGTGGAAAGGTTGAAGAAACAGAACTGAATAATTCGAAACAGTGTTTCGTTTTGTCAGACGATTCCCTTAATAGCACTCTTAAACTCTTTTTCGATCTAGAAAGCATTGGAATAAGAGACGATCCAATTCAAAAAGAAAGTGATAAAGCTATAGAAATTTTTAATGAAACGATTCAGTTTAAAAACAAACGCTACGTTGTACACTTGCCCTTTAGAAGACCCTACAATGAACTTTCCGATAATTACACGTTAGCGAAACAACGATTTTTAAGTTTATGGAGACGTTTTAAATATGATAGAGAATTATATGAACAGTATAGAGAGATTATTCGTGATTACGTAAATCAAAAAATAATAGAAATAGTTGAACCCAGTACAGCAGAAAATAATTTAAACAAACCTATTTATTATTTGCCACATCAGGCAGTAAGAAAGGAAGGTCGCTTAACATCCAAAACAAGAATCGTATTTGATGCAGGGAGTCATCAAAATAATCAGCTGTCACTGAATGATTGCCTATGGCAGGGGATAAATTTAAATCCGAATCTTTTGGATGTTTTAATTAATTTTAGATTAAACAAAATAGCATTTTGTTCTGATATTAAACAAGCCTTTCTACAAATCTGTCTCGCTGATGAACATAAAGACGCTGTTCGTTTTTTCTGGAGTGATGAAGAACCGCATGCACACAAAAAACCCAAATTACAGATTTATCGTTTCAATCGAGTTAATTTTGGGGTGTGTTCAAGTCCATTCTTACTCGCTGCTACTATTAGACATCACATTGAGAAGTATAGAGAAGAATTTCCCGCTACTGTTCGACTTTTAGATAAATGTTTTTACGTAGACGACTTAATTTCTGGAGGTAATGATTTTAACGAAGCACTTGAATTATCACGAAGTGCAAAATATATTATGGAAGCCGCAGGAATGTCCCTTAGAAAATGGATAAGTAACGATACCGAATTAACAGAGCAGTGGAAAAGCGAAAAATTTGATACATACCCTGTAGAATCTACCATCAGCTTAGGTATAAATCAGACAAAGATCTTGGGACTATCTTGGGATACTAATAAAGATAATTTGATTGTAGATATCAAGAGTTTGTTGAACTTTATATCCATAAATAAAATTACAAAACGTACCATTCTTCAAGCCGTAGGGAGAATTTTCGACCCCTTAGGGTTAATTTCTCCATTCACTGTCAGGGCAAAAATTATCATTCAAGATATCTGGACAACTAAAACCAAATGGGATGAATCATTATCACCAAATATCGAAAAAGAGTGGATGAAATGGTGTTCGGAATTACCCTTGTTAAAAGAGCTTGAAGTCCCTAGATTCGTCCTTGATACCACTTCCCCAGAAGATGTAGTTGAATTACATAGTTTTTGCGATGCTAGCAAAAAAGCATATGGCGCTGCCATTTATGTACGAACAAAATCAAAAAATGGTATTTCAGTAAAACTTTTGACTTCCAAGAGCCGTGTAGCTCCCCTCAGCGGTGTTACACTACCTCGCCTTGAATTATTGGGTGCCCTGGTCGCAGCTCGTCTGATCACCAAAGTGAAAAATACTGTAAACCTTAAAAGACCTTCTGTTGAATATCACTGGACTGATTCGCAGATAGTGCTTTTCTGGATAAAGGGTACTAAAACCCGATGGAAGCAGTTTGTCGCCAACCGTGTTCAAGAAATTGCCAGCCTGACAAACCCTAACTCTTGGTTCCATTGTGCAAGTAAAGAAAATCCTGCTGACCTGTTGTCCCGAGGGATGACTGCTGAAAGCCTAACAACCAGCGCCACATGGTGGACAGGTGCTGAATTTCTGAAAGATCCTGAATTTCCAAAAAACAAACAATCTTTTATTGACTTTTCAGAACTAAATGAGGAAGACTACACTCCTGAATTAAAATCTGAAAATGCAGTGACTCTAAATTTGAAAAAAGACTTTACTATTTTGAACTATCTGATAAATCGTAGTAATAGATTTTTAAAAATATTACGTATATGTAGTTTTCTTTTCAGGTTTCTTCACAATCTAAGAAATCCTTTAGAAAAGAAGAAAGGACCGCTGATGCCTGAAGAGCTGACAAAAGCAGAAGACTTCCTACTGAAACAGCTGCAGGAGGAGGAATTTCCTAATGAAATATCTGCCTTGAAAAGTGGCGGTAATGTATCGCATAAAAGTAAAATTTTTAATTTATCCCCATTCTTGGATGACAATGGTTTAATAAGGGTAGGGGGGAGACTGCAAAATTCGCAGTTATCTTATTCGATTAAGCATCCTTATGTACTTCCTTCAAAAAATAAATTAACGGAATTAATTGTAAAATATTATCATGAAAAATATTTTCATATTGGTCCCCAACATCTTCTGTTTCAGGTTAGGCAAAAATATTGGCCCATTCATGGGAGAAATCTTTGTAAAAAAATTGTGCACAGATGTTTAGTCTGTTTTAAAGCAAATCCGAAAGTATGTGTACAAAAAATGGGAAACTTGCCAAAACAAAGAATAACGCCAGATAAAACATTTAATTCAACTGGAGTAGATTTGTCTGGACCCTTTTTAATCAAAAATAAATATGGAAGGAAAGGTCCAGAAATCAAAATTTATGTTTGTATTTTCATTTGTCTAGTAACAAAGGCTATACATCTTGAACTTATTGGTGATTTAACTTCACAAGCTCTGATAGCTGCGTTAAAAAGATTTATTTCGAGAAGGGGCAAGTGTCATAAAATATTTTCGGATAATGGGACCAATATGGTAGGCGCCAACAGGGAACTAAATGCCTTGTATAAACTGGTAAGAGATAAGGAAGAATCTTTATTCAATTTTTTTGCAGAGGAAAAAATAGAATGGGTTTTTATTCCTCCAAGGAGTCCAAATTGGGGTGGTCTATGGGAAGCAAATATCAAAGCGTTTAAATACCATTTTAAACGCATAGCGGGTAATTCAAAATTTACATTTGAAGAAATGCTTACACTTGTTACTCAAGTGGAAGCGATCTTGAACTCGAGACCACTGACTCCGCTAACTTCAAGTATTGAAGATTTAGAGGTTTTAACTCCAGCCCATTTTCTTATTGGAAGGCCAATAACGGCTGTTGTTGAACCCTCTTTAACCAATATTGAAAAAAATCGCCTAAATGCTTGGCAAAATATTACGAAGTCAGTTCAGGCAATCTGGAAAAGATGGAGTCTATCTTACTTAAATAACTTACAACAGCGCAGAAAATGGATAATTGATAAAGAAAATTTAAAAATCGGAGACATGGTTTTAGTCAGGGAAGAAAATCTTCCACCATGCAAGTGGTTTTTAGGGCGTGTAATAAAGCTATATCCTGGTCAGGATAATAAAGTTAGATTGGTAGATATAAAAACTACCAAAGGGATTTACAAAAGATCCATCTCCAGATTGTGTGTGCTGCCTATCGAGGAGTAAAAATGAATATGAACATTTATTATATTAATTTACTGTATTATATATATTACTCTAAATTTGTTAGTTAATTATGAAAATTTCTGTTTATTATAATCAGTTAATCTTTTTTCTAATTCTATGTGTTGTGCGAAATATTGATATTATGTTACATTCATTTATTTGTTATTATTTTATCTATTCATGTTATGTGAAATTGTAAATTTGAAGTTTTGCAAAAAAAAAAATATTGTAAGTTCTTGCATGACAACATAGCAAGGCCGGGCGGGATGTTGACGCATGCGCGCCACCCCGTCGCGGATCACCGGGCAGAAGGCTATGAGAAGCCAAGTACAATGGACGTGGGCAAAGAACTTTAAATTTATTGACGCCCACAATTATTATTTTATGTTCTATACCTATTATAAATCTTATTCTTCGTTGTAAATAGTGTAAATACTTGATGTATGTGATCGTACAAATTAAAAATATTAAAACAACGAAGATGGTCCGTCGAAAATTAGTTATTTGTAGTTAAGTTCCTACACATGTGTAAAAAGGTTTTTCTTTTTTATATTAAAAAAAAATAAATAAAAAGTTGTAAACGTGTTATATTGTTGGTCTCAGCTTGAAATTACAGCTCAAAGAAGAATGTAGGGGAAAAACACAAAAAATCATATTTTTAAAAATATCGAAAATTTAAAGTATATTGTGAATCTGCACATATTCCTCAATCTAGAGTGCCCACCAGCAGCCGAGCGGTTTTGCGCTCAAAAGCTGGTAAACGTGAGGTGCCGGATTCGATCCCAGGTCGCGCTCGTCAGCCTAGCTGTTCAGAGTTTTCTGTAGTTTTCTCTGAAACTTGTGTAAATATGGGCTAGGACCCCTTAGAAAAACCCCCACGGATGCCATCCCCCCCTCAGACACAGGACCTACAGCAGTCAATCAGCCTTATTCCCAAATTCAATCCTCTATCTAGAAGGAAAAAAAATAATGTGCCATATATATATTTAATCTACATCGCACACAGGCAAAGATACAAATATTGTCTTTTATTAGTATAAAACCAGGCTTTGCCTGTCTCACGGGAAAAAAGAAAAGAAAGAACTTACAAGCCAACTTGATTGATTGAAATCAATATTTCAAAAATAAATAATTAATTCAAATAAAATATTATGATGTCAGTTTCAAATATATATATATATATATATTTTATTAAACAATTTAAACATTTAAATAAACGTTAATGATTATTGGCGACTATTTTCAGCACAGCTTTAATATGGAACACGCTTGGCAGTTTCAATCATTTTGTTTGCCATTTTAGCGGTAAATTGAAATGGTTATTGCAATTGCGTAAGTAAAGACCTTGACATCAATCATCACATAGCAAAAAAAAAAAAAATAATAATAATAATAAAAGTCACCAAAGAGGTTAAAGCTGTGTCGACATTACTTTTGTGAATAACAAAATCAAGGGGGAAAAATTGATTATTTGAAATTAATATTAAAAAAAAAAGCATTATGTCAGTTTTATCAGATATTTTTTTGTGATACAGATTTATATAAAAATAAATTTATTATTATTTTTAATCACTAGGGGGCTCCGCCCCCTACTCGCTCCGCTCACCAACTTCCCGACTCACTTTACTTATTAACACATGCAGAGCTCTGCCTGCCTATTCGCTGCTTTCTTTCACTGAAAAGGAATATTAATAGTGCATATTACAAGATAAAAACAGAAAATCATTATGGAAATCCTCATAATAGAAAAGAATTCATAATATCTAGACCATTTTGCATTGCAGCTTTAATATATGACCCTTTTTATTTCTTTTTTACAACCTTAGATCCAGACCGCAGTACCCCTATCGGTAGAGCGCTGAGCTCGTAATTGGAAGATTACGGGTTCGGCTCTCGAGCCAGCCAAAGACCTTCGTGTAATGGTGGCTGGTGCACGTAGAATATGTCGTGGCCGCTAGAGGTCTGCACAGGCCGGGCTTACGCCCCGGCCCTCGGGCCGAATTTTTCAATCCGTTCTTGGGCCGGGCCTAAATTTTTTTTGCAAGCTCGGGCTGGGCCAGGCTCGGGCTCAGTTTTTTTGTGTATACTCGGGCCGGGCAGGGCCTGAATGAAATTTTTTCCGGGCTGTGTCAGCCCAAATCTTTTTCTGGTTTCATCGTTAATCAACGAAAAAGGAAAATGGTAAAATATTTCTTCAGTCATTTATTTCACATAATTTTACAGGCTACTATATCACATAAAATTTTATTTTGTTAAAAAATGTCTGTAACTTCAATTTAATTGCTTATCAGTCTGTCTGTTCGCAATCTGATTTCTCTCGAATATTTTAGCATGTCTCGAAATTAATATATTTTATTTCAAGTAATATTAAATGGTTTCCTATTCAAAATAGTATGCATGTCACTACTAGTTTGCGCACATGTTCAAACGAAAGAAATTAGATATGTTACTGTGTATAAGGCATTGTGTCTTATGGTCTGTAGAGTTTAGGTGGTATGAAGGCTATAAAAATCCTGCCGCTGTAACTTTTTCTCTAAATTCCCTTTTCTTTTCTCCAGTGCATTGAATGAAAGTAGCATAAATTTTAGCATGTACAAAAGCCTCTTTACTATAAAATATAATTGGATTACCATTAAAATTTTGTTTACCGGATCACATGAAAGATTCGTATACATTACGGTACATAAGAGAAAGTGGTTGAACGTGCATTTTTATTAGTAATAACCATTTTAAATACCGTCCTATAGTGTATGATGAGTGCTAATATTTTCGATTTGACTTTTTGTCTGTCTTTGTGCCTTCTGTACGTCTGTAATAATGAACTTTTGTTTATATATAATTATCTTGTAAAAGCTTAGCAATTTTGTTAAAGAAGATTCTATTGCTTCGCTATATAAAACCTCTGCAAAACACATACTAAAAATCTTTTTCATAGAAAGGCATGAATATTTTTAATCTTTCATATTTTTGAATTGGGCCGGGCCTGACTTTATTGTTTTTTGTCCGGGCTGGGCCAGGCCGCACACTGGCAAATAATAAACGGGCCGGGCCGGGCCAAATTGACACCGTTATAGAAACTTTTTACTAGCTACTTTTTGAAGCTTTTTACTTACTAGTTAACATCTATTTCCAGAAGGCTTAAAAATGAAATTCTTATACCTACTCAGTATTCACAGAGTACATACAGTCGGTAACAAAAGTCTCCGAACACTAGTAAAAATTCCTATATAAAAAAAGAACACTTAATACAGTTTTGTGAAATAAATCCTTGTCGAATCCTGTTCTTAGTCAGTCTAAAAACAGAATTCGACAAGGATTTATTTAACAAAACTGTATTAAGTGTACTTTTTTTATATAGGAATTTTTGCTAGTGTTTGGAGACTTTTGTTACCGACTGTACTGAATTCTTGGTGCAGCCCTTCTAAAATATAAAATAATTCTGAAAAAAAAAAAAAAAAAAAAAAAAAAAACACAGTTGTTTCGGATAAAAATAATAGTACAACATTTCATCAGGCAAAAAACTGATTTTTTTTTTTTTTTTTTCAATTTATGGTATTTGCTGACAAAGTTTATTTATTGAATTTGAACGACAGATCTTTAGCATATTGAACTGTTAGAATATGTAACCAGACTTGAACAGAAATATAAATTTAACAAATGCCAATGCATGTAGTGCAGTATGCTATACGGTACAAAAAAATGCAGTTTGCTCTCAATATTTTTTACATTGACATTTTTAACATCATGTAAATATTCATACATTGAACTGTTTTTTAAATTTATAATTAAAAGTAACATAAATTGAGAATCTAAGACTTTTTTTTTCACTACTGTTCGGATACAATTTATTTATAGTCAAACTATCTAATTACAAGTACAGTTTTATTCAAATAGTAATGGAGAAAACAAAAAGATTGCTTTTACTTTGGTGTGTCTCTGTACTGTTGTAATATAATCATCATAACTGAGCTTTGCGAGTCATAACAAAACTATCTTTTAATCAGGGATGTGATTAGCAAAAAGATAAAGATGAAACTATTATATGCAAAGACAAGACATTGAAATTAAATATTAGAATTTTTATGACAAAATCTATTATATTTGAGCAATAAATATATTTTATAATCTTCAATTTATAAAAAAAAAAAAGAAATTATTTTATGCTTTAGTATTCAATTAAGTTTTATTTGATTTACCAATTGAACAAATTCACATTCGAAAGACAAAAATGGTTAAATTTTAATCATCATAAAAGTATGTTATTTTCTTAATAGAAGTAATTTAAAGCAAGGACATAAAGTAAAAATTAATATCAGTAAATAAAATAAAAATTTAAACTTAAGTTGAAAAGAAAATATAAAATTATTACCTGTATAGCAATTCATACTTAGATGTGATGTCGACTTGTTTCCAAAGAATTACCAGGGAAATGTGCCTCAATCGTGCAGCTTTTTAATAAACACTGCACAATTCAGACACTCACCAGGCTTTCAGTTTTCAAGTTCTACATTGTCTTCTACAGGAGGGGTGCCTTAGAGGGTGGTCTGTCAGAGTTCTTCTGTAGGAGGGCTGTCTCAGCATTCTCTTACTGAGCTCATTTAGGTTTCAAGAGAGAAATCTTTTCTTTTGCTCTATGAATATTAAAGAATTAAGAGATCTAGTACACATTGAAAAATGAGTAAACATTAAATATAAATAAGAAAGCAGGAGGAAAATAATAATAATAATAAATAGAAAAGTTGTGAGGAAATAAGATTGAGTCAATTGCAGGTCACCACAGGTCAGCTTCGGTAAAACATTGTGAGAAATCACTGGAAATTAATTATAATACTTTTATTTTTACTGCTAAAAGTGTTACTATTAAATGTGTTTTCATAATGTGGTGCTTTGTTAACTAAGAGTCAGCAACAAATCATTTGCACCCGACTAATGAAAAAGTACAACATTTTCTTTGCTTACTTAAGTTACCTATGAACTATTATAAAAAATAATAATAATAATCTACAAATTCTTGAATAGGTTTGCCATTACCAATCTGATTTTATAATAAATGAATTTGGATTGTCTTAAAAATATGAATTTATATATACATACAGAAGTTAATCCAGAACAAATTTAGTTTTTAAAGTACAAAAGTTTGTAATTATCAGTTCAAAAATCTTCAATATTTAGAATAAGTAATAACCATGAAATACATACATATTATTTAATAAGCAAGCTGAAAGTTCCTTAAATTACTTAAGCTTTCAAATATAATAAAGCATGACTTTAAAATGAATTATGTCATTTTAATGGAGAAAAGTGCCCAGATTAACATAATGAATGCAACACAAAAAGGTAATATGAAAACAGTGCATCACATAGAGTAAGTTATGTCTAAAAAATTATGGAATACAAGGTAAAAAATGAACGAAATTTTAACGAATGTATAAAGCACTTATTAAATCAAAAACACAAAAAATATTACTTAAATATTCAACCATATAAAACATGGGATATAAGTCGTATTATTGTACTTAACAACCACTGACTTAAACAACTTAATAATAGAAAATATAAAGAAAAAATTTCACTATTACCTTCATTCAGGAGAAAAAGCTTCATAAGACTTCGGTTGCAAAAACTCCGGCAAACTTTCAATTAAAAAGAAAGGTGCTTTTTTCGATAATCTAAAATGTTCAATTAAATTTATGAAATTACGAATGTTCGATCTCTAAAACCACCACAACAATTCTGTCACACACTTCTAATAACAACAAACCGTCCGCCATTTTATCTTTCCACGCACAATATTCCGCTTCGAATGCTATTCCGGCTGCTCTGAGCTGTCGGAACAAGATAGAAGCATATTCCGTATATTCGAAAAGCCTGGATCCCGGTTTTTGCTGGGAGAATAACTCTTCTTCGGAATCCCACTCGAAATCTCCCCATTCCGCATGAAATTCCGATTCCGAAGGAGGGGAGAATACGGCCCCGCTATGGCAGTCTGCACTATTCGTTTAAATTGGAGCATGTTCCCTTTTTCGTTCAAGATAACTGTTATCGGAGAATTATTTGTACTAACTAGAGGGTGAAAGTGAAAGAGTAATATTTTTACAATCCTTATAAGATTGATAGAAAAAGAGCAGAATTTCTAACGCATTTAAAATTGTAAATTTTGTATTCTCTTTAATTATCTTTTACAAGTTTATAAAAATTAAATAAATAAACTAATTAATTAAATAATTCATAAATAAATTCATAAATATTAGAATCGCCCGGTGGTTGAATCTTTATTACTTTTTTAAAGTAAGCATTGAAATAAAAAATATAAAAATCCAAAATTTAAGTATAAAAAATGTTCTTAGAAATTACACTATCCATCAAAATAAATAAAAAATGAAATGAATGAATAAACAAATAAAATTAAAATTAATAAATATAAGTAAATATCATCATCTTTTTACTTTCCAAACACTATAGTGAGGAAAGTATTGTAATCATGTCAAAAATCCGAAATTTTAAAATTGTAAATTTTGTTTTCTCCATAATTATCTTTTACAAGTTTATAAAAATTAAACAAATAAACTAATTAATTAAATAATTCATAAATAAATTCATAAATATTAGAATCGCCCGGTGGTTGAATCTTTATTACTTTTTTAAAGTAAGCATTGAAATAAAAAATATAAAAATTCAAAATTTAAGTATAAAAAATGTTCTAAGAAATTACACTGTCCATCAAAATAAATAAAAAATGAAATGAATGAATAAACAAATAAAATTAAAATTAATAAATATAAGTAAATATCATCATCTTTTTACTTTCCAAACACTATAGTAAGGAAAGTATTGTAATCATGTCAAAAATCCGAAATTCAGATTTTGATGTTTCTATACGTTTCGAGGTCCTCTGAGTCCGTTTTCACTATTTTTACGATGATGTATGTATGTGTATATATATGTGTGTATGTATGTGTGTATATATGTGTGTGTGTATGTATGTGTGTCTGTGAGTGAACACGCTAGCGTCTAAACACTTTGTTCAAATAAGCTGAAAGTTGGTACATATATTGCAAGTCACCAAAGTACGAACCCTATTGATTTTGGTGAATCTAGCACTTATAGTTTTTTTACAGGGACACCAGCAGGGCCCGACTATGCTTTTTGAAGACCCGCGGCACTGATGCTATTTGGAGGCCCCTTTACCCTGCTCTCTAAAGAGCTCGCCAAAAGGAACCCTTTTCAAAAACAAAAATAAAATAAATAAATAAAAATAGTTCATTTTTTAAATTTTTCCTTCAATTATACATTCTATTTCCTGCTTTTTTTAAGCAACCTATAATAAAATCATTAGTTTTATCTTCAAGACAAACGAAAAACTGAAGCATATTGATCAGTCAATGTTTAGGAAATTAGTCGCAAAATTTAATAACTGTTTAAGCTCTAATAAAATATAGAATAAAAAATTTTATCAATTTTTGTTTTAAAAGGATATATAATGAAAAAAAATGTACTATTATTGCTTCTCAATTTTTGGAAATGAGGCCCCCTAAATTTGGAGGCCCTGGGCCAGTGCCCCGTGTGCCCGTGCCATAATCTGGCCCTGGACACCAGGAAAAATTCTTTATCATTAAGGCCTATTGGGCCAAATTTTTAAAAGTGCGATAGCGTCTAAACGTCTTATTAATCTGAGCAAAAAATTTGTACACATGTTATAGGTCATAGTTGCACGATTTGTATAGATTTAGGTGAATTTAGCACTTACAATTTTTTTACAGGGTCACAAAGAAAAATTCTTTATCATTATGGCCTATGGGGCCAAATTTTTAAAAGTGTGATAGCGTCTAAACACCCCTAATCAAATATTTCTGCAATCTGCATAAAGAAAATCAAGATAAAATGGCAATTATTTGTAGAAAAAGAGCAGAATTTCTAACGCATTTAAAATTGTAAATATTGTTTTCTCCAGAATTAACTTTTATAAGTTTATAAAAAGTCTGATGAGAATCGGGATCCCGATGGAAAAGTTTAACGGCAAACAACGAAGTTAGTAAAGGTTTTTAATGTATTAATTTAGTAATTTCACTTCGTTTTTTAATTAATATAGTTTAATTTTAGGTAAATAAGTTAATTAAGTAAATAAACTAATTAATTAAATAAATAATTAGAATATTGAATTCAAATGTGGAAAAAATGTTTATTGATTTATTATCTTTAAATATGAACAGATATTACAATTTTTAAATAAATTTAAAAATAATACATCAGTTAATGCAACTAAAATATGCTGTTTAAGAAAATATGATAAACTGTCATTAATTCATTATAGAACTTTAAAAAATAAAAGGATCGAAGGAAAATTTTATAGTAAAAAATAGAACAAACCTCTTACCGATTTTAATGAAACTTTGTATAATCATGTACAATTTGTGAAAAAATTACAGTAAGTGTCAAACATACTTGGAGGAGGGGGGGGGGGACAGAGGAAAATATATTAAATTTTTAAATTACCATTTTAGCAATTTTAATAATATATTACCACTTAATTTTTATGAAGATTACAATGAGTGTATTATATACCTGGAGGGGGGCAGGGGAGGGGGGGTAGATGGAAATAAAATATATTTTCCTTTAAAACACCCTATTATAGATTTAAACAAAAACTTTGTATAATAACATACAATTTGTGAAAAAAATCACAATAAGTATCAGACATACTTGGGGGTAGGGGTAGGGTTAAAGAGAGGGGGGAGACAGAGGAAAATAAAATATTTTTTAATATCACCATTTAACCGATTTTACCTAATTTCTCCTTGTAAAATTGATGCTTAACATCAACGAGAGTGGAAGTGTTCCATTTCTACATAGGGCGGGGGAGGACAAAAGAGACAGATTAAAAGAAGAAAATTCATTTTTGAATAACTTTTTTACAGATTTAAATCATGTATCGATTTTTTGCATAACTCACTATAATTATTCATTAATAGTAATCGATACACACAAAATATAAATAAACAATAAAACAAACGATAATAAGTGTTGTTTAAAAAGATTATTTTATTTTCCATCTGTCCCCCAACCCCCCCCCCCACCTTATCAACTTTAGTTAACTTTCACTATAATTTTAATAAAATGAAAGTGATATTCGTACAAAGTTTCATATAAGTAGGTAGCATGGTGATATAAAAACAAACATTTTCTTCACTCTGCCCCCCCCCCTCCTTAGCAAATCGTCCAGATATGTGTACACTCACTGCAATTGCAATTTTTCATAAGCAGAAAGTTGCATAGATACAAAGTTTTTTTTTAATCGACAATGCGGTTGTTTAAAGAATAATATATTTTACTTCTATCTGCGTCCCCCTTGCCCCCCCCCCCCAAATATATATTGCACTCATTTTGAGATCTTCATAAAAAGCAAGTGATAGCTATAGAATATGTCTTTAAAATCGGTAAAATGGAGATATAAAAAATATTTTATTTTCCTCTGTCCTCCCCCCCCCTTCGTCTTTAACCCCCCCCCCCCCCATCCTTAAGTATGTCTAACCTTACTGTGATTTTTTTCACAAATTGTACGTTATTATGCAAAGTTTTTGTTTAGATCGATGATAGTGTAGTTTAAAGAAGAATACATTTTATTTCCATTGGTCCCCCTTCCCCCCCCCCAGGTATATAATACACTCATTGTAATATTCATGAAAATTAAGTGGTAGTTATAGAATATATCATTAAAATCTCTAAAATGGTGATATAAAGAGTCTTTATGGGAGTGAGCTATTTTCAAAACTATAACCATATTATTTAATATTTTAGAGAATATGACATTTTACATGCTGAAAAAATCATTAGTGAATCAATCATTAGTGAAGTTATAAAATGTTTCATAACTTCTATCGACAAAAAAAAAAGAAAAAAAGCTAGATTCATTGTAGTAGTTCAGTCCATAAAACAACTCCTCTAGCGTATTTTGTCAAAGTTTCCTAAGATTTATATAATAACTTTTGGAGTTATGATGTTTTGTGAAAAAGCAAAATGTTAAAAATCTCATTCTGAGAAAAAGCAAAAAACGTAATTAAAAACCAGATTTTACCTATTAAATAAAAAATAATTTTAATAACTTTCCTGATTTATTTCAGAGTTTTTTATTTCTTCTTATTATTTTTAAATTCATTTTATATTCAGTAACAAATTTTGATGCTTATACTGAGTAAAACTTTTATGAAAACAAACATTTCCGGTCACTTCTGGTTTCAAAAAGTTGCGAGTGACTAATATTTAAATGCCTGTAACTCAAATTCTAAGCAAGATAGAAACAAAATTCAAACTGATTTAGAAAGCAGCGAATAGGCGGGCAGAGCTTTGCAGTGGTTCATAAGTAAAGCGAGTAGAGTGGAGTCGAATCATCATTCATTAGGTCAATTATATGTCTTCTGAGTGCAATTCTCTTCAAAAAGTGCACATAATACTTGTATAATGTGTAATAGGAGTCGTGTGGTTGTTCTTTTTTTAACGCATTAGCGCCCAGTATCCTCATTTGAGGACAGCTAATAAAATGACACGTATATTTTTTGTGGTTTCTTGGAATGATTTCTGCTTTTTAGTGACAGTTTATAGCGTCACTCTAAATGATCTCTGAAAGTTTTATGTGCCTACTATTAATTGTTATTTCATAATGTGG
This sequence comes from Salticus scenicus, assembly GCA_963930645.1. Classification (NCBI taxonomy): domain Eukaryota; kingdom Metazoa; phylum Arthropoda; class Arachnida; order Araneae; family Salticidae; genus Salticus; species Salticus scenicus. Next base: position 162,953,698 of record OZ005652.1, read on the forward strand.
ATAGTCATTTTAAGATTTTTCATTCGTCGCACATACATTTGCTTTTTGCGCAGGTATACTAACTTAAATCAAGTTGAATAATAATATATATTATAATACTTTACTTTTGAAATCTTCGTCAACATATAACAGGATATTAATCTGTTATCTCAAAGTTTTTCTATCTCGAAGTTTTCTCGCTAGAACACTAAACGTCAATAAATGAGGATAGCCTTGAAATTTAAAACTATCAGAAGAATTGTTTAAGTTAATATATTTTTCTGTCAGTTGTGTATATTAATTTAGAAGTGAAATAATCAGCTAATAATATTTTACAAAATTAATTTGGGCGTTAACGGGTTAATTACCCAAGATTACTATGAGCTCTTGATGCTCAATTAGCTTTCGTGCTAAGTATACTATTCTCAGAAATAATTTTTTTTTATGTTTTCTTTCATTATTCATATAAAAAAATATTTCATGTTTAAAAAGAAAAGATTGGTAAATTGTTTTTGGCGCTAAATGTAAACTAATATTTAAATTACTAACTTTTAAAACTATTATAATATTATTTTCTTATTTTAATTAAATAAAAATAATAATAATAATGAACATTTCAAAAATGGGGCTTCGAGATGCACTAAGACACCTCAAGCGAATTCTTGTTGAATCTCTTGACTGTACGAGTACCAACCTTACGCTTCGTTGTCCACAGACACACCGACACGCACAAACATTGGTTTTATATAAATAAAATATATTTATATTAAATTCCCTTTAAAATTCCTTCTTTTATAAGTTTACGTTTTTTGTAACCAAAAAAATATTAAAATTAGAAAAATAATTTTATTAACTTTTTAATACATTTAAGTTAATATATAACTGTTCAAATAAATTTAAAACACCAAACTAACTTATTTAAGTTAACTACTTATCTAATCGGCTTCTGTGGGTTTCTGTGGTGAATTATTTTCAACTGTTTGGTTTCCGTTCTCATTCTTTTCATTATTGTCATTAAAAATTATATATATTTGTGTGGGGGGGGGGGGGGCGGGGGGATTTTTTTTTTTTTTTTTTTTTTTTTACCTAAATTGTAAAATTATTTTTTTTTCTTTTACTAGACAGTTGTTCTGCATAATACTGCTCAAATAAAGTGAGATATATGTAATATTTAATTCCGTAGTTTAAGTAATTTTAAAAGATTTTTTTCCGTGCAATTATTTACCAATTCATTCACTGTATTCAATAAAAAACAGCAAATTATCAGCTTCTTTATCAATCTTCTTTCCCTGTTCTAGAAAATCCCATGGCTCTCCTCTTTGAGGGACCATCTTTAACAAAATTACTCAAATGCAAAAAAGGTAACCCTACTCCGTACCAAATGGAGATGAAGATAGTGATTGATGATCATTTTCCCCCACGGTGTTGCGTGGGACATAATCCTTTATGCGTGAACAGTGCTTCAACAACGAATATGACCTCTGACAAGGCATTGTCGACTTCTTTACTCAAAAACCAGCGGCTTTTTACAACCGTGGAATTTTAATGTTGCAGTCACGCTGGAAAATGGTTGTTGAAAGTAATGTGAATATGTTATAATTGTTATTTTTTAACTTTTAATAAATGATTAGAAACTGGACAAAACTTTTGACTCAACCTAATATATAAATTATTAATACATTTTGAAGATTTCGCTTTATTATTATTACACACACACACAAATATTAATACAAGTATACTGATTTTGCCAATAAAATTTAACATTTTTTAACATGTCATCTTTTTTTTTTTGATGGATTTTATATAGTTATAATTTGGGATTAATCTATAAAATCCTTATGTTCTATTACTTTAATAAGTTCCTGTGTTAACTGGATTTGAAACATGACGAAAGTGCAGATGAAAGCCCAACTGAAAAAATTTCAAATGCAAGGTGTTCATCTTCTTTTTCACAGTTTTTGGGATTTAATACAATTTGCATTATTTCTGAATCAGTCAGTTGATGAGACACTGGAACATCATTATCAATGATAAAACATTCATTCATTTATTTCTTCTTGAATCAATAATTCATTCTCCAATGCACTTTCAGCATATTCTTTGTTGTGTAACTTCTCTTCTGAAATTTTAATTCCTTCAAAATCATTCATTTCAGAACACTCTTCGAGGAAAAAGGAAGTAGGCATCAGGTTATGCCAAGCATTCATTAAGTGTCTTGATACCTCCTCCAAAGCCCGAGCTATCACCCAAATTGCATTTTTTATGTTGAATTCTTTGAATTCTTTTAGAGACTTACACCCTTATATTATGGATGCATGCAATGAGAGTATTTTGTATTTGCATTTCAAACTATGCAAAACTCCTTGGTCCACAGATTGAATCAAAGAGGTACAATTTGGAAGTAAGTACTTAATAACATTGTTTTCTTTTAATTACAACTGCTGATGGATGGGCTGTGCAGTTATCCAGGAATAAAATAATTTTGCAATCAGATGGGTGTCCCACTGATTCACAATAAGCCAAGGCCGTAGCCAAGATTTTTTTTTTTTTTTTTTTTTTTTGGGGGGGGGGGAATCACATTTCTAATACAAAGTCACCGAATATGATATAATGTACACATGCATACACAAATAAACTAGGGGGGAAAATGTTGCTCCTATGTGTCCATAATTTTTTAACTACTTCATTGTTACTACTATAAATAATTAATTATTTTTAATTTTGTAATGATTCATTAAAAATAATTCTTATTGTATATATTTATAAGAAATTTTGTCCTATACTGCCAAGTTAAAAACTGAGAAAAATCTGGATTGCATGCCACCTGTTGGACCATTTTCACCAAAAAGTAATAGGCACTAATTTATGTCATAGTGTAGCTCCATATAAATTGATATGTAATTTTGTACAGTACAATAATTCCTGAGATACAGTTGAAATCGGGCCTGTCGCCCCCCCCCCCTTCTCCTTGCCTACGGTCTTGCAATGAGCTCGAACTTTAGGCATAAATTGTGACTGGAACCAGTCAACAAATAAATCTTGAGTCACCCATGCTGTTTTACTTGCCCTGTAACTAACTGGCAAAACTTTAATTTTTCTCAGTTTTCAAGGATTTAGACTTTTTCCAACTACAGTAAGTCTTATTTTACATGTGCCAGCTGCATTGGCATAAGCTAACACAATTAATCTTTGCCTTGATTCATTTAGACCACTACTAGTGTTTCAGCGTGGATCGTACTTTCGCTTCACGCTTCCAGCCCCCCCCGACTTGTAGTTGGCTCTTTGCCAAATGAGAGGTGATTTTTTCTCTCTTTGAGAATGTTACTTTTTTAGTTTTAGTTTTCGCGGCCTGTCTTAAACAGGAAGTATATTTTTTTCTCTTGAACATGAAAAGTTATGATTTACATATCTTGATCTTGGCTCCTTTATGGAGAAACAATATTATTACCTGAATAATTACTGAATTAATTTATAATTGTGAATTCTTCTTAAAAATACTGCAAATAGTAATTTTATTTGTGTGTTTAATTCTGCAATAAAGTTAATAAGCTCTCCCAACCTGAGTAAATTCCATGACTGAAATTGAACACGTGAATTACAGACTATAGATTAAGAAGTGTTTTGTGATTATATAATTCTGCATTTTTTCATGGTACGAATTTTTTCATGGCGCAGTATTTTTTCATGGTGCTCGAAACGCGGGATAAGTGAAATCCCGATATTGAAATTACACTTGGATATTTAATTTATTTGGATTACGATTTGAAATCGAAACTGAAAAATAATAATGACTGGAATTCCGGATTCGTTATTGGATAGCTGCCTGGATATTGAACCAGGTAAGCAAAATTTTATTATTATTTATAACATTGATTAGATTTTGAATCATTTGTTAGATTGTTTCTCTTTTACTTGATTATTTGCTCGCTATGAATATTGAGAAATTAAAAGCTAAGCGTTCTACGGAACGCTCTAACGTAACAAAATTAATTAATAAATTAGAGAATTTATTGTTAGATGAGACAGAAAATACAAAATCAGACGAAATGATCGAAATTCAGGAAATGATATATGAAAGAGAAATTGCATTAAAAAAAATTAAATGAAGAAATAGAAAATTTAATAGTAGATATTAAAGAATATGAAAAAGATATCGCGACCAGCGATAAATATGGCGAGCAGATAATTTCTGCCAAATGCAAAATTAAGTTGAGACTAAAAAGATTATGTAATAATAAAGACGAAAGTAATTCAAATTGTTCTGTCAGTGAAACCCAAACAAAAACTGGTTCGGCAGTAAGATTGCCGAAAATGTCTTTACCAAAATTCGGTGGACAAATAGAAAAATGGAACGAATTTTTCGATTGTTTCGAAAATTCAATCCATTTAAATGAAAATCTTACAAAAATTGAAAAATTTACTTACCTGAAAACGCTTTTAACTGACAAAGCGTACAATGTTATTGAAGGGTTTTCACTTACGGAGCAAAATTATGATAATTGCATAGAGATGTTGAAGTCACGTTTTGGGCAAAAGGATATTATTATTAATGCTCACATGAATAAATTACTCAACTTAGAATATGTAAGGAGTTCATCAAATATAACTGCTTTGCGAAAGCTATATGACGCTTGTGAAGTAAATATTCGCAGTTTATCTAATTTAGGGGTGACAAAAGGCCAGTACGGTCATTTACTGAATCCAATTTTATTAAAATTATTGCCAAACGATCTAGTAGTTGAATATTACAGGCAAAGTGATAAAAGGAAGGATGAGTCTGATGTGACAGACTTAATTAATTTTCTTAAAGTAGAACTTGAATCGCGTGAAAAATCACTTAGTATGATTAATTATAAAAATGCTTCGGTAATTGTAAATAAAAATAAAGCCGAAATTAATGACAGAAAATTTTCAAATAAAATGAATTCATTGAATGTAGGTGTAAAAAATATATGCATATTTTGCAAGAATTATGATCATCCTTCTCTTGAATGTACTAATTTAACTGATGTTGAGAAAAGGTTAAAATTAAAGAAGGATGGCAGGTGTTATAAATGCTTTCTAAAATCTCATCTGTCATCACAGTGCAGAGTGAAATCGCAGCCTTGCGAAAAATGTAAAGCAACAGATCATAACAAATTATTTTGTTTTTCAAAAAACTTGAAACCAGAAGTACTAGAGCACTATAGTATCGAATTCACATTTGAAAAATAGTAATCAGGCAGCGTTATTGCAAACATGTTGCGTAATAGCACAATCTAATTCTAGATCAAAAACTGTCAGACTCTTATTGGATTCCGGAAGTGAAAAAAGTTTTATTACTCTAAAGAATTGGCCCACGAATTAAAATTAACCCGTGTAAGAACAGAAAAGCTAGCTGTTTTTGCCTTTGGCTTTGGCATAAATAAAGGTAAAGAAGAGGAATTCGAGGTTTTTAATATTGAACTGCGTAGCAAAATAAATCCTCGTCGGCTCATCCATGTTGAAGTATTAGCTACAGACTTAATAAACGCGACTCCCTTGAAAAGCCCAAGGGGCGAACCAGAAATTGAAAGTTATATTAAAAATAAAAACTGCAAATTGGCAGACAATTCATTAAGTGATTCCAAAATTAATATATTACTAGGAGCGGATTATTTTTGGAAAATACAGAGAGGTATCATTGAAAAAATTAATGATAATTTATATGTTGCTAATACTATTTTCGGATATACTGTAGTGGGGAAATTGAATAATAATAGTACAGAAGTAATTAATTCGCATTTTGTATCTGTAAATAAATTTGACAGTTTTGATTTGCAGCGTTTTTGGGATTTAGAATCACTTGGAATATGTGACAGTAAGAATGATTCTCTGTCACAGAGAGATATAGAAATTATTAATTCTTTTAATGAAAGTTTAAATTTTGTTAAGGGAAGATATGAAATTCAATTTTTGTGGAAGGAAAATAAAAATGAATTAAAATCGAATATAGAAATAGCCAAAAATAGACTTTGGGGTTTGAGAACAAAACTGTCTAAAAATGAATGGCTTAAAAATGAATATGAAAAAATTCTTGAGGAACAAAAGAAAATGGGTATAATAGAGGAGTGTGAATTAAACAAAAAGGAAACTGGTGTATATTATATGCCCCACAGACCGGTGATAAGAACAGATAAGTCCACTACAAAGGTCAGAATAGTGTTTGATGCTTCTTCCAAAGAAAGGGAAGCAAAATCTTTAAATGAATGTTTATTTGCAGGCCCCAATTTAAATCCTAATATTTTGGATATTATTTTGAAATTCCGCCTTCATAAAATTGCCTTTGTTTGTGATATCGAAAAAGCTTTTCTGCAAATACAGGTTGCAGAAAATGATAGAAACTTTTTGAGATTTCTATGGTTTGAGGATATAAATAGTAAAAATCCTCTATTAAAGGTTTTCCGCATGACTCGTGTAACTTTTGGTGTTACAACATCACCCTTTTTGCTCTCAGCTACCATTAAACATCATATAAAAGGATATAAGAACTTGTTTGAGAAAGTCGTTAATATGCTTGATACTTCCTTATATGTTGATGATCTCTTTCATGGCGCTAATTCTGTAAATAAAGCATTTATTTTATCGTCTGGTGCTGTGAAAATACTTAAAGATGCCAATATGACATTAAGAAAATTTAAAAGCAATTCTTACGAATTAAGCAAATTGTGGGAAAAACATGGAATAAACGTTGATGAAGAAATAAATGAGGGAAATATCTCTAAGATATTGGGAATAATGTGGTCAACTAATAATGACACGTTAAGAATAGACTTTCAATCTCTGTTAGAAGGGTTTGATAATGAAATTATCACTAAGAGAATTGTTTTACAAACTGTAGCAAAGGTGTATGACCCTGTAGGGTTTATTTCCCCTTTTATAATAAGAGTTAAATTTCTAATGCAAGAACTATGGGAGCAGGGTGTTGATTGGGATTCTGCTTTACCTGATGCTTTAACACAAAAATTTAAGAAATGGCATAGTGAAATGCAGGATTTAGAAAATTTTGAAGTGCCTAGAAAATATTTCACGAATTTTGAAAAATTAACTCCTGAAGCTATTCAAATTTGTGTTTTCTGCGATGCCAGTTTGAAGGGATATGGTACAGTAGCTTATTTTCGTGATCCTTGTTCCCGTGAAACTTCATTTATTATGTCAAAGACAAGAGTAGCTCCTCTCAAAAAACTTACTTTGCCTCGACTTGAATTGATGGGAGCCTTAACAGCTGCTCGATTAGCTCATTATCTTGGGCAGCTATTCTCAATTCCCGTCAAAAACATACTATGCTTCTGTGATTCCCAAATTACCCTTTATTGGGTCAAAGGAAGTGCTAGTAACTGGAAGCCCTTTGTAGAGAACAGAGTGCGTGAAATTCAACGATTAGTGGCCCCATCTCAGTGGAGATTTTGTCCAGGGGTTAAAAATCCCGGTGATGTGCTATCTCGTGGTTGCACAGCAACTGAATTGTTGAAGAATGAAGAATGGTTAAAGGGACCAATCTGGTTGAAAGAAGAGCACTTACCGACACCACTACCGGAAAATGAAGTCAAAATACCTGAAGAAGAGATTTTGAGAGAACAACGGAAAACTACTGTTTGCTCTTTAACTCATGGCAATAATGAATTTGAATTATTATATAAGTTTTCATCTTGGTCTAAATTAAGACGTGTTACAGCCTGGTGTCTTAGATTTATAAAAAATACTAAATGTCGATCTGTGCGAAATACTGGCTTTTTAACTATACAAGAACTTGATGAGGCAACTAAAATTATTGTGAAGTTGGTTCAAAGACATGAATTTGGAGAGGAAATAAAGACTTTAAAATCTGGAAGAAACCTGAATGCTAGTAACAAACTCCTTTCTTTAAATCCTTTTCTAGACAAAAATGAAATCCTTCGTGTTGGTGGAAGATTAAGACACGCAAACCTATCTGAGAGTCAAAAACACCAAATGATACTTCCTAAAACGCATCACATTACAGATTTAATTATAAAGTACTTTCATGAAAAACATCTTCACAGTGGAACTCAGTTAACAATTTCAGTCCTGCGACAACAATATTGGATAATTAATGCAAGAGACGCTGTGAAAAGAAATCTGCATAGCTGTATGAAGTGTTTTAGAACCACATCGAACTTAGCCTCTCAACTGATGGGTGATCTTCCAGCTGCTCGTGTAGTGCCATCGCGAGTGTTTTCGAAAGTCGGGGTTGATCTTGCAGGCCCCTTTCTCATCAAACCTCGTAAGGGCCGAGGTGTTAGATCTTATAAAAGTTATATTTGTTTATATATCTGTTTTTCCACAAAAGCAATTCATTTGGAAATACTCAGTGATCTCACCTCTGAAACATTCCTCGCATCCTTGAAGAGGTTTGTTGCTCGACGAGGAAAACCTGAAGAATTGTTTTCAGACAGAGGAACGAACTTTGTAGGTGCCGACAACGAAATAAAAAAAATGATGTCCTTGATCTCTTCTGACGAAAAGGTCCACAGATATTTGTCCGAAGAAACAATCAAATGGAATTTCAATCCCCCATCGGCCCCCCATTTTGGAGGACTTTGGGAGGCTGGAATAAAACAGATGAAGGGTCATTTAAAAAGAACTATTGGCGAACAAATATTAACTTATGAACAGTTCCTTACTTTAATTACTCAAATTGAATCGTGCTTGAACTCGAGACCTCTTGTTGCGCTCTCGAATGATCCCAGTGACTTAAATGCTCTAACTCCAGGACATTTTATCATAGGCACTGCCTTGACTTCAATACCAGAACCTGACTATTCTTTAGTTAACCTAACCCCGCTAGAAAGATGGAAACTTCTACAAAAAAATTTTCAAAGTTTCTGGAAGAGATGGTCTTCAGATTACCTATCAGACTTGCAAAGGCGATCAAAACGGTTAATAAATAAACCAAATTTCAAGAAAGACGATTTGGTTCTAATAAAAGACGATAATCAGCCCCCATTGAAGTGGAAACTGGGTCGCATAATCAAATTATTTCCTGGAGCAGATGGCAAGATTCGTGTAGTTCTACTAAAAACTATTTATGGAGAGTTGAAGCGTCCGATCGCCAAACTATCTCCTCTGTCATTTTAAATCTCTGAACTGAACAATTGAACATTAGCTCATTTTTATTTTTCATTTTATTTTATTTTATTTTTTTTTGTGTTCCTGTTTTTAATCCACTTATGTTAATCATCTAGTTACAATGTTTCATTATGTATATTAATCTCTTTTTTTCTTATCTATTTGCAGTTGAAGATAGAACATGAAAACCTGTAACAACACTAATGTTGTTATTGTACTTTTTAGGATATTTTCATGAACCTCCGTTCATGGGGGCGGAGCATGTTTCAGCGTGGATCGTACTTTCGCTTCACGCTTCCAGCCCCCCGACTTGTAGTTGGCTCTTTGCCAAATGAGAGGTGATTTTTTCTCTCTTTGAGAATGTTACTTTTTTAGTTTCAGTTTTCGCGGCCTGTCTTAAACAGGAAGTATATTTTTTTCTCTTGAACATGAAAAGTTATGATTTACATATCTTGATCTTGGCTCCTTTATGGAGAAACAATATTATTACCTGAATAATTACTGAATTAATTTATAATTGTGAATTCTTCTTAAAAATACTGCAAATAGTAATTTTATTTGTGTGTTTAATTCTGCAATAAAGTTAATAAGCTCTCCCAACCTGAGTAAATTCCATGACTGAAATTGAACACGTGAATTACAGACTATCCGCGATTGTAATGAAATGCTCGCCCTCTGGTGGGCTAAGGTGAAATTACAATAAACATGGTTTAATTCGAATTCCATACATCCGCCATTGCTTGCCGATATTTAGTTTCACATATATTTATTGAATAAAAATGAATAAATACGGTAAAAAAGATAACACATACTTTTGTGTGCCACAGTGTAACTCCAAAGGATCAAGAAATCCAGAATTGAGCTTCCATTTATTTCCAAATGACAAATTTAAAATTTCAGTTGCTTCGGCTAATGGAAGTAAAGAATTAATCAGATGATTTGAAATTAATATTTGTTCAACTTCAGTCAAAAATCTACTTCCGATCGAACTTTGAATAAACTGAAGTATTTTTTCCAAAAGCAATCAATTTTCCATAATGTAATGGCGGAGAAATTATAGTACGAATATTAAGTAGAATAACAAAAAGAATACTAATGGAACACACGTGGCAATGTTTACTAACAACTGCAGTGTTCACAAAGCGCCGTCTATCGATCATTACAAACGCGGATAGATTAAGAAGTGTTTTGTGATTATATAATTCTGCATTTTTTCATGGTACGAATTTTTTCATGGCGCAGTATTTTTTCAACTAGGTTGTCCTTCATTTGCAGATGTGCAAGTGTGTTTTGGCATATATTTATAATAAGCAGTTTCATCTGCATTAAATATCTGTTCCAAGTTCCATTACATAATCTGCATAATTTTCTGCGCACTCTGCATCTCCTGCAGCTTTCTCCCTGGAAATTTTTAAAAGTTTTAGGCCATGGCTTTGTTTAAAGCGATTGAACCACCTGTGAGAATAATCAGTTTTTCTCCAATCCCGATTCTTTATGAATTTTTTTGGCTTGGGCCATGATAACATTTCTGTGAAAAGGGAAGTGCTCCATTCTCCTTCGCTTTATCCATTCAATAAGTACTTTATTCACATAATTTTTATCTTAGTACATTATCTTTCTCATATTTAAGAGGCTTAGTTGATCAGTTTTACCATAAAATTTTAAAATATCCTTTTTGTTTCTTCAGATCGTAAATTGTCGATAATCCAATATAAGTGTCACTTATGTGTTTTGCAGTTGCAATTTGAGCTTTCTTTTTAGTGCTAAAAACTACTCATTTTTCTTTTCATATTTTCCAGGCCCTCTGAATGCCGTTTCGACATTTTTTATTTTTTGTGAAACAACCAAATTAATAACAAACTAGTATCGCCCAGTGGTCGAAACTCGACCATTTTTTTTGCAAAGCGAGGCAAAGCAAAGTTATTGCCTTGTCCTATACGGAATGCAATTGCATCACAGCTGCGGCAATTGTTTGCCAATATTCACTCTAACTGAGTCAGCAGAGTTTTACTTAATATAACTATTTCTCTCTGTAGATGTTAGCCTTTCCTGAAATGAGAGAAAATCGCAACGTGAAAACGCCCCTTGTTGTGTGATACAGCCCAGAAGCTAATAGGTACCATGTCAGACCAAGGTCCAACCAAGTATCAAATTCTGTTAAATTAATTCGATTGGTTCATAAAGTACAGTGTTTGAACAAAAAAAAAAAAAAAAAGATATTTTTCAAAAATGGTCGAATTGAGTTCGGGAAATTTCAAAACGTGTAACTTTATCGAAAACCGAAAATCTGAAACATTTCTGAATCTTATATTTTCTACTTATATATGCAGAGGAAAGACTAATATATCCACTTTTTAAAAAATAAAAATAAGTAGTCAATTTCACTAATTTCACTTAATTAAAATGCAAGGAAATCTCAAAACGTGTAAATTCATCGAAAACCGGAAATCAAAAGTTTTTATGTATCTTCTACTTGCTTCTTCTACCCACAAAAGCTAGCAATAAAGACACTTTTTTAAAAAATAAGTAGCCAATTTCAGTTAATTGAAACGTAAAGAAAGCTCAAAACATGTAAATTCAGCAAAAAACGGAAATCCGAATTTTTTCCGTATCGTCTACTTATACATGCAGCAGTTAGTAAAAAATCCATTTTCCTTTTATTTAGTATATTAGTTCAATATTTATTGTTTAAATATCACACTTTGAAATGAAATGTTTATGTTTACATTCGAAACTGGAAGTTTGCCATTTTTTTTTCTGGAGTTTTGTGATTTTAAATTAAAATTTTATCAATTTTACAGAAAAAATAACTCACATGTAGACAGTAACTTATATATAACTATACCCAAATATCGGAATTAAAATCGGCAGATAATTTCCGTTATTTTTTAATAATTTTTTACAAAAAACTCAATGGACAATTAACCTAGAAAATCTTTTACATGGCTCCATGGACAGACAGTGACGTCATCACTTCGCTTGCGTATAGTGACGCTACATTATACAAATTACTGTGTCTATGGTTTTATTTGAGCTTTATGAAATTGCCAGATTTAACAACTTTCTACTTTTAGGTATTTTTTAATGTGAAGGAATACGTGTATAAAAGGGAAAAATGGGGGAAAATGCATAAAAAATAAATGTATTTTTAAATACCTTCTTGACATCGTAAGAAAATAATATTTGTATTCGCACCTTCCGGCTAACCATACCTTTCGAATGATACCATTTTCAACCCTCTACTCCTATAATTAATATGTTAAAAAGGGACAACAAATTTTATGCTTGCCTATTAATATATAGATTAACGATTCTCGTATTTATTTCAGATTTCAGATATACATGCACGTGCATGGATTAAACAAAGTTAATAAACTACACATACATAGCTGTTGCCAATCTCAAAAAGCAACACAGTAAAATATAGTTCAATTTAAATAAATGGTAAATAATAATATAATAATAATAAAGTTTTAGAAAATGTAATTAATAAAAATATTTTTATCTTAGTAATATTTCTTGCTATAGGGCAGTTCCTTGTTTGTAAACAAACATCTCAACTTTTATGAGTGGTTGGCAAAAAGGCTTGGGAAAAGCATAGCGATGGCGGATCACCAATATAGTATCAATGGTGGGCGGGGCGCGGGAAAGTCGAGCGCACTTATTTGCCAACCACCAGACGTCACGAGGAAATGCTCTATTTATGGATTTCAATCTTAATCGTAAAGCTGTTTAGTCATGCAACTTCTGTTCTTTCATAACTCCATGAAATAACCCATACAGTCTATGAAACAAGGCTAAAATACAGACTAGCAGTACCAGACACAGACATTGCACCCCATATCATTTGGCTTGGAGGATGTTTCACAGTTTGAATCGTATATCTCTCATCATATCTTTTTCCCATTGGGCGGTGAACACTTGTAGCACGTGCAGAAAATTGCTGCACACTTGACTCATCTGAAAATAAGACCCTATTCTACTGTTGTACTGTACAATTCTGATATTGTCTGGCGAAAGTCAGTCGTTTCTCTTTCATACTTAGGAGTAATTCAAGGTTTCTTTGCAGGTTTATGGGATGATAAACCAAAATCTTTAACCAAACGTCTTGAAATAGTACTCAAACTGATGTTGGTGTCTTTTGCAGCCAGAGAATGTCTAATCGTATTCCAGAAGGTTCTTGGATCTCGTACGACCATCCTTCTTATAACATGATCATCACGTGCACTCGTTTTTCTTGGGTGACCGCTTCTCTTAAGGTCCACAATTTTTTCCAAAATGTTAAAGTTACTAATAGCTTGATGCACAGCTGTCTTGCTCACATTTACCCTCGAACTTATTTGAAGTTCAGAAAATCCAATTTTATGCAGGGTCAATATTTCTGACCTTTTTGTAACAGTAAGTGAAGGTTTTTTACCCATTACAATAATTACACAATAGCACGTGTCTTCGACAAAATCCAATAAACAACTGGCGATAAACATGGCGACCACCTCCACCTGTATTTATAGCAGTAGAATGCATCTGATTCAATCAGCACATGAGATGACACAATAATATGCACAAATGATGCAATGTGTTAAAATACTGGAAATAGTCTATACTGGTCTTAAACTTTTGAAAATGATCGTAGTATAAGGTGTATTTTTCTTTAGCAATAAAATTTCTTTGTGAAAAAAGAACAAAACTTGCTTTTGGAATGTCCCTCGTGTAAGAAAAGTGTTGTGAGTCAAGTTACATTACAGATGTAGAATTTTTTCTATAAGAAAAGAATAGTAAGATTTGAAAGGGAGAAAAAAATTTAGGGATTTCGTTTTTTCAGAGATGATGCTCAAGCTAGTTCCAGTATGTAATATTAATGAATCTGCTTATGTTTCATCTAATATGAAAAAGTTCACTGGAATAACTTTTGTTTCCATGAAAATTAAGCCCTGGGCCCATTCATACTGTTGTTTAAGGCAGGGCCTGAAATTTTAGCTCAGATTACACTCGCTGAAAAAAAAGTTTTACTCGCCACAAAATAGGGTTGTCATTTTTTTTTAAATTTTTTTTATGCATTTTGGGTTTTTTATTTTTCCTAACTATTTCAAATGCTTTTACAAATATGCCTAAAATTATATATATTAAAAGTGTGTCGTATATCATCATGTCTAATAATCATCTATAATCAGAAATCGTTATAATGCATTGTATTTGAGATTTGTAAAAGATTAAAATATCTATAAATGCAAAGAGTCATTAAAGAAATAAAATGATACTTTTAAAAAAATAAAGAACACGCTTTTATAGAAATGTGAACTAATAAATAATTTAGAGTGAAACAAAAACCATTTTTAAAAAATCTCCCCTGACTGGGATCGAACGTTAGACCTTTAGGTTCGTAGCCCGGAGCTTTACCTCACAGCCACAGCGTTCACGTAGGGAAAGTCTTTTTTTTTACAATATAGGTTTTTTGTTTGCTCTCAGAGCAGTTACAAACATACAGGTGAAGCTAATAAAAGCGTGTTAAAAAAGAAGATGAAGAAGAAGAAAAAAATTGCCAAACAATATCGAGTGAAAATCTTTTTATTATGAAGGATTAAGCTTCATTATTTACCTATTTTTTATTTAACTTTTTACATCGGAAATGTCTTTTTCGTCCACTTTATTTTTATAATCAGACGGAATGTCGATGTGTATAACTTGTTCATTGTTGTCATTTGAAATAGCCATTTCGGAATTACTTTTTCGATAAATTCTTTGCTTACAAGTCATATCAAGCACAAGTCGGCGTTTCAGCAAAAAACTGGAAAAATGTGAACTGTTTTTTTTATTATTATTCAACAAAATAAACATAAGCAGTATCTTTAAAAGGGATCAGGCTCATTTTCATGCGCCAATATCGCATAGGCAAACTTTCACATTTTTCTTCTCTCGGATAGTAGGCAACGGGCAAATAGGCTCTCTGCTCGTCTATTATCACTCTGCTTTAAGAAATCTCAGTGGAAGAAACGAAATTGCCGAAGAGATTAAAAGTTTTATGCATGTACTAATTATTTTTCCTTTTAATTTAATAAAATTAAACATAATTTATACGTCTCATTAATATATTAAAACCAATGTAACACTTAAAAATGAGATAAAAGATACAAAAATTTTAAAACTTTAAAAATACATTTTAATTAAAAAACATTAAAACACAAGACAGACGTTTCGGCTAGAACACTAGCCCTCCTCAGTGTCAAACATACAAACACAACATCAACATTTACAAAAATTCCAAATACATCATATCAAGATTAAATATTCAGGAGGAATAGCTTTAGCCTCGTTCAAGGCAGAATGTTGCATTTTAGTGAAAGCGCCCTCTAGAAAAATACGGGATTCATAAATATTTATATTGGAAGCTAAAATTTTAAAGTTTTCAAAATCTGGTATATGATCACTATTGAGAGAATGGATTACAAGTTTAGATCTTAAATCTCCTATTTTATAAGAGCGTTTATGTTCCTTTAATCTAATTTCACCTGTTCTGCCAGTTTCACCGATATATGTAGAATCACAATTTTTACAAGGAATACTATAGATTACACCAAGACGTTTAAGAGGGGGGACAGCGGGTTTAAAGTTTGAGAAAAAGTTACTAATACGGAGTTGAGGTTTAAAACTAGTAGAAATATTAACTGTTCTAAGTAATTTTGAGATATTTTCAGAGATACCTTTATAATAAGGGATAGTAGTACGATAAGTGGAATTTTTAACTTTAGGATAAACTGATTTAAATGAAAAATAAAACTCTTCTTTATAAATTCTTTTAATAAAACGAGGGGGGTAACCATTATTTTTTAAATCAGAAAAGATTCTGGATAGTTCATTATTTAATAATTCGGGATTACTACAATAATGCTTTGCACGATGTAAAAGAGTACGAATGCGACAGCAAGTTTATGCGTTAAAGGATTAGCTGAATTGAAGTTAAGATATTGACCAGAGAACAAGTTTATGCGTTAAAGGAATAAAACACAAGACAGACGTTTCGGCTAGAACACTAGCCCTCCTCAGTGTCAAACATACAAACACAACATTTACAAAAATTCCAAATACATCATATCAAGATTAACTTGTCTTAACTTCAATTCAGCTAATCCTTTAACGCATAAACTAGAAAGAAAACCCACCTTCTCTGGTCAATATCTTAACTTCAATTCAGCTAATCCTTTAACGCATAAACTTGCTGTCATTCGTACTCTTTTACATCGTGCAAAGCATTATTGTAGTAATCCCGAATTATTAAATAATGAACTATCCAGAATCTTTTCTGATTTAAAAAATAATGGTTACCCCCCTCGTTTTATTAAAAGAATTTATAAAGAAGAGTTTTATTTTTCATTTAAATCAGTTTATCCTAAAGTTAAAAATTCCACTTATCGTACTACTATCCCTTATTATAAAGGTATCTCTGAAAATATCTCAAAATTACTTAGAACAGTTAATATTTCTACTAGTTTTAAACCTCAACTCCGTATTAGTAACTTTTTCTCAAACTTTAAACCCGCTGTACCCCCTCTTAAACGTCTTGGTGTAATCTATAGTATTCCTTGTAAAAATTGTGATTCTACATATATCGGTGAAACTGGCAGAACAGGTGAAATTAGATTAAAGGAACATAAACGCTCTTATAAAATAGGAGATTTAAGATCTAAACTTGTAATCCATTCTCTCAATAGTGATCATATACCAGATTTTGAAAACTTTAAAATTTTAGCTTCCAATATAAATATTTATGAATCCCGTATTTTTCTAGAGGGCGCTTTCACTAAAATGCAACATTCTGCCTTGAACGAGGCTAAAGCTATTCCTCCTGAATATTTAATCTTGATATGATGTATTTGGAATTTTTGTAAATGTTGATGTTGTGTTTGTATGTTTGACACTGAGGAGGGCTAGTGTTCTAGCCGAAACGTCTGTCTTGTGTTTTAATGTTTTTTAATTAAAATGTATTTTTAAAGTTTTAAAATTTTTGTATCTTTTATCTCATTTTTAAGTGTTACATTGGTTTTATTTTTCCTTTCCTATGATGGGGCGATCGTTGGACAGCGCGCACACAGACTCGGCACTCCGAGAAGAGAAAAAAAGAGAGGTTATAAGATGGCAAGATTCTACTATATTTAAATCTATAAAAAGAATGTTTTCTGTCACCGTATCATGTAAGGATTCTGTTTATAACTAGACCAAATTTTTACTCGCCATAGTAAAGATTCCACTCGCCGCTGGCGAGCTGAAATTTCGCACCCTGGTTTAAGGTATTAAGTTATGTTACCAAGATTAATATCTATTTAATAAAAGCTATGCAGATATATGTAAATTTACCATTTACAATTAAAAAAAAAAAAAAAAAAAAAATCTGACCCTTGGGCTACAAGTTGAGTGGGGATTTTTCTCCTTTGTTAATATGTTGAATGCCACGTCAGCCATCGGTGGCTGACACTGTACTTTTCGTTTAGGCCACGTCAACTGGTTGCTGACAGTGTAAAATATGATATAAAACTAAAAAAAAATTACATTATTTTAAGCAACTACTGAAAATTTACTTAATTGTTATTTATTACAGGATTATATCATTAAGGCATTTTAATGGATGTTTTTGAAACACTGTAAACATAAAAATGCATTGTTATACCGCAATTCCAGCACTTATAAGCAGCCCGTGTGGCCTGACGGAGATTTCCTTAAGAATTTGCGTGGCACTCAACATGTTAATACAATAATATAATACATTTACATACAGCACAAATGTATGTAAACGTGCATCAACCTTGGTAATAGCTCTTTATACTCCATTCTGCTGTACGATTAACATTTTTTCCTAAAAATATGTTCTCTTCTAACATATACAAACTAGTATGTTGTGGCCACCACAAGACTTTCTTCTATATTTTCCTATACAAGTTCATTAAGTGCAAATAACTTATTATAATTATCTAACATGATGAATGCAAATTAGTTTCATCTTAGGGAAAACTAACACTAAATATCCAAAGAAAGACAGTTTTATTGTTTATAAATTACATTTAAAAAAATGCTTTTTTATAATGGTTATCTCGCATATGAAATTTCGTACAGTTATGTGCCGTAGAAGTTGTTGCCTTCCCGTTATGGAGGAAAATTTACACTATAGCAGCGTCACCTATTGACCGATAAGCATCCAAATTGAATCAGCATAATGTCTCAACATGACTTTCTTACATATCAAGTTTTATTTGGTGATACTCAGTAAAACATGAGATATAGCCTTCCCTTAAATTGCAGAACTCGCTGTGTAGCAGCGTCACCTGTTGAGAAGTCGACACCAAAAGTTGATTGGCACTAATTTAGGTCAAGGTGCATATACATATAAATTTATATGCAGTTCTGTGCAGTAGTTCCTGAGATACAGCCTTCAGAAATTGCTGTGTAACAGTGCCACCTGTTGAGTAGTTGACGCCAAAAGTTGATAAGTACTAATTTAGGTTAAGGTGCATCTACACATAAATTTATATGCAATTCTGTGCAGTAGTTCCTGAGATATAGCCTTCCCTTAAATTGCGGAAATCGCTGTATAGCAGCGCCACCTGTTTTCCTATAATCATTCAAATCGAATCAGCTTAATGTCTCATAAGGACCTGCTCACATATCAAGTTTTGTTTGATTTTACGCAATAGAAACCGAGATAACGAACCCTTTACATTACGGAAATCACTGTATAACAGCGCCAGCTGTTGAGCAGTTGACACCAAAAATTGATAGACAATAATTTAGATCAAGATGCATCTACATATAAATTTATATACAATTCTGAGCAGTAGCTCTGGCGATACAGTTGCCAGAAAATTTTTGTCACGCATACACACACACAGACATTTTCTAAAAATGACCAAATTGTGTTCTAGACTAGGGGTGGCCGTCCTGCGGGTCGCATGCGGCCCTCCATGTAGTTTCGTGCGGCCCACGAGGAGTCTAACGATACTTAAATTTTGGCAAATTTTGTTAAAAGTTTAAAAATTAATAAATCCTTTCTCACTTTTCGAAGTAAAAATACCTTTCAACGATCATTGTAGCTAAATTACACTGTTGTAATGAAACTGTTATTAGATCCAGTATTTGTTCTTTTTATTATACTTCTTAATGTATAGTCATAAATTTTTCCCGATTATGTTGTTAATTTATGAATGAAAAAAAAAAAAAAAAAAAAATGTATTCTGCTCCGAATCTTCAGCCTGCCCTCTCCCCGAAAAAAGTAGGGGAATGTCTGGTTGCGGACACAGTTTTGATTTTGACTTATACATTTTGATAGAGTAGATATTATGGAAACATATGAATACCAATGGCAACCTAGAACCCTTAGCTAACGTTTGATGAAATAATTCTATTGATTCCGTCAACCAGAAAAAAATTATTACCAATTTTGTGAAGTGGTCATTTTTGGCCAAAAAAAATTTTGTAGCTGGTTGTGGGCACACTTTAAAAATCCACTAAAAATGGGAAAATAATAAGTTAAAGCCACCATAAATACAGAAAACAACAAAATTTATTCATTTTGTAAGGATTCGGTGGCCGAAATAATAACAGAAAATGGCATTTTTCCAATTTTATTCGCCATCTTCTTCGACCTCCAAATCAGAAAATAATCAGAAGCGAATTAGCTTGCAAGTAAAGTAATTCGCATGCTTATTAGCACACTTCATATGCATCTGACGATCACATGCATTGCATTTGATTGAGATGGCTCTTGTTAGGCGTAGTGACAGGTGCTTCAAACAGGTGATACAGAAGTCGACATCGTCAGATTGTTGAGATTACTCCGTGGTTGAGACTCTAATTTTTAGCGCGTTTGGCCGGTAATTTGAAAAGTGGAGTTGTCTTACTTTCTCTAGTCTTCTTCTTGAGGGACTCAGATGCTGCAAGGAAGTCCATATTCTCGAGCAGTTGATTTTATGGATTTCTTATCCACTAACAAGGAAACATTCAAAAGGTGTCATTTTCAAAAAGGATTGAAAAAAATATATGTGATTCTACTCTTACTAAAACACCAGAAAATGAAAAAATTATCGGCTGAAATTAATTACAGCGACCACAAAAAATATCAAAATTAAGCATATTTGGCGATTTTACACTGCTAGGCGATTGATTTTGAGTACTTGGCGGAAAAGTACACGCCAATCTCGGTACTAGCAAACGTATCGCCTAACAGCGCAAAATCGCCAAATATGCTTAATTTTGATAATTTTTTGTGGTCGCTGTAATTAATTTCAGCCGATATTTTTTTCATTTTCTGGGGTTTTATGAAGAGTAGAATCACATATATTTTTTTCAATACTTTTGGAAGATGACACCTTTTGAATGTTTCCTTGTAAGTAATCCTAAATGACACTTTAAAACCCATTTCTTTTGAATTAGTTGACTTTTTCAGTGATGAAATTACTAAAAAAGCCTATAGCATACATAAAAACACTAATAAAATATGTTATTTTGATATAAACGACCATATTTGACAATTTGTAAGTCAAATACATGTTTTAAATGGAAAAAACAACTGTGCCCTTAACCTGGTACATGAAGGTGCCCACAACCGGGAATGGCAGCCATTTTTATAATGGCAAAAAAAGCAATATTTAGTCCACATTTTGGTTGAATTCGATATTGCATCACAAAATATAAGGAATATACTGCATAAATATATCTTGCATTTACATTTTTGAATTAATTCACTTTGATTTCTCGCATTCTGAAAATATTCAAAAATCACTTTTGTGTCGCTTTTTCTCAGATTTTTCTTTTGCGATGCTTGCATTTACTAAGAAAATGCATCTATTAACTTTGGTGTTAGCACAAAAACTGCGTATTGTCACAATACATGTTTGACAGTACTCAAATCTACCATATTTGCTTTTTGTTAAAAGATATGGCGGGGTGCCCATAACAAGAGACATTCCCCTATATACTTTCATTGACATAAAAATTTGTGCATCAAGAAAGAGTTGTCAGAATGCAACGAAATTTTACAAACGTAAGTGCAATGTTGATATAAGTAAACTAGCAGGTTACGCCCGCTTCGCTGGTCACTATTTTTAAATGAATCATTATAATTAAGGAATTCTCAAAATTGCATTAATTTTTATCTTGTGAAAAAAAAAAAAAAAAAAGAAAAAAAAACTCTGATAGGGAAAAATGTCGCACCGGGTCCCCACTGCCTTCGTCAGCGTAGACCCGTGCGCGATGCGCACGCGCGAATGCATATATATGACCGCCCTAATAATTTTACAAATTCGAAAATATCCGCAATCGAATTGAAAGTATCAAAAACCTCTATGCACCAGTTTTGAACGATCTATCTCTATTTTTATTTTTTTGCCCCTCCCCATAATTTTAAAAATTCAAAAATATCCGCAATCGATTTGTAGGTATCGAAAACCTCGATGTACCAATTTTGAATGATCTAACTCTATTTTTTTTTTGCCCCTCTGCCCCCCCCTTCCGGGCCCTTCTAATCACTTTACACTTTCGAAAATATCCCCATTTTATTTGCAGGCCTCTAAAACCTATCTGTACCAATTTTGAATGGCCTAACTGTATTTTTATTTGTTTTGCCCATAGCTCCTCCTTACCGCCCCTCCGAATAATTTTACAAATTCGAAAATATCCGCAATCGATTTGTAAGTATCGAAACCCTCTATATACCAATTTTGAACGATCTAACTGTATTTTTATTTTTTTGCCCCCCCTCTCCCCTCCCCCCTTCTCGCCCCTCCTAATAACTTTACACTTTCGAAAATATCCCTATTCGACTTGCAGGCCTTTAAAACCTGTCTGTACCAATTTTGAACGGCCTAACTGTATTTCTATTTGTTTTTGCCCATAGCCCCCCCTTACCGCCCCACTCCTTCTCGCCCCTCCTAATAATTTTAGAAATTCGAAAATATCCGCAACTGATTTGTAAGTATCGAAAACCTCTATAAACCAATTTTGAACGATCTAACTCTATATTTATTTTTTTGCCCCCCCCTCTCCCCTCCCCCCTCCCCCTTCTCGCCCCTCCTAATAACTTTACACTTTCGAAAATATCCACATTCGACTTGCAGGCCTTTAAAACCTGTCTGTTCCAATTTTGAACGGCCTAACTGTATTTCTATTTGTTTTTGCCCATAGCCCCCCTTACCGCCTCACCCCCCTTCTCGCCCCTCCTAATAATTTTACAAATTCGAAAATATCCGCAATCGATTTGTAAGTATCGAAAACTTCTATAAACTAATTTTGAACGATCTAACTCTATATTTATTTTTTTTGCCCCCCCTGTCCCCTCCCCCCCCCCTTCTCACCCCTCCTAATAACTTTACACTTTCGAAAATATCCACATTCGACTTGCAGGCCTTTAAAACCTGTCTGTTCCAATTTTAAACGGCCTAACTGTATTTCTTTTTGTTTTTGCTCCATAGCCCCCCCCCCTTGCTGCCCCACTTGGGGGCTGAATTTCTAAAATTCCAGAAATTGGTTTTTAGATAGTTGCATTAGCTATATTTTAGAGCAAAAATTTCACGTATATCTATTTTTTGTGTTTGAGATATATAGGATTATGCGAAATCACGTTTTACGCATGTGAAATCACGTTTTGCCCCCCGCCCCGCTTGGGGACCGAATTTCAAAAATTTCAGAAACCGATTTTTAGACATTTGTATTAGCTATATTTTAAAGCAAAAATTTTATGGATATCTGTTTTTTTGTTTGAGATATGAAGGATTTTGTGAAATTACGTTTTGCCCCCCCCTCCCCCCCTTGGGGGGCGAATTTTGTAAAATCGCTTGCGGCGTTGTCTTTCTCGGGTCGTAAACATTAAATGTGCCAAATTTGGTCCCGCTCGGTGAAACGGCCTAAGATTCTATAGCGGACAGACACACACACACACACACACAGACTCTGCTCTTTTATATATATAGATGATTACAAAATCGAAGCGAAATGATTATTTATTACAGGAAAAATTGTGAAAGAATAGAGATTTTAGTACCCTGTTCTGCCACCTCTAGCGTGAATGCACAATGTGATACGGGCAAGCATTGTGACATACAAGTCCCGTATGATGTCCTACGGCATCTCGTTCCACATTTGTTGTAAACGCGCCTCTAATTCGTTCAAACTCGTAAACTGACAAATTTGCCGTCCCAGGTGATCTCAAATATGCTCAACTGGTGACAAATCTGATATCGAGCAGGCCAGGGAAGGGTAGTATTGTGACGGAGGCAATCCTGTGATACCCTTGTTGTGTGTGGCTAAGCATTGTCTTGTTGAAAAATGGCACCTGAGAGTGTTATCAGTGACAACCCCTATGGCTGAAGGATGTTACGACCATACCGCTGATCTGTCATGATGCCGTGAATCAATATTAGGGAAGAACGTGTATTGTATGCAATGTCATCCCATACCAATACCATCACATGAGCTGATGGTGAGGTGTGCAGCTGTAAAGCAAAGGCAGGATTGAGGCTTTTACCATGATGCCTCCACATACGTACATGTTTGTCATCACTCTCCCAAATTGAATCTGGATTTGTCGCTGAAGAAGACCTGATTCTATTCGGTTGTAATCCAACCCCGTCGAGCACAACACCACTCCAAACGGAGGATAGAGGGGTATTATTAACAACATACGTAATCGGTGTCGCGATAGTAAATGCCTTTCAGCCAGGGACATTGCGATGGTACGTACTGACACAGGGACAGATCATATAGGAATAGGTGTTGCATATGTCCGGATATTGGACAATGAGACAGTTGACGCTAAGCGTATGTTTCATATGATATGACTATTTTTTCAATTATTGATCTGTCGAGCATGTCCTGAGCCTAGTCGCCGTGTAAACGACCTCTCTTTTGTCCACTGGTCACAACACCTTCTCACAGTAAAATCAGAACGGCCTAGGTGGCTGGCTACTCACCAAGCTGATCACCAGTATTCCATCACACCGGTGATTCTTCCCCTCTCAGACTCTGACAGTTGTTCGTATTGTCTTCGATAGCAGCGTAACTGCATCTCTATTTAAAAAGTGTCCCTCTGCAACAGATTATACACACCAAGCAAGCTCTGCTTACCTGTTTTATACTCCAAGAAAAACGAAGTTCAAGAGCCCTCTGGTAGCATTACGCAATGTGCAATCACACTGCATTTCTAATCATTTGCATATCTGCCTGGCACAGGTCCAATGGTACAGGTATCCTGCCTGGCACAAAGTTATGTTATGGTCCAATGATTATTTTTTGGTGCGCAAACTGTTATGGCAATGAGTGTACATACACTGCTCGACATTGAAAATGCAACACCAAGAAGGAATGATAATAAGAAGGAATGAAATTTGTTGGACGCATACATTATAGTAGGAAGAACAATTGATTAAAATTTCAGGAAATTTGGAGTAATATGTACTGCGAAAACAGTACATAAACAGCGACCTCTGTGAGCAATGACAGCACTTATCTGCCGAGGCATTGAATCGAACAGCGATTGAATGACATGTACGGGTAGAGCACTTCATGAAGTTTTAACACGATGCCACAATTCATCGATCGAAGTTACTGGTGAGTGGTGGGGGCCAGTCGCTTTTCAACGATTAAACAGTCATTTTCATTGGTGCGAGATCAGGAGAACGCGCTGGCCAGAGCAACAGTCGAACACATTCGGCATCAATGAAGGTTCAGACAATATGGACAACTTGCGATCGTGCATTGTCCTGCTTAAATGTTGCACTTCGAAGGCCTTGAACATAGAGCAGAACTATGGGCCTTAACTCGTCAGAAATGTAATGGATGGTATTCAGAGTGGCGAAAATGAAAACAAGAGGTGACCGGGACGTGTATCCAATGGTACAACATACCATCAATCCAGGTGGTGACTCAGTATGCGGCTACTAAAATTCTGATTACCCTCAAAACTGCATCACTGATATGGGCGCCATTAATGTGTGATCAAAGATAAACCTGGACGCAGGAATGGCGTGAAGTCACTTTTCAGACAAATCACAATCCTGTTTACAGCATCAAGATTGCCTTATCCGTATTTAACGGCATTATGAATAATGCACATTGCCAGCTGGGATTCGATATCATCATACTGTCCATCATTTGCAATGATGTTATGGGTTCCCATTGGATACACGTCTCGATTACTTCATGTTCGTGTTCCTGGCACTCTGATCAGCGGCCATTAAATTTCTGATGAGTTGAAGTCCCGCCCCTCTGCCCTGTATTCGAGGCCTCCGTAGCGCAAAATTTAAGCAAGATAATGCACGACCGCAAGTTGTTTGTATTGTCCGGACCTTCTTTGATACAGAATGTGTTCGACTGTTGCTCTGGCCAGCGCGTTCTCCTGATCTCGCACCAATGAAAATGACTGTTTAATCATTGAAAAGCGACTGGCCCCCACCACTCACCAGTAGCTTCGATCGATGAATTGTGGCATCGTGTTGAAGCTTCATGAAGTACTCTACCCGTACATGTCATCCAATCGCTGTTCGATTCAATGCCTATGCAGATATGTGCTGTTATTGCTCACAGAGGTCGCTGTTTTATGTACTGTTTTCTCAGTACATATTACTCCAAATTTCCTGAAATTTTAATCAATTGTTCTTCCTACTATAATGTATGTGTCCAACAAATTTCATTCCGTTATTATCATTCCTTCTTGGTGTTGCATTTTCAATGTCGAGCAGTGTACATGATTCATACACTTACGAACATATAAACACATACACTAAGCGACAAAAAAAAAAAAAAAAAAAAAAAAAGCCGCACTTGGATATTTTTCTTTTTACCTTCTACAACCGCTCACTTTATTGTTTAAAAAGCAAATTTTCGAACAGATTTTAATATGTTGTCCTCCACATGCACTTTAGCATTGAGTACAGTGTTAAAAACAAAATGCAATTGTTAGGAAAATCGTAATTTTAGAAATTATTTCAAAAATGGTAAGAATAAGACAGTTAACGATGCCACCAAAAGTATTAATTTTTGAATGAAAATAAAAAAAATATTTTAATAAGTGAGATGGCAAAATAATTAAATGTTAACGAAATATTGGTAAAATGGTTTTTAGCAAGATATAAATTTTTTTGGCCATTTGAACTGGAAATTTGGCTTTAGGCGGCCATGTTGCTCATCCAAGCAAGATGACCGTAAGTTAAAAATCCATTGCTTTAAAAATCGGTTTGTATTACATTTAGAACATAAAATGATTCAGAAAAAAAATGTTTAGCAGCATAATTTCTTTAACTACCGTGCAGCAATTATTGAACAAAGCAGGTTTAAATGACAGAAAATTTGAAAAAATTCCATTTTTAGTGAAAAGAATTAGGAAAGCAAGACCTCAGATGGCTAAAAAAATTAAAAAATGATTAGTTAATTATTGGACTGAACTGATTCTCTCTGATGAGTCAAGTTTAACTTATTTTGAGCTAAAGAAAACAAGCAGATCTGGCAACGAAAATATGACCGACTTAATGAAAATAACACTTTTAAAACAGTAACACATTCTCCGTGCATTATAGTACGGAGGTGCATAACTTTTCAAACTTGTAAGGCAAATTTTTAATGCTCTAGGGATCAATCAACTCGAAATAAAACACAGCCTTTATAAAAGTGGTGCCTGACCGACTATTTAGGAGGTATCTTGGACATTTCTGCAAACAGCATTTCAAGATGATAATGCACCTTATTACGAGGTGTCTGTGGTAAGTTTATTCATTTCAAATTGTCAAAATTTCCTATCCATTCCCATGAGAACCTATAATTCTGTAAGTAATCATATCTTTTTTCACTTTAAGTTAAATCCCACAAAAGATATAGTAGAATTTCTTCTTTACCAGACATGGAAATAGTCCTAATCGCTATCCGCTCGAAAATGTTTTTTCTATAAAAATGCGGGGGAGGGGGGAGAGGATTCGAAATTTGCAACCTACAACTCTGCCAGGACAAGAAAAACTAGTTGGCATAGGTGGACTCTGCTCAGTTCCCCATCATATTTATGTTCTCATAAATTTCTAGTGCGAGACATATCATAATCATGTTAAACGAAATGAATTTGACTAAAGCTTGATATTATGACAGAATGAAATCCCCGCCTAATAGGCTATCCACCGTTAACTTTGATATATATATCTTATTCTAATCTATTAATTTATTTTATCAGGGTCAATTCCGTTGTTTAGTTTTCATCCTACTATTTCCAATGCAATAATCCTCAAAATTCCTATTTATATGAAAAATTTACAATTTCGCTATGTTGGTAAAATCGTAAATTAAGAATAATTTACGAAATTTTCCTATTAGAATATTTGTATTCAATCACGTTCAAACAAATATCATAAATGTAATTGTGAAGTTGTCTAATGTATTTATGAGCCTCAAAATGAAAGTTTATGCTCAATTTTACCTTATTCTAGCATGTTAAGTAAATCGTAAATTCCAAATAACTTACGAATTTTTTTTTAATTGGAAAAATCATAGTCTATGATATTCATGCCAGTATCCTAAATAATATTTCGAAAGTGGTTTGACATCTTTACGATGAAAATGTCCCTCAAGATTGACGTTTATGTGAAATTTTGCTCTATGCTGCCATGTTAAGAAATTCGTAAATTTCCAATAACTTGCGAAATTTCCAAAGTAGCATATTTATAGTTACTGATGTTCATTCCGGCATCAAAACTGATATTTTAAAACTAGTCTGACATTTTTACAGTAAAAAGTTTCCATCAAATGCACGTTTAAGTGAATTTTTGTCCTATTCTCCCATGTTAAGAAAATCGTAAATTTCTAATAACTTACGAAGTTTTTAAATTTGAATGTTGCAAATGAATAGGGTTCTTGCCAGTGTCGAAAGTAATATTTTAAAACTGATCTGACCTCTCTGCGATCATTTGTTCGTGAGATATCGTGTTAACAGACTAACAAACTAACGGACTAACACACTAACGCACTGACACACTAACAGACACCCTACAGACAGACACCGTAGAAATTTTGTCATTTTCGGATTCCTCACACCTGAAAACGTGTAGAAAAGTCAAAAAACCGAGGTCGAAAATTTTCACGATTACCTAAGTTCCCCATACCTATAGTATGATGGGGAACTAAAAAATTGTGATATTTGGCACATTGAAATTTCTGAGATTTATAAAACACTGTATAATACTATGCCATTGTGCATTAAAGCAGTAATTCCATATAAAAGTGGAATTAACCCAATACAGAATACATACTTTAATAAAAAATTGCTTACATCTAACAAATAAATAGTTTCATTTCATATATTAAAATATAACTTGTTTATTTCATATAATAAATCATAATAGAATACAAAGTGTACGGTTATTGCATTATGTTTAAAACGAAAGTTCTTATGCAGATTCTTATAAAGTACTTCGTAGAGAGTAATAAAGCGAATTATTACATCGAAAATGTACATATGTATCATTTCATTCCTTTGGTATTATGCAAACAAAACAGTTTTATTTGTTTCAACCCTTAATTTTAAAGTTATTACAAATAAAACAAGTCCTTCCGGCTTATTCGGAAGGGTAGGTTGATTTCTTTTTCCTTATCAAGTAGCCGTCATTTTGTTTCAAAATGGCGGCTACACATTATTAATGCACTTGGTAGAAATAATGATGAAGGCTATGCACATATTATGGAGTTTTAAGCAAATCGGTTCATAAATACATTTTTATGTGAATTTAAAATTTTCAAGTGGCCGGTGCTTGGAAACAAAATGGTGGGTTAAGTTGACAAATATATGAAATGTATTTGGGAGATAAGTCTACTGTACACATATAGTTCGAATTAATTCAAAATCTCAAAAGTCATTGTGTTGAAAAGTTAAATGGCTGCCACTTCGATCAAAATGGCAGAGAAAGTTGCTCATCTAAAATATCGTTGCAAATTTGAAAATAATTTCTTTTTGTAGAAATTCTTTCAAAGAGGCTTAGTAAGTTGATAAAATGTTAGTTTTCTGCATTTCTAGTTTGTTTTAGCATTAAAATAGCCTAATTTTTCTTTAAAAACGCATTAAAAATATCCAGTAACGCAGGTAATGGATTTGGCGCCAAATTTGGCGAATTTTCCCCTATGGCGACTTTTTTGGCGACTTTTGGCGAGAAAATACTTATTATCGATAGACCAAAGATGGACGCAATAACGTGATTGGTTCACGAGTTCCAGAATTTTCTAGATTTTTGTTGTTTCAATGATAAATCCATTTTTCAACTTTGATTTGAATTGATTGAGTATTTCTAAAGTTACCGTGATAACAAATGTTCAAGTAGCCGCCAGTTGGAAACAGTACAGTGTAACAAGTTGCCCAGTAGACATATCCAAGATATTTGATGCATAGGTTCACTGTTCAACTGTGGTTTAAATCAGTGCCGTGTTTCAAAAGTTAATTTTATGACAAATTTTCAAGTGGCAGTCTAAGTGATTGCAACTTAGAAACAAAATGGCAAAACAACTTGCCCAGCGAAATCATCCAGTATACTTGTTGTGATGTTAAAAACATCACTTCTTTCTAAATTTTAAAATAAGATCGTTTTTCTGCACTTAAATGCATTGTATCTCTTAGCTGGCTCAACTCACCCTGTAGTGTTTGCTTTACTGCAATTCACACACAGGAGAAAATTTGGTTCTTCTTTCCTAGTGGTGATGTCATCTCACACCATTCTGAGAACCAATAGGGTGATGGTTCTGACCCCACCTTCTGTTATCCCGGCAATTTTAAATTCAGTTGTGTTTGAGCAGTACTCCAGATAGCAGCATGGGTAAGAAATGTTTGTTTAAGTCTGTTTTTAAAGGGACTATAACCATTTTATCATTTGGAGAGAGAGTGCCTACTTAATAACAATAAAATGTTTATTATCAGCTTATATTGCTACAGATTTAAAATAAAAAAGAACCCCATCTATTTTATGTCTTGCTTAATATTGGATTCACTAGTGTTGATTTGTAAATAAAGAATAAAATTTTGATGCAACAGTATGACTTATTTTGTGCTGCATTTTTCCTCTTTATAGCATTCTAGCAATCAAGTGAATTTATTCCTCTTTTATCTTATGTAAATAAAAATAATTTGATATATATTTGACTTAAAGACCAAAAGAACAAAAAGGGTTTAGCAGTCACAATGTAATGTTACCACATGTACGCCATGAGGTTTTTGATCCTCACTAAGTAACTTCTGTTGCTAATTAAAATTAAAAATATGTATAAAATAAATTAAAAATATAAAAATATGAAAGTAAATGAATAATTTACACCACTTTATATTTTTCGTGATGGCATATTTTGAAGTGGTCCCGCTAACATAAGATATCTGCCACTTTATTAAAAATGGCGGATATAGTTTACTAATAAACTTCATTGAGATCCTTATGTGGTCTACATTTACATCAAAATTCGAACAATTTCGGAATACGCTTTTTACAATTTAAATTTGAAATTTTCAAGTGGTCTCCACTTGAAAACGAAATGATGGAGCAACTTGGTTAACAAACTCATCTAAGATATTTCTAAGATAAGTTAAGACACTGTTCAAATTTGGTTCCATTTGGAGTATTATTTCGGAAGTTATCATGGTTTTAAATTTTCAAGTGGTAGCCTGATTTCAAGTGGTCCCGCTTAACTTAAGATATCCGCCACTTTATTAAAAATGGCGGATAACGTTCATTAATAAAGTTATTTGAGACACTTGTATAATCTATGTATGCATCAAAATTTTAAAAAAATTCGGAATATGCTTTTTACAATTTGAATTTGAAATTTTCAAGTGGTCTCCACTTGAAAACAAAATGGCGGAGCAACTTGGTTAACAAATTCATCTAAGTTATTTATAAGATAAGTTAAGACACTATCCAAATTTGGTTCGATTTGGACTATTATTTCAGAAGTTATTGTGATTTTAAATTTTCAAGTAGTAGAGTGATTTCAAGTGGCCCCGCTTAACTTAAGATATATAGCACTTTTTTAAAAATGACGGATAAATTTCAATAATAAACTTCATTGAGACCCTTATGTGGTCTACATTTACATCAAATTTCAACCAAATTCGGAATACGCTTTTTACAATTTGAATTTGAAATTTTCAAGTGGTCCCCACTTGAAAACAAAATGGCGGAGAAACTTGGTTAATAAACTCATCTAAGATATTTATAAGATAAGTTAAGACACTGTCTAAATTTGGTTCGATTTGGAGTATTATTTCGGAAGTTATAGTGATTTTAAATTTTCAAGTGGTAGCCTGATTTCAAGTGGTCCCACTTAACTTAAAATATCTGCCACTTTATTAAAAATGGCGGATAAACTTCATTAATAAACTCACGGAGTAAAAAGACAAACCTCATTGAGATCCTTATGTGGCCTGTATTTACAACAAAATTCAAGCAAATCTTGCTTTAAATATGCTTTTTACAATGTCGGTTTGAAATTTTCAAGTGGCTGCCACTTGAAAACGAAAAGTCGAAGCAACTTGGTTAACGAACTCATCCAAGATATTTATAAGATCAGTTCACTGTCCAAATTTGGTTCCATTTCGAGTATTATTTCGGGAGTTATCGTGATGACAAAATTTTCATTATAGATAGATAGATAGATAGATAGATAGATAGATAAACAATAGGTCGATTTCTAAAGAAATCAACCTAAAAGGTATAATACAATTTTTTTTATTAAAATCACACAATCAACTGTGGAAGAAAATCATATTTATTGAAATTTTATTTTTCCGACTGAGTGAAAATAATGCCTTGACCGGGAGTCGAACCCCGGATCTTTGACTTACAAGGTCAAGGCTCTACCAGTTGAGCTATCCAGGCCGACAAACCGGTCGGCATTACTCACTCAGACAACCTTTTGGCAGAAACATCTGGTCTATCATATAGATAGCTCGACAGAAATAAGCCGCAGGTAAAGGGAAACACCATTAAACAATGGGAGAAAGAAATGCAATTTTTTTATTAAAATCACACAATCAACTGTGGAAGAAAATCATATTTTTTGAAATTTTATTTTTCCGACTGAGTGAAAATAATGCCTTGACCGGGAGTCGAACCCCGGATCTTTGACTTACAAGGTCAAGGCTCTACCAGTTGAGCTATCCAGGCCGACAAACCGGTCGGCATTACTCACTCAGACAACCTTTTGGCAGAAACATCTGGTCTATCATATAGATAGCTCGACAGAAATAAGCCGCAGGTAAAGGGAAACACCATTAAACAATGGGAGAAAGAAATGCAATTTTTTTATTAAAATCACACAATCAACTGTGGAAGAAAATCATATTTTTTGAAATTTTATTTTTCCGACTGAGTGAAAATAATGCCTTGACCGGGAGTCGAACCCCGGATCTTTGACTTACAAGGTCAAGGCTCTACCAGTTGAGCTATCCAGGCCGACAAACCGGTCGGCATTACTCACTCAGACAACCTTTTGGCAGAAACATCTGGTCTATCATATAGATAGCTCGACAGAAATAAGCCGCAGGTAAAGGGAAACACCATTAAACAATGGGAGAAAGAAATGCAATTTTTTTATTAAAATCACACAATCAACTGTGGAAGAAAATCATATTTTTTGAAATTTTATTTTTCCGACTGAGTGAAAATAATGCCTTGACCGGGAGTCGAACCCCGGATCTTTGACTTACAAGGTCAAGGCTCTACCAGTTGAGCTATCCAGGCCGACAAACCGGTCGGCATTACTCACTCAGACAACCTTTTGGCAGAAACATCTGGTCTATCATATAGATAGCTCGACAGAAATAAGCCGCAGGTAAAGGGAAACACCATTAAACAATGGGAGAAAGAAATGCAATTTTTTTATTAAAATCACACAATCAACTGTGGAAGAAAATCATATTTTTTGAAATTTTATTTTTCCGACTGAGTGAAAATAATGCCTTGACCGGGAGTCGAACCCCGGATCTTTGACTTACAAGGTCAAGGCTCTACCAGTTGAGCTATCCAGGCCGACAAACCGGTCGGCATTACTCACTCAGACAACCTTTTGGCAGAAACATCTGGTCTATCATATAGATAGCTCGACAGAAATAAGCCGCAGGTAAAGGGAAACACCATTAAACAATGGGAGAAAGAAATGCAATTTTTTTATTAAAATCACACAATCAACTGTGGAAGAAAATCATATTTATTGAAATTTTATTTTTCCGACTGAGTGAAAATAATGCCTTGACCGGGAGTCGAACCCCGGATCTTTGACTTACAAGGTCAAGGCTCTACCAGTTGAGCTATCCAGGCCGACAAACCGGTCGGCATTACTCACTCAGACAACCTTTTGGCAGAAACATCTGGTCTATCATATAGATAGCTCGACAGAAATAAGCCGCAGGTAAAGGGAAACACCATTAAACAATGGGAGAAAGAAATGCAATTTTTTTATTAAAATCACACAATCAACTGTGGAAGAAAATCATATTTTTTGAAATTTTATTTTTCCGACTGAGTGAAAATAATGCCTTGACCGGGAGTCGAACCCCGGATCTTTGACTTACAAGGTCAAGGCTCTACCAGTTGAGCTATCCAGGCCGACAAACCGGTCGGCATTACTCACTCAGACAACCTTTTGGCAGAAACATCTGGTCTATCATATAGATAGCTCGACAGAAATAAGCCGCAGGTAAAGGGAAACACCATTAAACAATGGGAGAAAGAAATGCAATTTTTTTATTAAAATCACACAATCAACTGTGGAAGAAAATCATATTTATTGAAATTTTATTTTTCCGACAGAGTGAAAATAATGCCTTGACCGGGAGTCGAACCCCGGATCTTTGACTTACAAGGTCAAGGCTCTACCAGTTGAGCTATCCAGGCCGACAAACCGGTCGGCATTACTCACTCAGACAACCTTTTGGCAGAAACATCTGGTCTATCATATAGATAGCTCGACAGAAATAAGCCGCAGGTAAAGGGAAACACCATTAAACAATGGGAGAAAGAAATGCAATTTTTTTATTAAAATCACACAATCAACTGTGGAAGAAAATCATATTTATTGAAATTTTATTTTTCCGACTGAGTGAAAATAATGCCTTGACCGGGAGTCGAACCCCGGATCTTTGACTTACAAGGTCAAGGCTCTACCAGTTGAGCTATCCAGGCCGACAAACCGGTCGGCATTACTCACTCAGACAACCTTTTGGCAGAAACATCTGGTCTATCATATAGATAGCTCGACAGAAATAAGCCGCAGGTAAAGGGAAACACCATTAAACAATGGGAGAAAGAAATGCAATTTTTTTATTAAAATCACACAATCAACTGTGGAAGAAAATCATATTTATTGAAATTTTATTTTTCCGACTGAGTGAAAATAATACCTGGACCGGGAGTGGAACCCCGGACCTTTGACTTACAAGGTCAAGGCTCTTAAAAAGGTATAAGTCATTTTTTTCTGCAGTGCGGCATTTTTTTTTTTTTTTTTTTTTTTTTTTTTTTGTCGCTTAGTGTATACATATATACTCGTACATACGGTGCGGCCCGCCTGAATAAAAAAGATTTCCAGTGTGGCCCACCTAGTGTTTTGGGTTGGACAGGCCTGTTCTATATCTCTCAAAACGTGTAAATCCGTCGAAAAATTTTACGAATCCAGTACTTTCTTCTATTGAATATAGAAGAAAGTAAAAATAATTTTTTGATTACTTTGTGTTGCACATAAGAAAAAAATCTTTCATTCATCTAATGCATAAAATTTCTTGGCTGTCTCAAGTAAACTTATTTCTCTTTTAAAATTATTTTCTTTAGTAAATGCTAGTTGATTTAAAGCATTGACTTATATTTCACAAAGTGTCCACTTCTGACTAAAAGAAATATTTAATTCTAGCCACTAGTTAGTTCGCGAACATTGAAAAATCTGACCGTATTAAAGTCCGGCTCGGTGGCGCCTGCGGCGCATTCTTCCCGTTTCAGGACTTATAACAGCTTATTCGCTTATTGTTCAAGTGCCTTTATTGAGAATTCTAACTATAGCAAATTCCCGCTTAGTAGCGCCTGCGGCGCCGCATTCCCTTTTCATGATATATACAGCCTATTCGCTCACCGTGCAAGCGATCCTTGAAAAATTCAGGCTCGGTGTAGAAATAGCTGTGTAATTTTTCATGTCTACATTTTGTATGGGTTGTGTACTGGGCACGTCAAAATTCTTATCATTACAGCATATGGAGTGGATTTCGTTTAAACGTGTTTTGACATCATTATTGAAGAAAATGAAATTAGTGTGTATTACTGAGATGCTTAAACTTAGGTTTTCGGCAGAAAACATGTGCTCTTAGGCTTCTTAATTACAGAACCATACAAAAGTGTTCTGACATTGTAACGTAATCAGCCAAATTATGTCAAATTTCGAACAATTATTCACGAAAAAAGTAGAATAAACTGAATAGTTTTTACTGGTGTGTACAATGTTTATGGTTCGTTTACAGAGACGCACAAAAGAATTTCGTGACATTAGAGCCTATGAACAAATTTTTATTTAAGCGTACTTTAATGCGTTTATGCTGCTTTCAACATAATGGAATTAACATACATTATAAATATGCTTAAAAGCATGTTTACTCTAGAAAAAGGATATGTATAGACTAAATAATTTATTTACGGGACCACACAAAAGAATTCCGATGTCGTACTGCAACTGCAATCATCCAAATGATGTCAAATTAGGTTGAAATATTAATGAGTTATAATTAATTAAGTAGATTTATACTTTTTAGTGTATATAAATACTGCGGCTCCTTTTCTGGGATACATAAAAGAATTTCGTGCTATTACTGTCTATTGTCGATATTTCTTAAGTGTATTTTAACATGCTTACTCCTCGTTAGATATGATGAAATTTTATTAGAATTTTAAAAGAATATTTTTCAGTGAAGATGTAGGGGCATAGAATTAGCAATTCATTCACACAAAATAATTCTGATATGTTATGTAATCATTTTGCATGAAATTCGGTACATGTATTTATGAGTTACAGGGAATTAATACAAGACAATCAATTATCAGAAATATATATATACAAATAGTTATAGAAAAAGGGATACAGTGAGGGGTTGAGGGGGGTGGCAGCACCCCTCAGAACTGTTTCTGTTTATATAGCAAATCAATAGAATGAATATATATTGTATATATATATATATATTATATAATAAAAAAAAAATATCTGTTGAATAATGCGTGATGCAAATAGGACGTTGAGGCTTCTGATCTGTAGATCCACTAGTTGCCGAAACATCAGTGGAGGCCCTATGTTGAGACTCAAAACGATTTTCGATTCCGTGTGTGTGTGTATGTGTGATGTGTGTGTGTTTATTTGTTTGTTTGTCTGTCTCTCTGGCGATAAATGCCGCAAATATCACGCTATTGACTTGAAATTTGGTATACATGATCATGAGCCCCACAGTGTCAGCTGTATAGTTTTGGGTATGCATTCCATTTGTAGTTCGTGTACAGGGACACGCCAAAGTTTTTCTTATCATTACGGCCTATGGGAAGAATTCGTATGTCCGCGATAGCGGCCGCAAAAATCACGCTTTTTGCTTGCAATTTGGTACACATATTCATGAGCCCGACGGAGTTAGCTGTATAGTTTTAGGTGTGCATTCCATTTGTAGTTCGTGTACAGGCACATGCCAAAGTTTTTCCTATCGTAATGATGTAGCCTATGTGAAGAATTTGTATATACCAAGATAGCCATCGCAAAAATCAAGCTATTGACTTGCAATTTTCGCCGAAACGTTGTGGAGGCCCTCTGTTGAGACTCAAAAAGATTTCTGGTTCCGTCTGTCTGTCGCGCGATAGAGGCCGCAAAAATCACGCTAGTAACTTGAAATTTGGTACACATGTTCATGAGCCCCACGAAATAAGCTGTATAGTTTTGTGTGCATTCAATTTGTAGTTTGTGTACAGGAGCATGCCAAAGTTTTTCTTATCGTTATACGGGAAACATTCTATGGGAAACATTTGTGTGTACCGCGATAACCACGACAAAAATCATGCTATTGACTTGCAATTTGGATCACATATTTATGAACTACACAGAATTTTAGCTGTATAGTTTTGGGTGTGTATTCCATTTGTAGTTCGTGTACAGGGACACACCAAATTGTTTCTTATCATTACGGCCTATGGGCAGAATTTGTAAGTACCGCAATAGCGGACACAAAAATCCTCCGATTGACTTGCGAATTGGCACACACATTCAGGCTCTTTTTAGAAATAGCTGTGTAATTTTTTATGAATTGTGTACAGGGACACGTCAAAATTCTTATCATTACGGCATATGGGGTGAATTTCGTTTAAACGCATTTTAACATCATTACTTTGCTATCAACAAAATGAAATTAGCGTACATTACTGAGATGCTGAAACTTATGTTTTCTGCAGAAAATATATGCCCTTAAGCTTCCTAATTAAAGGACCATACAAAAGTGTTCTGATAATGTAACGTAATCAGCCAAATTATGTCAAATTTATGATTATTCATGAAAAGCGTAGAATAAGCTGAATAGTTTTTACTGGTGTATACAATATTAATGATTCCTTTACGGAGACACACAAAAGAATTTCGTGACATTAGGGCCTATGAAATTTTTTTTATTTAAGGCACTTTAACGCGTTTATGCTGCATTCAACGTAATGGAATTAACATACATTATAATGATGGTTAAAAGCATGTTTTCTCTAGAAAAAGGATATGTATAGACTAAATAATCGATTTACGGGACCCCACAAATAATTCTTATGACATAGTGTAATTATCCAAATGATGTCAAATTAGGTTGAAATATTAATGAATTATAATTAATTAAATAGGTGTATTCTTTTTAGTGTATATAATTTCTGAGGCTGCTTTTCTGGGATACCCAAAAGAATTTCACACTATCACGGTCTATAGTCGGTATTTCTTAAAAGTGTATTTTAACATGCTTACACCTCGTTAAATATAATGAAATTTTATTATAATTTTAAAAGAACGTTTTTCTGTGGAGAAGTGTGGGCATTGTATTGGTAATTCATTTACAGGGTTGCACAAAATAATTCCAATATATCGTGTAATCATTTTGCATGAAATTTGGTACAAGCATTTATGAATTACAGTGAATTAATAAAAGACAATCAGTAATTAGGAATGCATACATATACAGATAGTTATAGAAAGAGAGATACAGCGGGGGGTGGAGGCGCCCCTCAAAAACGTTTCTGTTTCTGTTGTAAATCAATCGTATCAATATAATATTATATAATAAGGAATAAAAACTTGTATGATGTGGCCACCAAATGACTTTCTACTATATAATTTTACACAAAAATCATTGGATACAAATTATTTTTTAAATTATATTCCATTATAATAGCAGACGATTTTTATCTGACAGAATTATATCGCTAAATGCCTAAAGAAAGTCAATTTTTTGCTAATATCAAAAGGAAAACGATTTTTTTTTTTTTTTCGGGTTAAATGAAAAAATATATATATATATATGTGTGTGTGTGTGTGTGTATATAACTTTGTTTTAAATTATCACAGATCAACCATTCATTTTAAAGGTATTGACGAGATCTTTCG
The DNA here is from genome assembly GCA_963930645.1 of Salticus scenicus. NCBI lineage: Eukaryota > Metazoa > Arthropoda > Arachnida > Araneae > Salticidae > Salticus > Salticus scenicus. The sequence goes on from OZ005652.1 coordinate 162,992,407, forward strand.
AAAGACACCCATATTGAAAATTTACTCCCCCCGGGGTTGTACTTCCCCCCGGGGGGGGGGGGGGGAAGCGTGCTCCCACGTGCACAATTTTTTTCCCTAGTTAACTACTACTATTATAAATAATTCATATTAATTTTACAATCACACGTTTAAAATAACTCTCATTATGTACATTTATACGAAATTTTGTCCTATACAGTCATGTTAAAAATTTAGAAAAATGCGATCACAACGCCAGCTGTAGAGCAATTGTTCCACAAATCTAATCAGCACCAGTTTATATAAGGGTTAAAAAAAATACCAAGTTTGGTTATATTTCGTTCATTGGTTCGTGAGTCACAGCGTCCACAAAATTTCTGATACACACAGACAGACAGACATTTTCTAAAAACAGTCAACTCGTGTACAGGACATCCCAAAACGTGTAAATCCATCGAAAACTGGAGTTTGAAAATTTTCACGAATCCAATACTTTCTCTATATATACATATAGAAGAAAGTAAAAAATGATCTGTTGAGTAATGCGTGATACAAATAGGCGTTGACGCTCCTGATCTGCAGATTCACTGATATGTATTTGTTTTAAGTATCACTAAGTTACATTGTACCAAAGTATATTTTCTAATTTTTTAAGCAATTCTCATTTTACAAAAATTAACTTGTATGCATTTCTAGGTCTTTAATAATAAAAATCTTTAATTTTTTTTTTCTCTACGACTTTAAACTATTCGAGTATGCGAGATGTTTGTAGCTTCAGTGCAATCCAATACTATTTGCATAACAATGTGGAATATCATATGTTAAGAAAATCTTAAATTTTGGCTAAGTTGCAAAGATCAGTGAAAGTATTTTAAGATTACTTTGCTAAAATTGACTGAGTATTATAATATTTTTCAGTTATTAAACGAAAAATTGTGTAAAATTTACTAAGTGTTTCACTAAAATTTTTTGTCAAGAAATACTAAATTCACTAAGTCACATATGCGTATACATACACACATGCTTGTAATTATAATCATTATGAAATGTTATTAAATATTTTTTACAATCTAAAATTAACAATGCATCCTCTGATGTTTTTCTAATTCATACTTGTGTTTAAAAGTATCTTTACAAATAATACATAGATATTCAGGTAAGACTTTTTGATGAAATAGTCTCTTATGTTTAAATAAATCACACTTGCGATTGAAATTTTCAATACAATATTCACATTCGTACCTTGTGGAAATTTTTCTGTGGGTTTCTATATGTCTTTTTAAACGGTGTAAAGTAACAAATCCTTTCTCACACACGTAACAAATGTTAGGTTTTATATCATTGTGAATCTTCACATGTCAAGTAAGATAGGATTTTTTTAAAAATGTCTTATTACAAGTTGGACAAATAAAAAGTTTGGATAACTTCTCATCCTCAAAACTTGATGAAGGGGGTTGTTGAACAGAAACGTTAGTCTCCTCAGACGGTAAAGTATTATCCATTTTGAACTTCAGTTTAGTAAAGTATAAAAAAACACTCTAAAAGTAAGACTTTAAAAATGTGTAAAAACTATTAAGTGTGAGAACTTAGACAACACAAGGACGTGAAGAGATTATAACTAATTCAAATTTTTTCTTCGTTCATCAGTTTTACGTAGAATTAACGCCAAATTCTCTTATTTTATGCCAAATTTTTATAACTATCGCCAATATTAGTGGAAATTTAGCCAAATTCTCATACCTTGCTATAATACTGGAATCTTGTGGAAAATTCTAGTTTATCAACATGTCCCAACAGATAATTTTTACACTTTCACCCTGTATTTTTATGTATGAAGCATCTATGTTAAACTTTTTAGGGTAAAAAATATTTTAAGATCTATGTTTTTAACAGTTGATTATAGATTTGTCGAAACATATGGTTTAGTATTTTCAAAGAAGATAGGTTGTTAATACTTAAAGTTTCACGTTCATGATTTCGTCATACATCTGCAGCTTCTGAATTTGATAAGTGTTAGATTTTATCTCACATTTACAATAAGAAAAAAAAGTTAATTTTTCTGAGATAGTATTTGTATTAAAATAAATTGTGTAAAAATTTTTCATTTACAAATATTTCGTTTATAAGCATATGTGTGAAAAACTTCAAACTAAATGACTTTAAAAAACTTAGAAATATATTACTTTGTAAAATAAGATGTGTTATTAACACCAAAATTGTTGACTCCGTGATTTTTTTCAAATGCCTACAGCCTCTTAAGCTAGTAACTTTGTGATTTTATCATACATTTTCAATCTCTTTATTGTAAAAAAAGGTTTCTTATATTTTTATTCTAAAATAAGTTATCTTAATTTCTAAAAACTTTGTAAAATTTTTAAAGTATACATATATTTGTAATCTTCAATACTTGTTTAAAATATTTTTTAAGAATGCTTAAATACACTTTAGAAAACCTAAGTATACATCTGTGAACATGAATGTATTTATAAAACATATTAATATTTTTTTAACTCTGGATTTTTTCAAAGTTAGCTTTCATTATTTACAAACTTGCTATCTGTAAAGAAAATTGAGTGAAAGGTAGCATATGAGGTGGGGTTTTTCACTATGTTAAAGTGGTAGGAAGTAGTGAAAAGTAGTAAAAAATGTAGTTCGGAAGTCTTTATTTGACACACATCGTTGAATAATTCTTAGGAAATATACCTTAAAATAACTAATGTTGGCAGGGGTGGCGCCAGCTAGAGGGCCGGGGGGCACAGGCCCCCCCGTCGGGGAGTCCGTGACCCCCCATCGGGGCATACTCCTAAAATCTGTCGGGGAAAAAAAATACAAAATTTTCAGTTTTTCTCCTTTTAGCAGCATTTTTCTTTCCTTTTACAAACTTGGAGCATTCCAGTTTTTGCATTCTATATTCAATAGAAGAAAGTATTGGATTCCTAAAAATTTTCAGCTTCCGGTTTTCCATGAATATGAGAGGTCCAAACACATTTTGACCATGATATTTTTAGAAAATGTCTGTCCGTCTATGTGTGACAAAAATTTTGTTCTAACTGTATCTCAAGAACTACTGCACAGAACTACATATAAATTTGTATGTAGTTGCATCATGACATAAATTAGTGTCTATTAACTTTTTGTCCAAATCGCCTTATAGGTGGCGCTGCTGTACTGCAATTTCTTTCATTTAATGAAAGGCTATATCTCAGGTTCTATTTTGCTTAATGGAACAAAACTTGATATGTGAGAGCGCCATTATGAAACATCAGGTTGATTTAATTTAAGTGCATATTGGCCGATAAGTTGCGCTGCTTTGCTGCTATTTTCCCCGAGAAGATGAAGGCTATATCTCAGTTTCTATTCTATATTATTGCAAATAACTTTGTATATGATAGGGCCATTATGAAACATTATGTGGAATCAGTTTCAGTGCACATAGCCAGATATGTGACCCTCCTTTGCTTCAATTTTTTCTGTGAATGGGAAGGCTATAGATCAGATTCTATCGTATATAATTACATAAAACTTGGTATATGGGAGGGTCATTTTAAAACAATGCACTGAATCAATTTAGGTGCATATGAGCTGATAGGTGGCGCTGCTGTTCTGTAATTACTCCGGAAATAGGAAGACAACATCTATTGAAAGGCCACCTATCTGAAGATCCAATTTTCTGCCGCACGATAGGTGGCTCCCTTAGGGAAATTCGACTATATATATATATACCTGTGATCAACGGATACGAAGATTATTTTTTTCTTAAGAATTTTCCGTCAGGCACTCTGCACATATTTTTTTCTGTAGAAAGAAAATATTATACACCCAGAGAATGGCACGATGACCTCCAAAACCACGAGGAGTACTAACAAATGGAATGGTACAAATATTAACAGTAATATTATTTACAATATTGCAGTTATTTTTATAAATATACATATAATAAACTCTCTCTTTATAGTGCCCCCCTGTCGGGGAGGTAGTGTCCCCCCGTCGGGGAATTTCTGGTGCCACTACTGAATGTTGGGTTTTATTTAACAAATTATGTAGGAACTTTTGTTTTTCAATTTATTGAATATAATGAAAAAAAAAAAAAAATGAGGTAGGTGACACATGAGTTAAAATTTTACGATACAAAGTTGTAATTTGCTAATTTGCACTAAAGTACAACCTAATTCTTGATCAGTAAATTCTTCAAAATTTTCTATCATTTTGTTGAAGGCATTTTCAATATCATTATTCGAATCATTTGATAAAAATGTAGAAAAGGTTTTTGATTGCAAATGATAAGAAATAAATTCTTCTTTACCTTCCATAGAACGTTTAAGGGTGAATTTAACAACTATAAACCATTTCATTCCTTTTTTATCGCTTAATTGAAAGTTCAATACGGTTAAAATGTTAGTTCTTAAATTATTAAAAAATGATAACAAATCCATATCATTATTTTTATTGTCAAAGATAGTGGATGTATGTACAATAACAGCACTTCGTCTTTTAAAAAACTTAGTTTTCTCCTTAAGTGGATCTTGGGAAGAATTTTCTACAGTCTTTGGTGTTGACTGGTGCCTGACTGAAGTACGTAAATGACAATACAAATATATTTTACTATTGAATACTTACATGATTCACATAAATGTTGGGGTGAAGGTTTCCGATGATTTTTTCTTATGTGTTTCAGTAATTAATATTTCCATCTGAAGATTTCATTACATACGTCACAAACATGCTTAGATAAAGTCTTTTTATGACTTTTTCTAACATGAATCGATAAATCATACTTGCGATTAAAACTTTCACTGCATTGTTCACATTCATATTCTGTAAGAGTCTTTTCATGAATTTTTAAATGTCTTTTCAAATCGTCTGAACGTTGAAATGCTTTCTAATATACATTACAAATAAAAGATTTTACATCCATGTGAACTCTCAAACGTCAAATTAAATTAGACTTTTTAGAAAAAGTCCTATTACAAGTTGAACATATCGGGAGTTTGGGCAATTTCTTGTTATCTATTCGCGACTGAGTGAACAGTTGATTTGAAATAGGTGTCTCTGCAGATAGATCCATCTCTTACACCAATTTAAATTACCAATATGTAACACTGAATTCAGGTTAAAAAACAGACGTCTTCACTCCGCAAAAATAAGTTAGCAAGTGACAAAATTTTCCTTCACTCGAAATTAGTACTAAATGTTTCTTGCCAAATCCGAATTATCTTATCGCTAAATGTCTTAAAAATTTTGTAGATATATTCTGAAATTGATTTAAAATCATGCCAAATTCTTATTAATTACTATAATATTTCTGAATTTATCGCTAAGATTTCACAGGTTTACACTGAAGAAATCTAAGGGAATTACAGTAAAAATTGTTAAACTTCAGACAGAAAAAATCATTGAACTAAGTGATCATTAGCCTAATATGTGAGGGATTATTCATTAAAGTTTGAATTTCAGTCTGAAAAACTTTCGATTCTCTGAATTTGTGACGAATTTTTTGTAGTGAGTCGAAAAAAAGAAAGTTAGTAAAAACTAACATTAATGACAAAAAATATTTTAAAACTTAAAAATGGTTAAACTGTGAAAAAAGGTAAATGCATTGATCATTCAAGAAGAGGAAATCTAAATAAATTTGTGAAAAAATCTTATACCATTGTGAATGCAATAGTTTTCAAACTCCTTCAGGGAAAAAACAGGTTCCGGAAGAGAGATTTGACCTTGGCTACCAACCCATCTGATAACGAGGGGAGATTGAATAAGAAAAAAAAATATTACCTTTCGCAAAGACTCTTCATTAGACATTCGTTAATTAATCGAATTTCAGACATGTTGAAGAATTTTCAATCATCTTTTTACTTCATTTTTACTCTCATTGTCATTTTTCATAAAACATTTGTAATCTTTTACAAGAAAATTCACAATTAATAGTTTTGTAATTACACTGTTTTAATTACTTAAGATAAAAAATGGGTTATTCCACATCTATCGAAAGAGATGATAGGTTTTGTAGACTATCCCATTTATTCAATAGGGATGGTGGGCAATTTCACATTATTGAAGGGGTGATAGGTTTTGTGAAATAACTCAAGGCAGACGTCTGGTTCGAATTTTACTTATACATTTGAGATTTTAATCATCTTTTAATTTAATTTTCACGTACATTATCTTTTTTCTGAAAACATTTAATGAATTTTTCAAAAAGATCTTTAATTAATATTTTTCTTAAATAAAGAAAAAAATGAAAATTCAGAAGATCTGAAATTAAAAAGACAATAAGAAATCCTCTTTTGAAGGTTTCAAAGAAAAAGGAACTCTTCAAATGAGTTTCCAAAAATATATGTTTGCACGGTTTAAAAAAGAACTGTACAGACATATAATAGAAAAATCACGCACACACACACACACACACACACACAATGAAAATATTTTTACTGCAAGGTGTTGGGTTCGAATACCAGTCGATCCTCTTTATTTCTACACTTTCTTTCATTCTTTCTACTTAATTTTTACTCTCATTGTCATTTTTCAGAAAACATTTGTAATCTTTTACAAGAAAATCCTTAATTAATATGTTTTTAATTATTATTCTGTAAATTAACATTTAAATGGTTGAATCATTCTCAAACAATTGCATTCTTAGGTTTAAAAAGATATGTGTAGGCATATAATAGGAAAATCACTCACACATACGCGAAAACTACTGTCTTATGGAAATATTTTTACAGCAAGGTATCGGGTTCGAATCCCAGTCGATCCTTTCTATTTCTTTCATAATATATTTGCAACAACATCATTCATCTTCTTCTTCTTAAATTCATATTTTTTATTCTTATTTATTTCTCAATTTTTAAATTTTTTAAATTTTTTAAAATTTCTTTAAAATTTTTATAATTTATTACTCATAAACAATAACCTTCACACAAGTTCACAAAAATTCTCTTTTTAAAACTATTATCATCTTTCACGCCATTCATTAAAATTTCCTCATTAACAACATTAATTAACTCCCTCGTTACATTTCACGATTAAGTCAAACGGGGTGCTCCGAGCTCCGCAAAGGCCGTGAACATGATTGAATATGCTCTGCACTCCGCGTGACACCCGCACGGCTTGCCTTGCACTCTTGCACCCCCCCCTCCTGACCTGGGAGCGGTGTTTTCTAGCGACTTATATAATTACTGCGGCTCCTTTCCTGGGATACATAAAAGAATTTCGTTCTATTACGGTCCATAATCGGTATTTCTTAAAAGTGTATTTTTACATGCTTACACCTTGTTTAAATATAATGAAATTTTATTAGAATTTTAAGAGAACATTTTTCAGTGGAGATGTGTGGGCATAGAATTGGTAATTCATTCACATGGTTACACAAAATATTTCTGATATATGTTATATAATCAATTTGCATGAAATTTGGTACAAGTATTTATGAGTTACAGGGAATTAATACAAGACAATCAGTTATTTAGTAATACATATATATATATATATATATATACAAATAGTTATAGAAAAAGAGATACAGCGGGGGGTTGAGGGGGGTCGGCATCTACACTTAGAAACGTTTCTGTTTATATAGCAAATCAATGGAATCGATATGTATATATTATCTATAATAAGGGAAAAAAATATGATCTATTGTATGTTGCATGTTGCAGATAGTACGTTGAGGCTCCTGATCTGCAGATCCACTACTTGACGTAACGTCAGTGGAGGCCCTCTGTTGAAACTCAAAAAGATTTCCGGTTACGTCTGTGTGTGTGTTTGTCTGTCGCGCGATAGCGGCCGCAAAAATCACGCTATTGGCTTGAAATGTGGTACACATGTTCATAATCCCAACGAAATCAGCTCTACAGTTTTGGGTGTGCATTCCATTTGTAGTTCGTGTACAGGGGCATGCCGAAGTTTTTCTTATCATTAAGGCCTATGGGAAGAATTCGTATGTACCGCGATAACGGCCGAAAAAATCACACTATTAACTTGCGCTTTGGTACACATTTTCATGAGCTCAACAGAAATAGCTGTATAGTGTTAGGTTTGTATTCCATTTGTCGTTCGTGTACAGGGACACGCCAAAGTGTTTCTTATCATTATGGCTTTTGGGAAGAATTTGTATGTACCGCAATAGCGGCAGCAAAAATCCTTCGATTGACTTGCAAATTGGCACACACGTTCAAGCTTTGCATAGAAATAGCTGCATAATTTTTTATGGCTATATTGTTTACAAACTGTGTACAGGGACATCACGCCAAAATTCTTAACATTATGGCGTATGGAGTGAATTTCGTTTAAACGCATTTTAACATCATTACTTTGCAATGGACAAAATGAAATTAGCCTACGCGAGTGAGTGAGTAAGTAATCCTTCAAGATAGGAATAGCTTTTCATTATGGCAGTTACTGTCTTTTTGTTGGTGGCTTTTCTATTTGGCGATTACTTTCTCAAAAGTTTTGCATTTTATAAAGATTCATGCATTTTCTGAAATGGGTGTCCAGCGATGGTTTTTTTTTTTTTTTTTTCATGTACGTGAAGCATACAGACGTGCGTGATACTGGTTGCTGCAGTACAAAATTTTGCATATTTTTCAGATTCATACATTTTCTGATAGGGGTGTCCAGTGATTTTTTTTTCATTTACGCGAAGCGTACAGACGTGCGTGATACTGGTTGCTGCAGTACAAAATTTTGCATACTTTTCAGATTCGTGCATTTTCTGATAGGAGTTCCCAGTGATATTTCTTTCGGTTTTCATGTACTCGAAGCGTACAGTCGTGCATGATACTGTTTGCTGCAGTAAAAAATTTTGCATATTTTTCAGATTCATGCATGTTCTGATAGGGGTGTCCAGTGATGCTTCTTTCGGTTTTCATGTACGCGAAGCGTACAGACGTGCATGATGCTGTTTGCTGCAGTACAAAATTTTGCATATTTTTCAGATTCATGCATTTTCTGATAGGGGTGTCCAGTGATTTTTTTTTTTTTGCCTTTTTGTTTGTTTTCATGTACGCGAAGCGTACAGACGTGCATGATACTGGTTGCTGCAGTACAGAATTTTGCATATTTTTCAGATTCATACATTTTCTGATAGGGCTATTCAGTGATGTTTTTGTTTCGGTTTTCTTGTACGCGAAGCGTACAGACGTTTCTGATACTGGTTGCTGCAGTACAAAATTTTGCATATTTTTCAGATTCATGCATTTTCTGATAGGGATGTCCAGTGATTTTTTTATTTTTTTTTTTTTTGGTTTTTATGTACGCGAAGCTTATAGACGTGCGTGATACTGATTGCTGCAGTACAAAATTTTGCATATTTTTCAGATTCATGCATTTTCTGACAGTAGTATCCAGTGATGTTTCTTTCGGTTTTCATGTACTCGAAGCGTACAGTCGTACATGATAGTGGCTGCTGCTGTACAAAATTTTGCATATTTTTCAGATTCATGCATTTTCTGATAGGGGTGTCCAGTGATGTTTCTTTCGGTTTTCATGTACGCGAAGCGTACAGACGTGCATGATACTGGTTGCTGCAGTACAAAATTTGCATATTTTTCAGATTATGCATTTTCCGATAGGGGTGTCCAGTGATTTTTTTTCATGTATGCGAAGCGTACAGACGTGCGTGATACTGGTTGCTGCAGTACGAAATTTCGTATATTTTTTATATTCATGAATTTTTAGGTAGGAGTATCCAGTTATGATTTTTTTTTTTCATGTACAAGTTTACAGACGTACGCATTGCTGATAGCTGCAATTCAAAATTTTGTACATTTTTGAGGTGGAAACAAAACGTGAAATAAAACTTAATATATATATACATATTATTTTCTTATAGTTTACTGATTTAAACATCTTATTAAGCTAGCCAAAACAACGATAAGCTAGGAAATATGGTAAACCGTCATTAATTTGAGCATGCAAAACTCGGAAGCCCTTTCTAGGTTGAAGAGCGAGTTACGTGAGTAAGTTGCTTGAACTTATGTTGTTTAAAGAAGATATGTGCTCTTAGGCTTTCTAATTAAAATAAACGACCTTACAAAAGTGTTCTGACAATGTCACGTAATCATCCAAAGTATGTTAAATTTGGAACAATTATTACTGAAAAACGCAGAATGAGCTGAATAGTTTTTACTGGTGTATACAATGTTTTTGGTTCATTTACAGGGACACAGGAATGAATTTCGTGACATTAGAGACTATGGACATTTTTTTTATTTAAGCGGATGTTGATGTGTATGCTCCGTTGAAAAGAATGGAATTAACATACATTGTAAGATGCTTAAAAGCATGTTTACTCTTAATACAGATATGTATAGACTAAATAATTTACTTATGGGACCACACAAAAGAATTCCGATGACGTACTGTAATCATTCAAATTATGTGAAATTAGTCTGAAAAATTAATAAGTTATACTTAATTAGGTGTATTCTTATTATCTGTATATCACGGAGTAATATTAATAGGAGTTGAAGGTCCAATGGGAGAAAGCTACGAAACTGTGATCTAAATTTTTGGTAAATAATGAGGGCGCCACTTGTCATTCCTCCCTACTTCGGCGCGGATATACTGTTGTTTTCAATAGAATTTTGCTGAAGTACATTTAAAATTTTTTATTTTAAGCAATTTAATTTCTTTATAAGTTCTTAAAACTGCATAATTTAGATGTTTCAAATAAATGCTTCGTTCCTAGTTGTAAAACAGGCTATGATAGTGATAAGAAAAACAAAAAAAAGCCCTAGGAGAAAAATAAAGTCCGAGTTCGGGTTTTCTGCACCTAAAGTAAGTTTATTTTTTTTCTTTACAAAATTTCATCCATTCTCCTTGCTCCCAATTGTCTGTTTTAGCTAGCTTCGGTTCATAAGAATGGTCATTTTTTAAAAGCTTTCTTTCAAAGTAAAATTAGTATAAAATGGCTCTTAAAAAAAAACATGTTGGTTAGAATACTCTATTTAATGAAATTTGCTTTCAATCGAACTTTTTTCAGCTTGATATTATTTTTAAAAAAATAATTAAAACGAGACATTTCCCCATTGAATAACATTGCGGAAGCTGGAGAGAAGGAAGGATTGCACGCTGGCGCCATCTGTAAACATTAGAAAACAACATCACAAAATTTCAGCGTTACCTTCTTCTCCTGTCTTTTTACTCCGTGCTGTATATATATATAAATTACGTGTCACGATGTTTGTCCGGGGTAAACTCCTAAACTAAGGAACCGATTTTAATGAAATTTTGCACACTGTGTGCAGTTTGGTCCAACTTGAGAGATAGGATAGTTTTTATCTCAATTTATTGTCACAATATTGTTTTATTGCAATTATTTGTTAATTATAGACCTTTATTAAAGTTGCTCCAAAATATCTGTGAGTTTCATAAGTTTAATTGTTGCCAAAAAGAAAAAATACGAGTTCATTTTCTTTCGACATAAAAGTAAATACATTTAGTCAAACGTGAACGTTAAAAAATTATAAAAAGTTAAATTATACATCTCACGAAAATTGACGTCATAATCAATTTAAAGATTTTATTCGCATTGATAAAGTATGTAGTTATACACAAGCGAAGTGTGACGTCACTGACAGTCTGTGAAATCAAGAAAAAGATTTCTTATGTTAATGGCCCATTGTATTTTTTGTAAAAAATTATTAAAAACGAGGAAAATTATTTCCGGATTTTAATCCCCATATTTTTGTATAGATATGTATTATTTATCATGTGCATACGTTAGATTGAGTTATTTTGCTGTTAAAGTGACAAAATTTTAATTTTAAATTTCAAAGCTCTGTCGTCCTTGGAGTTTTTCGTATTTGGCGATCAAAAACGTAACACGAAAATATACAAGCTAGATGTATATTTTCGTAATATGCATTGTGTGAAATATTGTTTCATATTATTCATTACTCTCTTAATATAAGTTGTTAAAATAAACATGATTTTTGAAAGGAATTAAATGTGTGCGCCAGATAATTTGGCGATATTATTTTTTTTCCGCCAAGGATGATAGATATGAAATTTATTCCGCTGCAACATGTTAATATCTTATATCAGATACATTATGTATATGCAACGAGATATATAAACTAGAGTGATAAATGGTAACCCTTGAGAAGGTCCAAGATGAGTCATGTGACATGCTTTCCTTGCACATGCGTATTCGGTGGTATCCTTGGTAACAGCTCATTTTCAGTACATTTCTATGGCAACGGTTTCAATGTTTTTGTTTACTTTACGTAGTTTAATATTCTTTTGTTCTAAACCATTTTGATTTTGATTTTACTTCTTTTTTATTTCGTGTAGTTGAACTTTAACCGATAAAATGCTTAAAAATAGTTGAAAAATTATTATTTGTTGTTAAATTTAGCTCTTTAAAAGTTTAAATTTTGTTTTATAAACACTTTTAAAGTTTGTTGAGAAACGATGAAAAGAAAGGTATTTTATTATTTATTAAAATGTGAAATATGTGTAAAATTATTTTAAAAGCAATTTATTTCGGTCATAGGACTGTCATGTTACCTAATAATAATGATAATTTGTCGAACTGATATTTTAAATGCCAAAATAGCGATAAAGGGCCAAACACAGCAACCTATTCGAGCATATCACGTGATTCATCTTGAACCACGGAAAGTTAATCCTTCATCCATTGAATCAGCACTCTAATTTATATATCTCGTTGTGTATATGCTACAATTTATTTCACGTGACACGTGTGTTAAAAATTTATTTACGACCAACGAGATATATAAATTAGAGTGCTGATTCAATGGATGAAGGATTAACTTTCCGTGGTTCAAGATGAATCACGTGATATGCTCGAATAGGTTGCTGTGTTTGGCCCTTTATCGCTATTTTGGCATTTAAAATATCAGTTCGACAAATTATCATTATTATTAGGTAACATGACAGTCCTATGACCGAAATAAATTGCTTTTAAAATAATTTTACACATATTTCACATTTTAATAAATAATAAAATACCTTTCTTTTCATCGTTTCTCAACAAACTTTAAAAGTGTTTATAAAACAAAATTTAAACTTTTAAAGAGCTAAATTTAACAACAAATAATAATTTTTCAACTATTTTTAAGCATTTTATCGGTTAAAGTTCAACTACACGAAATAAAAAAGAAGTAAAATCAAAATCAAAATGGTTTAGAACAAAAGAATATTAAACTACGTAAAGTAAACAAAAACATTGAAACCGTTGCCATAGAAATGTACTGAAAATGAGCTGTTACTAAGGAAACCACCGAATACGCATGTGCAAGGAAAGCATGTCACATGACTCATCTTGGACCTTCTCAATGGTTACCATTTATCACTCTACTTTATATATCTCGTTGTTTACGACATAACCTTGCTTTTTCAATTTTTGTTGCATTATTCTAATCTGTATCACTTCGTTTTCTTTAAGAAATTTGTGATCTATACATAACGTTCTAAATAAAAAGTAACCATTTCAATATTTTAAAACTTATTTAAAAGTCTGTTTTATTTAACATTAAATTTTAAAACTTAATTTAAAACTTATTTAAAAGTCTGGAAGAGTTTAAGTCCGTTTATTTGTTTTGTAACGCTAATCTATATGATCGATGTTCGAAACTTTAATTATTTCTCTTATTTCTTTTTACTTTTTCTTTAATAACTTACCAATTTAACGTTCCTGATTAAATTTGTGATTTATATATGTATTTTGCATTAAATTTTGACTCATATTTATTGCTGAAAATGCGATCTTAAAATCTTGCAATTTTCTTATCTCAATCCTCAATGCTTTCCTTCTTGATTAACTTGAATTCACTATTAAAATTTTAACATACTCAGAATTTTCTCACCACTTCGTTAAAATATATTAATCTTTTCAGTAATATATTAATCAGTATATCCCCACAACGATATTTGGCAATTTTTTGTTGGCGATTATGGCTAAATCATAAATCTATAAATGATAAATGATAATCTAAATCATAAATCAAAAACATAAAATAATAAATCCAAAATAAACAACATATAGGCTGCCATATTATATCACAAACAGTCCAGAGCGACATCGTTATCGTTCAAAACGGCGCCAAAGAAAAAACGCCAAATTCAGCTGTGGGGATATACTGATACAGAAGTTATAATTATCCGAATATAATTACTGAAGTTATATTATAAGTTATAGTTGTGGGTAACAACTATAGTATTTCCCCACAACTGGATTTGGCGATTATGGTTAAATCATAAATCTAAAAATCATAAATGATAAAATCATAAGCTAAATCATAAATCTAAAATAAAAGCATGCAGGTTACCGTATTTTATTGCAAAGAATCCAGAACGACTTCGTTATCGTTCAAAAAGGCGCAAAAAAGAAAAAAAAATCGCCAAATCCAGTTGTGGGGAAATACTATATACCTTATCAAATTATCAACGAATTACTTAGCCACAGCAACGCGTGGCCGGGTCTGCTAGTTGTCGTATATAATAACTGTGGATTCACTAGTATAAATACTGTTATAAAACGATTTATGTCTCACTTCTTCGTGTTTTTCTCCGAAACTTGTGTAATTCCTGGCTAAATACTGTTAAAAGTCTTTAGTATGAAATGTGAACGGAGTATCAGAATTCGAAACTCTGCAAATTATAAAAGAATAAAGGCGTTCTCGGTCTTCCATTGTTTTCTCTGAAACTCCCGTTCCTTTTCTACATTTTTGTCCTTTCGTCCCTTCTCCCCTCCAACTCCCCACTTTCCGTCCTTCCTAATAATTTTACACTTGAAAGTATCCGCATTTGATTTATCTTGCCTCAAAACCTAATAATACTAATTTCAAACGCTGTAACTTATTTTATTTTATTTTATTTTATTTTTTTCAATTCCTACTATTAGTTCACACTCTCCCTATATATATCTTGTACAAATCTTGCAATCGATTATTAACTAACTTCCCAACTAGGTAGATATTTGAAACTTTCAGTTTTGCTCAGAACACGGTGACAACACAATACTTCGAAGTCCGATTTTCGAATTTTTTTGTCAGTTTTCTTATAATTAATTAAAATATAAAAATAATAACATCCTAATAAGGCAGTTCCTTGTTGGTAAACAAACATCTCAACTCTCAGGACTGGTTGGCAAAAAGTTGACATTCCAACCATTGATTATGTATGGCTATGTTTGCTCATAGCTGTTTTAAAACGCTCATATTTAGTTCTCTTTATGCAGATATTTCAGAATGTGTTTGAAATAAAAAATACTTTTAAAAATTAAGCTCGACGAAGCCCATATAAAAAGATATAATATCATACAAGATTCATATTTCTTACGAAAAAGCGATCGGCCGTTAGGCCAATCAGTGTTCCATCGAAGGCAATTTGTTGGGGGAAAATCGGATGATTAATGTAATAAAATTTTCATCAAATTTATTCACGACGTGATTTATTTAATAATTTATCCATAATACTTATGGATTCTATTGCTTTTTATAACTAAAACATGAATATTATTCGAATACGGTATTTGCTGTATAGCATTGCATTTTGCATCTGTCGTGTTACGAGGTTCTGTCATACTTAATAATACCTTTCTGTTATCGAATTATTCTTTTATTAATAAGTTTTCCATTTTTATTATGTGTTTAATTTATGAATTTTGCCAATTATTTACCTCAAAATGTAAAAATTTAACGGGGAAATTTTATAATTCTAGAATTAAATCTTTTTATTTTTTAAATTTAGGACTGAATTAGTTAATCAATTGAATGTTTTGAAATTTATATACCTTTTTAAATATGGTGACTGGTTATATTATTAATACAACGTTAATTTGTCATGAAGCATGTATATGACAAATTTTTTTAATTCGCATGAGCGTAATTTTTTCAGTTATTACTTTCCGAACACTATAGTGAGGAAAGTATTGTAATCATGTCAAAAATCCGAATTCGAGATTTTGATGTTTCTATACGTTTCGAGGTCCAATGAGTCCGTTTCCACTATTTTTGCGATGATGTATGTATGTGTGTGTGTATGTATGTGTGTATGTATGTGTGTATGTCTGTGAGTGAACACGCTAGCGTCTAAACGCTTTGTTCGAACAACCTGAAAATTGGTACGTATATTGTAAGTCACCATAGTACGAACCCTATAGATTTTAGTGAATCTAGCACTTGTAGTTCTTTTACAGGGACACAAAGAAAAATTCTTTATCATTATGGCCTATGGGAGCAAAATCTTAAAAGTGCGATAGCATCTAAACGCCTTATTCAATTGAGCAAAAAATTTATACACATACTATAGGTCACAAATACTCAATCTGTATAGATTTTGGAGAATCTAGCACTTATAGTTTTTTTACAGGGACACAAAGAAAAATTCTTTATCATTATCTTATGTGGCCAAATTTTTAAAAGTGTGATAGCATCTAAACGACTTATTAATCTGAGCAAAAAATTTTTACACATGTTATAGGTCACAGTTGCACCAACTGTATAGGTTTTGGTGAATCTAGCACTTACAGTTTTTTTACAGGGACACAAAGAAAAATTCTTTATCATTATTGCCTATGGGACCAAATTTTTAAAAGTACGATAGCATCTAAACGCCTTATTCAATTGAGCTGAAAATTTATATGAGTATTATAAATCACTGTTGCACTAAGTATAAACATTTTGGTGAATCTAGCATTTATAGGTTTTTAGAGGGATACAACGAAAAATTCTTTATCATTATGATCTTATGGGCTCAAAGTTCAGTAACGTTAAATAAAACATCGTGTAACACATTGAGAAAAATACTAAAACTCTCTATTATGGTTTTCTCTCTTTTGTTTGTTTAACAACTCCTCTTTCTTTACTTTATCTACAAAACTGTTAATTATTCAATGTTCGGAAAGTCGAGTGGAGTCACTCCAGATTTTTTTTTTAAATTATTCATAGAAAATTGTGCCATTTCTATAGCAATTCAGGATTTGTTGTGAAAAAATATTTTTTATTTTCAATTGTAATTTTTTCAGTCACAAGTCAAACCTTAAACATTCTGAATTTAAAATATTTACTAGCAATTTCTTATATTGCTTATATTGCTTATAAATGCTAATTTAATATATTGCTTATATTGCTTATCTTATATTGCTTATAAATGTTTTATAAATTATTTTTATTTTATCCCCCCAGAGCATCACAGGATTTAATAAGTGAAGTGAGTCTCGGGTTGGTGAACGGAGCGAGCAGGGGCAGAGCCCCTTAATAGTAATAAACTTTTAACGATTGTCTTTTTAAGTGTGTGAAAGTTTCCGTACATGAAAAACTGATCGCTCTATTATACTGTCTCTATATTTATATTTTCACAGTTTTTCAGTTTATTAATAAACATCTGTCTTCTCATAAGGCTTAAAAATAAAATTCTTATATCTATTTAGTATTTACAGAGTACATATTGAATTCTTTGTGCAGCTCTAGTAAAAATATACTTTTAAAAGATTGTGTTTTGAAATGTGTGAAAGTTTTCGTACATAAAAAACTTTGTAATGAAACATAAATTGTGAAAAATATGATACCAATTTTTTCGAAAGACAATAATAGTACAGCACTTCATCAGGCAAAAAAATAGACACAAGTGGCACTTTGATGCATTGGTGTACACTTTTTTTTTTTCTTTTTAATGCCTGATGAAGGGTTATGCTATTATTTAAACCTATGACAATCCCCCCCCCCTCAATTTATGCTATTTACTGACAAGGCTTATTAATTTTGAACAGATCTTTTGCGTATCTTATATATATATAAATGTGAATGTCCGTGAATTTATTTGACTGAGTTTCACGCCAAAACTGCTCGACGGATTTCGATGAAATTTGTAATGGAGATAGCTTATACCCTAACTTAAAAAGTTGGCTACCTTTTATTCCGAAAAAAAAATTTGTTTTTGCGATTTTTATGCATAAAATAGCAATTTTGTAAGCTAATAATAGCAAAAAATTAGCCATTTATATTTATCCTATTATCCATAATTTAATTGTTGCCAAAAAAAAAAAAAAAAAAAAAAAAAAACGAATTTATTTATTTTTTTCAACAGGAAAAAAAAAAAAAAAAATACGTGTGGCACTCGAGCACTGCCACGGTAAAGCTATCCGCGATTGTAATGAAATGCTCGCCCTCTGGTGGGCTACGGTGAAATTACAATAAACATGGTTTAATTCGAATTCCATATAGCCGCCATTGCTAGCCGATGTTTAGTTTCACATATATTTATTGAATAAAAATGAATAAATACGGTAAAAAAGGTAACACTTACTTTTGTGTGCCACAGTGTAAATCCAAAGCATCAAGAAATCCAGAATTGAGCTTCCATTTATTTCCAAATGACGAATTTAAAATTTCAGTTGCTTCGGCTAATGGAAGTAAAGAATTAATCAGATGATTTGAAACTAATATTTGTTCAACTTCATTTAAAATCTACTTCCGAATCGAACTTTGAATAAACTGAAGTATTTTTTCCAAAAGCAATCAATTTTCCATAATGTAATGGCGGAGAAATTATAGTACGAATATTAAGTAGAATAACAAGAACACTATTGGAACACACGTGGCTAATGTTTACTAACAACTGCAGTGTTCACAAAGCGCCGTCTATCGATCATTACAAACGCGGATTGCATAGCATTTTTTATCAACTTATGCAATTATAATTATTTATTTATTTTATTTATGCAGTATTTTTTTTTTTTTTTTTTTTTTTATTAATTCAAGTTTTTTCTTTGATATTAATTCAAGTTACACTTTTTGAGCGTGGTGACAGATAAGAAAACAAATTTTTTCTTTTATTGAATAAATGAGAATATATCTGCAATGAGAATATATCAAAAATATCCGCAATCGATTTGTAGGTATCGAAAACCTCGATGTACCAAATTTGAATGATCTAACTCTATTTTTTGAGAAAAGGTATTTTAATAGGTTTTTAAAGGCTTGCAAGTCGAATGGGGATATTCAAGTTTTTTCTTTGATATTAATTCAAGTTACACTTTTTGAGCGTGGTGACCGATAAGAAAACGAAATTTAATAGAGAAAAGGTATTTAATAGGTTTTAAAGGCCTGCAAGTCGAAAGGGGATATTCAAGTTTTTTCTTTGATATTAATTCAAGTTACACTTTTTGAGCGTGGTGACCGATAAGAAAACGAATTTTAATAGAGAAAAGGTATTTAATAGGTTTTAAAGGCCTGCAAGCCGAATGGGGATATTCAAGTTTTTTCTTTGATATTAATTCAAGTTACGCTTTTTGAGCGTGGTGACCGATAAGAAAACAAATTTTAATAGCGAAAAGATACTTAATAGGTTTTAAAGGCCTGCAAGTCGAATGGGGATATTCAAGGTTTTTCTTTGATATTAATGAATAAGATAACAATAATGATAAGAAAACAAATTTTAATAGAGAAAAGGTATTTTAATAAGTTTTAAAGGCCTGCAAGTCGAATGGGGGTATTCAAGTTTTTTCTTTGATATTAATTCAAGTTACACTTTTTGAGCGTGGTGACCGATAAGAAAACAAATTTTAATAGAGAAAAGGTATTTATTAGGTTTTAAAGGCCTGCAAGTCGAATGGGGATATTCAAGTTGTTTATTTGAAATTAATTCAAGTTACACTTTTTGAGCGGGGTGACCGATAAGAAAACAAATTTATATAGAGAAAAGGTATTTAATAGGTTTTAAAGGCCTGCAAGTCGAATGGGGATATTCAAGTATTTTCTTTGATATTATTGAATAAGATAGCAATAATGATAAGATAACAATAATGATAAGAAAACAAATTTTAATAGAGAAAAGGTATTTTAATAGGTTTTAAAGGCCAGCAAGTCGAATGGGGATATTCAAGTTTTTTTTTTTTTTTTTTTTTTTTTTTTTTATTAATTCAAGTTACACTTTTTGAGCGTGGTGACCGATAAGAAAACGAAATTTAATAGAGAAAAGGTATTTAATAGGTTTCAAAGGCCTGCAAGTCGAAAGGGGATATTCAAGTTTTTTCTTTGATATTAATTCAAGTTACACTTTTTGAGCGTGGTGACCGATAAGAAAACGAATTTTAATAGATAAAAGGTTTTTAATAGGTTTTAAAGGCCTGCAAGTCGAATGGGGATATTCAAGTTTTTCCTTTGATATTAATTCAAGTTACACTTTTTGAGCGTGGTGACCGATAAGAAAACAAATTTTAATAGAGAAAAGGTATTTAATAGGTTTTAAAGGCCTGCAAGTCGAATGGGGATATTCAAGTTTTTTCTTTGATATTAATGAATAAGATAACAATAATGATAAGAAAACAAATTTTAATAGTGAAAAGGTATTTTAATAGGTTTTAAAGGCCTGTAAGTCGAATGGGGATATTCCAGTTTTTTCTTTGATATTAATTCAAGTTACACTTTTTGAGCGTGGTGACCGATAAGAAAACAAATTTTAATAGAGAAAAGGTATTTAATAGGTTTTAAATGCCTGCAAGTCGAATGGGGATATTCAAGTTTTTTCTTTGATATTAATTCAAGTTACACTTTTTGAGCGTGGTGACCAATATAAAACAAATTTTAATAGAGAAAAGGTATTTAATAGGTTTTAAAGGCCTACAAGTCGAATGGGGATATTCAATGTTTTTCTTTGATATTAATGAATAAGATAACAATAATGATAAGATAACAATAATGATAAGAAAACAAATTTTAATAGAGAAAAGTTATTTTAATAGGTTTTAAAGGCCTGCAAGTCGAATGGGGATATTCAAGTTTTTTCTTTGATATTAATTCAAGTTACACTTTTTTAGCGTGGTGACCGATAAGAAAACAAATTTTAATAGAGAAAAGGTATTTAAAAGGTTTTAAAGGCCTGCAAGTCGAATGGGGATATTCAAGTTTTTTCTTTGATATTAATTCAAGTTACACTTTTTGAGCGTGGTGACCGATAAGAAAACAAATTTTAATAGAAAAAAGGTATTTAATAGGTTTTAAAGGCCTGCAAGTCGAATGGGGATATTCAAGTTTTATCTGATCTACTTTATACACAAATTTTACGCGTACAGCTATTCACTGTTGTACATAGATGATAGATACCTATACACCTATATACTTTCTCACAAACAGCCGCTTACGTATTCGTCCGATTTCGGAGTAGCTCGTCTCGATCCGTGCGAGCTTCGTACAGCCGAAGTCTACCGAAGTTTGCCGAACTGTGTTAGGTTTTTTTTTCGTTACGGAATTTTTCGATTCGGTCGCCGCGCTCAAAGCCCGCGATAAAAGCTATACAATAGCTTAATAAATACATTTATCTAAACGTGAACGATAAAAATTATAAAAAAAAAAAATTATGCATCTCACAAAAATTGACGTCATTTTTAATTAAAAATTTCTTTTACACATTGATAAAGTGCTAATGCGCAAGCGAAGTGATGACGTCACTGGCCGTTCGTGGATGCAAGAAAAATATTTCCTATGTTAAACGTCCATTGGATTTTTTGTAAAAAATTATTAAAAATCGCGGAAAATTATTCCCGATTTTAATCCCCATATTTAGGTATAGGTATGTATTAATTATCATGTCCATGCGTTAGATTAAGTTATTTTTGTTGTAAAATTGACAAAATTTGAATTTTTAATTTCAAAAATCTAGGGAAAAAAAAAAAAAAAAAAAAAAAAAAAAAAATGGCAAATTTCTATATTTGATTGAAAACACAAGCATTTCATTTCAAAAGATGATATTTACACAATAAATATCCAACTAATATACTAATTAAAAGGAAAATGATAAATATTCTATCATAATTTGAAGTCAAATTTGTTTTCAAATGTCTAAATAAAGTATCTGATATAAGATACTAATATGTTGCAGCGGAATAGATTTGATATCGGTCATCCTTAGCAGAAAAAAAAAATATCGCCAAATTATTTGGCGAACATAATTTAATTCCTTTCAAAAATCATGGTTATTTAACAACTTATATTAAGAGAGTAACGAATAATATGAAACAATATTTCGTACAATGCATAGTTCGAAAATATACATCTGGCATGCATATTTTCGTATTACGTTTTTGATCACCAAATACAATAAGCGCCAAGAACGTCAGTGTTTTGAAATTCAAAATTAAAATTTTGTCAATTTGACAGCAAAATAACTCAATCTAACACATGCACATGATAACTAATCTATACTAATATTATAAATGCGAAAGTTTGGATGGATGTTTGTTACTCAATCACGCCACAACGGTTAAACGGATCTGGATGAAATTTTGTACAGAGATAGATAATAGTCTGGAATAAGACATAGGCTACTATTTATACCGAAAAAAAATGTAAATTTTTAATTAATATATAATATAGATATTTCTTCTAAAATAAAACTTTAAAATAATTTATTTTTATTTTTAATTGTTGCCAAAGAATATTTCACGCGAATAATAATAAAAAAAAAAATAATAAATATTAAATTTGCTCAGGCACATGGCAACATAACGTTATTATCAAAATTAAATAATAAGAAAATGAAAGCTAATTCAGATCTGTATTAAAGAGCTTTATTAGTTGATAATACTGGGTATATTTTTAATTTTAATACTGAAGTAGATAGGACATTTTACGCCAAGGACTCTGTTTTTGTGACAGCAACCTTAAGCCAAGTAGTCCATAAAAATATAAACAAATCTGTACATATATAAAAGAGTAAACTCACTGATTCACTGACTCAACACTGCCATGACGATTCTGTGGGAAAGAGGGTCACAAATTTTAGTGACCAGGTTGGTTTTCGGAGCCTGACCCCCAACTAAGACGGAACTTTGCAAAATACCCCCCCCCCCTGACCCCTTGGGGGGCAGAAGGCTTAAGTCGGCTCCAAATTACTTAACGGTGAAGAAATTGCAGATGGAAAGACCAGACTTGAGTACAAAAAAATTATTTTCTGCGATTTTGGATTTTTAAGGGGGGAGGGAAGGGAAAAGGTTTTAGAAGAAGGGTACTCAACACACGAGGAAATCGAACTGAACACACACTACAAAGGGATTTTATGAAATTCCACCCTACCGCCCTTTGGAGAATGGGGGGCAAAAACATGTATTCATACGTAACGCTGCACTAAATTACCTAAGGTTGGAAATTTTTTATGTAAGGGACGATTATATGTATCTAACTCATTGTATGAAGAGATTTTGCGAAATTCCCTCCTCCTTCCCTCCTTTAAGAACGGGGGGAAAGCTTAAAAAAAAAAAAAAAGTTTTAAAGCATAGCTCAGCTTTAAATAATTTCAGGATCTCAATTTTTTGATGTGTCGGTTAGGTATGTGTATGCAACATGCAATGTAAAGTAATTTTGGAAATTTACC
Source organism: Salticus scenicus (assembly GCA_963930645.1). NCBI lineage: Eukaryota > Metazoa > Arthropoda > Arachnida > Araneae > Salticidae > Salticus > Salticus scenicus. Next base: position 163,015,723 of record OZ005652.1, read on the forward strand.
CCCCCCCCCCCTTCCTCTTGTGGCGGGCGGGGCAAAAACCACATTTTGAAGCTTAAATCCGTCCAAATTACCTAAGAATGGCGAATTTTGGTGTGTGAGTGTTAATTAAGTGTGCGAAATATGCACTTTGATGAGATTTTGTAAAACTTTCAACTGTAACCGCGAGGGAGGGGGAGTAAAAAGCAGGTAAGGGACTGCCGAAGGCATTGGGGCTCCAGACTCGACTGTGACGAGCGGGAATACCGCGACAGAAAGTAGCAGGAACTTAAAATTAGATTTTGACGGATTTTAATGATTTTTTTTTTTTTTTTTAAGATATTTTATTATTATTAATGATATGCTGTTTTGGGGATTCATTTCAATATAATGACCAGCGAAGCGGGCAAAGCCTGCTAGTTAGAATATATAACCAGACTTGACACTGAACAGAAATTTAAATATTAACACAACATTGAAAACGCCAAAGTATCCAGTGCAGTATGTTTTTATGGTATTAAAACTGCAGTTTGCTTTAGGTATTTTTTACATTGGCTTTTTCAACGCTGTGTAAACATTTATACATTGAACTGTTAATTTATAAATAAAATTAACATAAATTGTTATCTGGCACCAAAGTCTAAATTTTTTTTCCTTCACCAGTATTTGGATACAATTTGTCAACCCTACCAATAACCCATCTGTCACATTGTGACATGTAATCTTTCCTGTTTATATTTAATTAATGTATTAAAAAATTTAAAATTCAAAATTTTCATAATTTTATCATTATGAGAAATATAATTTAGTTAATATTTCATGTTTCCTGAATTAATTTAATTCTTTGTTTATTCTAAAACACGTTTTAATTTAAGATCGCCTGAATTCTTAAATAATTCATTTAATTCACGTTTTGTTAAGTTTTTCTTATTCTGATTACATCTGCAAATATTTTAAGTATAACATAAAAATATATTATTTTCTTTAATTACCATCATTTTTAGTGAACAATTTAATAATTATTTTCCTAGTTTAAATGTTTAGAACTCATATTTCAATATTTTATTTTATTCACACGTGCCCTGTAAATTGCAAATTTTTGTTCGCAGATTTGTTTTCTAAAACTTAATTGTTCTCTTTTCTCCAACCCTAAGGTACAGATATTGTTTAAATTACGTCATCGCTATAAACCACGCCCACATCGTTCCCGATTGGCCACGAATCTTGTGACGTAGCATCACATGACCTATATGCCCCCCCCCCCTTTCATCCAATCAATTTAACGGGAGGGCGTGTTTCAAAAACAATGGTATTCGTCAGTAGCAAATTTTAAAATTAAGTTCGGTTCTGGGGATTTCATTGCTATAAGAAGTTGCTTTTTCTTAATAGCTAAAAATGCATATTTCTTCAATAACTTGATATTTTTTTTTAATTTAACTGATCCTAGTTAAAAATTTCTTGCAATATAATATAATTGTTTTCTAAATAGCTTATTTGTATTAAATAACTAGTTTTATTTGGATATGGTTATTAATTCATTGTTTTGCCAGAATGTAATAATTCTTTAAAGAACGGAAAGTGATGTTGACTGGAATTAGCCCTTACTGAGATTTCAAGAAATAAAGAAGTAAAGTCAAGAATCAAGAGTTTCTAGTCATTTTTTATTGTTGCAAATGTTTTTTTTTTTTTTTTTGCAGAGGAAGATTTAAGGTATGAGACTTCATTAAGATTTGTGTTCTCAGTTCAAAAGTTGTAGTATCCATGTACATTTTGGCTAATGCCACAAGGAAGATAAAGAACCTGAAATTTTATATTCAAATAATTGCTTCAATATTTAATCAATTAAAACAGATATCTTTATTTTATAGTTATATATTATCTTACCTTTTTCAAATAAATTTATTTTACGATCACAATAACACACTATTTTACACCATCTAATTACGAGTGCAGTTATATTCAAATGAAGAGCTTGTTTCCAAATGGCGTTAAGTCATTTTTTTCAGTTCTACAAAAAACGTGATTTTGTTATGTAAGATTTATTGTTGAATTTAAGGAAAAGATATTTTTTTCCAGTAATCTATGGATGATAACAACACTAAATTACATGTTTAAAAAAATCCTGACAGTATAGTTATTTAGAAAAAAAAAATGACTTAACTCCTTTTGGAACAAAACTATGACTTACGCCCTTTTGGCACAAACAAATAACGAAATGAAATGACTTACGTCCATTTGAAAGTAACCCAAGTATTTTTTTTTCATGTAAATACAGCATAAATTTTAGCTATACAATTTGGAATGTAGTTAGTTACTACAAATCTTCATTTCCAATTCTATTTCTCCATCTTTATCATTATTTTCATTTATGTTAGCGTTAGCAGTATCGTTGCAAGATTATTCATAAAAATAAAAACATTTGTGCAATTTGTTAATTCCCAAAGTGTAAGTAATTTTAAAACATCTCTTTTTCTTTGCTTGTTTCATGTTGTTTTTTGTTTTTATTTCAGAAGGGGTGCATGGGAGAATATTTTTCCCTCGTTTCGGGATCTTTTGACGGCAAAACGAACCACAGTACGTTGTCTTGATTCCCACATCTCACTTCGTAATTTCCAGTACTTTTGCCTCTGAAATCAAAAAACCTTGTTTGCTTTTCAGACGACTATGCGCAAAATTTTTCCAATCTAAAATATTCCACTGCTTCTTATACTCGAAAAGATTTCCAACCTTAGAGAAATGTTCAAAATTTTCATTAGAGAGTAAAATTGTATCCACTTTCTTTAAACTAGTCACCACTCGGTTGAATGTTCTATCTGCTGGTAAGTAGGAGTGACCAAGCACTGGTAAATAGTATGTGAAGGTGAGGCCCTTTTGAGCACCTTACTGCTGAAAGCATTCCTATCAAGGTATAATTTTTATTTGTGTGGTAATTCCTGATTTTGCATCAGGTCAAAACGTATTGCAATTTCATCTTCTCCTATAAACTTTTCCCCTAAAAGTGAATAAAATTTTTTGCTCCGGTGTTTATGAATCAAAAGTTCGGTTAACAGGGTCTTTACTTTTTTCTGTACATTTTTCTGAATTCATTTGTATTTTTTTCCTAATACAGAAGGAACAAAAAATTGTCTTTTTTTTCGGGGTTCCAAAACCAAGATTAAAAACCCACATCTCACTTCGTAATTTCCAGTACTTTTGCCTCTGAAATCAAAAAACCTTGTTTGCTTTTCAGACGACTATGCGCAAAATTTTTCCAATCTAAAATATTCCACTGCTTCTTATACTCGAAAAGATTTCCAACCTTAGAGAAATGTTCAAAATTTTCATTAGAGAGTAAAATTGTATCCACTTTCTTTAAACTAGTCACCACTCGGTTGAATGTTCTATCTGCTGGTAAGTAGGAGTGACCAAGCACTGGTAAATAGTATGTGAAGGTGAGGCCCTTTTGAGCACCCACTGCTGAAAGCATTCCTATCAAGGTATAATTTTTATTTGTGTGGTAATTCCTGATTTTGCATCAGGTCAAAACGTATTGCAATTTCATCTTCTCCTATAAATTTTTCCCCTAAAAGTGAATAAAATTTTTTGCTCCGGTGTTTATGAATCAAAAGTTCGGTTAACAGGGTCTTTACTTTTTTCTGTACATTTTTCTGAATTCATTTGTATTTTTTTCCTAATACAGAAGGAACAAAAAATTGTCTTTTTTTCGGGGTTCCAAAACCAAGATTAAAATCTTTTACAAACAAATTATAATAAAGGCTATAAGTACATTCCTCTTTGTATTTTTCTATAGGGTAAAAAAAAAAAAAAACCTATTTTAATGTGACAATCTACAACAACATTTTTCCCCCCTTACTTTTGACTCTACACTCAAGGCCAGACAAACCACGTGATCTCAAGGCACGCTACAATTGGTTAAACTTGACTTAATCCCTTTTGGCACAAAACTTACTTGTGACTTAATTCTTTTTGGAAAAAAACACAGATTTCACTTTCTGTTTTCATTATGACTAAACTTCGTTTGGAACTTCTATACTTATTGAAAATATATTGTTAGACGTGTGCTGCGACCTTTTGCATCGAAAAGTAAATTTTTGAAATTCTTGACTTAACGCCTTTTGGAAACAAGCTCTTCAAATAATGGTGGAAAAAACAAAAATTTCTTTTTCACTTTGGTGTCTGTCTCTATACTACTGTAAATGTAGTAAAATCAATTGTGCTTTGCGAATAAAACAAAACTACCTTTTAACCGAGGATATGATTAGCAAAAGGACAAAGATGAAACTATTACTGTATGCAAAGGCAAGACATTGAAATGAAATATTAGAATTTTTATGACAAAATCTGTTATATTTTAGAGCAATAAATATATATTTTTTAATCTTCAATTTATAAAAAAAAACAAATGATTTTTTGTGCTTTAATATTCATTTAACTTTTATTTGATTAGCTAATTGGACAAATTCACATCAGATAAAAAAAATTAAACATTGTCATAAAGATGTGTTTAATAGAAGTTATTTAAAACAAGAACATAAAAGTTAGTAAAAATTAATTTCAGTTAAAAAAGTTTCAATTTAAACTTTATTCAAGTTGAAAAGAAAATGTAAAATTATTATACCTGTATAGCAATCCATAGTTTCTTAGATGTGATGTTCATAAAATTTCTAAAGCATTGCCAGCGAAAGGTGCCTTAATCGTGCGGCTTTTTAATAAACACCGTACAATTTAGACACTCACCAGGCTTTTGCCTTTAGTTAAAATCATTTTATAAAATATTCTACAATATTTATATTGTCTTCTGCAGGAGGGTGCCTCAGTGGGTGGTCTTTCAGAGTTTTTCTGAGGGAGAGGTGCCTTGGTGTGCGATCTTTCAGAGTTCATCTTCTGAACTGAGTTCTGAGTGTGACATTTCATCTTTTCTTTCCCTTAGGGTATTCTTTTTTAGAAAGAAACCAATGAGCGTTGAAGAAATAAGAGATCTGGTACACATTGAAAAATGAATAAAAACTAAGTATAAAAAATAAGACTACAAAATAAACTTATTTAAATATAGACTGAAAGAGACAAAAAGCTAGCCATTCTGAGATCTGCTTCACCTTTACAAGTAATATTTTGGATTGAACTACTATTGTGCAACAAAAAATACATTAAATAGCTTTAACTTATCAATGATAATATCCTATCCCACCCCCCCACACACACACACGCACACACCAGAAAAAAAATATATATTTAAATACTAAAAATACTTATTATACACTATTTTCTTTCAACTGATCACTTATACAACAAAATATATCTAGTATAATAGTTAAATATCAAAAACTAAATTTTTTAAATAATCATACATGACACTTTGATTGATTAAATTTTTTTAGCAGTGGAAAATTCTTTGGTAGTTTTGTTTATCTGTGATAACAGTTAAGAAAAAGTATAGTTTAATCAAACTATAATAAGGATTTATTCTAATTTATACAATACAAAAGATATGTGTATTACATTTACAAGAAATATTTTGAATAAATCAATTATTTTAGCAATAGCAAATCATGGTAAATGACAGGACGTCTAAAATTGCACTAAAATGACTTATTTTTTTTAAAGCAATTATTTAGTATAACCACACAAAAAGTGTATATAAATATTTTTTATGAGATTTATTTTAAATGACTCTATATAAATGTAAAATTTAATTTAAAATGTTTTAGTTTATCTATGGTAGTGACAATAAAAAGATAAAAATTACAATTGAACCAAATAGTTAGGTTATTTTTATTTATGTAATATTTTCTTCTCACATGAAATTCAATTTCAAAATGCTTTTTTATGTTTTACAAACACAAATGTAAATTAATCAGTAATTATTTTAGTAAAAGAAAATTAAATTGATTGATTTTTGTTTTCTATGGTAACAGACACTAGATGGTGCTAATATGTTTATTTAAATGTTCATGCTAATCAATAATTTTTTATTCTCATCTCCAATAGCTTTTAAAAAATGTTACAGAGGTTTCAGTTGTGCACCGATTTTGTATTACTTCAATATTTAATCTGTTTATTACTTTTATTTGATATTTCTATTTTCATTTTGCTGTTTTCACATAAACAAAGCTTATATAGAATTACCAGCTAAATTTGTACATTTTACCCCCTTTTCCATAGACATGAATTTATAAATTAACATATAAGTGGTTAGTATATGAATTTTTAAAAACCCAGAATAGGATAAAAATTATGCAGACCTAACTACTAAGTACCAAACTAAGCTTTTGTCAAACATATGTAGGTAGTACATTATTATAAATAAATTAATTAATAATTTTGTAAACAATTAGAACTAAAGAAATTTTTAACACTTTGCTCCTGTATCTAAATACTACATTACTCATTTTTTATTTTAAACAACGAAATTAACATAAATAAAAACTCGTATGAAATAAACATAACACAACAAATGATTATTACGCCTTGTACGATAAGCAAACAAGTCACCCAAGAAGTTGAAAATTGATACAAAAATGTAGTATATAAGTAAGAATTCTTACCAGTCTAATCATATTATCCACACTTCTGAGATACAACAGTGTAGTTTTTCTTTCGAATGGCGTTGATCTATAATTTTTTTTTTTATAGTTACATGCTTTGAAATTATTTCACTGTCTCTCATTAGCATGTTATCAAGTACAAGCAACGAGATATATAAAGTAGAGTGATAAATGGTAACCCTTGAGAAGGTCCAAGATGAGTCATGTGCTCCTTTCACCTGCATATTCGGTGGTTCCCTTGGTAACAGCTTATTTTCAGTAAATTTCTATGGCAACGGTTTGGAGATTGTTCTTCGCATAAGTCATAACCGCCAATGTTTTGTTTACTTACAGGTTTAATATTCTTTTGTTCTAAATCATTTTGATTTTGATTTTACTTCTTTTTTGTTTCGTGTAGTTGAACTTTAACCAACAAAATGCTTAAAAATAGTTGAAAAATTAATATTTGTTGCTAAATGTAGCTCTTTAAAAGTTTAAATTTTCTTTTATAAACACTTTTAAACTTTGTTGGGAAACGATGAAAAAAAAAAGGGTATTTTATTATTTATTAAAATGTGAAACATGTGTAAAATTATTTAAAAAACAATTTATTTCGGTCATAGGACTGTGATGTTACCTGATAATAGTGATAGTTTGTCGAACTGACATTTTAAATGCCAAAATAGCGATAAAGGGCCAAACACAGCAACCTATTGGAACATGTCACGGGATTCATCTTGAACCACGAAAAGCTAATCCTTCACCCATTGAATCAGCACTCTAATTTATTTATCTCGTTGAGTACAACCGATTGTGTGTCAATTTGTTGCCATATTTACTACAGAAAAAGGAATTAATAGGAAAATATAACGAAGAAATATTAATAAATTGTTTAAAATAGAGCGAATGATTTAAGAAAAACACAAATATAGCGAAAATAAAAGCGGATGTTAAAACCTCGATCGTCAATTGAAAACAATGGTTGGCGCGGGAAAGTCCAGCTTTTTTGCCAACCGCCAACTTTAATTATTGACGTCACGAGGAACTGCTCTATAGCGTTAAAATAGCCTTTAAAATATTAGCTATAATTTAATTGTTGCCCCCAAAAAAATTTACGTGTTCATTTACTTTCGACATAAAAATAAATACATTTAATTAAACGTGAACATTAAAAAATTATAAAAAGTTAAATTATGCACCTCACAAAAATTGACGTCATTATCACTTTAAAATTTGTATGCACACAATTGATAAGAGCTCTATGATTTAATTTGATATTACTTTAGTTAAATTAAAAAAATCTAATTGTATCGATAAGCCGTTTGCACTCTTAGATTCAGAAAAATCGCCCATTTCATTTGGTACCGAATTCGTAGCGATCGCACTAATATTCCTAGTTTATTTTCCACTTTTTTCTATTTTTATGCAATCACGGTGAATTCTCAGTCATTGAGATCGCTTTTGGATAAGACGTAGGTCGACATCTATATATTAATAGGCAAGCATAAAATTTGTGGTACACTTTTAACATATTAATTATGGGAGTAGAGGGTTGAAAATGGTATCATTCGGAAGGTATGGTTAGCCAGATGTGCAGAATACAAAAATTATTTTCTTACGATGTCGAGAAGGTATTTAAAAATACGTTTATTTTTTATGCATTTTCCCTTTCATACACGTGTTCTTTTCTCTATATATTAAAAAAAAGTAACTATCGCTGGCGTCAATTTTCTTTAACTTTTCGCGGAGTTCTACGAGTCATGAGATATATCAGTGTATTCCGACTGCTTCAAAGAAGGCATTTCAGCTGCTTAGAAATGGTATCGCGTCATAACATCGCCGGAAAAAACATTGCGCAGCAAAACGTAGGCTTTAAAACATCGCCGTGCCAAAAACAAAGCTGACAGAAACATCGCCAAAGAATAAGTTTTATTTCTACATATAATAAAAAGTGTCTATTTTTTTTTTTTTTTTTTTTTTTTTTTGTGTGTGTGTGTGTCGATTGCAGATGTACGTTATCTAATTTGCTAAACGATGCGACCCTAATTAGCGGAGATATTAATTAAAATGTCGACCATTGTCTAATGAAAAAACGATTCAAAATGGCACGCGATCATCATTTTCGACCGGGACCACTTACCTCAAAAGAAGAAAGAGAAAGAGGAAATTTCGTGGGTTTTTGTAAAGCGACCGCTTCAGATCTGTTGGAAATATCGAAAATACACCTGTACCACGAGAAAGAGCATTTATTACCGATTCTTACGGTACAATTTTTTTTTTAAAAATACGGATTTTTTATATTTTTAAAAAAAGTTTTAAAAAGGGTCGAAAATTTCTCTTTTTCGCGATCATCTTTTTTGAAACGCCCTGTACGACCGAGTAACTGTTCCATTTCTTAACAACTGGTATATAAGGAAAGGTCATTTAATCCTCTTTCGAACCATATAAACATTTTTACAAAATACGGATTAGCGATCCATATTTTTAGATTTTACGGAACATCGATTTTTTCACAAAACATTTTATAGCTCAAAAGCGTTTAGAGATAAATCATTTCTTTTTGTTTTTTGTATATAGATCTCGCTTCCATAATTCAATTTCCAAAAGATTGAGAGAAAATTTCAAAAACTGAATGAGTTATAATTTTTTTAATTTTACGCTTTAAAGCATCATTTGAATAAGGCGACCTTCCTTAAATGAGATTGTATAATGCGTTCATTACAGCTTTTCGTTACCATGGGAACCACTTCAAGGAAGAGAGATGTTTGCTCGGAAACGAAAAAAAAAAAAAAAAAAAAAAAACCACCTGCCGTTGATAATCAGATGTATTTTAAGTGGGATAAAAAATTGCAAATTTCTATTTTCTTGAATTTTTAGAATTCGCACACGACACTTGGTATACAATCTTAACACCACAAAATAAACTTGCAGTTCAAATTTCATCGATTTTCGTCAATAAACAAAAGGTTTACATTTTAATTGCAAATTAAATTTTATTCTAATACGCGTATTTCAATTTCTAATTATGATTTTTTTTAATACATCATTCGAAAGATATTTTAAAGTTCTTTTATATTATCGAAAGTTTTCACCAGATTTACAGGTTTTGAGGTGTCCCGCATCAGTTTTCTTTTGTATCTCAGCTACTAATTAAAATAATTTCATAAGTAATACATCATTAGAAAGCTTTGTTGATTTGGAATCGAACTGTACATTACAGAAATTTCTACCGCAAGATGGCGCTTTAATTCTTTAAATTTCAATTTCTAATTATGATTAAATTATTTTTAATACATCATTTGAAAGATATTTTAATGTTCTTTTATATTATCGAAAGTTTTCACCTGATTTACACGTTTTAAGGTGTCCTCATTAGGTTTCCTTTTGCATCTCTTCTAATTATGATAAATTATTTTTAATACGTCATTTGAAAGATATTTTAATGTTCTTTTATATTATCGAAAGTTTTCACCTGATTACACGTTTTGAGGTCTCCTGATTAGGTTTTCTTTTGCATCTCAGCTAATTGAGTTAGACCATTCAAAATTGGTATACGTAGGCTAATTAGGAGGGGCTGAAACGGTGGGGAAGAAATAGGTGTGCACCACTCGCGATATTTCACCCGATTTACACGTTTTGAGGTCCCTTGATTAGGTTTTCTTTTGTATCTCAGTTATTATTTAAAATAATTTCATAAGTAATACATCATTAGAACGCTTTTTTGATTTGGAATCGAACAGTGGAATACAGAAATTTGTACCGCCAGCTGACGCTGTAATATTTTCAAATTTCAATTTCTAATCATGATTAAATTATTTTTAATACATCATTCGAAAGATATTTTAAAGTTCTTTTAAATTATCGAAAGTTTTCACCAGATTTACACGTTTTGAGGTCTCCTGAATCAGTTTTCTCTTGTATCTTAGGTACTAATTAAAATAATTTCATAAGTAATACATCATTGGAAAGCTTTTTTGAATTGGAATCGAACAGTGGAATGCAGAAATTTCTACCGTCAGATACCGCTGTAATATTTTCAAATTTCAATATTTCAATTTCTAATTATGATTAAATTATTTTTAATACATCATTCGAAAGATATTTTTAAGTTCTTTTAAATTATCGAAATTTTTTACCATATTGACACGTTTTGAGGTGTCCTGATTTCGTTTTCTTTTGCATCTCAGCCAAATGAGTTAGATCGTTCAAAACTGGTATACGTAGGTTAATTAAGAGGGCCTGAAAGGGTGGAGAAGAAATAGGCGTGCACCGCGCGCGTATCCCTTAACTTGTGCACGCGCAGAGCGCACGGGACTGCGCTGCTGAAGGCAGTGGGGACCGGACAACCAATGAGAATTGATTTTTTTTATTTTCTTCTCTTACGAATAAATATTTGATTTGAGGAGGAATATGTGCGAGCAGCGCGCGTATAACTTCAAACGTGCGTGCGCATGGCACTGCGCTTCCGAAGGAAGTGGGGAGCCGGTATGAGTTTTTATCCGATCAGAAATGATTTTTTTTTAGGGGGCACGAAAGGTCAGGGAAGGAATAGGCGCACGCAGCGCGCACGGAACTGCGCTGCCGAAGGCAGTGGGAACCCGGTCCGACTTTGTACCCGATGAGAAATGATTTTTTAAATTTTTTTCCTTAAGAATAAAAATTTGACTTAAGAAGGAATATGTGCGCGCAGCGCACGTATTCCTTATTAACTGAATTAGAATATCTTGCCATTATAGATTCTTTAGATAAATTTTATCACTATTTACATGGTCAAAAATTTGTCATTCATACTGATCATGCGGCATTAACATGGCTTAAAAATGTTAAAAATCTTAGAGGACGTCTTTTCCTCTGATCACTTAAACTTAGTATGTTTGACTATGAAATAAAATATGAGAAAGGAACCACTAATGTAGAAGCTGATATGCTGTCTCGATTACCTGTAATACAACATATGTCTCACCATGTACATCTCCTTGACTTGAATGATCTAAAACGTTTACAAAAAGAGAACACAATAGTCAATAGTAAAAAGTATGTTGAAGTAAATGATCTCATAGTAACAAAAAAGAAAAGTTTGTATAAGATCATCGTTCCTATGTCACTAAGGTTAACATTGCTAAATAAAGCCCACACACAATTCGGACACCCAGGAATTCAAAAAATGATCATTTTAATCACTCCACAATATTATTAGCCTTTCATTAATAAAGACATAGAAAATTTTGTTAAGCACTGCAATACCTGCCGAGTAAATAAAAAGTGTAAACAAAAAAGATTTGGCTTACTGCAGCAGGTACCTCCAACAGATAAACCCTTTGAATGTTTGTCGTTAGACACTGTTGGTGGATTTAATTATTACAATTCAACTAAAAAAATACTTGCATTTGGTCGTCGACCATACAACACGTTATGTGTGGGGTTTTCCATCCAAAAGTGTGACAACTGAAACTTATACCAACTTTTTAAAACAGATTTTCCAAATTCAAGTCCCTGAGAAATTACTAACAGATAGAAATGCTGCCTTTACGTCCTCACGTTATAAAAAATTTTTACAGAACTACAATGTTAAACACCTTTTAACTAGCAGTCATCACCCGGAGACAAACGGAAAAATTAAACGTCTGAACCAAACTATTGTAACTAGATTAAAATGTAAAGTAAATTCTGCTTCATCTAAAGTACCGTGGACAAAATTACTAGAGGAGGTCTTAAGCCAGTATAATGCTACCCCTCATTCTGTTACAAAATTTTCACCTAGTTATCTATTGTTTGGAAATTTACCCTATGACCCTTTAATTCCTAATAACAATTATTATCCAAAGGTTGATGAAGCAAGAAAATTGGCAAAAGAACGTACAATTCAATATCATAATAAAAATAAAGTAAGATATGACGCTCGATTTCTCCTGCTAAATTTAAAGTTGATGATGAAGTATTATATGAAGAATTTCAATATCCTAATACCCGTAAATTAACTGCTCCATACTCAGGACCCTATACCATTTTAAAACAGTTATCTGACGTAAATTTTGAAATTGATAGACCAAATCCCCATTTTAAAAGAGTCTGAAATTGTGCATTCATCTATACTAAGAGATTATTAGAATCCTCAAAATTTTAAACTATGTCATGTATAAACCCCTTTAGCAGTCAGGAGTCACCCCCAAATAATTTTTTTTTTTTGCTTTCCTATCGTCCCATTACGCATTGGATGAGGATCCTAGCTGAGTCGGAGAATTCGGAGTGATGTCGGAAGACATGGCTTCCATCCTTCCGCTCAGCGGCACTGGCGTGCCCCTAACTCTTTTTATTTTTAATTTTTACAAATATTAATTTATTTACAAATATTACTAGACGTATTCACGAAATGAGGATCCTCCGCTCACCCCTTTTCTTTTAGACCCTTGTTTACTCATGTTCTTCTGGACTTCAGCTGATTGGAGACCCCCGAAGAGCATGAGGCAACGAGTGTGCTCCCTGCTCTGATGAGACTTGTCTAAGAACCACTTTTTACGTTTTACAGATACTACTTTTTTGGTTAACAAGCTCTCACAGAGTTTCACAGGTTTGTGCACCCATAAACATAATTTTTTGAATAAACATATTTAGTGTTTTGTTTCAATATAGTAATTTGAAGGAAGTAGGTATCGCTATTGTGTCGAATAATTTTTTTTTTCTTTTTAAGTATTGCTATTTTTCAAGTGTTAGTATATAATTTTAAGTGTCAGTATTATTTCTAATACCCATATTATTATTTTTTTCAGAATTGTATATAGTATATTATAACATTGTTTATGCCTTAAATTTGCATTATTTGCATCAAGTATCATATTTTTGTGTTATTAACTTTTAAGTGTTGTATTAAATAAGTGGAAAAAAAAGTGTGTATAGCAAAGTTTGATTTAAGACTCTAGTGAATATAAGGACTATAACTGGACATTTCGTCTCAAGAATATAGCTAGATCAAAGAACTCTAAGAACATTCATGAACAAGTATCTCAACAAGCACTCACAAAATGGCTTCCTTCAATTATCCACCTAATTTAAAGCTAACTCAAAATACTCTAACTAATCAATCAATTAACTTTTTAGATCTCAAAATAATCATCGATGGTAATAAAATTTACACAGATATCTATGACAAACGGCAAGATTTTAGTTTTAAAGTAAACTTATTTACACATTTTAATTCATGTCTGCATCTTTCGGTATTTAGAAACATCATCATTAACCATTTATTTCGAATTAATCATTTATGTTCTGCGAAGTTTAAAAACAAGAATATTAATAACCTGATACACTGATAACTGTATACACTTTTGTGTATATTAACAAAAAAATTATAAAATAATAAAAGACAATAAAAATGGTGGCGGTTGAGTGGCAGATGTGAACAGTGAAGCGATGGCCCATCGTCGCGTTCTGCATCAGACTCATATATGTCTGCTTTGTGACGATCGTTACAAAGATGTTCACATAACGGGTTGTTTTTTTAACCCCTTAACGCGCGCTGTCCTCGCTGCGAGGATGCAAAATTTAAGATCCATCTGAAAAAATTCATCCCGGAAAATTTTTAGCAAAAATTTACGTTTATAACATATTAGAAAAGGCCGGTTTTTTTAACCTTTAAATTTAAAATTTCTTTTAGTTTAATTTAGTTCATGAATTCCGGTGTCAGTATAATTTAAATGATCCGAATTGTCTTGCGCCGCAAAGGGTTAAGGCCTATCAGGGCAGTATATAGAACATCCACGTATTCTACTTGCATCGCAGCTCACACCCACTTTTGTTTTACGACCGTCTTAGATCTCTTCAGATGTTTGCCGAACTCAGGGAGCCTTAGCTCCAACATTATGTATATATATATATATATATATATTTATGTTTTCCCTCTTCCCTTTCACTTGACCTAGGGTGCGAGCTGTGGTTTATACCAATGTAGATACAATACCTTACTTCTTCTTTCAAACGCAGGGAGCTACTATTACTTTTCTGACTTTTTGTTGGCCAATAATTGTTGTATTGCTTGGGGCTATACAATCTCATTCGATTGATTTTTCTCCCTGAGAGATTCGTTGTGGTAATCCTTCTGATTCCTTATGCGAACGTTATTTAGTTATATTTGCATGGCGACGGATGACGGTAGTGATGTGATAGTTTGAACGATGCTGATGACGCATGACAACAGATGGTGGCTTTTTCCGTAAGTGGGTTTAACACTTCGGTTTCCTTTTGGAAAACAAGGAAAATTGATACCGAATTTCTTTGACAGAACCTGTGGACCGCATGTACCCACTAGAGTCTGGTCCAGTAAAGCTCAGTCAAGTTTGGGAATCTGGACATTCGACTGAAATTCTGCCTCTCTACAAATATGGATACTGAATGTTGTACTTTATGATGTGATGACTGGCATTTTTGCTTTCAGTAGGATTAGATAGTATTATCTTTCATCACATGTCTTTGTGTAAAGTAGACTTTATATTGGCTGTTTTATGTTATAAAGGAAGGTATACTACGGAATGGAAGGTATACTACGTGCATAACTAACAAAACTAGAAGTTTCAAATGCAACTGTGATCTTTGTTAATCAGGAATATTTTGTCTCACAAGGAATTAAAACGCTATTTCTGGCAAGAGAAGTGTCTAAAAGAAAGGAGACACATTACAGTGTTTCAACAATAAGTACCATAAAGTTCTCTTTTTAGTGTTTATCACAAAAAGCTAATATGCATTTCGGTAATCTGGACTTCACAAGACAGAAAATTGCTGATAAATAAGGTTTCACAAGCAAACAAATTAAGAAGAAAAAGATATTGTGGAGAAAAAATTCATTTTTTTACATTTTTTTCTGGTCAGTAGAACATGAAAAAAGTTATCTCAGAAAATTTCGGGGGAGCTCGAGCCCCCAGAGCCCACCCTCTGGATACGTCCCTGACGCAACAGGTTGCACAGCCATGTTAAGGAAAAGCTATAGCTCAGCTTCTATAGTGTGCAAAGCTTATTGAATTAATTGCATATTGTGTAAAACTGGATTTAATTTTGGGGTATACCGACTGACAGGTGGCGCTGATATGCTACAATCAAAGAACTCATCTTAAAACGATATATCTCAACTTCTATAGTGAATAAATACACAACACTTGATATTTGAGATGAATATTATGTAAAACTATGCTGATTCAATTTGGCTGCTTAATGGACTATAGATGATACGGCTGTGCTGTAATATTTCTTGTTTACGAGAAAACTATAATTCTGCTTTTATGATATACCGTTAGTAGTCGCTAGTTGGTCGATTTGCTGCCCATCCTTCAGCGTTCCCACATTTTTTTATTCAATAGCCACCAAAAATTTTTAGAAGGGGCATTTGATATACATAAAACGCGAATAAAATTGAAGAAACGTCGATCACACCACTTCTTAACATTATTGGTGACAGTTAAATAAAAAGTGCGTAATCTGTAATAGGTCGCTGTCTATAGCGACTACTAACGGGTTAAATAAACGTGACAAACTTAGTGTATTAAATATATATTATGAAAAAACATACTTACTGGATTTTGGTATACATTGGGCGGAAGATAGCGCTACTATCAATTTCTGCGATTTCTCAGATGCCTATATATCTCAGCATCCAAGGCCGTAGCGAGGATTTTTTTTCGGGAGGGGCCCATCACATTTCTAATACAAGGTCAACGAATATGATATAATAATACTCATACCCAACGAAAAAAATATACGCAAACGCAATCAAGGGCCTGATTAACACAGGGGCACATGGTGCCCCGGGCCCTGAGTAGCAAAGAGCCCTAAAACTGGCCCTGAAAATGCTCTTTAGCCTCTAAATATGACAAAAGTGGTATCATAAAATGCAAAATTTTGTTATTTTAGTTTCATATACAGGTATATATATGTACTTTTTGTGATTCCTGCACAGTACGAATGGTGGGGGTGGAGCCCACAAAAGTGTGTTTACCCCGGGCCTCACAAGAAGTTATTCAGACCCTACACAAAAAGACCCTGATTAACTTCATGCGAGACCCGGGGCACACATAGTTTCGTGAGCCCGCCTCCTCCTCGCATTGTGCCCCAATAAACATAGGTACATATATACCTGTTTATGGGAGTAATATATCAGAATTTGCACTATATATGATACCATTTTTTGGGCATAAAAGGCTAAATGGCATTTTCAGGGCGAATTATATGGCCCCTGCTATATTCAGGTCACATGTCTTACATGCCCCTGCTTTAATCAGGCCTTGCACACAAATCTTTCGTCTATATTTTCCTATACAAATTCACTCAATACCAATCATTTTATTAAAACTTTTATTTATTAAAATTAATTTCCATGATGAATGCAGATGATTTGTTTCTAATAGAAATGTAACACTTAATGTCCAAAGAAAGTCAATTTTATGTTCACTAACAATATCTTTAAAAATGTTTTTTGGCCTTTTTCATTTTGTTAAAAATGAGGGGAAAAAAAAAATGGAAAACTTAGATTCAAATTATCATACATTAATAGTTGAACTGTTAGTCTTAAAAATACTGACGAGTTCTTTTAAAAGATACCCATATCGAATAACTGTCTCCATCCGAGGGGGGGGGGGGCTTCACCCCCAGGGAGAAGCGTTGCTTCTATGTGTCCAAAATTTTTTGCCTACTTGATTATTACTATGATAAATATATCTTATTGTGTACATTTATAAGAAATTTTGTACTATACCGCCAAGTTAAAAAACGAGAAAAATTCAGACGGCAACGCCACCTGTTAGACGATTTTCACCAAAAAGTGTTAGGCACTAATTTATGTCATGGTGCAGCTGCATATAAATGTATATGTAATTCTGTGCAGTGCAGTAGTTCCTGAGATACAATTGGAATAAAATATTTGTCACACACAGACAGACATTTTCCAAAAATGGTCAAATCGTGTTCTGGATCTCTCAAAACATGTAAATCCATCGAAAACCGGAAATCAAAATTTTTTTTCGAATCCAATACTTTCTTCTATTGAATACAGAAGAAAGTAAAAAGATTGAATTCACGACGTAGGACAGTCCATTATAGCGTTGACAAGAAGGTGGATGAAATTAAGCGAATAAATATAGCGAGATTGAGGTTGAATGGGTTTTACGGCGCTCTAGAGCTTAAATATAGAAAAGAAAGAACGTAATGGGAAATTTAATTAAATTAATAGGTTTTATTAAATTATTTTTAAATACTTTTTTTTTAAGACAGCAATGTTTGCCTGATACATACTACACGAAATCAGTCTTTCATCATTTATTTCGGGGGAAGGGGGGCGACGGGCCCAAGCATACGGCCTTGTCAGCATCTATTGATGAAAATTGTACCAAATTGTTTGCGCAAAATGTTGGGAAAAACTATGTTGGTTAAACCTTTATGCATGTTAAACGTAATTGACGCTTTTATATAAAATGGTACCGAATAAGTTTTGAGATGGCCCTACTTACTTGCTTATGTATATATAAATTTTGTTCGTAGAAATTCTGGTATTCTAGTTTTTGATAATTTTACACGTTTTTAAATGTTCTGAAAATGATTCGCCCATTTTGAGATATCTGTCTGTGGTGTTTATAATATGATAGCAAACTTTGTATCTCCAGAATTTAAACACGAAATTTTAACGAAGCTTGGTGTTTGGTTGGGGGGCGTTCATTAAATACGTGAGGAGTTCAGGGGGAAGGTGGTCTAGCCAAATCTCACCTAATCTCACGTGGGTAAGAGGGAGGGGGGGTCTCGACAAATATCACGTAATTTTTTTCCCTCAAAAAAAAAAAAAAAAAAAAAATCTCACGAAGTCTCACCACGGGAGAGAGGGGGTCAAAAATCTCCAAAACCACCTCACGTAATTAATGAACGCCCCCTTGGGCCGTGACACAACTGTTGCTGATTGGCTTTGAGATACATCGCCTTATATGTAGCGCTGTTTGGCTACCATTTTCTTCATTTAAAAGAAGGCTATATCTCAGCTTCTATGTATACAAAGACAACAAACTTAGTATATGCGATAAATATTATGTAAAACTATATTGATTCAATTTCTGTGCACATTGGTCATCAGGAGGCGATGCTGTGCTGCAATTTAATTCCGTTTATGAGAAGGCAATATTTCCGTTTCTATAATATTTAAATGCACTAAATTTCGTTTGGGAGGCGAATTATGCGAAAATCTGTGCTGATTCAGAATTCAGATTAGGTGCTTATAGATGCAGGTGGCACCGCTACACTTCAATTTAATTTCGTTTACAGAAAAGCTATATCTCAGTTTCTATATTATGTAAATGCACGAAATTGGTATGTGATACATAAATTATTCAAATTTGCCAATTCATTTTGAGTATATATCACCCGACAGGTGGTGCCACTTTTAATTTCTACAAATTTCCAAATGGTTGTAACTCAGCAACTGTTTGTAAAAATTGCACCAAATTTCATAGACAAATATTAATAGAGATAAAAGTAACAACAGCGCCATTTTCCGGTCGAAATCGACATGCACCCAAATTCAATCAGCGTAATATTTCGTAATATATATCTCACATATATATCTCTTTGTCCTTTTGTATAACATAAAATATAATTGAATAGAAAATAATGCAGCATATCAGCGCCATCTGACGACCAATGTGCTCACAAATTCAATCAGTTTAGTTTTGCATATACATCTCACATTCACATACCAAGTTTGGCGCATTTATATATCATAGAAGTTTAGATACTGCCTTCTCGTAAAAAGTATTCAGTTACAACTAGAGATGCAAAAAACCCGGGAATTTAAAACCAAGGGAAAAAAACTGGGAGTTTGGGGGGAAAAAACTGGAAAATTTGGGAATTTTGCGGGGAAAAAACAGATTAAAAATCTCTAAAGCAAATAATATATTGTTTACTTAATATAAAAGGCAATTTTAAAGACTTTGATATACTGATAAGCTTATAACATTCTTTTAATTTATCATTTTATTTTCAATTTATTAGAACTGCAGCCAAATCATTAGCGTTTCACATATAAACAAATCATACTTTATATATCTGAAAAGATATTCCAATATAAAACCATTTTTTACTAGATATATGGTGATATTTATATAACTCAATATAATTACAAAATATATAAGCTTAAAAGATAATGGTATAATTAAGAAAAATTAATTCTTTGAATCATAACATGTTACTTTTCTTAGGCTTGTTGGTTGGCAAAAATTAGATTAGGATTGTTTTGTTATAAGCATTTTTCTCCACAGACACCTCTTATATATAGTTTTTAATTCCACAAGATAACGTTATTTCATAAGCCTAAAACTCAATTAATTTCACTACATAATTCTAGATAAAATAACATGTATTAGCTACTTTGTACTCAATAAAAACAGTTGTTTTTTTCCTTTAAGCACCACAAATTTTAATATTATAAATGTTATTAATATAAAGTATTATATATAAAAAAAAAATGATAAACTTCCACTTGTGATTGAGTTAGTAAAACTGCTAATATTAATTAATATAGTGACAGAAACTTACCGTTAGTTTTAGAGACTAATTTATTATAATTAATTATTTTTTTCGTTTACGGAATGAACATGAACATCGAAGATTCTAGAATTAGCTTGAAAGGAAAAGGGAAATGAAATATACGCAGAAGTTAAATTTGAAAGTAATTTAAGGATCGGAGGCTGTTTATACACAAAAATTATTTAACAAATACAAAAATTATAAAAATATTCATAGTTTCAAAATTCCCAGTTTTGGGGAATTTTCAAAATTTCCAATTTTGTCTTAAATTCAGAGGGGAAAAACCGGGTGTTTTGGAAGCCTTGCATCTCTAGTTACAACATAGAAGCGCCGTTTATCGGCCAATATGTATTAAAATTTAATTTGTATAGTTTTACACAACATCCATACTACATGTCAAAATTTTGCAAGTAAGAACCGCATCACGGTGTTTTTGGCGAAGAAAAGCATACAATTGGCGAAGTAATATAGTTCCATTTTTAAAATAAATTATATAAAAAATAAGAGTTTTCCTGAAAAAAAAAAAACGAAAATGTTACTGGATTCAGAAACATCCCATTAACAATATATATTAATTGGAAGAAAATCGTTCGTGCCGTTTTAGAGATATTTTTCATGATTTCAGTCCATTACACCATCCTTTTCCCCCTTTTGGCTTTAAATTGAGATTCAGATCTTGAAACATACTGCATGTAGAAACGTAAAATTTTCAGAATGGATTAAGACCAAAGATAAAAGACTATTTTGAAAAGATCAGAACAAAATATGGCATATTTGCTGAGATATTAAGAGTCGGCTTTTACAAATCTCTTTGATGTCAAACCAGCCGTATATATGAGTTTGCAGCGTCCTGTTTGTCCCTCCGCTTGCGTCACTCGAAAAACTGTCGTTTTTCGTGATATGAAGCACAAAAAAATATTTATATTTTCTCAGTGCATACGAAACTATGAAAGCTGAAATTTATAATGTAAAATTATTATTATTATTTTTTTTTTATTAAGACAGCACAAATGCATCTATAATATCTAATACGAAACAACAGAATAAATTATGATATGAGAAAAATACCTCATTTCTTACTTTATTCGAAAAAAATAATAATACAAATTCACAGTACACATAAAAAAACAAGATGGCTGACGATCTTTAAGTTTAAGGAGAGTGTAGAGCTATCCTTAAGAATTTAAGGATCCTTAAAGTTAAAGATATTTAAAACGGACATCTGAATAGCTATTTTAAGATCTGGTCGGGGAAAGTCGGATCTAAAGATTGTTTACATTTAGATTGGCCAATGAAAATGCATCATTTTAAAGATCTTTAGTTAAGGATCCTTAACAGCGGACATCTGAATCTGGGGGTAAGAACAGGATTCAACAAGGAGGAATTTTCGCTAGTGTTCAGATACTTTTGCTTCCGACTGTAGTTGCTTGCTAATGAATAATGCTCTGAAATGTACAGTGGAAGCACAACTAAATCTAAATTATTATGAAACATTAAAAAAAAAAAAAAAAAAAAAAAATATGCTTTTCCTTAGATATTTTTGTTTCGTGTTATTGGCATTGCCGGACATTTAAATTTCTGATAACAGTTTTCCGATTCATGGGTTTCAGATAGCCAATCATAAAGCCAGATTTTCTTAGTTACCTTATATGGAAGTATACGTTTTTGGAAGATTCTATGTCTTATTAGGTAATGTTTATTAAATCCTTAATTTAAATTTTTATTAATTTAATATATAAAATTTATATAAATAGTTTAGATTTCTCAATATGTCCTAATCTATTATTTTTTTTATTTATTCAATTTTTTTTTCTCATGTTTAACTATGAAGTAAAGTGACATCACCTACCTGTCACCCCTTTTAATAAATACTTCCCGTTTCATTTGCTTGCGAGATATTAAAATCATCCATTTGGAATTAGCTCTTGACTGGGGCGTATCTTTGAACACAGAGTTCTCCTACGTAGCTTACTTTCCTTGTGATTAAAATCAGGTTTGATAATTAATTTATATTTCTCAGATTTTTCGTTAATTTAATTGTTTATTAATTATTGTACCTTTTTTAAACTGTATTTTATTGTAATAGCCGGCATTTGTAGTTGGCAAGAGGCCGGTATTATGGTTTTGCATATTTCCTTTTATTATGTAATTTTTGTTTCATAAATCTGTCGATTAATTGTAGTATCAAATTTATAGTAGTTAGTTAAGAGTGATATTTAAAGCGAAATTGCATTTATTAAACTTACGAGTGAGAGTATCGTTGGGCGTGACAGCATTTTTTTTTTTGTTTTCCTTCTCTTCTATATTTTTATTTCTTATTTATTTTATTACTACCAAATTAAAAAAAGGAAATAAAAGCTTAGTCCTTTTTTAAGATGCGAGTTTTTAAATTTTCTATTTAATTATAGAGTTCGACGACTCTTGATAGTAAAGGGGTGGGGCAGGTGAAGCTTTAGAGAAAGCTAGTTTCTTTAGCTATTCTAAAAGTTCTTAACTTTTGCATTTCTTTGTAGCAAAATGTGTGACGACGAAGTAGCTGCTCTTGTAGTTGACAATGGCTCTGGAATGTGCAAAGCTGGCTTTGCTGGAGATGATGCTCCTAGAGCAGTCTTCCCATCGATTGTTGGTAGACCAAGACATCAAGTAAGTGCCAAGTTTTTTTCTGTTTGGTCTCTGTATTAGGATTGCATTACTCCATAAATATAGAAAATAACTTAAGAACAACAACAAAAAAAAGCATTTTCTATGTTAAATTTTGCATATTGACATATTTATTATTATACTGAAACCTAAATCCTCCCCCACCCCCCCTCCTCCCATTCTTTTTTAAGTCAACTTATTCAAAAGCTGCAGCCAATTCAGATCAATCTTGAAAATTTGGCAAGAAATAATTTTGAAGTCCAAAGCACACATGCAGAGAAATCTTCCATCATGGTGGTCCTGCAATAAACCACCAAATTTATGCTTACAGCTAAATTAGAGGAAATTCTAAAGATGACTTGACTACAAATTCAAACTCAATAGTATTGAATAACTGAACAGATCTTGCATATATAATCGCGTGTATTATATCTACCAACTTCAAATTATCTACGAACTAGGTGGATGCAAGACTACAAGTAGTAATTGAATGTTATGAAATAAAAGTACTGGTCACGCATGACAACTTCAGTATACCTTAAAGATAATGTCGTTTGTCTAGTTTGCTTATATCCTACTGGAACAAACATTATTTGAACTCGTATCATGTTAATTTCAACATGAGGACCTCTTTCTTTGGCCTTGTCATTGTCATTTCACTCATTAGTACAGTTCCAGAGATTACTCTCGTATTCAGCCATACAGATATCATTATCCTGCTGCAGTGCCTGTTGAGTCCTCAAGGCAAAATCAGTTCAGATTTTGCCAAAATAGTATTTACCAACTCCATTCCATCTTTTTCCAGATAACATTTTTAAATACCAGGTTTCCTCCTATTTTAATAGGGGTGTAAATGAGCAATATTTGCAGTGTACTGAAACTTAGCTACCATCATCAGAACTTTCTATCTTTTTTAACTTTCACTCCATATAGTGTTTAACAAGTCAATATTTTTATTTAAGTAATTAGTAGACTAAAAACATGCAGACATTTTATAAAATTTTTATAAAACATTCTTATGAAGGCCTCATTTTTATGAATTCAAATTTTGTGAATGTCCTTAATAGATTTTAAATTTTGAAGGTTCTCCCTTTTTATGATGGGACCCTTTTGCTGCCCCTTTACAAAATTCTAAAACTTCTGCATGGATAGTCCCGTATTATACATCAACATTAGGAGTGTTACCCTTTTATAATCATGCCCATTCTAAGCTAGCAAATTTTTTAGACACAAATATTCACAACTGATATATATATATACATATATATATATATATATATATATATATATATATATATATACCAAAATCCTTATACAAATTACATGAGAAGATAATTAGATCTTGATATTTAATGTATTTAACCATTTATTTTTGTGTTAGCTTTTAATGGTAGATTTCCACATGTTAGATTTCTGTCATGGTAGATTTCCACACCAATAAAAATATACTTGATTAAATTTTAGGGTGTTATGGTCGGTATGGGACAGAAAGACAGCTATGTTGGAGATGAAGCCCAGAGCAAAAGAGGTATTCTTACATTAAAATATCCTATTGAGCATGGTATTGTTACAAACTGGGATGATATGGAAAAGATCTGGCATCACACTTTTTACAATGAACTTAGAGTTGCTCCTGAAGAACATCCTGTACTTCTGACTGAAGCTCCACTCAATCCTAAAGCTAACAGAGAAAAAATGACCCAAATTATGTTTGAAACTTTCAACACTCCGGCTATGTATGTTGCAATTCAGGTATAGTATTTTTCCTGTTCTTAGTTTTTAAAAGCTAGCAATTAGAAGTATGTTTAAAAATAAAAATTATTTCTAGAATTAGTTTTAACTGCAAAAGACAGTTCAGAGGTTAATCCAGAACAAATTTAGTGCCGCATTGAGGCACTTTCACAAAGTCAATTTTTAGCAATGAGGTACCTTCACAAAGTCAATTTTTAGCAATGAGGTACCTTCACAAATTCAACTTTCAGCAAAGAGGTACCTTCACAAAGTCAAATCTCAGCAATATAACTGCACACTAAAATATTTTATAAGCTTCACTACATCGAACACAGAAAAATACCCTCAATTTGAATATTTACTGGAGACAATGATAAGTATCTAAGTAAACACCTACTTATCTTACATATAAGAAACAACTTAACTCGCCCATATATATATTTATTTTTACAACTGTTTCATTTTATTTTTTAAATGTATTTTAAAATTTAAAAAAAAAACTGCTTTACGTATTTTAGTTAATTGTTCTGAAGTATCATTAATTTTCACAAACTTACTTGATGTTTTCACAAATTATTTTATAAATTCACAAATGGGGTACCATTTTTAAAAAGCTGGATGAATCCCTGCAGTTGTGTATTTACCTCTTCAAATTTTCACTTTTTAATAGTACTTCAGTGAAATAAAGTCTCTCTCGGGATCCTCTACACTTGTAGATGTTGGGGGATACTTATACAAAAGAGCCCTTTAGAATAAGTTTTTTTTTTTTGCCAGCAGAATTTGTTTTGGTAAATCTAGTATGATTCCCCCCCCCCCTCCCTGCCAAAGCAAAAAATTCTTAAGGGGAAATATTGAGGCTAGTTATAAATTTCTGCAATCAGCTTTGCAGCTCCTCGAATATAGAGCCATTCTCAATTATATATAAAAGGATGTATGTTGCTGAACTAGTTTTTTTTTTTCTTATCCCTTATATGCACTTGAGAGAAATTAAGCAACTTTATTTTTTGTCTATTAACATGGGATTTTATACATGTCATTCTCGTGGGCAAAAAGTGATTACTAGATCTTTATATTTTTGCAGTAGGTCAAAGTTAAAAGCCAAATATGAAATTTCTGTGAATTTCGATGGTGTAACTCTTCTAGGAAAATAAAGTGCAAAATAACAAAAATCTGGAATTGCAATATGAGAACTAATTGTGTGGTTTTAACCCTTTACAGTTGACAGGTCCCCGAAATGTCAGAAAAGACTTACGACCCCCCCCCCTCCCAATAAGACAAAAGGGGATAAAATTAAAATTTTTGCCTGTTAAAGTATTGCGTTGTTTGTATAAATGCTTAAATATTTAAAAGAAATCTTCTAAATATTTCATTAAAATTGTGCTCAAAATTAGCAATTGTTCGGCATATTTTGCACCTAAAAATTTAAGTTAAGAGACTATAAAATCGCTGGGGTATCATTTTTGATGCCCAACTTTTGACCAGATTTAAAACAAAAAGAAGAAAAACTCATAATAAACATTAAATTTACAAAATGCTAGTTTATAGGTTAAAAAGCCAGTTTCAGCACATAAGCTTAAAGAAAAGCAATGAAGTACAAATACATGAATGCTGTTAGCAGAATTTTTTCTAAACTCAGTAAGAAATATCTGAATTTTTTATTAAATATCGCTTAGTTTGTATAAAAAAAAAAAAAAAAAATTACATAATTTCTGAATTATTGAATTTAAGCCAATTTTTGCTCATTAAACCTAAAATTATTAAACAGTCTAAGTAGATATTTTCTGGTAGTTCTAATTTTGCTTGAAGATGAAATAAATGGTATTTAACCGACTCTAAAAATGAGCTGGCCAACAGATATTTAAAACAGAATAATAGAAGAAAGTTTAGGGATTTTTTTTAACTTATATCATCAGTAATAAATGTCTTCATTTTTAACTTTAGTGTTTGTATTTATTTAAATAAATAATATATATATCCTGTTATCTCATTAAACAATTTAAGAAATTCTACCTGAGTAAAATTTTGGCAAGTAAGAAATAGTGCCAATGACACCAGACTTCGCATTCAAATTTCTAACCCTGATTTTTATAAAGCATATTTTAATAAACAAATTAATCTAAAATTATTTAATTCAATGTTTAATTTCTACTTTAATATGCATCCATTAGCCAAGCTATGTAATTTAAAAGACAGTTAAAAAAAAAAAAAAAAAAAAAAACTCAATACAAATTACTTTTTCAATAAATTAATTGGCAAAGAAGTTTTTTTATTTTATTCCTTTCGGTTTGTGGAGGCCTTAAAATGTCATATTTTCTGACATTTCGGGGGACCTGTATAATAAGACAATTTGATGTTGAACTTTCATCTATTGTAATTGGTTGTTACAGCAACATAAGTATGGAACACCTTTTTATCTTAATTCCAAAAGGTTTGTACCAAAATATAAAGGTCTAATCTCTTTTGTCCAGGGGAACGACTTTTGATGACCCATATAAAATCCCAGGTTAATAGTTAATAAAAAAAAAAATCTCATGTGCCTGTAATCACACAAGTATAAAAAACAAAAGTAGTAGAGTAACACTTTGCTGAATTTATATGGAATGACCCTAGTGGTCTGCTTTGGTTGAAACTGATTCTATCTTTCTTTCTTTGTGCTGATCTTCTATGTGGTGGCACCGATTTAAATCGGTACGCGGCTCAAAAGACCAATTGGCGTGTAACTGGCATGAGTTGCGTTCAAATTTAGATTGAGCGTGGCACCACGTCATAGAAGATCAGCACAAAGAAAGATAGAATCAGTTTCAACCAAAGCAGACCAACTTAACAAGTCCACTGTTAAAATGGGGAGAATATTTTCGTTGAGAGAAAACAAGCGATAAGGGAACGCCGAATGACTGAATGTTTACTAAATCCCAACCTGACTGTGAACTTCGCACCCCTCAAAGCTTTTGGACTCGTCCTCGCTGCTAGGTGTAGGAAACGTGGTTATACTATAATAGCTACTGAAGAGGGGGTGAATTTCCCCCTGCAAGGTCTATAGTTTTTAAGAGCATAATCAAAGGTAATTTTTATGAGTAAGTTGAATGGAAAAAATTTGTACACATGTTATAGGTCAGTTGCACGAACTGTATAGATTTTGGTAAATTTAGCACTTACAGTTTTTTACAGGGACACAAAGAAAAATTCTTTATCATTATGGCCTATGGGATGGGACCAAATTTTTACTTTCTTCTATATTCAATAGAGAAAGTATTGGATTCGTAAAAATTTTAGACTTTGGGTTTTGATGGATTTGCATGTTTTTGAAAGCTGTAGAACACGATTTAACCATTATTAGAGAATGTCTGTGTTTGTCTGTCAGTCTCTGCATGTGTGTGACAAAGTTTTGTGGCAACTGTGTCTCGGGAACTACTTCACAGAATTTTATCCAAATTGGTATGTAGTTGCACTTGCACCTTGACATAAATTGGTGCCTATCTACTTTTGGTAAAAATTGTCTTGCAGGTTGCATTGCCATCCCACTTTTCTAAATTTTTAACATGGTGGTATAGTACAAAATTTTGTATAAATGTGCATAAAGAGAATTATTTTTTAATAATCATGAAATTTACCAGAATTATTTATAATAAAGATAGTCAACTGGGGAAAATAATTTTGTATGTATACGAACCTCTCCTCCCCTCCTGGGGTAATTCCCCCCCCCCCCCTCGAGGGGAGTAAATTTTCATAATCTGTATCTTTCAAGTTCTCGCCAGTACCTTTTTTAAAACGAATGGCAGAACCATAGATCTGCGATAATTTAAAATGAAGTTATTTTTTTTTTTATGTAATATTGACAATAAAATTGACTTTTTTTTTGGATATTTAGTGTTATACTACTTCTCTAATATGGAAATCCATCTGCATTATCGTGGAAGATAATTTTAATAAATTATTTTTACTGAGTGAATTTGTATAGGAAAATATAGAAGAAAGTCATGTGGTGGCCACAAGATACTAGTTAAAAGTGTGATAGCATCTAAACGCCTTATTCAATTGAGCTGAAAATTTATATGAATATTATAAATCACTGCACTAACTATAAGCATTTTGGTTGAATCTAGCATTTATGGGTTTTTACAGGGACACAACAAATTCTTTATCATTATGATCATGGGCTCAAAGTTCAGTAGTGTTAAATAAAACATGGTGTAATATATGGAGAAAAATACTTTATTATGATTTTATCTCTTGTTTAACAATTCCTCTTTCTTTACTTTATCTACAAAACTGTTAATTACTTAATGTTCGGAAAGTCGAATGGAGTCGCTCCAGTTTTTTTTCTGTAAGCTTGTACCATGTCTGACTTCGAGATGTTATCAAATTGGAAACATAATCATGACTTCCCCCCCCCCCCAAACCAAAAAAAGTTTCCTGAATTGTCTTATGATGTTTGTCTCTAAAAGTTTATGAATTTTGTATGTTCATATCTTGTGATATTTAAACACAAATGTTTTGTCTGAGATTGCATTTTGATCTTTCAGGCCGTGTTGTCTTTATACGCTTCTGGTCGTACTACAGGTATTGTGCTTGATTCAGGTGATGGTGTTTCTCATACTGTACCCATCTATGAAGGTTATGCCCTTCCTCATGCTATTCTTCGTCTGGATTTGGCTGGTCGGGATTTGACAGATTATCTCATGAAGATTTTGACTGAACGAGGCTATTCATTTACAACAACAGGTGCACTTTAACATCTGTTTTAATGATATTTTTTGAATCCTTAAAATTTTATATTCACGTAACATATAGCAGTATCATTGTAAACATTAACTAAATAGGCTACTACACACATTCGTGTAAAGTTGACCCCTACATAGAATTTTCTTTTTAATGTTTGTATGTTAGATTTTTCCTATTTAAAGAGGTGCTTACAAAGCATAAGAATAAGTTAAACTATTTCTTAGTTTGTTCTAAACAAAGTGATGTGTAGAAAAATATTTTAATTGAAATAAGAGACAGCTCTACAATTTTTAATAAAATATATTTTTCTGCATGTAATTTGCAGGTGAACTAAGAGTTTATATCAGAAATTTAATTAACAGATAAGGCTATTGAGGTTGTCTTGTTCAAAATATAGCCTTGTCTGTAAATTTCTGGCATAAAACTAATTTTTCTGACCCGAGGACTAAAGTACGAAAATTCAAAAGATTTTTTTTAATAAACCTTAGTTATTCAATGTCTTAACTCTTGCAACAGTTTTTCTTTTGTATAAAAATGAACTATGCAAATTAACGACTTTTATGAGCATGCTGTATATTCATTTTCTCTTGTAGATGCAAACTTGCGTATTTTTTAAATTGTTATTACTTCTTAAGATACTATAATTTCTCAAATATTCCTGGATCATAAACTTAATTTTGCTGCAAAGCTACAGAAAATTCTGCTACTGCGCTCCCATGAATAAAGGAAACAAAATAGTTTCCATCACACTGTTTACTTATTAAATTCTATAAAAAAAAAATTGACAATTATTTTACACTTTGCAATTAGTTTTTTCTCCCCACAAAATGACATCAGTAACATAAATTAACATAGCATGTGTTAAATGCATAGTAACATATTTAAGCAAAAAAGCCTATAAAGACCAGCTTTTATTAAAGGACAGTCCCTTTTTAATGAAAGCTGTCTGGTATTTTTAAAAAGGCTGGTTTTTTCCAGCCCTGATTTAACACAAGACTTAAGCGGAATTCAAAAATTACTTAGCAGAAAGCTAAAATCAGGAAAGCCTTAGCAAAATGCTAACAGTAAGTCTGAATAAGAGTTAACATACTATTCAGATTTTTGTTTAAATTGTGAATTTGCCTTTAAAATCATGAATACTAGAAAAATTACAAGCTAAAAACAAATTTGAAATGGAAAGGTAATTTATAATTGCATTTATTGGCTCGTCAAATTAGGGTTGTAGTGAATCGTAACAGCTACAGAATATTTTATATACTGTATGATAATGTATTTTTAAATAAATTAGCTCTTGGCTGTGATTTCTCTTTGATGAATATTGTAGTATATAAAACTTCTTTATATAAATATACTCTATCCTTTAGGCTGTTGTGTTAAGGCCATGCTCAGATGAACAAAGATTTTGTTTCAGTCCGTTGCTAGGTTACTGAAGAAAAATTGCACTGATGGAATTGAGCACGTGATCTCCCTTTCCTCATTCATGGCCTTGAAGCGACTCTACTAGGGAAAAGGACTATAGTGTTATACTCTAACATTGTAGCAGAATTAAAAGAGAAATTATTGCTACTGAAAACTTTCTCATTGATTTCCACTTTCACAATAGTCAATTTTACCCCTCCCCCCTTTTTTTACTTCATTTGACATTGAAATAAAAGTTTAATAAATAAAAGTTCATGCATGTTTATTTCTTGATTAAAGCAATTTTTTTTTCTTTCTGAAATACTTTACAATGACTTATATTTTACTATTCTTTAAAAAAAATAATAAATGGTTCTTAATTTCAGCTGAAAGAGAAATTGTTCGGGATATTAAGGAAAAATTATGCTATGTTGCT
Organism: Salticus scenicus; assembly: GCA_963930645.1. Classification (NCBI taxonomy): domain Eukaryota; kingdom Metazoa; phylum Arthropoda; class Arachnida; order Araneae; family Salticidae; genus Salticus; species Salticus scenicus. Next base: position 163,046,695 of record OZ005652.1, read on the forward strand.
TTGGATTTTGAGCAAGAAATGGCAACTGCTGCCTCTTCCTCCTCCCTTGAGAAATCTTATGAATTGCCTGATGGGCAAGTGATTACCATTGGCAATGAAAGATTTAGATGCCCAGAAGCCCTCTTCCAGCCTTCTTTCTTGGGTATGGAGTCTTGTGGTATCCATGAAACAACTTACAACTCAATCATGAAATGTGATGTTGATATCCGTAAAGACTTGTATGCAAACACCGTTCTTTCTGGTAAGTTAATCACTTGATGTATATTTCAAGAGCCTTAATTGCCAGAAATGTCTATAGTTTTACCTGAGATACTATACTAGGATGGTTCAGTGCAAAATTATGAATGAGTGTTTAACCTGAAGTTCACATTGAAGTATTTTTAAGATGCACCTAATCATTACAGTAGTCCAAATTGGTGTTATTCTAGTAAAAAATTTTTGAGGATTACTATAATGCATCCTTTTGAACTGTTTCAATCTTAAATTAACATCTGTTAGTCTTGTATTATGAAATATTTTTTGTTTGTGAAGCTAAAAATGTATTCATATTTTTGCATTTCATAGCTCTGAGATTGGTTTTGCAAGAGTTAAAAACTAACATCTGTGAAAAATGTATTAGGTAGTACTTTTCAGTTGCTCTATAAAAGCTTGAGATTCATTAAGTCAGTTAGCATTCTATACTTCCCATATTTATCACTTAGTTTTAGGAATCTAGTCACTAAGTATTTAAAACTTCTGTAATGGTGTCATTTTTGGCTTATTTGCTTTAATACTTAAAAAGTTCAATAACATTTCTTTAAACAAGTTTACTTATTTTTTTAAATATCTAGACAGTTTTAAGTATTTATTTAAAAAAAAAAAAAATACATGCTTTCTTCGATGATTTAAAGTAGAAAGTGTCAATTCCTTTTTCAAAGTGTTAGTGGCTTTTATGTATTACTATAACTTGCATTTTAAAAATGTAATAACATAAACTTAAATACATAAGTATTGCTAAGCAGGGATAGAAATTATGAAAATTAAGTCACTGGTTCACAGGACCAGTAATCTTACGATTTCTGGTGTACATACAACTTTCACGTCTCCATTCACCTATTCTATCTCATAAATTATGAAAGATTTATATAACATAATTTAAAAAAAAAAAAAAACTTATGCAAATTTGATAAAATTTTAAGTAAAGTTATTAATGTGAAATTTTAATAAAAATTAGAGAATAGGGATATTGACAACTAAAATACGACATTCAGTTATAACATACTGAGAGATTTACAGGCAATTTTAGAAAAAAGGGAAAAATGAGTAGAAGGCTTCACTGCTCCAATGGATTGCTGGAATTTATGTTGCTCCTTTGTTTTTAAGGATAAAACTGATATCGGTAACATCTGCTATTGACTGTATTTTAAGTGTCTGACGGGGTACTGGATATCGGCACTTGGATATCTGCAATTTCAAGCCAGATATCCAAAGGAGAACATCAAAGCTTGAACTCCCTTCGGATGAAAATTTTGCAACATTTAAACAATTTTATTTTTAAAGACTAGTTGTAGCTTGTAAAGAAAAAGTTGGCTTCTGCGAAAGTCTAATTTAGCCGCCTTAGCAGACAGATTTTTCAGGCTTAAGAAATATACCTTTTTTAATTTTGTACAGATAGGTTTTTTCAGAATGATCTGTTATGTTCTCCCTAATAGTCTCCATAGCAATAAAAGAACTGTTGATTGTTCCTGAACAAATTACATTCATGCTCTGCAGTGTGTATAATTGTTTTCATGACTTTTGTTCAGTGAGTTGTCAGATTGTTTAGTAATATTGTTTGTTAGTTTTAGAAGTAAAATTTTTTGATTATTTTGAGAATGAGTCAATGTGCATTTATACACTAGAACCTGCCTGTTTATTTACAATCCACTTTTCCCATACAGAAAAGTTGTTTCTGTGATCATGTTGCTTCTACCAGACCCTCCTGGTATTCCCTGCACCCTATTCAGTTTGGATAAAAAACAAGTTTATATGGATTTGCACTTTGAATGGAATATCTTGTTAAAGCACCTGAATTTTGAGTTCTCCATTGTGTTCCATAGATATGTTCCCAATAATAAAATCGCACTTATAAGCAAAACAGCTTCTGGTATCTGACAAAAATCAGTTTTGTTACATGTTTAAGGTCCCAGACTAATAGGCCCCTTAATTTAAAACCCTGCTATGAATTGACAAACAATCGGTGAATTTTGGAACTAAAATATATAGAAAGCAATAAATTTGCTATATTTAAAGAGTTGATTTTGGTATATTGTAAGTTTTTAATTGACCTTTAATTTTTTTAAAGGTGGTACCACTATGTATCCTGGTATTGCTGATAGAATGCAAAAGGAGATTACAGCTTTAGCACCAAGCACTATGAAGATAAAGATAATTGCGCCCCCTGAGAGGAAGTATTCCGTCTGGATTGGTGGATCTATATTGGCTTCTCTTTCTACATTTCAACAGATGTGGATCTCAAAGCAAGAATATGATGAATCTGGACCTTCTATTGTCCACCGCAAGTGCTTCTAAAAAGAACCTTTTTTTTAGATTGATATTCTTCCAGCTCTTTCCTATGAAAAACCATTCCTGTGTAAAAAAAGAAACTTGAAATATTGATTCCATAATTTTCATTGGTTTATCTGTAAATCGGTCTTGAATTCCATTCTATTTATTATATTTTGGTAATAAATGTGATTCACCATAAATATTGTCTGTCTTTGTGTACAATATAAGATTTTTATGGAAGATTAACTTAGTTTCAATATTAAAGGAATTTTCTTAGAGGGGAAAAAATCCTGAAATTTTAAGTTTGCATGTTAAAGTAAAGGAAATGGATTTTCCACCCAAGAATTGGGTTTAAATGTTAAAGTTAGAGGGGAAAAAAGTTTATTCCCCGTTTTGTGGCCTTTCTTTAATTTGAAAAAAGATTCAGCAAAGAAATTAACTTTTTTTTTTTTAATTTACTACTAGCAATTGAATAAGATTATTTAGCTATTAAAAGGGAAAAAAGCTTCCTAGATATGAGATTGTTACCTATAATATACCTATATACTTTTAGTTTGCTTATTTTAAAATATGAAATTTTTTCTAATGTTAAAGAAACTGAAATTTAGTGATAAAAAGCAAATTTTACTTTTTAAATAAATGAAAAGCACATGCTTGAAGTTTAAATATTAAAGATCTAATATAGGGATGTGCGATTATTAAAGCTTTTTAGTTTAATTCAGTTTTTGTAGAACTTTCCCTTCTTCCAAAAGTCTGTTACATGAATTTAATCAAATTTATAAAGATCTTTTTTAAATTCTGTGTATTTTTAATAATACAAATAGCTGACTTATAGAAAATGTTCAGATATCTAAACATTCTCAGTTTCCTCTCTAATCTATCATGCAGAGGAATTGTGTTAAATAGGCAGTGTTATAGCTGTAAATTTTATTTCACCAATATTAGTTTTTACCAGACTGTAACTTATTTCTCCCCTCCCATGTCAGGCAGTTCAAACCTTTATAGAGAAAGTAAAATCTGAGCATTATTTGTGAAAGATTTTGGATAGAGCAGGGTTCCAGTTGACACTAAAAAAAAAAGTATTTGCTACTAAAAGCAACCCCAGGCTACTATTTTCAGCTTAATCAGAACTATATTCAGGAAAATAGACTATTTTCAACAAAAATTGTTTTTCACTATTTCTCCTGCACCTTCACTGCATTGCTACTTCCATTTCCTGACTACCATAGGTAAAAAATTTTTTGTATTCAGTCAAAAAATTAAATTTAGATTTTCAATCCAATGTACATGTTTTAAGGTCTCCTGTGCCCCCCAAAAAGTGATTTTTGACAATTGGGGTGTGTAGAAAGGGGGAAATCTGGAGACTACCATATCTCGGAAAATAATACACAATTTAATCCATCTTGAAATTTTTTGAATAGTTATAGTTGTTTTCCTCGGGTGTTACTTTGTTCTTCCTGTATTAGTTGAGGGAGCAGACACAATTTTTGTTATTTGTTCATATGGAATCAGACATGCATCCAAAGGTTCAGGCCACATATATGAAGTACTTAGACCATGAAGATACATAAACATAATTTTAGTCATTATATTCATCACAGCACTCCAATTTTTCCAATCCATCAGTTGATTCCATATTCGCAAGCAACATTGTTCATTTTGAAGTGTCAGTGGTTTGGTCTTGCTTCATAAAGCAACTGCAAATGTTTTGGAGGTATCTGATACCCTGGAAACCAATAGTTGTTTTTTATAGGAACAAAGCTGTGATTTGTCATTGTTCTTTTAATTGTATCTGCAATTTTATACCTCGCTGCTAATTGACTATGATTAATCTGTTTCAGATTTTTCTACAAAAAAGTTGATTCCTTTAATAGAATCCTTCATAAATTTATATAAATGAATTTAATATTTGGTCTTTATATGGGCACTGAATGCTGTCTTTGGTTGCCATACATTTGATCGTACCACCTATGCCATCACAAGCTCCTTTTTCCATGGCAAGAAGCAAAAAAAATGCTATTCAGCTTTCCCACCATGATTTTTTTTTTTTTTTTTTCATGACGGATTAATAAAGTTTTTATAATTTTTATATTGTGCAGATGGTCCATCACTGAAATACTTTATGTATTTAATTTGTGGCACTTCTTTAAATTTTCAATTACTTTTTGGAAGTCCCAAATGTTGTATCATGGACCAAATAGTCATTCCACCAACATAATTATGTGATGACTTTAACAATTTCATGTCTACCAACATCAAATTGTGTCAAACATTCTTATTGACAAAAATCTGTATGTGATAGAGGAAAAACTGGAATCATTTTTAGTCTCAGCACACCAAAAAACATATGTAGCAACTAAAATTATCAAATCAAATTTTGCCAACATTAATTTTGTAGATCTGTGTAATAATTCATATTAAAATACAAATTTAAATTTTTAATGCTTAAAGATTTCAATTTATAACTAAACCATCACTAAAACTTGACATTTAAAGAGAATATTCTCTGAATATATGAAGATTTTCGTACAAACACTCATGGGTTTACATAAAAAAATCAAATTCCCATAATTCTGTTTCTTATTTTACATATAAACTGTACATTATCTATTATATTTTTATTAATCAATAACTTGATAGGGTGTGAATGGAAATTTGCTTGAAAACCTCCAAATCCAAAAAGTCCGTAGTTTAAAATTTTAAATTGCACATGAAAGTTAGCAAATTTTCTATTATACAATAAAAGATAATCAAATGTTTTATTCAAATTGAAATCCGAAATAACAAAGTTTGAAATTAATTTAATTTTCAAATTACTTGTTATTGTTACAGAAATCAAAATTAACAGGCTCAATTGCAGATAACTTATCTAGTTCCTTGTCATCATTACTTTGTTTAAGCTAAACTTTTTTTTATTTTTTTTTGCTTTAAAAATTTAAAGTTTTGAGTTATATGTTAGTTTGATCCTTCTTTACATAGAAAAAAAATTTCTTTCTGAATTGTGAAATGTTTTGTAAATTCATTTTAATCTCATACTGATGAGTCTAAAACACTTTAAAGCAAAAACAAATAATTGAACATTTTTTTTTTTTTTTCTTTTAAATGTCACCTTTTTAAAAATAATGAAATTAAGAATAGTAAAAATTAAAAAAAAAAAATTTATTCAGTGCTATGTCACTATATTTTTAGGTTATTACTAGATTTTATGTCCAATAATTTATAAGATTTTCTTTTAGCTTCAGTTTTTTTTTGTACCTACAATTAAATAAATTTAATCATTATTTAATTAAAAGCAATATTTCATAATTTTCTAAACTCTCACATAAATTAATACTCATAAGGAGCACACTTTTCTAAATTACAAATTATAGCTTCTATGAAAAAAAATCTCTGTTCTCTTTGAGGAGAATATTCTTGAATTTTACAACTCTAAGTACAGATTTTAAAACTTAAAGTGTTTCTATCAGGCTTAATTTTTGGTCTCTGTTACATGTGGCACCCATAACTTTAAATGAATAAAATTGATAGTTAGTGATGAGGAGTGGGTAAATACCCAGTGGGTAGGTAAATATTTTTTGGGTATCTACTAGAGACCTGGGCAAATACCCCAAAACTGGGTATTCTGGAAAAAAAACTTGTGAATGCAGAATAAATTCTTATCTAAAAATGAAACACAATATTTTGCATACAATAATTCATCTAATGATGCGAAGAGTGATGATTATTGTATTTCCTTTCTGGATTTTCCCCCCAAAATCACAAAGGGACTTTTATTTATTAAATGGTAACATAGAAATATTGGATAGTTTTTAATTCCTGCAATATGTTTGAAAACGTTTTCCTATATATAACATAGTTTATAATATATATTTTTAATTAAAAAGGCCTTGATGAAATTAATTTAAAAAAAAGCATTCATAATAAAATATTCTAAAACTTAAGCTTGATAGTGGTAAAATTTTCTAGTGTAAAGCAATGGCACTAACAAAAGAATAATTTTTAACTGTTAAAATCGTAGTATAGAGGATGCAAGAGAAGCTCCAGATTCTTAATTTTCTCAATACCATGCTACATGTCAGTTTTGGTTTGTGTCGTGAACAGTTAGTCACACACTTCAGATGCATATTTATATTGCATTAAATTTTATGCTGAAAGGTGAAAAATAAAAACTAAGGAAAGACTAAGACTCTGCTTTGAACTTTTTTAAATGTTAAAGGACTATCTACCTATCATTAGCAAAAGCCAGTATTATGTGGAATTTTGCCCTATTATAACTCATTAACTGATGCATAGCGTTTTAATGTAAATTCCGATTTCACTTTCAGAAAAGTTATAACAGTTAAATTGATTATTTTTTTAAAAATTGAGTTTTTTAATATTTTATTCTGAAGCTGTAAAATGCAAAATATTACTTTGTCGAAATATACAATATAATTGTAATACATCAATATTTACACAACATTAAAAATGCCAGTGTAAAAAAAATTGTTAAGTGCAGCCTGCAATTTCGGTAGTGTAAAGTGTATTGTCATCAGTGCAGAATGACAAGATGGATTATTGCTCATAAATATAGGTAGGGAAGTGGATTCTAATCAGGATTATTCCGCTCCTTTACTTATATCTATGAGCAATGATCCACTTCGTCATTCTGCACTGATGACAGTATGCTTTATGCTACCGAAATTGCAGTCTGCACTTAACAATTTTTTACACTGGCGTTTTAACGTTGTGTAAATATTGATATTTCTGTTCTGCATCAAGCCTAGTTATTTATAATTGTAATATATTTTATTTTTGGACTTATTACAGAACTTGTATATTTTGTCACTTTCAGAAAGATAACTATAAAAAGTTTAAGTTTAGACCTAATTTTTCTGCTTACTTTTATTTTAGGATTGTTTTAACAGGGCCACGTACAACTGTGTAATAATTTTCAGAACTTTTTAAATAGTATTACAATTGCATGCAAAATGCATGATGTTGTATATTACATTTGTTTTTTCTGATTAAATTTTTCAATTTTATAAAATTTAAAATTTTTTAAAAAGCTTGTTTCTAACTTATTTTTTTTACATACATTCAGAGATAGCAATATCAAATTATATACAAATGCAGGTATTTTATTTGAATAGTTCATTGAAAAATACCCAGGTAAATATCCATTTTGGGTATTTACCTGGGTGTATACCCCGGGTAATTTATCCTTAAAAATAAATACCCAGGTATTTTACATCACTATTGATAGTTAAGTAATTTGAGTAAGGAAGTGAAACTTTACTGCTATTTTGTGTACATTGCATGCATTTTAAAGAATATTTGGTTGATTTTTGTGGCTGTATCTTGTATCAACAAGTGTCATTTAAAAAATGTTTTTGAACTTTAGCATAGAAATACTGTTTATTAAACTTGGGGTAAATTCTCTAATCTCTGTATTCCTCCTACAGAAAATTTATTTCATGAAATAGCATTTGGACCAAAGTGTATAATGAAATTTCAAGGGACTAGAAAAGTTTTTTCTTTATACAGCCATTTAAGATAAAATATCTTTAAAATAGTATTGTTACAACAGATTGGATTTAATTGGGGGTATCGCAGTGAAAGTAGATTAACACAAGCAAATTAAAAATAAAGGGGCGGTATTCACTTCCAGTAAGGTCAGACTTATCTACAATTTTTTAAATTTGTTGCTAAGGGGTTCCCGAAATTGAGGTTCTACAGTGATTAGAAGCAGATTTCTGTTTTTATAAGATTCTAGTATGTAATTCATAAACACTGGACTAATTAACAGCAGATTCACAACTAGGAGTCGGCATGTAAAGTTGATTCTTAAACTTTCATTGTTTTGAGTTTCATTGTGACAGTTATTTCTAAAAGTAAACTGCTTATAGGGTAAGTTTTCAAGAATTGATTACATTTATAAGTTTAACAAATACACGTCTAAACCAATATTTAATATTAAAGCATTTGAAAATGCTTTTCTATTAATCTTAACTTAATTTTAGTTATGTTATGAAACCTGAAATTGGTTATCCCAGGTGTTGTAGCAAAACCTAAAGTTTCATAGAAAGGAATTATTTTTTTTAAAAGGATTTTAATATTGGATACCAATTTAGATGTATTTTTTGCTGTAATTAACAAAAATACACACACCTCTAAAATTGACCTTATAATTTACAGTAGAAAATAATTGCTGAACTTCCTGAAAGTAACAATTTAAACTAGGAGAAAAAGAAATAGCTGTTATTCGAAAAATAACTAACAATTTTCAAGTATGAATGATTTGAATTTGTGTATCTGTCTACCAGGATCCGTAAATATTTTCAGAATTTTTAAAAAAGTTATCAAAGTTCACATGGGATGTTTCCTATGGCAATAATCGATGCTTATTGTATATTTTTTGTTATTTTGCTGCGTATGGGGGCTCTGCATTTTATGCTCCAGTAAAAAATCTGGAAATCCTGAAATATCCCACAAGAAATTGCACTGAACACATTAAGAATTTTTTCTATTCAAATGATCTGTCAGATGAGGTATCATAGGTGCCCCTCGGGACCCCACATGAAATAAACTTTTTTCAAAGGAAAACCATATTTTTTTTTTCTTTACTATAAACCATAACTTTTCTGAAAATGCATATTTTCTATTTGAAAAATGGAGTTTGTGTCAAATAGGGGTTTTAAGGCCCCTTGTGACCTACATATATTACTACATTTAATAGAGCATTAAAGTGCACAACACTTTTGTAATTAATTTGTGTTTAGCATAATTGCTTTTTTATTAAGAAACTCTCAAATTTCCAGATTTTTTATTACAATACATAAGATCTTGGGGCTCTTACTCTGAAAAATTAAAAAGAAAAATATATAAATTTTTTAATTCATGAATTCATTAACCATGAATATTCATTTAAAGTAAATTGGAGTGTAAGGATTGAAATTTTTTATATACCAACTATGTGAAAAATACCAGAGCCGGGAAAAATGAAATGCCTAGAGATCTATGTAAGAAATGCCTAGCTGGCTATCAGCCAGGGTAGCTCAGTGGTAGAGCATCCGTGCGTTAGGCGGAGGTGCCTGGGTTCGCTTCCCGGCTCTGGTATTTTTCACATAGTTGGTATATAAAAAATATCAATCTTTACACTCCAATTTACTTAAAAAGGAAAAAAAATATTTTGAACAATTTTTTTCAGCGTAACATGATTCTGTGAAGACTGTGGTTTCCATTTGAAAAAATTGAGTTTGTGGCTTCATCTGATAGATCCTTTGAATACATGATGCTTTTGTAAGCAGTGTACTTACCAAAATTTCTTTTTTTCATTAAGATAATTTGAGATTTCCAGATTTTTTATTAGAGCAACATAAGATTTAATGTAGATTTTGTGAAGAAAAAGTGTGGTTTCCGTTTGAAGAAAAAAAGTTTTTATCATGTCGGGCCCTGGTGTCCTATCTCATCTGATAGATCATTTGAATCTTTGGAACTTTTATATTCTTTTTGTTCAGTGGAGAGAAAAGAAAAAAAGTTTTTTTTTTTTTAAACACGATTATGAGAATTAAAAGTATGGTTTCTATTTGAAAAAATTGAGTTTATCATGTAGAACTCTACCTATGATACACCTCATCTGATTGATCTTTTGAATGCATGAAACTTTTGTAATCAATATGTTCAGCAAAATTACTTTCCTTTCGAGATTTTGGTGTATAAATGCTGTATATAAAAAATCTTTTAATTTACATAATTTAACATCTTTACCTTCATATACATATTTGTATTGGCATTATTCTACACATTTCTAAATCTTTAGTGTGAACAATTGGCATTAACCCACAATACCATCTCGCATGATGATCGATCATGTTTAAATATTTTGAACTGAAACAACTGTTTTGAATTTTATGATATTTGTTTACAAAGCTTTTATTCATCTTTCAGCACAAATTTTTCAGAGATTTTTATTGCAAGGAGGTCCAGGTAATATGCCTATTTGTTAAAAATAAATAAAGACAAAGTCAGATAAAAAGGAGCTTGGCTCAGTCAGTTTAAAATCTAATGAAGAAAATTCGATCTAAGCTTATGCAGACCTTTAATCTGGTATTTTCGACTAATTTTTCTATTAATAAACTATAGTGTTTATGCTCATGTGTGCAAGGTTATAAAAACCTATAACACGTAAAGTTTTATTTATTTTCTTAAAAACTTAGGCAAACTTCTCTGCACTTAAAAGAACAAATAATGAGTATGAAATGTGTTATGGTTATTCTGTTTTAATAATTTTTATGTTATGAAATAATAAGGCTTGTTAAAATGACTGCTGTGTTAAGAGTGGGGATGCAGCTCCACAAAGTTATGTATATAGCGAGCGCTGCCGTTCTAGTGGTTATTATTTTAATAATACATATGTTCAAAAAGTGCATAGGTAACTTCTGAATGTTTTAGGAATTTTATGCGATTCGAAGCACACAGTATCTCGTTAGGGTGATTGTCATATTAACAATTTGTGGTTGTTCATAGGACTTACTATTGTAAAGTCCGTTATTACTATTTATGAGAGCTAAGAACATAGTAGGTCCGAGTTGCATTGACGGCTTTAATTTTTAAACTGTTACATTTTAGTTCAAGTAAAGAAAAAAAAACTAATTTTTACAGTGCACGTAGAAGCATTGTATCATAGGTATACTTTGGACTGAAAATATGTGTATAATATTAAAATGTGTATGGGTTAATATATAATATGTATTTATAACGTGTGTGTGTGTAATATATATTAAAATATGTGTGTATATGTAACTATCAAAATGTATCTGTATGACAACCAATCTTCCATTCCTGATTTCTGTTTTAACTAAACCTAGCAAAAGCGACATCATGACTGACTAGTATGAGCTGTTGAAGTAAAGTTTACTAGACGATTGATCAATAGCAAGCGTCAAACTTACTTTAAAAAACTAAAATTTTGTATAGTGCAAATTTCAGCTAACATCATAGTCCAAAAGCTTACCCATATTAAAAATTATCAATTCAGTTGTTTAAGTTTTAATATCGGAAATAAAAAGAGAGAGAGTTATAGCAAAATTATACGTTGTACATACAACTAAGTAAGTTGTTGCATCTTCTTAGAGGTTCTAACTAACAATGTACAAAAAGTTAACATCAGTCAGAACACGCAGATAAAAAATGAAGAAAAAACATCGTAAAGTGGGAAAGTTGGCCACCACTGCAGTTTAGAATAGGGGGAAAAAAAAAATCTGAAAAGAAAGTCAAAAATTCAAGGAAAAAAAAAACTCTCAATAAGCATGAAGAAACAACTAACACCGGTCAGAAGATGTTTAGGGAAATAGTTGCCGAAACGTCAATGGAGGCCCTCTGTTGAGACTCAAAACGGTTTTGGGCTGTGTCTGTGTGTCTTTCTGTCTGTCGTGCGATAGCGGCTGCAAAAATAGCGCTATTGACTTGAAATTTGGTACACATGTTCATGAGCCCCACGAAATCAGCTGTATAGTTTTTGGTATGTATTCCATTTGTAGTTCGTATACAGGGACACGCCAAATTTTTTTTATCATTACAGCCTATGGGAGAAATTTGCATGTATTGTGATAGCGGCCACAAAAATTACGCTATTGACTTGCAATTGCACGCTATTGACTTGCAATTCCACAAAAATTACGCTATTGACTTGCAATTACGCTATTGACTTGCAACACATGCTCATGTGCCCCACGAAATCAGCTGTATAGTTTTGGGTGTGTATTCCATTTGTAATTCGTGTACAGGAACACGCCAAAGATTTTCTTATCATTACGGCCTGTGGGAGGAATTTGTATGTACCACGATAACGGCCACAAAAATCACACTATTGACTTGCAATTTGGTACACATGTTCATGAGCCCAACGGAATCAGCTGTATAGTTTTAGGTGTGTATTCCATTTGTAGTTCGTGTACAGGGACACGCCAAAGATTTTCTATCATTACGGCCAATGGGAAGAATCTGTATGTACCGCGATAGCCACCGCAAAAATCAACCTATTGACTTCCAATTTTTGCCGAAACGTGAATGGAGGCCCTCTGTTGAGACTCAAAAGGATTTTGGGTTCCGTCTGTCTGTCTGTCTGTCTGTCTGTCGTGCTATAGCGGCCGCAAAAATCACGCTATTCACTTGAAATTTTGTACACATGTTCATGATCCCCACGAAATTAGCTGTATAGTTTTGGGTGTGCATTCCATTTGTAGTCCGTGTACAGGGACACGCCAAAGTTTTTTTTATCATTACGGCCTATGGGAAGATATTGTATGTACCGCGATAGCGGCCCCCAAAATAACGCTATTGACTTGGAATTTGGTACACATATTTATGAGCCCAACGGAATTAGCTGTATAGTGTTAGGTGTGTATTCCATTTGTCGTTCGTGTACAGGGACACGCCAAAGTTTTTCTTATCTTTACGGCCTATGGGAAGAATTTGTATGTACCGCAATAGCGGCCGCAAAAATCCTTCGATTGACTTGCAAATTGGCACACACGTTCCAGCTTTGCATATAAGCAACTGTATAATTTTTATTGCTATATACTGTGTACAGGGACTAGGACTGGGCGTTATATCGATGTAATGCAAAAATCGATTTATAGCTAAAATCGGTGATCCAATTTAAAGATAACATCTACTATGAAATTTCGAAACGACAATGTTAGACGATGTAATGCTGCATCGATTTAGAGATAAAAGTCCGATGTTAGCTAGGCATCAAGTTTCCTTTGTCACGCTTGCTAGTTAATGCATCAAGGGAAATTTTATCGATTTAGAGAAAACCATTTAACTAAATGACCTGTCGTCTGCTCCGTTTATACCAAAGGAGAGACGAAGTACTGCGCTTGTGTTACGCTAAATCGAGGAGAAAAGAAAATATGATTTTAGATGAATCGTAACTGTTCCAAACTTTTTACTTCTTGCGGTTTTACGGAGACAACAATTTGTTAAGTACATAGATTTTTTTTTCATTAAATTAAATAGAAAATAAATTTTTATTTTTTACAATATTTAAGAATACAGTAAATGACGTTAATAATACTAGTTTCATAATGCAATACGATACATCTGTTTGTCATTATTATTATTATGTATTCAATAATTTGGCTTTGTCTGCCACATCTGTTATTAGTATTTTGTAGGGGGGAGGGGGATTTTTAAAGAATGTACACAAGAACTTTTAAAGGTGCTCCTTATTACGTACTTTTTATTACGCTCTTTATAATGACATTAATGAGATTCAAATATTACTTTACTGAATTTAATAAAATCTACAATGTTAATACTTTAACGTACTATTAAATGGAAATACAGTTTAAATGTTTTTCATCATTTAAAATTAATTTTCTTTTTCAAACTCTGCTACCTATTTCATCTACCAAACAAACTGGTCTTGATTTTTTTTTTTTTTAGAATGATGTGTGGTTTATTTATAGGCAGATTGGATATTGACCGCCAGAATATAACATATTTCGACAATATGACACAAAAAAGCAGAAATTTTGTTAAATTTTAGTAAAATGATAAAAAATTTGGGAATCAGTTTTCAAAAATTTTTTACTAAATTATTACTTAACTAGGCAGTTGGTTCAAAAATATCGCGTAGAATTTATCAATCGACTTGAAAAAAATTATTTTTTTTTTTTTAAGGTAGAGGAAATTTAATTGACTGACTGTGGTAAAAGACAAATTTTATAAATCAAAATACAAAGTTCAATATTCCATCATATATCAGGAACACACAAAAAAGGGCAATTTGAAAGAAAAAAAAAAAAAACTGTTCTGCCAAAGGCCATCAAAAACTCTCTTTAATTTCAGTATTTATAACAACGCCTCCTAATGTTAATCATCCAGAAATGTTTAATCAACATAACTTTTTTTAATAAAAACTTTACAGTTTGATGTCATTTTAAGCCATTGATGCTGAGTTATAGCAATATGGGGAAAATGCAGAAAATAAATGAGTAATAGCAGCATTGCTTTTCGGTCATTATACTATTGATTAAAAGACTTTTATAAGTAGGAGGGGTAGGGAGGAGGTATTTTCTAAATCAGTGTTAAATCGATTTATCTCTATATCGAGATATTAGATGGAAGATAAATCGATTTATAGAATCGCTACATCGCCCAGTCCTAACAGGGACATGCCAAAATTCTTAAAATTACGGCATATGGGGTGAATTTCGTTTAAACGCATTTTAATGTCATTACTTTGCAATGAAGAAAATGAAACTAGTGTACGTGAGTAAGATGTTTAAACTTTTGTTGTTTGAAGAAAATATGTGCTCTTAAGCTTTCTAATTAATGTACAAGATCTTACAAAAGTGTTCTGACAATGTCACGTAGTCATCCAAACGATGTTACATTTGGAACAATTATTAATTTTAAACGCAAAATAAGCTGAATAGTTTTTACTGGTGCATACAATGTTTATGCTTCGTTTACAAAGACACACGAAAGAATTTCGTAACATTAGAACCTATGGACAAATTTTTAATTTAAGTGTGCACTTTAATGCATTTATGCTGAATTGAACTTAATAAAGTTAACATACATTATAAAGATGCTTAAAATCATGTTTACTCTTAAAAATGGTTATGTATAGACTAAATAATTTATGGGACCACACAAAAGAATTCCGAGTATGTACTGTAATCATCCAAATGATGTCAAATTAGTTTGAAAAATTAATGAGTTATAATTAATTAGGTTTATTCTTATTATTGGCGTTTATAATGACTGTGGCTACTTTTCCGGGATACATAAAGGAATTTCGCACTATTACGGTCTATAGTCGGTATTTCTTAAAAGTGTATTTTAACATGGTTACATCCCCATCAAATATAATGAAATTTTATTCGAATTTTAAAAGCATGTTTTCCCGTTGAAAAATTGTAGCCACAGAATTGATAATTAGGTTAAAGGTTACGCAAAATATTTCCGATATGCTATGTAATTTTTTTTGTATGAAATTTGATAGGTATGAAATTTGGTATTTATGAATTTCAGGGAAATAATACAAGACCGTCGTTTATTAAGAATACATATTTTTTCGTACTTGGGAGTTCGTAAGTTGTCCGAGAATGAAAGGCGAAACTTGCAAAAATTCAGTGATTTATTCACAGAAAGTTCCAGAAAAATACAGGTCTATAAACCAAGTATCAGCTTCAATTCAACCAGTAAACATAGCTTAAACAACAGCCGTTAACAGCAAAACAACATTACAAACTGTTTATCAATAACACATAAAGCAAGTCTCATTCAAAGAGACTCAAAGCAAAGCAAGCATTTGATGGAACTGACACAGATCTGAGATTGGCCGCCTTGGCTAAAAAAATGCTTCTTTTATACTATTCTATCGAACACAGACTGTTCTGGAAAATTCTCGTATCTCATCAGCCAATGAGATTAGAGCTTCCATATTTGGTATATCCCTAATAAGGATTATCTCGCCAAGGTTGCCAAAAAAAATTGCCAAGGAGGGAACAGTTGCCAAATTTGGCGCCAAATCCATTTCTTCCCTTATTGGAGCTTTTTAATGCATTTTTAAAGGAAAATTAGGCTATTTTAATGCTAAAACGACTAGAAATGCACAAAATTAGCATTTTATCGACTTTCTAAGCCTCTTTGAAATAATTTATACAAAAATAAATGCAATTATTTACAATTCTGTAACACTTTATATGATATACAAATGGGTATAGAAAGAGAGATACAGAAGGGGGTTGACGGGGGCGGCAGCCCCCCCTCAGGAATGTATCTGATTATGGTAATAAAATAAGTCGATCAAATCAATATATACTATTATATAATAAGGAATAAATAAAAATGATCTATTGAATAATGTCTGATGCAAATAGGACGTTGAGGGTCCTGATCTGTAGATTCACTAGTAAATAAAGACTCTTAAGAGCCTTGGAATCTTTCGATGAGGCTAGATGCCAATCAAATTCTTTGCTTATGTATTCATTACAGATACAGATGTACAATTCGGTGATCGAAGACTCAAACAAGATGCTCAAAAGAACGTGATGGAGATCGATTGTTCAGGTTATGTAGATGAAGGGAAGTCTGGTGCACCTTCTTGTAGGTTCGCATATTACACTAATGTCATGACCATAAAGCCAATATTATCAATGCTATGGCAAAAAGTAACCACCGAAAGCCTAAAGAAATTCAATGTAAAAGTGCTATAGCATTGATTTTAATTGTTAAAATTTCGAATAAGCAAATAAATAAATGTTGATATTATTGTAAGTTTGTTTAAAAAAAAAAAAAAATCTGATGTGGGCATCACATGACTTCCTTATTCACCCATTGCAATGCATGGAATATTGTTATGAAAACACTGATATTTTTGTGTGAGGTAACTGATTCATAAATAGACAGGTTCCAGACCACAAACATTCCTGAAAAAAAAAAAATAAATAAATAAACTGCTGCTCCAACCACAAAAGTCACGATGATAAGATTATATGTACTGCAACAAATATATAGTTTTTTTCTGGAATAGTGCTCCATGGCTTATTACAGAATGTCTCATTGGCAAATGAACAGTTTAGAGTTCAATGAAAATCATTCGAGTATAGATGGACTACTTTTGTTTTCATTGGCTAAAATTAGTGGCGAGAAACTACATATTTAACCAAAACAATTAACTCGGTTAAAATTGAGAAAGAGTTTACTAATTCTGATTATCCTGAAGCAATATTTGCTGCCAAATTTGTTCGCTAATCTCGCCAAACAGCCAAGTTTGTAGATAACTCAGATTTTGGCCTTGGCATCGATTTTGGCGATTTGGCATCGAATATGGCGACTTCGCGACCAAATCTGGCGAAAATTTGTAGTTCAGGGTGTAGGAAGCTCCAACTTCAACTGGAACAGAGTTCTAGAATTTTCAGTAAAGTTTCATTGGTTTATAGCGTAGAACTAAATTCTTTGAAAGTTCTAGAAATGATTAACAAAACTATAAAAAAACAAAAATTATTAATGATTGTAAATTGGAACTTGTCTATATCTTTAAGTGATGCTTTCTATACCATATTACAGTAGAAATGGAAACAGATGTTAGTTTTTTTTTTCACGAGAGTGGGTGTTGACTTAGCATCAAATTAGGCATTCAAATGGGGTGAAAAGGGGCAATTTAGGATTCCCAAAGTTTGGAAACTCTAACTCCAATAGGAGTCGAGTTCTGGCATTTTTTTAATGTTTCAGTAGTTTCTAGTACATAACTATGTCGAAAATTCTACAAATCACTGTAACAGTACTCTTGATAAATTAAAACTTCAAAATTTTCGGTTATTCCTGTATTAGCAAAATTTCCACTCTGTGGTGCATTTAAGTGTTTATTTGATTTCTGGAATAAGAATGAATGTTTCATCAGATTGTTTCGAGAATATTCATTAATTATCGATTTTTGTGGCACAAAAAATTGCTTTATTCAGCTGTTTCCCGAATATTCATTAAATAAAATTCATTGACTACAACCTGCTTATGTCTTTAAGAATTAGCTTCTTTGTGCCAAAATTATGACAACTTTTATAACAATATCGTTACAAGCTCCATCTATGGGCTGAATAGTCATTAAATAAAAGGCATTCGTCGATTAGAAACTGCCTATGTTTTAAATAATTTACTTTCTACACCTGAAAATGTCGACAACTTTCATGGCAATATCGTTATGGACTCTATCTAAGAGCTGAATATTCTTTAAATAAAGTGCATTCATCGACTAGAATCTGCTTATGTACTTTCTACACGCAAAATGGTCGACAATATTATATTAATATCATTAAGGGTTGAATACTCATTAAATAAAGTGAATTTCTCGACTAGAACCAGCTTATGCCTTGGAAAATTAGTTTTTACATGAAAAAAAAAATAGTGAAAACTTTCATAAAAGTATCATTGTGCTCTATCTATGGGCTGAATATTCATTAAATAAAACGCACTCATTGCCTAGAACCTATGTCTTTAAGAATAACTTTTTACATGCAAAAAAGTCAACAACATTCATAACAATATCAGTATGGATTCTATCATTAGTTTCTTTTGAAATCTGTATGATGCTAGGAGGTAGGTATAATGGGCGAAACCTTTGCATATTTGGTCATTATGAATATAATTTTAGTAAATATCTCGAAAACGGAAAGTCGCAGATAGACTGAAAAGGGATGTGAGCACAACTAGATGTTATAACAAACCTATATTATATACCAAATTGCAATTTTCTACGCCCAACTGTTTTTGAGTTATGCGAGATACACACACACATACTTACATACAGACATCACGAAAAGTCGTCTAAAATTGTAGATATCTCTAAAACAGGAGCTTGCATTAAGACCAAAGTTGCAGGGGTACAACTAGACATTATCATTATGACAGTTACAAATATATATTTTCAGCATTCTACTACCGTTCGTTTTTGAGCTATGCGAGATACAGATATAAGGATTCCTTATACCTTGTATAAGTTTAAAAAAGTGATTTTTTTTTTTTTTTTTTTTTGATTTATTTATAATTTAAGTTTTCAAAGAGCTTAGAGAATGACTATGTTAGACCCATGACATTTCAGGAAATCAGGCGAGAAGATGAAATGGAATAGCTGAAAGGGGGGGGGGGAATTATCAAATTTTTCCTCCGAAAACTGTTTTATTATAAGATTTAGCAAATTTGATAGATTTGAGTATTTATCATTCAGGGGGGGGGGGGGGGGTGGAGGGAAAGGGAGTTGTTTTACTTAGAAATCTCAAAATTTTAACAATATATTAAATAACATAATATCTAGTATATTATGTTAATGCAGAATACAATGTGGTTTAATGCAAATATAGATATTATAATGCTGTCACAAAGAAAGAAAACATTGTGTTGTCCCGATTTCCGAATACAAATTACGCCATTTAACATACGGAAAAATTGCATGTTGTCGTCTATGTAGGCACTGAAATAAAACAAACTATGCGGATGGCAAACAGAAAGAGTATTTTGAAGAATTTTGTAAGACTGAATTGACAGCTATATAAACTGGGTCTTACAAAAGTAAAGTAATAAGATACTTGATAGTAAGTACGTGTTATCCCGTCAACCATTAACTGGCAAAAATTTTGAACAATCTATGCCAAAGATTATTTACATAAATAACTATATTTAACATGTTGAGTGCCATGAGTGAACTTTCCGTTTAGGCCGCGTCAACCACTTGTGGCTGACAGTGTCAAATATGATATAAAGCCACGTCAACCGCCAGTGGCTGACAGTGTAAAATAAGATATAATAATTTTAAAATTACACTGTTTTAAGTAATTACTGAAAATTTACTTAAAATTTACTGAATTTTTATTTATTACAAGATTATAGGGGACTTGGTACCTTTGATTTGACACCACTGAAGTTTTTTTTATATAAAAAATTATATTTCTATTTAATATTTATAAATTGAACTCTATTAGGTTTGTTCAATAAAATATATACATAGGCAGCAATTCTTATGGTTTTTCATACATTTTTAACAGATATGAAATCCTTAAAGTGCGTTTTCTCAGTTTGCATTTTTTTCATGAATTCGTATCTTCAAAATGCTTACACTTCTATAGATGTTTAAGAAGAGACTTAATATTTTTTCTGGCTGTTTAATAGAACATATTTAAAAGAATTAAGGATGGATTTTGAAATTTATTGATTAGTTTTTGAGAAAAAAATTAAAAAGGGCATGTCTATGTCAAACCTTGCAAAAAAATTTGATTTTTATCATATTACCATATTTTTATTAACTTCGATTCTTGTTTGTTTGTTTGTCCTGGACAAATCTTGCAATCGATTTTTAACTAACTTCCTGACCAGCTAGACATTTGAAACTTTCAGGACAGCTCAGAACACAGTGACTATACATTTTTTTTAATACTTTTAGTCAACACTGTTTCAGGTCCCTACTGTCTTCGGCAGCGTTTATATGATTCGACAGAAAATTTATTTAACTAACTTCCTGACTAGCTAGACATTTGAAACTTTCAGAATAGTTCAGAACACGGTGAAAATGCATTTTGTTAATACTTTTAGCCAACTGTTTCGGGTTCCTGCTGCCTCCAGCAGCGTTACCAGTACAAAGCTTGCAATCGATTTTTCCCTAACTTCCCGACTAGCTAAGCATTTTAAACTTTCAGGATAGCTCAGAACACTGTGACAATAAATTTTTTTAATACTTTTCGTCGACTGTTTCAGGTCCCTACTGCCTTCAGCAGCGTTTATATGATTAGACAGAAAATTTACTTAACTAACTTCCCGACTAACTAGACATTTGAAACTTTCAGAATAGTTCAGAACACGGTGAAAATGCATTTTTTAAATATTTGTAACCAACTGTTTCAGGTTCCTGCTGCCTTCGGCAGCGTTACCAATACAAAGCTTGCAACCGATTTTTAACTAACTTCCAGGCTAGCTAGCCATTTGAAACTTTTATAATAGAACACGATAGCATTGAATTTTTTTAATACTTTTTGCCAATTGTTCCGGGTTCCTGCTGCTTTCGGTAGTGTTTATATGATTCAACAGAAAATTTAAAAACATGGTATATAAAAAGTTCTTTTTATCTTGTAATTATTTTTATTTTTAATATTTTTTTCTTTTAAAGATATTGCAAAATCCATCCGTAATCCTTTTAGGTAGGTTCTAATAAACATCAGAAAAAAATGTGAAGTCTTTTAATAAAAATCTGCAGGTGTTTAAAGCATTTTGAAGATCAATGTATTCATGAAAAAATCCAAACTGATGAAACCCAATTTAGAGATTTCAAATCTGTAAATATATCAAAGACCGTTTAGAATTGTTGCCTGATAAACCTAATATAGTTCAATTTATAAATATTAAATGGAAATATAAGCTTTTATATCAAACCTTCAGGGATACCAAGTCAAAGATACCAAGTCCCCTTTTAAGGAATTTTAATGGATTTTATTGAAACACGGTAAACATAATGCGCTTCTAAGCAGCGTGGTCCGACAGGGATTTCCTTGAGAATTCAACGTGTTAAATTATTTTCATTATTTGAATTTCATCGTTTCAACAAAAAAAATGGCTGTGGAACTACACCACAAACAGAAGGAAACTAGAAATTTTAGTTTCTTTTAAAATTATTATTATTTTATTTTTTAAACAATAGATAGTTAAAAAGGGTTCTTTCTTAAAAAGAATTTAATTAAATACCAGAGTTCTATTTCTGACCCGAGCTTTTCCTCTTTACATATTTGTAAACTCTTAGATTTGTAATAGATTAATTCTTATTATACAAATTTCAAAAAAGTAGTCTACTACTCTTAAAAAGTTTGACATTTTTTTTTTTTTCCTGTCTGAAAGAAATCGGATTCCATCCTGAAAAATGCAGTTTATTTGAATAAATTCGGAAAGATTTGGAAGAAGTTGTCCCAAAGTTTATTTATATAAATAACTAAATTTAATTTATTCACATTACTTAAAATGCATTATTTTAACAAAGAAAGTATTGTTTTAGGGTCAAATTTTCGAACGTGAGTTTTTGTTATATTTACACGTTTTGAGGTCTCCTGAATCCGAAAATCATGTTTTTAGCGAATAGTCTGTCTGTCTGTGTGTTATCAGCATAGCTCAAGAACAAATAGTAGCAGAAAGTCCAAACTTGGTATTCTAAATGTGTATGATATAGGGATGCTACACTAAGCTTTTCGTTGAGACGAAACAAATGGTTCGTGTACAGGGGCACCCAAGAGAATTCAAATACATTACGTCTATGGAGAAAATTGCATGTAAGTCGAGTTTAACATCTACAGACTGCACTAAACCAAATGAAACGAATATATATTTTTTATATGCGTAAAAACATGTCTCATGAAGAATATGTTAGGGAAATCATTCACTGTTCGTTTACAGGGCTACACAAAAGAACTAGATAAAAGTGCGAAAATAGTTGCAAATTGATGGAAGTGTATTTCAGGCTGGGCCATATATTATTACTATAGGATTATATTTAGGTGCACCATGTAGTCTGTGTATAATCTTCGAAAGATATACAGGGCTGCAAATATTTAAGCGATAACATTCTTTTTTGTTGTTAGTGGATATGCTTTACTAATTATACTTTACCATTTCCAGGAAAGCTGTTCGGGAATTGAAATGAATTCCTCATAGAGGTATGGTAAATAATGTTTATTTTTAAGCTAAATATTCATTACTTGTTTTTTGTACATTTACACGTTTTGAGACATCCTGATTCCCGTAGTCGAGTTTTTTAACGTTTGATCATTGTGTCTCTTTGAGTGACGTAAAATGAATAATTTTAGGAGATCCAAATGTTGTATTTTGAAGTTATTATAAGTCTATTGCTGGAAAAGTTTGATCAAGATTGATAAGTTTCAAGGAATGTTGCGTGTGAAAATTGCCTGAATAATTTTAAGTGAACTTTTAATAACAGATTTAAATTCTATATAAATGTAGGTGCATTAATGAAAGGGGGGCGGTAGCCCCCCCCCCCTCACACAGAACTAATTACACTGCTCTGCAAAAAAAAAAAAAAAAAAAAAAAAATCCAGATCTGATACCATTCTTGCAGATTCTTATGAGATCAACACAAGATCACCGCCGTCTAGAACACCATAAAGTTCACTCTCTTATCTCAAAACGCGTACTAAAGGTAGATTACGACTGACGACTACAGTGATAAGAGCAATGACCTTTAACACGTGTCAAAGCAGGAGATTTTACTGTTCATGTTTTACTGCCCAAAAAATTTAACGTGGGAGTTATTGAAAGCAAACGTCGTACAGTGAATCAGTCAAACTTTCTTGCGAGGGCTTTGAGACTTTACTCCACTCACCAACATTTTGAAAAAAAATTTCACTGTATAATTTTTATTATTAGGGGTGTTTGGTAAGAAAATGGCAAACTGGAAGCTGGAATATGTAAAAAATAAGAGAAATATTTCGAAAAAAAAAAAAAAAAAAAACAGAAACTGATTGTTTTTATTGATTTTCTTTTGTTTTCTGGGCACAAACAAATCCCCTCAAATTTCCTCCTTACTACAAATGTTCGTGTTTTAGAACTTTCTACCTCTGTTGCTTCTCAGGTCAGAAGACATTTAACGGTTAAAATAATACTCGCTCGTCTCCAAATCAAACTGATGGGTATAAAATTACCAAACAATGATAAAAATGGGGGAGAGGGTGTATTTAGAAAACGGTGGGTGATTGGGCAAAATGGTGGTCCTATTCGGATTCAGGAGGTCATTTTACATAAGAATATGCTGAAATGGTGTCAGAGGCAATTTTCCTGCCAAGCGGTGTTATCATATAAAATTCTTCCGAAGTCTAATTTGAATTGTTTAACATAGGTTTACATAACAGTATTCGTTATCTTACCTCTTAATCTCCAACCTGTATTTATTAAATTTCAGGGTAAGAGAAAGTCATGTGAGTGACACACCAGATTATTATTTTTTCCCCATATTGTCTGTTTATTGTGAAACTAGCTGGCTTTGTCAGCTTCGCTGTTTACTATATTTAATTGAATTCTCGAAATTTCATATCACTAAGTTAAAAAAAAAAAAAAAAAAAATCATTGAAATCAGTCAAAATTTAAGTTAAAGTTCCCGCTGCGCTCAGTGGTGGTTTTCCGTTCACATTATTGGTACATAAGGTGGGTCAACACACTGTGGGTCTCAAACCACGTGGTTATAGGGATTTTTGTTCCCACAGGGTAAAAAATTTGTTTACGGTCTTGCTCGGCAGAAGACCGTAGTTTAATTTATTAATAGGAGATATACAGAAAATTGTACTTAAGGTACCCGTTCACAACACGAGGAGTTCGGGTCCTCACTGCCTTCGGCAACTACTTACCCGCTTTTTACTTTTCCCTCCCTGCGGTTAATTTAGGAGTTTCGCTAAATTCCAATAAAGTGCATATTGCATACTCTTAATCAACACCCACATACCAAAAATCGCCATTTTAAGATAATTTGAAGTAATTTAAATTTGAAAGCATGTTTTTTGGCCCGCCCTTCCCATGGGAGTGGGAGAGGGTACTCGCAAAATGCCTTTACAGTGCGCGTTGCATACACATAATCAACCTTCATATCAAAAATAATAATGAGGTAATTTGAAGCAGAGTTATGTTTGAAAATGTTTTTACCCCGGCTCTTAAAGGGTGGAAAGGGGGTGGGGATTACGCAAAACCTCTTTATACTACGTGTTGAATATGTATAACTGACCAGCACGTCAAAAATCGCTTTTCTAAGATAATTTGGAGTAGACTTGAGCTTGAAAATTTATTTTTACTCCCCCCCTTACAAGGGAGACGGAGGGGGGAGCAAGTAATTTTGCAAAATCCCTTTGTAGTGTGTGTATTGGATGTGCATAACTAATCGACGCATAAAAAAAATGCTTTCCTGAGGTAATTTGGAGCAGAGTTACTTTTGAAAATGTGTGTCCTCCCCCCGCCTTTAAAGGAGGAGAAGGGAGAAATTTCCCAATATTCCTTTCCGGTGAGTGTCGGGTACGCATTATCAACCTACACATAAAAATTAATCATACTGAAAGAATTTGGAGTAAGGTTACGCTTGGAAACGTGTTTATTGCCCTCCTGATCCCAAGGGGGAAAGGGGGGGGGAGGGATTTCGTACAATCCCGTTACAGTAGGTGTCGGATACATGTAAACAACCCACGTACCAAAATTTGTGACCGCAGCCCCTCATAGATTTCCCATAACAAATTTAGGCTAAAAGGGGACTAGAATTTGTCTCCTCGTATCGCCCCCTCCCCCCCCCCCCCCAAAAAAAAAAAAAAATCGAAAATCACAAAAAAAAAAAAAAAAAAAGAAAGAAAGAAAAAAGGGCTTTTGGAAATATCCTAAAGAATCTCTGTACCATTTTTGGTAGAATTCTACTCAAAAATCCAGAGTTTGTAACCCCCCCCCCCCCCCCCCACACACACACACACTTAAAGATAAAAAATTTCAAAACCGCAGATTTTTTTTTTAATTACTCACGTCTAGTCTGCCCAGCGCAATTTCGTCACCGTGAAGTAATTTGGGGCCGAGCTGTGCTTACAAACGTTTTTTTTACCTTCTGTCCCCGAGGGAAACGGGTGTGTGTGTGTGGGGGGGGATTTCGCACAAGTTGATAGACAATTTTAAATTGGATACAGGTCTAAATTCTTGCCAAGTGTTGTTGAATTTCGTCCAGCCGTTCTCACGTGATACCTGGACAAAAACTTCTTTACAGACACAACGACCCACGCCATGCACACATACAGAAAATTTTCTGAAGTCATTTTTGGCTTTCACGATGTATGAAACGTGAGGATATTGGAAAATTTTTCGACTCTGAGAAATTTACAGACAAAAGTCTGATTTTAATTTTATAGATTTCACAACGGTTTTTGATTTGACAAAAATGATTGACAGGACAAGCGAGATAACACGCAACACGTAAAGGCACTGTAACGTAAATATGGTATTAAATAGTAAAAAAGAATGTGCAATGTCATAGTTTATAGTTAATGCTAATTTTATTTCTTTGCATCTTTACGAATTTTAACAATCAGGATAGCTAGTTTAAAAGTAATTTAACAAGGTTTTGCACTCATATTTCTTTACTTAATGAAAACGGGATTTCATGCCTTCTCTTCTAGATCTAGCAGTGTTTATCATATTGACTAATGTTATCTTTGTGAAATCGTTCTTTTGATCTTTCAATATTTTAGTCTTTTTCTTATTTGCTTTTGATGTTTGTCTTCCAGAGTCATTTACTACGACTTCAACAGCGGGCTGAATAATATTTTCCATTGGAAATATTATATTTTGATTGAAACTTCCAGGTTCATTTGCTTTACTTTTCCTGAATGCATTTTCTTCAGCGTTTTCGTCAAAAGTTTCTGCTCCTACGTTTGATGTGGATAATTCTGATTCGATTACAGATATTGGTGAATTTTCTGCAATATTACCGATCCTTTGTTTTTTACAAAAGTTACTTTCAACACAATTATGGTTCTGCAAATTACTGTTCACGTTTACAATGTTTCTTTTATTAGATTGATAAGTATTTCGTCTAGTTACAACTGTAGAATTCTTGGGGTCACTTTTTTTATTTACTGTTTGTTTAAGAGGTTGTTGAATATTTCGTACAGCTTCTTCATTATTAACATTTAGATAAAATCGTTTGTTTCTGCTTTTGAGGACACCAACTTTAGTAGCATTTTCTAAAAATTCTAATACATCTTTATTCAGTTTAGCAAGTGACTCGGAAATTTCTTTTTTACTTAAGCATTCAAGAATTTCTGCTGGAGTAATTCCACTGAGTAGATATTTTCCAGATAGTATTGAAAAAATATCATTTGACAGATAATTGTGAGTTTCAAGTTTACGGAATAACAATTGAATATCTTTATTATATTCCAGTGGGGAGCTTTCCAAATTTTTCCCATGTGATTTGCTTTTATTTGCATTTGAATTTTTTATTGACAATCCGTGTCCAAATTCTTGTTTTTCTCGATTATTTGGTAAGGGACAAGGTACTGTGGAAGCATCTGAGAGTGACCCTGATTTAAATATCTCATATTCTTCTAAGTCTGGTTGATTTTCATGACTTTCGATGACATCATATGCTTCTGAAATTTTGCAACCTGCAACTAAATTTAATTCATTTGATATTTCTTCTGGTAGTTCTTCATTTTGTGCTGTTTCTATTGTTGGAGTAGGCAATTCTGAACTTTTTTCCTCGTTGCGATGATAAACTTTCAATGCTTCAGAATCGGAATTTCGGTCGTTTATTTGGTTGTTTTTTGATTCACTTTGAGATACTTTTTCAGTCATATTGTTTATAACTCTTTCGCTGACTAAATTATAATTTAAAGAACTGTTTTTACTTGTATCACCCATGATGTTTTGATGATCTGACGAATGTAAATTAGAAAAATTTTTCATCTGAAGCATTCTTTCAAATTTCTCAGTGTAGAATTTGTTCTCCATTTCGCGACCATATTCACGATTATTTCTAGGAATGTTTTTAGAACTATCTTGACTGCTATTCAAAAAACTGCTGTCTGAATATTTTTCTGAAAACTTAGTATTTTTTCTGTTTTCACAAGATGTTATTTTTGCTGTTTTATCATCTGAGGACATTTCAGGTATCTTAACGAGGATTTTTTAGTAAATAATTTCAGTAAAATGCAGTTTATAGTCAGAAAGTTTTGTAAATCAAAAGATTGTCCTTTGCTTGTTTAGGACTACATAAATCATCTAATTTCTTATTAAGAGAAACAAATTTTAGCAACAATCTTACCTCTTGATATTAAATGGTACGCAATATTTACTAAAGTCAAGAATTAATTTTCCATTGTCTCTGTATTTTCTGATATTTAAGTTATCATTAAAATCAAGAGTTTCAGAAAACAAATCTGAATTTCATTAAAAACTGAAGACATAATAGCAATCTATTAATTATTACGGTTATTATTATTTTTAATTATTGTGTTTTTACCAGAGATGCTCATAAGACGAAAATTATTGATTCAAAAACACTTATTCTGTTATTTATCTATTCACTTTAAATTTTGAGACACACGTGAACCGTGGTAAAAACAACATTGCACGAGATTGTAAGCAAAAATTATTTGGAAATTCAGCCCTCAAGTTCAAATAAATTTTTCAGTCAGCCATTGATATATAATACGCAAGAGAAGTGATGACGTCACTGGGCGTCCGTGGATGTAAGAAAAATATTTCCTGTGTTAGTATATTAAAAACACTTTAAACACACGCAAAATGAAATTTTATTTAAAAGATGTTAATTTTTTTTTTTTTTTTTTCTTTTTTTTAGAGATTATTTATATTTCCTGTGTTAATCATCCATTGGATTTTTTGTAAAAAAATATTAAAAGACGAGGAAAATTATTTCCCAGTTTTAATCCCCATATTTGAATATAGATATATATATTAGTTATCGTGTGCATTCGTTAGATTAAATTGTTTTTGCTGTAAAATTGATAAAATTTGAATTTTAAATTTCAAAACTCTAGGAAAAAAAAAAAAAAAAGGCAAACTTCCATATTTGATTGAAAACACAAACATTTCATTTCAAAGGATGATATTTACACAATAAATATCTAACTAATATAATAATTAAAAAGAATGATAAATATTCTATCATAATTTGAAGTCAAATTTGTTTTCAAATGTCTAAATAAAGTTTCTGATATAAGATACTCATGTTGCAGCGGAATAGATTTCATATCTGTCATCCTTGGCGGAAAAAAATATCGCCAAATTGTCTGGAGAACACATTTAATTCCTTTCAAAAATCATGGTTATTTTAACAACGTATATTAAGTATTCGTTCAATACATATTACGAAAATATACATCTGGCATGTATATTTTCGTATTACGTTTTTGATCACCAAATAAAAAAAAAAAAAAAAAAAAAAAAAAACCACCAAGGATGACAGAGTTTTGAAATTTAAAATTAATTTTTTTTCAATTTGACAGCAAAATAACTCAATCTAACACATGCATACGATAACTAATACATATTTATAACCAAATACGGGATTAAAATCGGGAAATAATTTTCCTAGATTTTTAATAATTTTTTACAAAAAATCTAATGATCGATTAACATAAGGAAAACTTTTTCTTGCTTCCACGGGCGGTCAGTGACGCCACACTTCGCTTGCGCACTGGCGTATACCAACACCTATAATACTTATGCTTTATCGAGAGATAGTAAAAGAAAGGATGCATTGAACTATATTCTCACGACGTCACAATATATAAAACTTCGTTGCGATTGTTTGAATTTCCGTTGTGTTTGCTAATTTGTTATTTTATTGCGAAATACGCAGGTGTTACAAAACCTTAGCTGCGTTTCTGTTTTCTTGAGTAATTGATTTTCAGTTTAGATATTAATTGTAGTTGTCTAAAACAAGGTTTAGCTTTTTGTAATAAGAAATTTAAGAAAATCCAATGCTTAAAATTATAAAATTAAAATTTTTGCGTGGTCTTCCTGCGAAAAAGCTCAGTGAATGCATGAAATGCGTTTAATATACTCACTAATAAAGTTACGTAAAAGACTTCTGCATTGTGTCATAAAATGTCATAATTGTCTCAGAGTGACAAGAATAAATAATAATAATAATAATAAAATGAAGTTATTTAGGTATTCTTTGAAAAGTCTTCAGTACTAAAAAATTTAAATCCACTTTCGTTTAAAATAGTTTTATCTGAATGAACGGTTTTACCTGTAAAACTTGTTTTCCCACAACAAAAGTATAATGTAGGAAAAAGTGAAGATGGCGAAATACCGTATATAGTGTTTCGCCCAATACATAAACCTGAATAAAATGTTTGTAAACGAAAAGGTCAAAACAATCAAGAAGTATGAAGATTTTTATGAGAAGACCGAAGCAGAATTCTGCAAGTTGAAGGTATAGTCATTTACTACTACTAATAAAATTATTTAGCTATTTCTAGAAAAGTCTTTAGTACTATAAAATTTAAATACAATTTATTTTAAAACAGTTTGCTCTGAATGAACTGTTGAACTACTTGTAAAACTTGTTTTCCCACAACAAAAGTATAACACAGGAAAAAGTGAAGATGACGAAATGTCCTATAAATAGTGTTTGGCCCAATCCGCGTTTGTAATGATCGATAGATGGCGCTTTCCCAATTGCAGTTGTTAGTAAATATAATAGCCACACGTGTATTTATTATTATTCTTTCTTGTTGTTCTATCATTGTTTCAGCGTGAAAGCTATCAGTGGTGTGATAATTTCACCTTAGCCCACCAGAGGGCGAGCATTTCATTACAATCGCTGATACGTAAACGTAAATAAAATGTTTGTAAATGAAAAGGTTAAAACAATGAAGAAGTGTAAAGACTTTTTTAGAAGACCGAAGCAGAATTCTGCAAGATTAAAACTCCATAAGTAAAAAATAATAATAAAAAAATTAATAAATTAATTTTAATTAAAAAAAAAAAAAAAAAAAAAAAAAAAAGCCTTTAGAGCCATAATGACGTCAATTTTACCCTGCAATTTTAATTTTTCACAAAGTTTATCAATTTTAATATTTTCGTGTGAATTTCTTTTCATTAAAAAAAAAAAAAAAAAAAAAATTAAAATCAACTCGTAAACTTTTTTGGCAACAATTAAAAATTAAAATAAATTACGTATTTTTGTCTAAAAACGGGCTTCTTCAACTTTTTCGATCCTGTCCGTTTCGATCAACGAGATATATAAATTAGAGTGCTAATTCAATGGATGAAGGATTAGCTTTCCGTGGTTCAAGATGAATCACGTGACATGCTCCAGTAGGTTGCTGTCAACGAGATATATACCATTTAACCAATCGCTACAAAAATTGGTATACTTATTAATAGGACAAAATCTAGCTAATATACTGCGTTTTTTAGTTCAGTCAGATGGTTCAAAAGATAATAATGAAAACTTCATTTTAACTTTAAAATCTATAGTAATATTATAAATGCGAAAGTTTGGATGGATGTTTGTTACTCAATCACACCACAGCGGCTAAACGGATCTAGATGAAATTTGGTACAAATATAGATAATAGTCTGGAATAGGACATAGACTACTATTTACCGAAAATTTGATTAGATTTTTTAATATTAATTGAAATATGAAAATAATAAACTGGTAATTGCCTTAATATAAGCCATTTAAATTTATAATTGCTGTCAGAAAAGTTTACGAGGTATATATTTTTTTTCCAACATAAAATGAAATATGCTCTCACGCGGAAAAAAAAAAAAAAATTACTAAATGTTAAATTGGTGAATAAGAAAATGACGCCTTTATAACTTTAAAATAAAATAGTAATAATACAAATCTAGCATGAATCTTCTGAATTTTATTTCATAAAATTTTTTAAATACCTCAACTTTAGATTTTTTTTTTTTTTTTTTTTTTTTTTTTTAGCACGGATGAATCACGCTTGGCATAAAAGCTAATTCAGCATTATATTAAAGGTATTTACTTATTGATAATTCTGGACAACTTTTTAAATTTTGATGCTGAAGTAGATCTGACATTTTTCACCAAGGACACCCACTTAAAGCCAAATAGCGCATCAAAAATATAACTAAATTATAAAATATTGAAAAAAAAAAAAAAAAAAAAAAAAAGATAGAAAGAAATAGGAACAATAATCGCATTAATTATATTTTGGACTAAAATGGCGACAGAAATTCAAAAGTCGTCAAGGGGAACTATATTAAGGCTGTACCATGATCAGGTTTACATATTTATTTATTTTTCTATATACCAACTACTATTAACTAAGCATGAAGTATAAAAAAAATAATAATTGTTTCATGCGATAGACGTAGCGATAGCATATTGTAATATTATATTTGGCTTGAAATTGCTCTCATTTTATGGTGGATCGATTAAATCAAATAAATATAGGAAATAACGTGAAAGCAAATATTATGTACATCACGTACAATGTTGTTCATATGTAACTGGGATTCAAATATAAAAGGGCTACTTCAAATTTTTCGATACTGTCCGTATCGAAACGATAAGCACCCAAATGGAAGCTCATGGGTAAGCTATTGTCGCAGGCACCGGAGACTGCGAGGACGGCAGCGGGAACCCAAAGCGAACTTTTGAGCGATTTCAGCATTTTATTTTATTTTATTTTTTTCATAAAGCTATACAGAAAAGAGTTTCTTTTAAATATAGTGACCAGCGAAGCGGGCAAAGCCTAGTAGTTATATATATATATATATATATATATATATATATATATAAATCTCAAAAATAATTAAATACGTATATATATATATATGTATACTTATTTAACAAACAAACAAAGTTGAAAATTTTTTATAACTTCTGTTTGTCTGTCTTTCTGTCCGTCTGTCTGTGCTCTAACTTCCGTAAATATTTATAGAATTTCTTGAAACTGATACATGTTGTTCAAGTTCACTATGGGATGATTTTCAAGTTTACTATTGGAAATGAGGTAAATACCCCCATCGGTTAATCTACAGGAACACCCGAAAGAATTTCAAAGCATTGCGTCCTATGAGAGGTATTTCTATAAATCATATTCTAAGACTTTTAGTTCGCGCAAATAATAATGAAATTGACATTAACAATACATATGTACAAAAATAAATAAAAAATGCTTTCTATAGAATGTTGTATGATTAGCATGCAGAACCACACAAAAATATTCTGTTAGATTAATTGCTATAATCGGAAATCGCTGAAATTGCATTTTCGTTTGCATTAATCGCTTTCAACAATTTCTAACGATGATTAACATTGATTATAATATGAATTTGTCTATATGTCTCTTTCTGTCCGTTATATTAATATCTATATTATTGAATATCTATATAGATAAAGCAAAGAAATTGTCGGGAACACATCCGGGTGGACCTCTCCTATTTTTGATTAGTCTAGATTTAACTACTTTGGTGATGAAAGTTGGCCTTTTTTTTTTTTTTTCTTTTTTTGTAAAAACTGATCGTTTTTTTAAAAAAGATGCTGCGTAGATGTTATACTTTTTAAAAAAGCTCTAAAAATTGTTCTTTCTTTTCTTTCTTTTGTGTGTGTGTGTGGACACTATATATATCAAGTTTTTAAAGATATTGCGTTGCAAAGTTTTCTTTTAATTAATTAAATTATAAAAATAAATATTAGTTATAATTTAATAGTTGCAAAAAATAAAAAATAAAATAAATAAATAAATAAAAATAAATAAATAAATAAATACGAGTCCATTTTCTTTCGGCAAAAAAATAAATACATTTCATTTAACGTGAACATTAAAAAAACTGTAAAAAATTAAATTATACATCTCACAAAAATTAACGTCATTATCACTTTAAAATTTTCTACACATTGTTAATGTAGTTCTATAGCTATAAGATTCAAGAGAAAATTTAAAAACATGGTATATAAAATGTTTTTTTTTTTTTTTTTTTTAATCTTATAATTATTTATAATTTTGTTGTCATTTCGGCGATGAGTTGATATGGGCATCGCAAATGCATAAGTAAACATTTTGGCGAGAAACGTCTGAGCTACTCCAGTGCCAAATTCCAAATTCCGCCAAGAGGTCCAAGCTCTTTCAATGTTTTTGCACAATTTTTCTCAATTTTATTTTAAATATTTATGTAATGCGAGTAGGATAAAAAGGAAAAGCATTTTTTTTTTTAATTGGTCTAATTATACAAAATATCTTCATGTAAAATATTATGCGATTTCCGTTCTGTTTATTATCAAAAAGGAAATGACTAATGCAGTTTTTCCTGTATTATTGACATTTCTATAAATTAAATTATCCACTACCAAGACGTTGCGGTGAAGAAGTTTCTGCCGAAATCAACGAGGGCCCGAAGCGAAGTTTTTAAGCAATTTCAATGTATTTTCTTTTCAGTTTATATTTGTAGAACGGTATAAAAAATATTGATTCTTTTTTAAATTAATTTAAATATAGTGACCAGCGAAGCGGGCAGGGCTGCTAGTATTACATATATTCATGGAGATAAAAGGTTATTTTAACAAAAATCGAAATTTTTGAGTACGATTTTTGTTTATAATACGCTGGGTTTTCGAATCAAATGTCATATTTAAAAATTTTGATATTTTATAACAGAAATAAGCACACTATCAGAATATAAAAATAGTATTAAATATCGAACGAAATATCAGCGATTTTATTCAATAATATTTAATTGCACACACGCATGTGTAAATAATATATATATTTTTTTTATTTGTTAGCCAGATGTACAGAGTTATTCTTACATAAAAAAAAATAAAATAAATAAATAAATAAATAAAAACATGTATTGCATAGAAAGAATTGAATTTCAACATAAAAAAAAGCAAATAGGTGAAGGATTTTGGACAATATTCCTGTGACGTCACCGTAGGTAAAATCGCCGAACACGTGGCCGATATTTTGTAAACAAATTAGATTCAAGATGCCATTTTATTGTTACGCATAACATTTTTCTAAATATTTCTTCAGTGAAACTTAATAATAATGTTCAAACAAGAACAAAAGAGAAATGTAAACAACTGAATCGAATGATAAAGTTAAGACTATTCCATATCGTAAAATTGCAGAACATTTTATGTATACACACACACACACACACATATATATATAATGAATAAAAGATTAATAAGAACATTTTATGCACACACACACATATATATAGACATCAAAGCTTAAATAATTAGAATTTCAATCACTTTAATAAAGGAATTTATTAAATGGATGTTCCATTTAATAAATTCCTTTATTAAAGTGATTGAAATTCTAATTATTTAAGCTTTGATATCTATAGATATGTGTATGTGTGTATAAAATGTTCTTATTAATCTTTAATTCATTATATATATATGTGTGTGTGTGTGTGTATACATAAAATGTTCTGCAATTTTACGATATGGAATAGTCTTAACTTTATCATTCGATTCAGTTGTTTACATTTCTCTTTTGTTCTTGTTTGAACATTATTATTAAGTTTCACTGCAGAAATGTTTAGAAAAATGGTATGCGTAACAATAACATGGCATCTTGAATCTAATTTGTTTACAAAATATCGGCCACGCGTTCGGCGATTTTACCTACTAGAGCTCCTTCAATACAGGCTGGCTCATCAGGCATTTTGTTTCCCACTCAGCGATTGTTGCCCACGCGGTCCGAATTTCAAGTGTTATCAAATCACATAAAACGGAGGTTTTGCAGCCGAAAACTGTTCATATCATACCAGAACTGCTTTTAGAACATTTAGATTTCCAAAAGATGAAGAAAGGCGAAAGAAATGGGCTATGATTTGTCCAAAAGAAAATTATACGCTTAGCTTTCAATCACAAATATGAAGTGTAATTATGATATGTTTTCTTGCATTTTTTGTATCAATTATTTGTTTTTATTGCTGTTTGATTATCTAAATGTTGTATTTTACAACCTACACTACTTTTTAACGTGTATAAATATTTAAAATTAACTAATTTAACAGCAACAGTGATGACTACTTTTTATAAGGGTTATAAGAAAATTTCGCCAAATATTACCGCCAAACTTACCAAGTACGAACAACAATTCGCTCTTCTGTTTAGGCAAACTCGCCATTTTAGGCGATAAAGACGCTGAGTAATACGTCTCCAACTAAACGTCCCCAAGCTATATTCCTGCTGGGCAACAATGATCAGCTGTGAGCCAGCTCGTATTATAGGAGTCTTATTACCTACGGTGACGTCACAGGAATATTGTCCATATGAAATGAATTGATTCAAAATAAAATTTGGATAGGATTTCTTTATCGATTTTGCTTCATTTGAGAGCAAATGAAATTAAACTTATTCTGTCACATATATTGTTCTGAATTTTCACGGTGTTTGTTTGGGTTTTTAATAAGAAATGATCTGTAACATTCGGTTAATAATTTATGCAAAAGAAATGTTATTAACGCTTGTGCATGCGCCACTAAGCGTAATTTAGTGCAAAAGTTCATATTTCGTCAGACCGTTAATACTTTTGTATTCTGATTGCAGTATGTTGTCTCACTGTAGTATGTCAAATTTTCTAAAAATGACATTGAATTGGATTCAAAATTCTGCCTACTATAAACAAAAAATGTATAAAAAATTTGGATTTTGTTAAAGAAACCTCTTTATATCCATAAATATCCATGCTATTTTCATGGAAATGATTACATATATTTATAAGAAACATTGAAATCATATTCTACAGCTACACCACATTTAAAGCATTACTTATGCAGGATGATTCCAAACATTATTATTCTTTTTCTGTTAGATTGTTATTGGTCTCCATTTTGTTTTCGAGATAATACCTTCACTGAAATATTAGAGGTATAACAAGTTCTTTACACCTTGAGATTTTAGAGTAATTTGTGAAATGTATATAAAGATAATGAACAAAACGTGTAAAATCGAAAATGTTTCCATTATTTTGTCCATCACATTTATTTTTAATAGTTAAGAAGATACTAGTTACATGGATGAGTTATGTGAAAAAGAAACTGTGATTTTATTCCTATTTAAAATTATTGCTCATAGCGTAGCACTTGAGCGACATAAAAACTCCTCTACCGCTACTAGTTTAAAACTAATAAAACTCAAATATTGTTAATTTTTTTTTAAGAAAAGTTCAAAAAAGTACAGCCATAATTTAAGCCCCTAAAACTTTTTTTTAGCAATTTTAAAGATTATTAGCTTTTAAATTTGAGAAGCCTTTTATATTTTGCATTTCATAACTATGATATGGTTAAGTGTTAGTATTTCACCTCATTAAATTTAAATAATTTCTGAATTAAATACATCATCGACTAGGAATATTTTTTCTCCACTACTTTTGAAAAGACAAATAAATTAAGAATGGATGTAAATAGGCCCTATGAAAGAATTTCAAAACCTTAATAGGCTGGTGTGATCCTGAATCAATTTTGATATTTTGAAGTGTACTTCAAATTCTCTCTCATCAATAGAAAACAATTAATAGGCTTAATAACAAATGCGTAATAGGCTGGTATGATCATGAAGTAATTCTGAAATTTTTGAGGCAGAGTCGTTCGGTTTCTCCCACGGTTAAAAAAGAAAAAAAAAAAAAAAAGGCTGGAAAAAAAAATTGATAAAATCCATCTCAGACAAAATACCCTTTTATCCATTTTTGTCCACTATTAGTTATTTGCGAGCTGTAAATTAAAAGTTATTTTTATTCTTTCCCATAGGCATAGCGTTGGGCCCCAATCTTACTGAACATGAAATTTTTTAGACCATAATATATGATAAAGTCAATTAAGAATTGTCATATTACATCCAGGCAAGAAAAGTGATATAAATAATAATAAACAAAAAAATGGCAATTCTATGATTATGTAATTGGAAAATGTACATGAAGTACCTCAACATGCATGAAAAAGTCACATATCTACTCTGTCTCGCAATTTATTCGCCTGAGAAGTAGTTGTGTCAGTTTTATTGTAGGCTAGTCAATGCTTTAATTTCCACTTTTAAGTTATTTTTTCTCAAATAGTGCATTTTTGAGTTGTCATTTTTCTTGCTGGGATCACTTGTGCCGCTTTTCTTACGATATGTGGAATCAATATTATAATTAAAGTTATCAGACTTTTCATAATTAAAGTTATCAGTAAATATACACTTTTTAATTCTCATTTCTTCATTATTTATGGCCTCATACAACAAAGTGGATAGTATGTTTATTTTCTGCAAAATAAAGTGTTTGGTTCTTGAATTTGCTAGTTCAAAGTTCAAAATCCCTACAGCCTGAAAAGAACGATTTTTTAAAGTGTTCTAATTTATCTTGTTCAGTAATGTGACGAGAATAATTTTTCTTTCGAAAGATCTATTTGAATCTTTAGCATTATAACCAAAATAGCAAATTAGCAATAGAACCAAACTTTGTTTAGTTTAAACCATGCCTGCAAGCACCGTTTTAGGTCAGGAAATTCTTACCACTAACTTTTAATGTTTTTTTTTTTAGGTGGGGGTGGGGAATAAAGCTGCTACGTTGAAATTTTTGCTTTGAATCTAATAAATTAGCTAGGTTATTATTTTTTCCTTTTCGGGATAAATGATAAAAATTATATCCTTTGAGTCCTAAGATATCCTGGCCATAATTCTTCTGGCCGATAGAATTTTGATTTGCTTTTTTTTTTTTTTTTTTTTTTTTTTTTTTTTTTTTTTGTGTGTGTGTGTGTGTGTGTGTGTGTGTGTGTACAGTTTTCCAGAAAAATCTGCTATTTAGATTGTTTTTTCATTTCTAGTGAGTTGTAACGTATATAAGTTTATTTCATTAACTGTAATGTTCCCTAAAGGGGAACAACCGATACTTTTCTGTTCCCAAATTTAAACATGCATGTTATCTGATTTTTACTCCATTGAAGCTGAAGTTATTTGAAATATTCTCTGCATATTTTATGAGTGTTGTCCCAAACAGTAATAAATTAAACATGTTTTAATAAAAGTGAGACCAAGGGGTAACTTTATTTAAGTCACAGACTTATCAAGCTGCTGTCTTAGTTCATACTATATTCATGCTGAAAACAATGAATTCAGAACGGACGGTCTGGGATTGAAAAGCTTCACACT
Organism: Salticus scenicus; assembly: GCA_963930645.1. NCBI lineage: Eukaryota > Metazoa > Arthropoda > Arachnida > Araneae > Salticidae > Salticus > Salticus scenicus. The sequence goes on from OZ005652.1 coordinate 163,085,390, forward strand.
TCAGTTGATATATTCTCCTGATCGATACATTTACCTGATCTAAGTTACTACATAATTGTATTGTAGCAGGTTTATATGTTAATCTTCATGCAATTTCATGTTATTTCCTATGCAATAGTTTTTATAATGTAAGTGCATGCAAAATATTGTTTTTTTCTGCCATGTTACGAAAATCTTTAAATTTGGATAACTTACGGCTTTACTCTACTGTGCTAGAATTTATCCCAAGCCACGATCTTTGACCTAAACGTTCAGAGCTTTCCCTTGTTTTATCTAAAACACACGTGAATACGGACTAGGACTCCTTAGGCATAAGTCCTTAGTGTAGACAGCTTAACACGAACGCCATCGAATAAGTTATGAGATTTTTAAAATAGCGTCGGTATTCAACAAACTTCATACCAGTATTCTAAATGACATTTTAAAACTACTTCAACTACTTTACAATGAATATAATCATTATATTATAAATTTGTGGCAAAATTTATCTTTTTACTGTGACATTAAGAAAATCATAAATTTTGAAGCTTTCAAGGAAAGCTGTTAGAGTTTAATAGTGTTCTCCATTGTCAAGAATGGTATTTCAAAACTGGTCGTCATGGTCAAAACTGGTCGAATGGTATTTCAAAACGTTTTAGCGATTAATTATTTTTGAGATGTCTACACAGACTGACAAACGAACTAGCAAGATACCTTATAGGGTAAGTGCACCAGTGATTGACACTTTTAGAGCAATCTCTGATGTTACTAATGTTCTAATCAGTAAAAAATATTTTTAGAAATCTTAAGTTAGTACATATGGCATGAGAGACATTCAGAACCACATATATGTTAAAATATATACATTTGATAACAATTATTTTTTTTATGAATTTTTATTTTACACCCACTCAATGTTCCAGTAATTGACACTGCCAGTTTTTCATTTTATTAGTAATTGACCCCCTATGTTCCAGTGTTTGACACTGCTTGTCATTCTTTTTACCAGTTATTAGCACCCTATGGTCCAGTGTTTGACATAAAATATTAAAATTCTTATATGTAAAATATATGATTTTATTATTTTTCTTATTTATTAATTATTTCGGGATAGATGTCAATGACTGGAGCATGCCAATCAGTGGAGCACCTACCCTAGAGGGAGATCGCATCGATTTTTTATTTTCGAATTTCTCACACCTTAAAAATGTGCAGAAACGTTGAAAAATAGAGGTCTAAAATTTTCGCAAGTATCTAAATTACCCATACTGATAACAGGGTGGGTAAATTAAAATAATATGTAATGGGTTCTAAAATTACGTGTGCCTCCCCAAAATTTTCGTTTACGCTGCACCTATGTTCCATATAAAGTAATTATAAAATATTGAAAAAAAGAAAGAAAAAAATCAAAGATAGAAAGAAATAGGAACAATAATCGCATTAATTATATTTTGGTCTAAAATGGCGACAAAAATTCAAAAGTCGTCAAGGGGAACTATATTAAGGCTGTACCATGATCAGGTTTACATATTTATTTATTTTTCTATATACCAACTACTATTAACTAAGCATGAAGTATATATAACCATAAAAAAAAATAATAATAATTGTCTCATGCGATAGACGTAGCCGATCATAGCATATTGTAATATTATATTTGGCTTGAAATTGCTCTCATTTTATGGTGGATCGATTAAATCAAATAAATATAGGAAATAACGTGAAAGCAAACATTATGTACATCGCGTATAATGTTCATATGTAACTGGGATTCAAATATAAAAGGGCTACTTCAAATTTTTCGATACTGTCCGTATCGAAACTGTCATATATGATAAGCACCCAAATGGTAAGCTATTGTCGCAGGCACCGGAGACTGCGAGGACGGCAGCGGGAACCCAAAGCGAACTTTTGAGCGATTTCAGTATTTTTTTTTTTTTTTTTTTTTTCTTTTTTTATAAAGCTATACAGAAAAGAGTTTCTTTTAAATATAGTGACCAGCGAAGCGGGCAAAGCCTGGTAGTTATATATATATATATACTAGCTGACCCGACAAACGTTGTTTTGTCATATAAATTATTTCTAGAGAATATTTTGCTAGAAAAAAATAACTAACTTATTGTAAGTGTGTAAGGATGTGGTATATAAGTGAAACAGGTATGGAATTCTGTGAACGGTGACTGTGAATTCCGATTATAACGTAAAAGACATAATTAACAATTAAATAAACAATTTAAATTGGACTGAATTGTAAATCTAAACCATTCTCGAATCCACCTGAAGACACACAAAAAATTTCATTAAAATCGGTCCAGCCGTTTAGGAGGAGTTCAGGGACAAACACACGCACAAAAGTATGGGACGCCTTTGGTGACTTTAAATATTTTAAGCCATTTTTGCGATGAATTGAAATGGCTATCTCAATTGTGGAACTAAAGATCTTGGCGAGAAGCGTTCGAGCTACCTCGGTGTCAAATTTCAAATTTTGCCAAAGGGATCCGATACTAAAGGTGTTCCATACAAAAAATAAATAAATAAAATATCAGTTACATACACACGCACAAAAGTATGGGATCCCATTGGTGACTTTAAATATTTTAAGCCATTTTTGCGATGAATTGAAATGGCTATCTGAATTGTGGAAATAAAGATCTTGGCGAGAAGCGTTCGAGCTACTTCGGTGTCAAATTTCAAATTTTGCCAAAGGGATCCGATACTAAAGGTGTTCCATACAAAAAATAAATAAATAAAATATCAGTGACATACACACGCACAAAAGGTTGGGACCCCATTGGTGACTTTAAATATTTCAAGCCATTTTTGCGATGAATTGAAATGGCTATCTCAATTGTGGAACTAAAGATCTTGGCGAGAAGCGTTCGAGCTACCTCGGTGCCAAATTTTCCATACAAAAAATAAATAAATAAAATATCAGTGACATACACACGCACAAAAATATGGAACCCCTTTGGTGACTTTAAATATTTTCCCTAACAGCACAGTTAGGCTTAACTTATCCACAGTACATCTAAAGGAGGTTTCTGGGATGTCTTTTCATCCAGAAGACATCTTGAAGATATCCTGGGGAGGCGATGTGCTGTCTGGGTTAAGCCATTTTTGCGATGAATTGAAATGGCTATCTCAGTTGTGGAACTAAAGATCTTGGCGAGAAGCGTCGGAGCTACTTCGGTGCCAAATTTCAAATTTTGCCAAAGGGATCCGATACTAAAGGTGTTCCATTCAAAAAATAAATAAATAAAATATAATAAAATAGCTACATAAATAAATTTGTAGGTTAGGGTGGTTGTTAATCAATGCGCGTGTAAATTTGATAGAAAATTATATAAAATACTCACTCCAATTCCGCACTAAATTTGCAAAATGTATAGTTTTTTATGCACACTTCAAAACTCTTCATCTTGATGTAATATTTCAATTAGGACACAATTTTTTGTATAACAATAATCACACGAAGTTACAAAATATTTTCCTGAATTTGATCGCAGCACCAACTGTCGGGACAAACTGGAATTACAGTGGAATATACGCAAGCGAAGTGAGACGTCACTGACCGTCAGTGGATGCAAGAAAAAGATTTCCTATGTTAATCTCCCATTGGATTTTTTGTAAAAAATTATTAAAAATCGAGGAAAATTATTTCTCGATTTTAATCCCCGTATTTGGGTATGATATGTATTAGTTATCGTATGCATGTGTTAGATTGAGTTATTTTGCTCTCAAATTAACAAAATTTTAATTTTAAATTTCAAAACTCTGTCTTCCTTGGCGTTTTTTGTATTTGGCGATCAAAAACGTAATACGAAAATATACATGCCAGATGTATATTTTCGTAATATGTATTGTACGAAATTGTTTCATATTATTAATTACTCTCTTAATATAAGTTGTTGAAATAACCATTATTTTTGATAGAAATTAAATATGTTCGCCAGATGATATGGCGATTTTTTTTCCCGCCAAGGATGACAGAGTTTTGAGATTAAAAATTCAAATTTTATCAATTTTACAGCAAAAACAACTCAATCTAACGCATGCACATGATAACTAATACATATCTATACCCAAATATGGGTATTAAAATCGGGAAATTTTTTTGTAATTTTTTACAAAAAATCCAATGGGCGATTAACATAGGAAATATTTTTCTTGCATCCACGGACGGCCAGTGACGTCATCACTTCGCTTGCGTATTATTGAATATTCGATACTACGATCGTAGCGCAGTCTGCCGGATCCAATGTGAAACATTCCAAAATCAACAACAATTTATAAGTGATAAATTAAATAAACAATTTAAATTGGACTGAATTGTAAATCTAAACCATTCTCGAATCCACCTGAAGACACACAAAAAATTTGATTAAACTCGGTCCAGCCGTTTAGGAGGAGTTCAGATATACACACGCACAAAAGAAATATATAATTCAACTACGTCACGATAAGTTAATAATATAAATAATTATAAGAAAAAAACTTTTTATGAACCATGTTTTTAAATTTTCTGTTGAATCATAGAACTAACTACATTAGCAGTTTATCAATGCGTATGAAATCTTTAAACCGATAGTGACGTCAATTTTTGTGAGATACATAATTTAATTTTTTTACAATTTTTTAAAGCTCACGTTTAATTAAATTATTTATTTAATCACGTTTATTTATTTTTATGTCGAAAGAAAATGAACTCGTAAATTTTTTTTGGCAACAATTAAATTATAGCTAATATTTTAATGGCTATTTATAAGGTATTAGGAGGTTATTATTTTCATATTTTAATTAATAATAAGAAAACTATTCGAATTTTTTCAAATTTTTTTTTTCCTAAACCATCCCTGACCTATAAGGAAAAAAACAAAAAAAGAATGATCGAAATCGGTCAAGCCGTTTACGATTTTATAAATAACATACAGACAAACATTCATTTTTATATATATAGATATGTAATCTCAAGAATAATTAAATACGTGTATATATATATATGTATACTTATTTAACAAACAAAGTTGAAAAATTTTTATAACTTCTGTTTGTCTGTCTTTCTGTACGTCTGTCTGTGCTCTAACTTCCGCAAATATTTATAGAATTTCTTGAAACTGATACATGTTGTTAATGTTCACTATGGGATGATTTTCAAGTTTACTATTGGAAATGAGGTAAATACCCCCACCGGTTAATCTACAGGAACACCCGAAAGAATTTCAAAGCATTGCGTCCTATGAGAGGTATTTCTATAAATCATATTCTAAGACTTTTAGTTCGCGCAAATAATAATGAAATTGACATTAACAATACATATGTACAAAAATAAATAAAAAATGCTTTCTATAGAATGTTGTATGATTAGCATGCAGAACCACACAAAAATATTCTGTTAGATTAATTGCTATAATCGGAAATCGCTGAAATTGCATTTTCGTTTGCATTAATCGCTTTCAACAATTTCTAACGATGATTAACATTGATTATAATATGAATTTGTCTATATGTCTCTTTCTGTCCGTTATATTAATATCTATATTATTGAATATCTATATAGATAAAGCAAAGAAATTGTCGGGAACACATCCGGGTGGACCTCTCCTATTTTTGATTAGTCTAGATTTAACTACTTTGGTGATGAAAGTTGGCCTTTTTTTTTTTTTTTCTTTTTTTGTAAAAACTGATCGTTTTTTTAAAAAAGATGCTGCGTAGATGTTATACTTTTTAAAAAAGCTCTAAAAATTGTTCTTTCTTTTCTTTCTTTTGTGTGTGTGTGTGGACACTATATATATCAAGTTTTTAAAGATATTGCGTTGCAAAGTTTTCTTTTAATTAATTAAATTATAAAAATAAATATTAGTTATAATTTAATAGTTGCAAAAAATAAAAAATAAAATAAATAAATAAATAAAAATAAATAAATAAATAAATACGAGTCCATTTTCTTTCGGCAAAAAAATAAATACATTTCATTTAACGTGAACATTAAAAAAACTGTAAAAAATTAAATTATACATCTCACAAAAATTAACGTCATTATCACTTTAAAATTTTCTACACATTGTTAATGTAGTTCTATAGCTATAAGATTCAAGAGAAAATTTAAAAACATGGTATATAAAATGTTTTTTTTTTTTTTTTAATCTTATAATTATTTATAATTTTGTTGTCATTTCGGCGATGAGTTGATATGGGCATCGCAAATGCATAAGTAAACATTTTGGCGAGAAACGTCTGAGCTACTCCAGTGCCAAATTCCAAATTCCGCCAAGAGGTCCAAGCTCTTTCAATGTTTTTGCACAATTTTTCTCAATTTTATTTTAAATATTTATGTAATGCGAGTAGGATAAAAAGGAAAAGCATTTTTTTTTTAATTGGTCTAATTATACAAAATATCTTCATGTAAAATATTATGCGATTTCCGTTCTGTTTATTATCAAAAAGGAAATGACTAATGCAGTTTTTCCTGTATTATTGACATTTCTATAAATTAAATTATCCACTACCAAGACGTTGCGGTGAAGAAGTTTCTGCCGAAATCAACGAGGGCCCGAAGCGAAGTTTTTAAGCAATTTCAATGTATTTTCTTTTCAGTTTATATTTGTAGAACGGTATAAAAAATATTGATTCTTTTTTAAATTAATTTAAATATAGTGACCAGCGAAGCGGGCAAAGGCTGCTAGTATTACATATATTCATGGAGATAAAAGGTTATTTTAACAAAAATCGAAATTTTTGAGTACGATTTTTGTTTATAATACGCTGGGTTTTCGAATCAAATGTCATATTTAAAAAATTTGATATTTTATAACAGAAATAAGCACACTATCAGAATATAAAAATAGTATTAAATATCGAATGAAATATCAGCGATTTTATTCAATAATATTTAATTGCACACACGCATGTGTAAATAATATATATATTTTTTTTATTTGTTAGCCAGATGTACAGAGTTATTCTTACATTAAAAAAAAATAAAATAAATAAATAAATAAATAAAAACATGTATTGCATAGAAAGAATTGAATTTCAACATAAAAAAAAGCAAATAGGTGAAGGATTTTGGACAATATTCCTGTGACGTCACCGTAGGTAAAATCGCCGAACACGTGGCCGATATTTTGTAAACAAATTAGATTCAAGATGCCATTTTATTGTTACGCATAACATTTTTCTAAATATTTCTTCAGTGAAACTTAATAATAATGTTCAAACAAGAACAAAAGAGAAATGTAAACAACTGAATCGAATGATAAAGTTAAGACTATTCCATATCGTAAAATTGCAGAACATTTTATGTATACACACACACACACACACATATATATATAATGAATAAAAGATTAATAAGAACATTTTATACACACACACATATATATATAGACATCAAAGCTTAAATAATTAGAATTTCAATCACTTTAATAAAGGAATTTATTAAATGGATGTTCCATTTAATAAATTCCTTTATTAAAGTGATTGAAATTCTAATTATTTAAGCTTTGATATCTATAGATATGTGTATGTGTGTATAAAATGTTCTTATTAATCTTTAATTCATTATATATATATGTGTGTGTGTGTGTGTGTATACATAAAATGTTCTGCAATTTTACGATATGGAATAGTCTTAACTTTATCATTCGATTCAGTTGTTTACATTTCTCTTTTGTTCTTGTTTGAACATTATTATTAAGTTTCACTGCAGAAATTTTTAGAAAAATGGTATGCGTAACAATAAGATGGCATCTTGAATCTAATTTGTTTACAAAATATCGGCCACGCGTTCGGCGATTTTACCTACGGTGACGTCACAGGAATATTGTCCATATGAAATGAATTGATTCAAAATAAAATTTGGATAGGATTTCTTTATCGATTTTGCTTCATTTGAGAGCAAATGAAATTAAACTTATTCTGTCACATATATTGTTCTGAATTTTCACGGTGTTTGTTTGGGTTTTTAATAAGAAATGATCTGTAACATTCGGTTAATAATTTATGCAAAAGAAATGTTATTAACGCTTGTGCATGCGCCACTAAGCGTAATTTAGTGCAAAAGTTCATATTTCGTCAGACCGTTAATACTTTTGTATTCTGATTGCAGTATGTTGTCTCACTGTAGTATGTCAAATTTTCTAAAAATGACATTGAATTGGATTCAAAATTCTGCCTACTATAAACAAAAAATGTATAAAAAATTTGGATTTTGTTAAAGAAACCTCTTTATATCCATAAATATCCATGCTATTTTCATGGAAATGATTACATATATTTATAAGAAACATTGAAATCATATTCTACAGCTACACCACATTTAAAGCATTACTTATGCAGGATGATTCCAAACATTATTATTCTTTTTCTGTTAGATTGTTATTGGTCTCCATTTTGTTTTCGAGATAATACCTTCACTGAAATATTAGAGGTATAACAAGTTCTTTACACCTTGAGATTTTAGAGTAATTTGTGAAATGTATATAAAGATAATGAACAAAACGTGTAAAATCGAAAATGTTTCCATTATTTTGTCCATCACATTTATTTTTAATAGTTAAGAAGATACTAGTTACATGGATGAGTTATGTGAAAAAGAAACTGTGATTTTATTCCTATTTAAAATTATTGCTCATAGCGTAGCACTTGAGCGACATAAAAACTCCTCTACCGCTACTAGTTTAAAACTAATAAAATTCAAATTTTGTTAATTTTTTTCAAGAAAAGTTCAAAAAAGTACAGCCATAATTTAAGCCCCTAAAACTTTTTTTTTTAGCAATTTTAAAGATTATTTGCTTTTAAATTTGAGAAGCCTTTTATATTTTGCATTTCATAACTATGATACATGGTCATGTTTCATGGTCAGTTTCTATGTTTTATAATATGTTTCTTTCTCTATGTTGAAACGGAAAAAAAAAAAAAAAAAAAAGGGTGGGGGGGGGGGAGAAAGAAAGAGAAAAAGGAAGGGAAGGAAAAAAAAGCTGACGATATGTTTTCCTTTCGTTTGAAAATAGTGATAAATAAACAAGTAAATAAATAAATAAAAGTGATTTTGGCATTAATTGAATTTCCGATTTTTACGGGAAAATGTTAGACTTACGAAAGAAATAATGTTAGACTAATGAAAGAAATAATGTTAGACTTACCTGTTTGTAACTGGCTTTTCTATCTTGTTGTATTCATCCTCTGAGTGTGCCAACAGTCTGATGACGCAGCCGCGTGAGGTATGCTGTCCCGATTTAGAATGATTAAGAGTAGAAGTCATTGCCAACTTGGCGAAATACTGATTTATACTGTTATTTACCTTAAATTCGAGATTGTAGAATTCTAACTTATCTCCAGGAATTATATTTTCCATCTGCAGTAGTTCCGAAAATTTTGTAAGTGGTAATGTATAAGAAAACATATACACTGATATTAAAAATTACGGTTATAAAACAAAACATTTGATTATATAAATATATATATATATTTATATATATAAAGCGCATGCCCCCAACCAAAATGCATTGTAATTTAAAGCGGAAAATAATGACATAAAAATGAATATATATATATATATATATATATATATATATATATATATATATATATATACATATATATATATATATATATATATAATTTGAATAATTAAATTCCATTACAACACTCAGCATTGAAAGATAGATGAAAATACCAACAATGAAATTTTAAATGAGATGTATTTCGTATAAAATGATTGTCACGATCATAATTTAATTTAATTACATTGAGTAGTAAACATGTTAAAGTACTTACGCAGAAGAGAAAAGCCACACATAACACTTAAGCCTAACGATGAGATAATTTGCAAAATCCATTAAACCAGTAGAAACATTCATCAAATAATATAAATGAAAAGAGATAAATTAACAAATTGAAAGAAAAGAGAATTCATGAAATGAAAAATAGAATTTAATTGAAAAATCCAAAACTTGCTGATTTTTAAGTACATCTCTATATAAAAATATATGAAAAAAAAAAAAAAAAAAAAAAAAAGAATTCAAACAAATTTGTTTCAACACAGTTGAATTTTTATTTTTTTATATGTATTATAGAAGAATTAAAAAAAAAAAAAAAAAGTTCAAATTATAGCCAAATGAGTCGATATCTAATGGAACATATTGGGTACAGTGTATAGCTTTCAAAATTGAAGTTAATTATACTAACAAAACAAGGGAGTATGAATCAATAAAGTTCCTATTGAAACAAAACCAAGCTTAAATTAAAGAACATGGTCGAAATCATAGGGTAGAGTGCAAAATTTGCGCAACAACTCTCCATGGATCGAGATATGACCCTAGAAATTTTAGCTGTTTCGATAAAGGCCAACAAACACAAACCAAACCAGAGCAAGAAAAGGTGGCGCAGTGGTAACGCACTAAGCATGTGAGTAGGACTTTCTGAGATAGAGTTCCGGCAAGGGCGTTTTGTACTTTGATTTTTCATTTCAACTAAAAACTGTTTTTACATTTTTAATTAAATTAAATTACTTATTTAAAAGTTTTTTTTTTTTTTTAAGTATACCAATTAATAAAGTATTAATCAGGAATTTAAATATATTTGTGTTTATTTATTTATAAAAAGAAAATCATATTTAAAGTTACAAATATAGTTTCTTATTTATAATAACTGGGATAAAAAGTAGAAAATTGGTGAAAGCATAAGCATTTTTCACAATGAGAATTAGAAATATAAGAAGATTGATCACAATCAAATGCATTACAATCTTGTTCACCGTCAAATATTGTTCATGACGAAGATTTTGTTAAATATTTGGCTTTTCGTCGAGATTGCTAGATTTATAAAATTCATATTTACCCAGATTTTGAAATTTTTGAGATGTAAACTAATTATAAATTAGTGAAATCACTTTTAGAAAATTTGTCGTTGTGCTCAATTTTAATGTCAGTTCCTCCGACACCACCAAATTTGACAGCTGTTTAATAAAATATTTGAAATAAAAGTTAAATGCGACGTCGAATAGTTAAGCAACAGTTGTTCATTCAGGATTTTTCATGCAAAAAATTTCATGAATAATAACACAATTAAGAGCAGACAATTTACCTTTGCTATTAGTGACGTCGATAAAAAAAAATAGTAATTAAAAATTTACATAAAGCACTAGCACAAATCTAAATGTAATATAAAAGTATTTCCCCCCAAATTATTCATTTCTTTTAATAATAATAATAAAAAAGGGTTAAAAAAGTATATTAAACTAGCAGGCGACATCCGCTTCGCTGGTCCCTATTTTTAAATGAATCACTATAATTACTGAATTCTCAAAATTGCATTAATTTTTATCACGTGAAAAAAAAAAAAAAAAAAAAAAGAGAAACAAAATCTGATTACGAAAAATGTCGCACCGGGTTCTCACTGCCTTCGGAAAAAATTCCCAAAATGTTCTAACTCTTATTTCTATTATTTTCCCCCTTCGCCCCCCCTCCCGCCTATCCCAATAATTTTTAAAATTCGAAAATATCCACAATCGATTTATAAGTATCGAAAACCTCTATGTACTAATTTTGAATGATCTAACGCTATTTTATTTTTTTTTTTTGCCCCTCCGCCCCCCTCCCGTCCCTCCTAATAACTTTACACTTTCGAAAATATCCCCATTCGACTTGCAGGCCTCTAAAACCTATCTGTATCAATTTTGAACAGCCTAACTGCATTTCTATTTGTTTTTGCCCATAGCCTCCCCTTACCGCCCCACCCCCCCCCTTACAGCCCCTCCTAATAATTTTACAAATTCAAAAATATCCGCATTCGATTTTAAGTGTCGAAAACCATTTGTGTACCAATTTTGAACAATCTAACTCTATTTTTATTTCCCCCCCCCCATCCCCTCCACCCTTCTCGCCCCTCCTAATAACTTTACACTTTCGAAAATATCCCCATTCGATTTGCAGGCCTTTAAAACCTATCTGTACCAATTTTGTTTGCCCTAACTGTATTTCTATTTGTTTTTGCCCATAGCCCCCCTTACCGCCCCCCCCTTCCCGCACCTCCAAATAATTTTACAAATTCGAAAATATCCGCAATCGATTTGTAAGTATCGAAAACCTCTATATACCAATTTTGAACGATCTAACTCTATTTTATTTTTTTGCCCCCCCCTCCCTCTCCCCTCCCCCTTCTCGCCCCTCCTAATAACTTTACGCTTTCGAAAATATCCCCATTCGACTTGCAGGCTATTAAAACCTATCTGTACCAATTTTGAAAGGCCTAACTGTATTTCTAATTGTTTTTGCCCCATAGCCCCCCCCCCTGCTGCCCCACCTGGGGGCTGAATTTGTAAAATTCCAGAAATTGGTTTTTAGACATTTGTATTAGCTATATTTTATAGCAAAAATTTCACGTATATCTGTTTTTTTTTTTTTTTGTTTGAGATATATAGGATTATGCGAAATCGCGTTTTACGCATGTGAAATCCCGTTTTGCCCCCCCCCCCTTGGGGACCTAATTTCGAAAATTCCAGAAATTGGTTTTTAGACATTTATATTAGCTATATTTTAAAGCAAAAATTTTACGGATATCTGTTTTTTTGTTTGAGATATGAAGGATTTTTTGAATTCACGTTTTGCCCCCCCTCCACCCCCTTGAGGGGTGAATTTTATAAAATCGCTTCTTAGTGGATGCCTACGTCATAGAAAGAACATTGTCACAAAATTTCATGCTTCTAGGTCCAGGGGTTTGGTCTGGGCGATTATAGATCACCCCCTCACTCACTCAGTCAGGAAGTACTCTTTTATATATATAGATTGCCTGCGCTGAAAAAAAGAAAAATAAAAACTTTTTAATGTAATAAATATTTTTTTTTTTTTTTTAAATAGTAACTTAATTAAAAATGTAAAGAAAAAGAAAAAATATTCAGTTGGAAAAAAAAATTGAAATACAAAACGCCTTTGCTAGAACTCGCTCTCAGTAACTCCTACTCACGACCCAACGAGTTACCGCGGCGCTACTTTTTTTTTTTTTTTTTTTTTTTTTTTTAATACAGATAGTGTTTTGTTTGTTTTTATAGAAACAATTAAAACTTCTAGGATTATATTTTAATCCATGGGGGATTTGTTGCGTAAATTTTGCACTGTACTCGATGTTTTCGCCCACGCTCTTTAATTTAACCTTGGTTTAGTTTCCTTAGAAAGGTCCTCCACAGAGGGCACTCTCCCTCAGGCTTAGGACCATAGTGCAGTCAATCAGCCTTAATTCCCATAAACCAACCAACCTAACCCCTTGGTTTGGTTTCAATAGCAATTTTATTGATTAATACCTATCTTGAAGTGACAAATGAAATTGTATCAATTGTAACGATCGGTGTTAAATTTTTTGTAATATACATTTTACTTATTTTTTACATGACAGAAAAAAAAAATATATCTGATATAGACACCACATGACTTCCTTATACACCCATTGGAATTTACATATTGTTATGAAAACATTGACATTTTTGTGTGAGGTAACTGATTTGTAATTCAGCAGGCATGTTCCGACCACGAAAAAAAAAAAAAAAAAAAAAAAAACTAGTTGGCATAGGTGGACTCTGCTCAGTTCCCCATCATATTTATGTTCTCATAAATTTCTAGTTTGAGAGATATAATCATGTTAAAAGAAATGAATTTGACAAAAGCTTGATACAGTGACAGAATGAAAACCCCGCCTAATAGGCTATCCACCGTTCACTTCGATATATTTATCTTATTCTAATCTATTAATTTATTTTATCAGGGTCAATTCCGTTGTTTAGTTTTCATGCTACTATTTCCAATGCAATAATCCTCAAAATTCATATTTATATGAAAAATTTACAATTTCGCTATGTTGGGAAAATCGTAAATTACGAATAATTTACGAAATTTTCCTATTAGAATATTTGTGGTTTCCTCCGAAACTTGCGTAAATACGGGCTAGGACCCCTTAGAAAGACCCCCACGGAGGGCATTCCCCCTCAAGGCCTAGGACACATCAGGAGTCAATCGGCCTTAAATCCTACAACCAACCAACCTATTAGAATATTTGTATTCAATCATGTTCAAACAAATATCATAAATGTAATTTTGAAGTTATCTAATGTATTTATGAGCCTCAAAATGAAAGTTTATGCTAAATTTTGCCTTATTCTGGTACGTTAAGTAAATCGTAAATTCCAAATAACTTACGAATTTTTTTTAAATTGGAAAAATCATAGTCTATGATATTCATGCCAGTATCCTAAATAATATTTCGAAAGTGGTTTGACATCTTTACGATGAAAATATCTCTCAAGATTGACGTTTATATGTGAAATTTTGCTCTATGCTGCCATGTTAAGAAATTCGTAAATTTCCAATAACTTACGAAATTTTTATATTGGAATATTCATAGTCATTAATATTCATACCAGTGTCCTAAATAATATTTCAAAAGTAGTCTGACATCTTTACGATGAAAATATCTCTCAAAATTGACGTTTATGTGAAATTTTGCCCTATACTGCCATGTTAAGAAATTCGTAAATTTCCAATAACTTGCGAAATTTTCGAAGTAGCATATTTATAGTTACTGATGTTCCTTCCGGCATCAAAACTGATATTTTAAAACTGGTCTGACATTTTTACAGTAAAAAGTTTCCATTCAATGCACGTTTAAGTGAATTTTTGTCCTATTCTCCCATGTTAAGAAAATCGTAAATTTCTAATAACTTACGAAGTTTTTAAATTCGAATGTTACAAATGAATAGGGTTCTTGCCAGTGTCGAAAGTAATATTTTAAAACTGATCTGACCTCTCTGCGACAATTTGTTCTTGAGATATCGTGTACACAGACTAACAAACTAACGGACTTACACACTAACAGACTAACAGACTAACAGACATCCTACAGACAGACACCATAGAAATTTTGTCATTTTCGGATTCCTCACACCTGAAAACGTGTAAAAAAGTCAAAACACCGAGGTCGAAAATTTTCAGGATTACCTAAGTTCTCCCCATACCTATAGTATGATGGGGAACTAAAAAAAAAAAAAAAAAAAAAAAAAACCCTCAAAGAACTGCTACTCCAACCACAAAAGTCATGATAATAGAGTTATACATACCGCCAAACAAATATACTAGTTTTTTGAGGAATGGCTTATTACACAACCTCTCATTGTCAAACTCATAACTTAGGGTTTAATGAAAATCATTCGAGTATAGACAACACCTTCTAATGATTAGAAGGTATTGGTATAGATGGCCTACTTTATTCTTTTTGCCGAAAATTAGAGGTGAAAAATGATACATTTTACCGAAACAATTAATTCAGTTAAAACTGAAAAAGGATTTACTAATTCTGGCCATCCTGAAACAATACTTGCCGCCAAATTTGATCGCTAATCTCACCAAGTCGCCGAGTTTGTAGCCAACGCTGATTTTGGTCTTGGCCTCGATTTTGTCGATTTTGCGTCGAATTTGGCTGCTTGGCGACCGAATTTGGTGACAATTTGTTTAGGGTTACCAAAATTTGGAAGCTCTAACTTCAATAAGTAATAGAATTCTGGAATTTTCCAGAAATATTCATTGGTTTAAAGCTTCTTCAAAAATTCTTCAAATGACAAACAAGACTAAAGCAAAATAAAGCGAATTCGACAACTTGCTTATATATTAAGAATTACTTTCTACACTCAAAAATGTCGGCAAATTTCATAACAATATCATTACGTGCTGAATATTCATTAAAGTGCATTCGTCGATTAGAACCTGTTTATGTCTTTAAGAATTACTTTCTACACGCAAAAATGTCGACACTTTTCACAATTATATCATTACGGGCTCTCTCATTAGCTTATTTTGAAATCTCTATGATGGTAGGTCATATATAATGGCAAAAACCTTTGTGTATTTGGTCATTATGAATATAATTTTCGTAAATATCTCAAAAATGGAAACTCACACAAAGACCAGAAAGGGAGGTGCACAACTAGATATTATAACAAACCTTTATACCAATTTGCAACGTTCTACGTGGAACCGTTTTGGAGTTATGCAAGATACTACACACATACAGACGTCACGAAAAATCGAGTTAAATCGTAGATATCTGAAAACAGGAAGATCGTGTCAAGACCAAAGTTGGAGATGTACAACTAGGCATCATGACAGTCACAAATATAAATTTGCAACATTCTACGATGATTCGTTTTTGAGCTATGCGAGATATAAAATCCATTTCGCAAATCGGGGTTACAATACTTCCTTATACATTGCAAAAGAAGTAAAAAGCATAAAATGTTATATATCCAGATTAAACTTGCAAAATTATTTTGTGGTAATTAAAAAAAAGATTTTTTATGTAGTTGATAGTTTATCCTACAACAAATGATTATTTTATGTCTCATTTGTATGTACTTATTATTTTTATGTGACAATACAACTTATAGTGAAAATCACTTCATAGTCTTAAATAAATAAATAAATAAATAAAAATATCTAAATAGGAGTATCGTAAATTATTATTTATTACTAATAAGTAACCTATATATCCCAATAAAACTTGTTCTTTATATACAAATGTAGTGAATTTCCGCTAATATTGATGATTAGTTTCATCTCAAGTAATGCTGTAAATCGTAGTAACTCCCATCTTTCTGATTTTTAGGTGAAGGCCCTGGGTAGCCCAAAAATCACCGTGAAAATTTTATAATTTTGGATGACGCTTTGAAATATGTATAATAACTCTGGATATAGAGAAGTATTATGAATAATTCATAATTTTTTAAAATAATTTTTAGAAAATTTCAAATACCTTCCCGTATAGCCAAAAAATATATAGTTAAACTCAACTTTTCCTTTTTGTTAAAGCATAAAAATAATTATCTTTTTAAAATTGTCAAATTTAAATATCTGTGTTGCACTATATCGTTTCAACAATTTGACATTTAAAAATGAAAGGTTATCTAATAAAACTGGAGAAGAGTCAGTCTAATTTTTTAGCGATATATTGTTAAGTTTTTATTTATTTATTTATTTATTATAAATACGTCAACTTCCAATTCTGCTTATATTTTAATACTCCTGTGTGGTATGTATATCGTATTAAGTTTAATAAAATAACATTCTTCAAGCAATAGTTTTTAAAAATATGGTTAAGTGTTAGTATTTCACCTCATTAAATTTAAATAATTTCTGAATTAAATACATCATCGACTAGGAATATTTTTTCTCCACTACTTTTGAAAAGACAAATAAATTAAGAATGGATGTAAATAGGCCCTATGAAAGAATTTCAAAACCTTAATAGGCTGGTGTGATCCTGAATCAATTTTGATATTTTGAAGTGTACTTCAAATTCTCTCTCATCAATAGAAAACAATTAATAGGCTTAATAACAAATGCGTAATAGGCTGGTATGATCATGAAGTAATTCTGAAATTTTTGAGGCAGAGTCGTTCGGTTTCTCCCACGGTTAAAAAAGAAAAAAAAAAGGCTGGAAAAAAAAAAAATGATAAAATCCATCTCAGACAAAATACCCTTTTATCCATTTTTGTCCACTATTAGTTATTTGTGAGCTGTAAATTAAAAGTTATTTTTATTCTTTCCCATAGGCATAGCGTTGGGCCCCAATCTTACTGAACATGAAATTTTTTAGACCATAATATATGATAAAGTCAATTAAGAATTGTCATATTACATCCAGGCAAGAAAAGTGATATAAATAATAATAAACAAAAAAATGGCAATTCTATGATTATGTAATTGGAAAATGTACATGAAGTACCTCAACATGCATGAAAAAGTCACATATCTACTCTGTCTCGCAATTTATTCGCCTGAGAAGTAGTTGTGTCAGTTTTATTGTAGGCTAGTCAATGCTTTAATTTCCACTTTTAAGTTATTTTTTCTCAAATAGTGCATTTTTGAGTTGTCAATTTTCTTGCTGGGATCACTTGTGCCGCTTTTCTTACGATATGTGGAATCAATATTATAATTAAAGTTATCAGACTTTTCATAATTAAAGTTATCAGTAAATATACACTTTTTAATTCTCATTTCTTCATTATTTATGGCCTCATACAACAAAGTGGATAGTATGTTTATTTTCTGCAAAATAAAGTGTTTGGTTCTTGAATTTGCTAGTTAAAAGTTCGAATCCCTGCAGCCTGAAAAGAACGATTTTTTAAAGTGTTCTAATTTATCTTGTTCAGTAATGTGACAAGAATAATTTTTCTTTCGAAAGATCTATTTGAATCTTTAGCATTATAACCAAAATAGCAAATTAGCAATAGAACCAAACTTTGTTTAGTTTAAACCATGCCTGCAAGCACCGTTTTAGGTCAGGAAATTCTTACCACTAACTTTTAATGTTTTTTTTTTTTTTTTAGGTGGGGTGGGGAATAAAGCTGCTACGTTGAAAATTTTGCTTTGAATCTAATAAATTAGCTAGGTTATTATTTTTTCCTTTTCGGGATAAATGATAAAAATTATATCCTTTGAGTCCTAAGATATCCTGGCCATAATTCTTCTGGCCGATAGAATTTTGATTTGCTTTTTTTTTTTTTTTTTTTTTTTTTTTTGTGTGTGTGTGTGTGTGTGTGTGTGTGTGTACAGTTTTCCAGAAAAATCTGCTATTTAGATTGTTTTTTCATTTCTAGTGAGTTGTAACGTATATAAGTTTATTTCATTAACTGTAATGTTCCCTAAAGGGGAACAACCGATACTTTTCTGTTCCCAAATTTAAACATGCATGTTATCTGATTTTTACTCCATTGAAGCTGAAGTTATTTGAAATATTCTCTGCATATTTTATGAGTGTTGTCCCAAACAGTAATAAATTAAACATGTTTTAATAAAAGTGAGACCAAGGGGTAACTTTATTTAAGTCACAGACTTATCAAGCTGCTGTCTTAGTTCATACTATATTCATGCTGAAAACAATGAATTCAGAACGGACGGTCTGGGATTGAAAAGCTTCACACTTCAGTTGATATATTCTCCTGGTCGATACATTTACCTGATCTAAGTTACTACATAATTGTATTGTAGCAGGTTTATATGTTAATCTTCATGGAATTTCATGTTATTTCCTATGCAATAGCTTTTATAATGTAAGTGCATGCAAAATATTGTTTTTTTCTGCCATGTTACGAAAATCTTTAAATTTGGATAACTTACGGCTTTACTCTACTGTGCTAGAATTTATCCCAAGCCACGATCTTTGACCTAAACGTTCAGAGCTTTCCCTGGTTTTATCTAAAACACACGTGAATACGGACTAGGACTCCTTAGGCATAAGTCCTTAGTGTAGACAGTTAGCCTTAACACGAACGCCATCGAATAAGTTATGAGATTTTTAAAATAGCGTCGGTATTCAACAAACTTCATACCAGTATTCTAAATGACATTTTAAAACTACTTCAACTACTTTACAATGAATATAATCATTATATTATAAATTTGTGGCAAAATTTATCTTTTTACTGTGACATTAAGAAAATCATAAATTTTGAAGCTTTCAAGGAAAGCTGTTAGAGTTTAATAGTGTTCTCCATTGTCAAGAATGGTGTTTCAAAACTGGTCGTCATGGTCAAAACTGGTCGAATGGTATTTCAAAACGTTTTAGCGATTAATTATTTTTGAGATGTCTACACAGACTGACAAACGAGCTAGCAAGATACCTTATAGGGTAAGTGCACCAGTGATTGACACTTTTAGAGCAATCTCTGATGTTACTAATGTTCTAATCAGTAGAAAATATTTTTAGAAATCTTAAGTTAGTACATATGGCATGAGAGACATTCAGAACCACATATATGTTAAAATATATACATTTGATAACAATTATTTTTTTTTAATGAATTTTTATTTTACACCCACTCAATGTTCCAGTAATTGACACTGCCAGTTTTTCATTTTATTAGTAATTGACCCCTATGTTCCAGTGTTTGACACTGCTTGTCATTCTTTTTACCAGTTATTAACACCCTATGCTCCAGTGTTTGACATAAAATGTTAAAATTCTTATATGTAAAATATATGATTTTATTATTTTTCTTATTTATTAATTATTTCGGGATAGATGTCAATGACTGGAGCATGCCAATCAGTGGAGCACCTACCCTAGAGGGAGATCGCATCGATTTTTTATTTTCGAATTTCTCACACCTGAAAAATGTGCAGAAACGTTGAAAAATAGAGATCTAAAATTTTCGCAAGTATCTAAATTACCCATACTGATAACAGGGTGGGGAAATTAAGATAATATGTAATGGGTTCTAAAATTACGTGTGCCTCCCCAAAATTTTCGTTTACGCTGCACCTATGTTCCATATAAAGTAATTTTTATATAAAGTAATTCTTAATTGATATGAGTATGTGTACATATATAATCAATTTAAGTATTGGAAAATAAACAAAATCAGAAAAATTAACTATACATATATACATATATTTTAAAGGTGGATGAGAAAAATTATACTTCATAATTTCAATTTTAATTCTCCCCCCTTCCCCAACTGCTTACAACTGTGTTGTCGTTTCTTTTGCATTGGTTATAGATATCTTTAAAAACTTTGTGATTAAGCATAATAAAACTGTACAGTTAGCTTTTTTTTTTCCATGCACGTTTTTTAAATTATTATTTCGCTTGAAGTTTTTGCATGTATTCCAAATTGATTATAATAGACACACATGTATGTATTTATATACATATATACACACCTTCATAACATTACTTTTGTAATATATATATATATATATATATATATTTTTTTTTTTTTTTCATTTCGAAGTTAAATTTAATTTTGTATATTTTTTTTATCTGGCATTTCTATAACTAATTAATAATTTGTTTACAAAATTAAAATAGGAATACAAAATTATCAAATACTTAAATTTATAAATTTAATTTTTAAGACTCTTGGAAAAATAAAAAATAAATAAATAACAAGTTGGTATCATAAATAAAATATATAAAAACGAAAGTCTTACGTTGAAATCATTTATTGACATGAATTGCTAAAAACGTTCAACCTTATTTATGATACACTTTATTTTACCGAGATTAGAAATGTTAAGTAAAAAATTTCCAAATTAAGTACAAAATGGTAAGTAAACAACTTCAATTATTTCTTTCTGAAATAAAGATGAAGTTGGCAAAATTTTCAATCTGAAATGACAAACAAATGAATGAAATGTGATGACAAACAAATGAATGAAATGTGATTAATCACTCGTAAAAGAAAATTTTGCAATTGTTTATAATAGACAATTGTCTATGTATTAATAATATCACATGGATCATGAAAAACTCTAATATTTAAAACCTCTTTTGTTTTTAAAGCTTTAGGTTATAACATAAAATAACATTCTTTTTGTCTACGATCTCTTAATATCCATTGTGATAATGTAATAATATTATTCAATAATAGATTTACTTTGTTACATTTGCAAACTATATACATAATTATGTAGCATTTTCTTCATTTTTTTTTTTTTTAATTGATCATGATTAAAATGAAATCACACTTCTTATTTATAAAACTATTAATTTTTAATAAAATATTTCTATTGATTTAATAGAGTAATACTATGTATCAAACATATACAATTCAATGGTACTTAATGATTTTATTTTTTCCTGTTCCGTCCTTTTTTCCTTTTTCTTTCTTTCTTTTTTTTTTTTTTTTTTTTTTTTTCAATTTTGTCCAGTATCATTGTCATTTAAAAAAAAGTGGACAAAATAATTTTGAAGTGCACTTGGAATTATCTCTTATCAATAGAAAACACTTGCTTAATAGGCATAACTACAAATGCTTAATATACTGGTATGATCCTGAAGCAATTTTGACATTTTGAAACAGAAAACAATTGATTAAATAAATGAATAATACATTATGGCTTTATTTATATTAGCCTCACTTGCTGAAGAAACGTATCCATCTATATTCATGCCGATTTCTGATAATTTATGTAATTTCTAAGTTAAACAGAGAATTTTCAAACTCTAATATTCCAAAAGCATTCTCCCCTCCCGCCCCTCCATCCAAAAAAAAAAAAAAATAATCTGGTGTGTCACTTATACGACTTTCTCTTACCCTGAAATTTAATACTATAAATACAGGTTGGAGATTAAGAGGTAAGATAACGATGTTATGTAAACCTATGTTAAACAATTCAAATTAGGCTTCGGAAGAGTTTTATATGATAATTAATTCTGTGTGAGGGGGGGCTGCCGCCCCCCTCAACCCCCGTTTCATTAATGCACCTACATTTATACAGTATTTAATTCGGTTATTAAAAAATAATTTATTAAAATTATTATTTAAAAAAATTATCTTTTATGATAATGCAGACGATTTCCATATTAGAGAAGTAGTATAATACTAAATATCCAAAAAAAATCTCCATTTTATTCTCAATATTAAAAAAAAAGGAAGGGGGGAGGCCAGGCTCCTACATACACAAAAAAAAATTTCCCAGTTGACTATCTCTATTACAAAAAATATATATTCGTTTCATTCGGTTTAGTGCAGTCTATAGACGTAAAACTCTACTTACCTGCAATTTCCCCCATAGACACAATGTATTAGAATTCTCTTGATTGTCCCTGTACACGAACCATTTGCTTGATCTTAACGAAAAGCTTACTGTAGCATGTTGTTGTTGTTGTCGTGTGCCACTCGGAAATTCCGAGCCCCGGTAGTGGAACTACCGGATTTTAAGGCAAGAGGGTTGCGTCTTCCGTTATTAGGAACGCCTCATAGGGAGGAAGTACGACTTCTAATTCCATAAGCTGGTGAAAGATGGCAGCACCAGCCGAACTCGAATTTTGATCCGGATCAGAGCGAGTTAGACCCATGATCTGGTACCCCCAGAGGTATAATTTTTGATGGGAACTTGGAGGACTTTGCGACCACGACGGAATTTAACGTGCACCAGTCGCCATTAGCGTACACGACGGTCTTCGGCCGGCTCGAGGACCGAACCCGCAATCTTTCGATCACGAACTCGCTGCTCTTACCAACCAGGCTACCGCGGCCCCTTACTGTAGCATCCCTATATGATACACATTTAGAATACCAAGTTTGGAATGTCTGCTACTATTTGTTCTTGAGATATGCTGATAACAGACACACACACAGACACACACAGAGACATACACACAGACCAACCGCTAAAAACATGATTTTCGTATTCAGAAGACCTCAAAACGTGTAAATATAACAAAATCTCGCGTTCGAAAATTTGACCTAAAAACAATACTTTCTCTACCTTATGGGTAAGAGAAAGTAAAAATTGCCAAAAGATTACCATATCTTCCACTATAGTAGGGCTTTTAATGACACTTAATACAACTTAAAACTATTTTCTGTCAATTCCCCTGTAAAACACTTTACGCTGCATCAGAACTGTTAATGTGAGGAAAGTGAGCATATTTTCAAAATAATGACTTTACACTCGATAAGCATCAACAGGTTGAGTGCCATGTCAGCCATCGGTGTCTGACACTGAACTTTCCGTTTAGGCCGCGTCAACCACCGGTGGCTGACAGCGTAAAATATGATGTAAAACTAAAAAAAATATATTGTTTTAAGTAATTACTGAAAATTTATTTAAAATTTACTTAATTTTTATTTATTACAGGACACCACTGAGGCATTTTAATGGATTTTATTGAAACATGGTAAACATAACGTGCTTCTAAGTAGCGCGCGTGGCCTGACGGGGATTTCCTTAAAAATTCGCGTGATGCTCAACGGGCTAATAGATTTATTTAAAATAATTATAACTTTTTCATTTTCATCTATATATATATATAAACGAATGTATGTCTGTTTGTTCTTTATGTATTATTAAACTATTCATCCGATCGCCATGAAACTTTGGGAAGTTGTTGAATACACTTCCGCGATGGTTTCTGGCATAAAATTTTTTTTAATATCCCCCCCCCCCCGTAAAGGGGTAGGGGGGGGCCAAAAACGGGATTAAAACATATTTTCACCATTTCCTTTATTTCTCAATGAAAAAAATAAATATTCAAAAGGTTCAAACCTCATATATATATATATATATATTTCCCTCCATTTTATGCATTACTACAATAACCATCTGATCCCCATGAAACTTTGGAAAATTGTTGAGTACACTCCCGCGAAGGTTTCTGGCATATATATATATATATATTTTTTTTTCATTTCGTCCCCCATGAGGGGCAGGGGGGGGGGGGAGGAAACAGGATTAAAATATATTTTTCGCGTTTCCTTTATTTCTCACTCATTTTTTCATTGTGAGATTAATCGATTTCAATTTAATATCATTCAATGAGTTTAATCGATTTCAATTTAATCATTCAGTTCTCATAATCTTTCGAATACCAATGAAAATGATACAATGTAAACTGAATGTTATCATAGCGAGTTTCCTTAAATCTCCTTTCTTCTGAGATCGCAGCAACGCGCGACGTGTAAGCTAGTTCTTTATTAACGTTAGCAAAGGACTGAAGAAAAAACAGAAATTAAACTTGAAACTAATTAAGAAATCGAGATAAATTAATTAAACTAGAAATTGATCTTTGAATATTAATTTAAAATATTATTATAATTATTAAAACTAGTATATAAAGATTTATTTTTATCGGATACAGTTTTTCTCATTCGGAAAACCATAAAATAAATTTGTTTGCTAATAATTAACATGTCTGATATATGATAGGAAATAATTTTAATTTGTTATGTAAAGCATGGATAATTGGTTTTACGTTTCAAAGTACATTTTTTTTTTTTTTTTTTTTTTTGTGCTTATAATATAACAGCCAAAGATTAGAAGGAAAAAAATTATCTTTGCGCGTATTCGAGTAATGTTAATTCTAACTATAACATAATAATAATAATAATAATAACATTGTAAGTCACATAATCATTATATTACTAATACGCAGAATTCCAAGCTACATTGCAAAAGTATTTCAGCCCTAAATATGTCCTACCAAAGATACTGAAAAATTAAAAAGCTACAACTTATTTTATTTATTTATTTATTTATTTATTCATTTGGTTCAATTTTGAGATGTAAATGATCTTTAAGGAAAAAATATTTAATCATTTTTGTATAGAACCATTTAAGAAACAAAATTGCCTTTTTTCTTTTTTACTGCATCTACTAGAATTAAACTATCGCAATCTTTTATTTTGTTGTTGCAATTCATTTAAAATAAATAAATGAATTACGTTATTAAAAAAAAAAAAAAAAAAAAAAAAAAGCTATAATGAATATATTACAGTATTAAAACTGATTGAATATTTAATTTTACTATGTTATTTTTTTACAAAAGCACTTATATGCACAATTAAAGTGTAATCATAATAAAAAACAAACTTTTGCTAGAGTGTAATTCGTCTTATAATAAAACTTACGATAATAACGGAAAAATTCTGTAAATAAGTTGACTAACGATTTATCAGAAATATTCAAATCATTTAAATTTAGCATATATATATGCGTGAGTTTCATGTATTTACATCTTCTATGCATGTAGCCGGTAAGTAAGTCTTATATTCTTTTTTTTTTTTTTTTTAATCTATTTCTATATTTTCACATCTTTTTCACTTTTGTTTTTGTGATTCGGGCATTGGAATTTAAGATTAATAGTTTTACAGAAAACCACAAAAATATTCTTGCATTGTTCGTATAATGCCCCAGATGAAGTTACAAATTCCGCAAGCTTCCATTATTTTATTTAATTACGTCTTCTTTTTATTCTTTTATATCTGTGCGTATTTTGGTCATTTTTGTAACTTTTCAAAAACGAATCTATATTATCCCTAACATCTATAAGAGTCCCTGAACACGTTATATCTCATTTGGAGATTTTTCACAGTTATTATTTCCACATTTCTTAGTTTTTCATCATATTTTAGTTTTTTTTTTAAATTGTTTTTTAAATGCGTAATCTTTAGTTTCTTATGATCCTTTTTTTTTTTTTTTTTTCGCTTTCTCAATTTTGAACATCACAAACACACACACATTCACTCACTCACATCAAAAAAAGGATCTAAAGCACGTCGAAGAGATTGTTATAAATAGACAGAGAGAACTTGAAAACTGACTTTGTAGCGATTCCGATCGTGTGTATAAACATAATTTTATTTTTAACTTTATATATGTATATGAAGCGCGTGTAAAATCTTTAAGGCCAGTTAAAAAAATGTTCTCAACTTTCTTATATCTATCTATCTATCTATCTATCTATCTATCTATCTATCTATATATATATATATATATATATATATATATATATATATATATATATATATATATACAGGCGTCATTTTTTTCTTCTCTGCGATCGCATCTCCTCGCGGAGGGCTATGTCCTTCGCGTCATGACAGATATCAACGTTTGCGGAATACTCCAAGGAAGACATTTCAGTTACTTTGAAATTTCTGTCATTTTAATTAACGAAGTTATTAACTAAAAACGTCGGGTTTATAAATGTACTGTATTTGCCACGTCGAAAAAAGTTTCTCTTATGTTGTTTTTCTGTCATGATGTCATTTTTTACGGGAAAATTAAAATGTGGCCTGTGGTCTAAAATAATAATAATAATAATAGTAATAAAATAAATACCAATGTTGCTATTAGTAGGTATTTTCAATGAAAAAATGAATTTAGGACTGTAATTTGTCGTCTGTAAATATCATTTTCTCCCCCCCCCTTACCTTCCTTTAGAAAGTTAATTTTCTTATTGGCAACCTTTTATATTGTTAACAGTCGGCAGCGAAATTATTGAAGCACACATTCACACTTTTCATATATATGTATTTTTACTTTCTTCTATATGTAATATAGAGAAAGTACTGGATTCGGGAAAATTTTCGACCTCCGTTTTTTTGGTGGATTTAGACGTTTTGGGATGTCCTGAACACGGATTGATAGTTGTTAGAAAATGTCTGTTTGTGCGTATCACGATTTTTGTGGACACTGTATCTCACGAACCAATGAATCAAATTTAACCAAACTTGGTATTTAGTTGGACCCTGGCATAAACTGGTGCTGATTAGATTTGGGGATCAATCGCCCAACAGGTGGCGCTGTGATCGCATTTTTTCTAAATTTTTAACATGGCAGTATAGGACAAAATTTCGTATAAATGTACATAATGAGAGTTATTTTAATCGTGTGATTGTAAAACTAATATGAATTATTGATAACAGTAGTAGTTAACTAGGAAAAAGTTTTGTGCATGTGGGGGCATCGCTTCCCCCCTGGGGGGGGGGAAGAAGTACACCCCCGGGAGAGTAAACTTTCAAGATAGGTATCTTTTGAAAGGTCTCGTCAATATCTTTAAAACGAGTGGTTGAACTATAGATCTGTGATAATTTAAAACAAAGTTATCGATTTTTTTTTTTTACTTTTAACGATTTTTTTTTTTTTTAAATATTGAGAATAAAATGGACTTTTTTTTGGATATTTAGTGTTATACTACTTCTCCAATATGGAAATCGTCTGCATTATCATGGAAGATAACTTTTTTTTTTATTATTATAATTTTAATGAATTATTTTTACTGAGTGAATTTGTATAGGAAAATATAGAAGAAAGTCATGTGGTGGCCACAGCATACTCGTTTAGTTTGATCTAATGTTTATTATCAACTTACTTTTTCATAAACAGCATAAGACCAAGATCATGACTCGACAAATATTTACTTAACAAAACAATATTAGGTGCCCATCTTTTAAGTAGGAATTATTGCTAGTGCTACAATAATTTTGCTGCCGGCTGTATATATATATATATATATATATATATATATATATTTTTTTTTTTTTTTTTTTTTTTTTTTTTTTTGTGACTAAGGAAATTATGTCGGATCTGTATAACTGACTGCATTTCTTTTTGTCTTTAAAGTATATTTATCTTTTTTTTTTATTTAAAAACATATTTTTAAATACTTCGAATATATTTTCGCATAAAAAAATAGAGTCAAACTCAAACTCGTATATAAAGGACGCATATAACTCATGTATACTCATATAACTCCTTATAACTCATATATAAACTCATATTCTGATTTCGCACTGACATTTTTTTGTACATTACAGAATTAGACATTTCTATGATACATTTTATATTTCTAATTATGGCAAGAAAAAAATTCATCACCTAAAACTCTTATAGGGAATCGAGTACATTTTATCCTTCGTTATTTTAAGAAACAAGTAGGAAAAAATTAAAAATTGTAGCTGTAGGAGATTTTTCAAATAATAATAATAATAATAATAAACTTATTTTCTTTTCAGATATTTTCGAATGTGTAAAATTATTACCTAACTCTGCATTAGAAATATATAGAGAGTATTATATACTGTCTTAAATTAACTAAAAAAATTGAATATTAAAGAGTATAGGCATTAGAAAAAAAATAGATAGTATTTTTTTTTTTTTTTTTTTTTTTTTAAACAAGCAATTATACAAAAAAATTCATCGCAAAACAGTGTCAAAATTTTAAAATCACCAAAGGGGTCATAATACTAAAGCTGTAACGCAAAATGGTCTAGATATTACAAATTTCTTTTTATTAAAAAAAAAAAAAAAAAAAAAAAAACTGATTTTTAGCATACTATTTCATTAAATAATAATAATATTAATGTGGTATTAAATACTATGTATTTTAATTTGACATTGAATTTGGGGATTTTTTTAAACAATTTTCTGCTTTTGTTTTGTGTTATGCACTATTAATCCATTAAACGCCAAAGCTCTCGCTGCGGGAACATTTAATTAAGAATTTTTTTCGCTATAAGTAATTAAGATATATGTATATATATATATATATGCAAAATAATTAAAGCCAGATGAAAAATTAATCCCAAAACACACGAGGGCCTTCGTCAGGGGAACTCCCCCATGCAGGGAAAGGAAAATGAGAAGTTTCTGACGAAACGCTGGTAATTTAACCAAATAACACGTTTTTAGCCCCCAACTTCTCACAAATGGAAGCAAGACCATACAGCAAACGAATTTTAATTAATATAAAGCATAAAAAGCAATTAAATTCAGAAATCAAGTACAAAATATAATACATCAATATAAAATACAAGAATATAAATAATACAAGAATACATAAATACATACCAGGAAAAATTCGAATAGTCATTAGAATATGGAAAATTGAAAACCACCCCCCATTATAAACATAGAACCCGCTTCAGCTAGTAGGGCCACTTACCAGCACTTAAATGTCGCCCAAAATGGAACAACAAACCTTAAGTGGGATTGTGATCAAGAATACTGAAATGTTTATTGATTACAAAAACATGACAGCGGTTAACAGTTAGTATGTTTTTAAGATTTTTTTAAAGCCAGATTCAGTTCTAAATTGTTATTGCAAATCATTTTAATTCTGTTTATTTGGGTAAACATAATATTTTTTAAAACTTTAAGACTAATACAGGAGAACCAATTTGTTTAATTACAAACTTTAAAATTAAAATCTTGCCTTTTATCATAAATCCCAATAAACCAGTTATTATCTATTTTTTTTTTTTAATCCAGGAAAGAAGTTTGGTCCTCAGAGTCAGTACGGTTTAAGACAAGATCGGAGGGATAGATTTCAGCTGCATATTTCGCAAAATCAACACAGTTTATTGCTATTACGTCATCAATCTTCTATATTAATAAAATCAGACTTTTGTCTGTAAATTTGTCGGAATCGAAAAATTTTGCGCTATCTTCACGTTTCACACTCCACGAAAGCCGAAAATGACTTTAGAAAATTTTGCCTGTGTGTGTGTGTGTGTGTGTGTGTGTGTGTGTGTGTCATCGTGTCTGTATGTCGCTTTTTTTGTCCGGGCATCACTTGAGAACGGCTAGGCGGAATTCAATGGCGCTTGGCAGGAATTTAGGTCTTCATCCAACTTAAAATTATATTTATCAACTTTTCAGAAATTCCCCCCCGTCCCCCCCTAGGGGGTAAAAGACTAAAACACGTTTCTCCGGGCATCATTCGAGAACGGCGTAAAACAAAATTTTTTGTTCTTATTATGTACCTTATGAGGTTCTTTTATGTTCTCCCCTTAATTGTAAATGATTATAATTTGGATTTTATTAAGATTTTTTATTTTTATTTTGTAAATATCAGAAAAGAGTTTTTATTTTATTTTATTATTTTATTTTATTTATCTATTTATTTTGTGTATGGAACAGCTTTAGTATTGGATCCGTTTGGCAAAATTTGAAATTCGGCACCGAAGTAGCTCGAACGTTTCTCGCCAAGATCTTTAATTGCACAATTGAGATAGCCAATTCAGTTCATCGCAAAAATGGCTTAAAATATTTAAAGTCATCAAAGTGTTCCCATACTAAAGCTGTGCTTTTTGTATTTATTTATTTATAATATTTTCTATTAAAGACTTCTATGGCCACGAAATTTGGTGCGTAAATCATTTGTATGCATCCGGCCTTTATTGTAACTTGATTTCACGAAATTCGAAATCCCCCCCCCCCTCCCTTCTTGGAGTCCGAGGACAATAAACATGTGTAAAAACATGTTTTTCCGTTTGAATTCGCTTTGAATTATCTTAGAATGGCGAATTTTGGTGTGTGGATATTGATTAAGTGTACGCATTGTGTAAATTAGTGGGATTTTGGCAAAACTTTGAACTCACCCGCTGAGGAAGGGGAAGTAAGAAGTGGGTAAGTTGTGCCGAAGACAGTGGGGACCTAGACTCCTCGCATTGCGAGCGAGAAAACCTCTACCAATCCCAGCGAGAACTTATGTTATTAATAAAGATATGGGATTTTGACAACTTATTTAAGTTTAATGTCCAGCGAAGCGGGCAAAGCCTGCTAGTATTCCTATAAAACTTAATATCTTTGAATTTTCTTTCAAACATAAAAAAAAAAAAAAAAAAAAAAAAAAAATGTTGGCGAAGGCACTCGAGTAACTTGTTCCCATCGGGATACCGTGAATTTGTAAAAAATAATCAACACCGTTAAACAAAACATTTTGGACGATGCAAAATTTAATAAGGTTAATCCAGTAAACTTTTTCGCAGTCTATTACATGACAAAATTCTTCGTAAATTTTTTCAAAAATTTACAGAACCAAGTAATGTGGGATACTCCCAAAAAGGTTTTCAAAATCATAAGTATAGAATTCTAACAACCACGTGACGTGACTTTCTTCTTAGCAACCGTACTTTGCTGAAGGACAATGCTAATTTTTCCATGCCTTTGGAAGCGTAGTAGTCGAATTTTTTTTATGTTTTTTAAATACATTTACAACACTGTGTTACAATAAATTTGTAACACTATTCCGCAATGATAAACAATGGGTCAGTGGGGTCAACTGTCCCTCAGCAAACAAATATCGTCTGCTCGTTACGTCATCTGTTAGAACTCTATTAATTGTAAAAATATTTTCTGAATTTTCTTTAAAATATTTTAAAATTGGGTAATTATTTTTTATGATACTGCAATTATCGTCTGACTCTAAAGTGTTTAAGCTATTATTGAGTAAATAAAAATGTTTTTACCGGCCTTATAATTATAAGCAAAATTACCACAAGTAACAAAACGAAATTTAATGAGATTTTTATGAAATGTAACATTAATTAATAGGTATGGAAAGTTAAAACTGTTTCTATCAAAAGCCAATATCCTTATCGAGGGGGAGTCATTTAATTTTTTGTAAGAACAATTACCGAAATATTCTTTGGTAGGTAACAGCTTGTAAAAAACTTTACAAAAAACGGCACAATTATTTCCAGCTTTATCAACGGTGGCTATAATAATTTTTTTCTTTAAGTTTCAATATTTTCTTTTAAATCTGTATTGTAATCTTCGTGAATTTTCTTTCCAAAGTAACTCCTATAAAATGTTAAATCCCTTTCAAAATATCCCATAATTCTCTTTTTCCATAATTTAAAATCTTCTATAGGCCAACTATATTTATGCAATAACTATATAACTATATAAGCATGTAACTATAATTATGCAACCCTCTTGCTGCATTTGTGCATTGGTTTATAAAAACTCTGTTCTAGTTCTATATATTTAATAATTCAAGTTTTACTACATACTATATTTAAATTTTATCATATATATATATATATATATATATATATATATATTTAAAAAATAAAGTTACTGTCACTGGCGTCAAATTTTTTTGTCTGCGACAGCATCTTCTAACGGAAGGCAGGGTCCTTCGCGTCATGAGAGGTATCAATGTGTTCCGAATACTTCAAGGAAGACATTTCAGCTGCTTAGAAATTTCTATAATTTTAGTTAAAGAAGTTATTAACTAAAAACGACAAGTTTATGAAGGTACTCTATTTGCCATTTTGAAGAAAGTTTCTCCCAGTGACGTTGTTCTTCTGCCACGAAGTCATTTTACACGGGAAAATTAAAATATGATCCATGGTTGTACGTAGGTAGGTAGGTAGATTCGATTTAACGTCGCACCAGTACTGCGCTATGGGTAATTGGCGACGGTCTGGGACGCACCCCTAGAGATGTTCCGATCACATGCCATCACAATTTTGATCCTTCCCGGAAGGGATTCCCCCCCCCCCCCCTGCTTTGGTGATCCCCAGAGGTATAGTGTGGGTGGGAACATGGAGAACTTTGCGGTCACGAAAGATTTTATGTGCACCAGCCACGATTAGTGTACACGACGGTCCTTGGCCGGCTCAAGTATCGAATCGGCAATCTTCCAATTACGTGCTCGGCGCTTTACAGACTAGGGTACCGCGGCCCGAAACCATAGATGTAAAAAAGAAAGAAAATAAATATCAACTTTTTTTCTCTACTTTCAGAAAATTAATTTTCTTGCACGGAAAAATTAAAATATGATACATGGTTGTAGGTAGGTAGATAATTAGGTAGGTTGTGTTTGAAGTCGCACCATTAATGCGCTTTGGATAATTGGCGACGGTCTGGGACGCACCCCTACTGATGTTCCTGAGACATGCCACCCCAATTTTGATCCTACATGAAAGGGATGGTCCCCCGCTTCAATGGCCCCCAGACATATAATTTTGATGGGAACATGGAGGATATTGCGGCCATGGCATATTTTACGTGCACCAGCCACCAATAGTGTACAGGACGGTTTTTGGCCGGCTCGAGAACCGAACTCGCAATCTTCCAACTACGAAGGGGTACCTCGGTCCGGATCTAAGGTAGTAAAAAATAAATAAAAAGGGTCATATACTAAAGCTGTAATGCAAAATGGTCTAGATATTATGAATTTCTTTCTATTAAAAATATATATAAATATTATATATTTGAATTTGACATTGAATATGAGGATTTCCATAATAATTTTCTGATTTTGTATTGCAATATGCACTATCGAAGAGGCGGACAGAGTTCTGCATTTGTTAATAAGTAAAGTGAGTCGGGAGGGGGGGGGAGGCGAATGAAACCCCGCCTAATAGGCTATCCACCTTTCACTTGGATATAATTATCTTATTCTAATTTATTAATTTATTTTATCAGGGTCAATTCTGTTGTTTATATTTCATGCTACAATTTCCAATGCAATAATCCTCAAAATTCATATTTATATGAAAAATTTACACTTTCACTATGTTGATAAAATCGTAAATTACGAATAATTTACGAAATTTTTCTATTAGATTATTTGTATTCAATCATGTTCAAACAAATATCATAAATGTAATTTTGAAGTTGTCTAATGTATTTATGATGCTCAAAATGGAAGTTTATGCTCAATTTTGCCTTATTCTGACATGTTAAGTAAATCGTAAATTCCAAATAACTTACGAATTTTTTAAATTGGAAAAATCATAGTCTATGATATTCATGCCAGTATCCAAAATAATATTTACAAAGTGGTTTGACATCTTTACGATGAAAATATCCCTCAAGATTGACGTTCATGTGAAATTTTGCTCTATTCTGCCATGTTAAGAAACTCGTATTTTTTCAATAACTTACGAAATTTTTATATTGGAAAATTCATAGTCATTAATATTCATGTCAGTGATCTAAATAATATTTCAAAAGTAGTCTGACATCTTTACGATGAAAATATCTCTCAAAATAGACGTTTATGTGAAACTTTGCCCTATACTGCCATGTTATGAAATTCGTAAATTTCCAATAACTTGCGAAATTTTCAAAGTAGCATATTTATAGTTACTGATGTTCATTCCGGCATCAAAACTGATATTTTAAAACTGGTCTGACATTTTTACATTAAAAAGTTTCCATTTAATGCACGTTTAAGTGAAATTTTGTCCTATTCTCCCATATTAAGAAAATCGTAAATTTCTCATAACTTACGAAGTTTTTTAATTCGAATGATGCAAATGAATAGGGTTCTTGCCAGTATCGAAAGTAATATTTTAAAACTCATCTGACCTCTCTGCGATCATTTATTCGTGAGATATCGTGTTAACAGACTAAAAATCTAACAGACTGACACACTAACGGACTAACACACTATCAGACACCCTACAGACAGACACCATACAAATTTTGTCATTTTCGGATTCCTCACATCTGAAAACGTATAAAAAAGTCAAAAAACCGAGGTCGAAATTTTTCACGATTACCTAAGTTCCTCATACCTATAGTATGGTGGGGAACTAACAAGGTTTAAACAATCATACTTCAGTGTTAGAATAATTACCACATCCGTCAGGTTTAAGGGAAGTAAGAAAAACCAACGGGTACTCTTTTAAACTGATCACCCTGTATATATATATATATATCAATACAAAAACCCATCACGGGTTAAAAGTTTGTGACGCAACTACTTTATGGCTATAAGAATTTGAAATAGGGGTCTTAAAAATAATTATATCAAATTTTAAGTGACGCTTTACTATTAGTTAAAATATACATAGATTTTCTCATTTGCTTTTTTTCTTCTATTTATATTTACAATGCAAACGTAATATTTTTAACTTCAACATAGACAGAAATATAAAATATTATATATATAGATACTCACTGATGCTTTTTCATTCGCATTTCAAATTCAAAATAAAAGGTTTTAAAAGGAATGATATCAAAATTCCAGTGACGCTTCGATGTTACTTTAAAAGATTTGGTTTTAGATTCCTTTAAAATTACTTTTGATGGTCTAATAAAGTATATTTACACATTGAAACAGTGCTTTTAATTTTCAAATATACTGTCACATAATCACACTTTCACTGAGTTTGCATTATAAATTAAAATTATTTATTTCATTAAATTGATTTATCTTTTGCGTCACTCTATCCAAAACTGCAAGTAAAATTTGTACAAACGTTTTCTTTGCATCGCAGTATGTCTTTGCTTAAATTCTTACTTAGTTGGATACTATGATACAAAATGACATTTACATAAATTTTATCAACTTATGGACTTTCAAATGACTGAAATAATATTGCCTTAGTATATGATAAATTTAATAAACACATGCTTAAAGCAATAATTATTCAGTCTGCAAAATGTTAAGATTTAAAAAAATAATAATAGCCTACGGATCAAGCGAGCCGAACGAAAACGATTCTCAAAAAGTTTGCAGAACACATGATCACAATATTTGTTTAGTAGTTTTCCGGCTGTATGTGGTCTCCGTCTGAAGAGAAAATCGTGCGGATGAATACATAGAAATGTTATTTTCGCCTAAAAAAATTATAAATTCATCCTAAATAACGATTAAATAGAATACATAAAATTATAAAACACTTTCTTAATTTAAAAAATGAATAAAAATATTTTTTGAATAAATCCATAAATATAAATCCATAAATATTCTTCATAAACAAATAGGAAAAATATATAAATAGAAATTTGATTTAATATATATACAATAAATATTTTAAACATGTAATAAAGTAATTTTGTGTTAAAAAAAAAATCTAAATAATTCATTGGCTGCATTGAAGTCGGTCAACCAACCAACCCACATACCTCACACGTAAGAACCTCATAACAGCGTTTTCACCCGAAGAAACACATGTAATTGGCGGAGTAATATAGTTCCATATTTAAAGCGATTTATATAAAAAAAAAAACAAGAGTTTTCCTGGAAAAAACGAAAACGTTACTAGATTCAGAAAGATCCTATTAACAACATATATTAATTATATGAAAATCCTTCGAGCCGTTTTAGAGATATTTTTCAGAATTTAAGTCCATTACACCAACCGTTTTCCGTTTTTGGCTTTAAATTGAGATTCTGATCTCAAAACATATTGCATGTAGAAATGTAAAATTTTCAGGATAGATTAAGACAGAAGATAAAAGATTATTTTGAAAAGATCAGAACAAAATATGGCATATTTGCTGAGATATTAAGTGTCATTAAGTGTCGGCTTTTACAAATCTCTTTGATGTCAAACTAGCCGTATATATGAGTTCTCAGCGTTCAGTTTGGGCTTCCGCTTGCGTCACTCGAAAAACTGCCGTTTTTCATGATATATATACAATCGCTGGCGTCCCTACGGTTTTCATTTTCCCGAGGGTAACAATTTAGCAGTTTGGCCATGGATTTAATGACGATTTACGTTACAAAATATATCATTATAACATATGTTTTGCATTTAAAAGTAAAAATCTAGAGTGACTCAACTTGACTTTCCGAACATTGAGTAATTAACGGTTTTGTAGATAAAGTAAAGTAAGAGGAGTTGTTAAATAAATAAAAGAGAGAAAATCATAATAGGGTGTTTGAGTATTTTTCTCCATATAGTACACCATGTTTAATTTAACGCTACTGAACTTTGAGCCCATAGATCATAATGATAAAGAATTTTTCGTCGTGTCCTTATGAAAACCTATAAATGCTAGATTCACCAAAATGCTTATAGTTAGTGCAACAGTGACTTATAATATTCATATAAATTTTCTGCTCAGTTGAATAAGGAGTTTAGACGCTATCGCATTAAAAAAAAAAAAAAAAAAAAAAAAAAAAAAAATGGTTCATAGGCCATAATGATAAAGATTTTTTCTCTGTGTCCCTTTAAAAAAACTGCAAGTGCTAAATTCACCAAAATCTATACAGTTCGTGCATCTGTGACCTATAACATGTGTATAAATTTTTTGCTCCGTTTAATAAAGCGTTTAGTCGCTATCACACTTTTTAAAAATTTGGCCCCATAGGCCATAATGATAAAGAATTTTTTTTTGTGTGTCCCTGTAAAAAAAACTATGAGCTAGAGTCACAAAAATCAACAGGTTCGTGCTACGGTGACTTAAAACATACGTACCAACTTTCAGCTCATTTGAGCGAAGCGTTTAGATGTTAACGTGTTCACTCACTCACACACACACACTCACACACACATACATACGTCATCGTAAAAATAGTGAAAACGGACTCAGAGGACCTCAAAACGTATAGAAATATAAAAAATCTCAAATTCGGATTTTTGACATTATTACAATACTTTCCTTACATATGTATGGTCGGAAAGTGAAAAGGGGTACGGTAAAAAAACTCGTTGCTAATTTATGCTTAACAATTAAAAATTGCATATTGTCAATTTTTCTTTTATTAACGGCGCTCTTCACTTACCGTCGCCGGAAGCCCGAGCCAATGCAATTCTATGGGGAAATTTTCTTTACAAATAACTTACTAACTAATACGTATTTTTAAATTCTGTTTTCATATTCTGAAAATTCCCAACTGTTAAATTGACGGACCTTTTTTTAAAAATGTATTTTTTTAATTTTTAATATTTTATTTTGAAATTGCAAAATGAAAAAATTTCACATATTGAAAGTTCGTATTTTGCACCTTCAAAATAAAATAGTAAAAATTAAAAAAATAATTTTTTAAAAACGGTCCGTCAGTTTAACAGCTGGGAATTTTCAGAATATGAAAACAGAATTTAAAAATATGTATTAGTTAGTAAGTTATTTGTAAAGAAAAATTTCCCATAGAATAACATTAGCTTCGGCTTCCGGCGGCGGTGAGTGAAGAGGGCCCTTAACAGCAATAAAGCTATTCACCCCCCCCCCCCTCTTTTTTTTTCTTCTTCATAAAGATACCATACAGGGAGCATCCACTAATCTGCAACATCTTTAATTTCTATATTCCATTGACCTATTTTTTTTTTTTTTAAACCTTTTATCTCTTTCCAACTCAGCATCCCTCCCAAAAGTTTGTTAAAAATAAATACTCCCTCAACCTCCCACGCGCACAAGCGATAAACGAACATTTTGGATCTTCCAACTTCTGTTCACTCCCAGACGTTTCCTAATTCGTTCCTCTCTCCACAGAATAAAACACATCTTCTCGTGATACTTTCGAAACCAGAATTTCGTATACGTCATAGAAATTTTTGAACGCATTACAATTTTTTAAAAACAACGTAATTTATGGGGCGAGAAGAAAAATGTAACAGGCAACGTTGACATTCGAATAGAAAGAATTGTAAATTTTGAGACAATTGAGGCGGGTCGGGGAAGAAAGATCCAAGCCGTATTTTAAATCAGTTAAATCCAACACTGTAATATGCTTATTATTGTATTATAATATACTACATATTTTATGCTTGTAAACAACTCCCCAGGTGGTAGCATATATGAAAATGTTTCTTTTTTCCACCAGATATTTCTAGAACATTTTTTGCGGAGAAAAAATAATAAATGCTTAATAGTAATATCTTTAATGTAATATCATATTGTTATTCAATATATCTCATAATGTTACAAGGAAAAATCTGGAGTGACTCCACTCGACTTTCCGAACATTGAGTAACTAACAGTTTTGTAGATAAAATAAAGAAAGAGAAGTTGCTAAACAAACAAAAAAAAGAAAACCATAACAGAGTGTTTGAGTATTTTTCTCCATATATCACACGAGGTTTTATTTAACGCTATTGAACTTTGAGCCCTTAGATCATAAGGATAAAGAATTTTTCGTTGTGTCCCTGTAAAAATCTATAAATGCTAGATTCACCAAAATGCTTATAGTTAGTGCAACAGTGATTTATAATACTCATATAAATTTTCAGCTGAATTCAATAAGGCGTTTAGATGCTATCGTACTTTTAAAAATTTAGTCCCATGGGCCATAATGATAAAGAATTTTTCTTTGAGTCCCTGTAAAAAAACTGTAAGTGCTAGATTCACCAAAATCTATACAGTTAGTTCAACTGTGATCTATAACATGTGTACAAATTTTTTGCTCGGATTAATAAGGCGTTTAGACGCTATCACATTTTTAAAAATTTGCCCCCATAGGCATAATGATAAAGAATTTTTCTTTGTGTCCCTGTAAAAAAACTATAAGTGCTAGATTCTCCAAAATCTATACAGATTGAGTATTTGTGATCTATAATATGTGTATAAAATTTTTGCTCAATTGAATAAGGCGTTTAGATGCTATCGCACTTTTAAGATTTTGCTCCCATAGGCCATAATGATAAAGAATTTTTCTTTGTGTCCCTGTAAAAAAACTATAAGTGCTAGATTCACCAAAATCTATAGGGTTCGTACTATGGTGACTTACAATATACGTACCAACTTTCAGCTTATTCGAATAAAGCGTTTAGACGCTAGCGTGTTCACTCATAGACATACACACATACATACACACATACATACACACACACATACATACATCATCGTAAAAATAGTGAAAACGAACTCGTTGGACCTCGAAACGTATAGAAACATCAAAATCTCGAATTCGGATTTTTGACATGATTACAATACTTTCCTCACTATAGTGTTCGGAAAGTAAAAAGGCAAAAAACTTTATGTTGTACACACAGCTCCAGGAATTTGAAAGAGAAAAATAACTGGCCGCCAGGAAAAAATTTTGTTAGCCAGTAAAAAATAACGCCCTGCCTCTATTTATTTATTTATTTATTTATTTATTTTCGATTTTGAAATTTACTTGAATATAAAAATCAGAATTCTGTGTATAAAAATCAAATACTAACTAGGATGGGATTATACATCAGGAAACACCCGTTTAAATTTAACATCCTCAAACCGGTTTTGTTATTTCCTCTAAGCCGATACAACGTTGGCATCGACACATCATGAGCAAACAGGAGCAGTGTAAACTGCATCAATTCAACACTGGGTTGTTAAACATGCACAGTGGAATGTTGTGTAAATTCCCATTCAACACTGTGTCTCAACTCAACATGACGGTGTGCGAAACACGCAAGATAGCCACGAGTCGCTATTTTCCTTCTACTTGTTTCTTACACGAATTGATATGAACTACACTGCAGTTTAGCATAGGTTTCGGCATTTGATTTTGCGCCCAATTTTTTCACCAAAATATAATTTTTTTTTTTTTTAATGTTGCGTTTTCATTAAAAAGATAGTCTAAAATATATTGGTCTCCAATGGCGACCAGGTGACCGTATTTCACGATCCCTGATTGTACCTATATTTCAGTTTGAGTATTTGAACCAACTTTAAAATCAGTATATCTCAGAAGCTCACAAATGTGGCATGGTACTTTCTTGCCCCGGCCTCTTCAATTCTTTAGGAGAGTAAAATAGAAAATATACTGAAGAAAATATTATAGATGAAATTAGTTTTACTAGATATTCCACATTTAATTAGAATAAGTAACAATTAGAATAAGTAACAATTTGTATGGATATTATAGCAAAGAAAATTACTCGTGCAGAATACATAAGGGTCAATCCGTAGTGACGAACGTAACATTTACAACAAGTTAAGCCAATTATTTTATTTATAACTAGCTGACCCGACAAACGTTGTTTTGTCATATAAATTATTTCTAGAGAAT
This sequence comes from Salticus scenicus, assembly GCA_963930645.1. NCBI lineage: Eukaryota > Metazoa > Arthropoda > Arachnida > Araneae > Salticidae > Salticus > Salticus scenicus. The sequence goes on from OZ005652.1 coordinate 163,126,106, forward strand.
ATTTTGCTAGAAAAAAATAACTAACTTATTGTAAGTGTGTAAGGATGTGGTATATAAGTGAAACAGGTATGGAATTCTGTGAACGGTGACTGTGAATTCCGATTATAACGTAAAAGACATAATTAACAATTAAATAAACAATTTAAATTGGACTGAATTGTAAATCTAAACCATTCTCGAATCCACCTGAAGACACACAAAAAATTTCATTAAAATCGGTCCAGCCGTTTAGGAGGAGTTCAGGGACAAACACACGCACAAAAGTATGGGACGCCTTTGGTGACTTTAAATATTTTAAGCCATTTTTGCGATGAATTGAAATGGCTATCTCAATTGTGGAACTAAAGATCTTGGCGAGAAGCGTTCGAGCTACCTCGGTGTCAAATTTCAAATTTTGCCAAAGGGATCCGATACTAAAGGTGTTCCATACAAAAAATAAATAAATAAAATATCAGTTACATACACACGCACAAAAGTATGGGATCCCATTGGTGACTTTAAATATTTTAAGCCATTTTTGCGATGAATTGAAATGGCTATCTGAATTGTGGAAATAAAGATCTTGGCGAGAAGCGTTCGAGCTACTTCGGTGTCAAATTTCAAATTTTGCCAAAGGGATCCGATACTAAAGGTGTTCCATACAAAAAATAAATAAATAAAATATCAGTGACATACACACGCACAAAAGGTTGGGACCCCATTGGTGACTTTAAATATTTCAAGCCATTTTTGCGATGAATTGAAATGGCTATCTCAATTGTGGAACTAAAGATCTTGGCGAGAAGCGTTCGAGCTACCTCGGTGCCAAATTTTCCATACAAAAAATAAATAAATAAAATATCAGTGACATACACACGCACAAAAATATGGAACCCCTTTGGTGACTTTAAATATTTTCCCTAACAGCACAGTTAGGCTTAACTTATCCACAGTACATCTAAAGGAGGTTTCTGGGATGTCTTTTCATCCAGAAGACATCTTGAAGATATCCTGGGGAGGCGATGTGCTGTCTGGGTTAAGCCATTTTTGCGATGAATTGAAATGGCTATCTCAGTTGTGGAACTAAAGATCTTGGCGAGAAGCGTCGGAGCTACTTCGGTGCCAAATTTCAAATTTTGCCAAAGGGATCCGATACTAAAGGTGTTCCATTCAAAAAATAAATAAATAAAATATAATAAAATAGCTACATAAATAAATTTGTAGGTTAGGGTGGTTGTTAATCAATGCGCGTGTAAATTTGATAGAAAATTATATAAAATACTCACTCCAATTCCGCACTAAATTTGCAAAATGTATAGTTTTTTATGCACACTTCAAAACTCTTCATCTTGATGTAATATTTCAATTAGGACACAATTTTTTGTATAACAATAATCACACGAAGTTACAAAATATTTTCCTGAATTTGATCGCAGCACCAACTGTCGGGACAAACTGGAATTACAGTGGAATATACGCAAGCGAAGTGAGACGTCACTGACCGTCAGTGGATGCAAGAAAAAGATTTCCTATGTTAATCTCCCATTGGATTTTTTGTAAAAAATTATTAAAAATCGAGGAAAATTATTTCTCGATTTTAATCCCCGTATTTGGGTATGATATGTATTAGTTATCGTATGCATGTGTTAGATTGAGTTATTTTGCTCTCAAATTAACAAAATTTTAATTTTAAATTTCAAAACTCTGTCTTCCTTGGCGTTTTTTGTATTTGGCGATCAAAAACGTAATACGAAAATATACATGCCAGATGTATATTTTCGTAATATGTATTGTACGAAATTGTTTCATATTATTAATTACTCTCTTAATATAAGTTGTTGAAATAACCATTATTTTTGATAGAAATTAAATATGTTCGCCAGATGATATGGCGATTTTTTTTCCCGCCAAGGATGACAGAGTTTTGAGATTAAAAATTCAAATTTTATCAATTTTACAGCAAAAACAACTCAATCTAACGCATGCACATGATAACTAATACATATCTATACCCAAATATGGGTATTAAAATCGGGAAATTTTTTTGTAATTTTTTACAAAAAATCCAATGGGCGATTAACATAGGAAATATTTTTCTTGCATCCACGGACGGCCAGTGACGTCATCACTTCGCTTGCGTATTATTGAATATTCGATACTACGATCGTAGCGCAGTCTGCCGGATCCAATGTGAAACATTCCAAAATCAACAACAATTTATAAGTGATAAATTAAATAAACAATTTAAATTGGACTGAATTGTAAATCTAAACCATTCTCGAATCCACCTGAAGACACACAAAAAATTTGATTAAACTCGGTCCAGCCGTTTAGGAGGAGTTCAGATATACACACGCACAAAAGAAATATATAATTCAACTACGTCACGATAAGTTAATAATATAAATAATTATAAGAAAAAAACTTTTTATGAACCATGTTTTTAAATTTTCTGTTGAATCATAGAACTAACTACATTAGCAGTTTATCAATGCGTATGAAATCTTTAAACCGATAGTGACGTCAATTTTTGTGAGATACATAATTTAATTTTTTTACAATTTTTTAAAGCTCACGTTTAATTAAATTATTTATTTAATCACGTTTATTTATTTTTATGTCGAAAGAAAATGAACTCGTAAATTTTTTTTGGCAACAATTAAATTATAGCTAATATTTTAATGGCTATTTATAAGGTATTAGGAGGTTATTATTTTCATATTTTAATTAATAATAAGAAAACTATTCGAATTTTTTCAAATTTTTTTTTTCCTAAACCATCCCTGACCTATAAGGAAAAAAACAAAAAAAGAATGATCGAAATCGGTCAAGCCGTTTACGATTTTATAAATAACATACAGACAAACATTCATTTTTATATATATAGATCACGTTAAAAGCTGCATATTGAAAATTCTTCTGTTTCTGGTAATGTTATAGTATGTTGAGAAAACGTTAAAATCATCTTGAATGATAAACTCTCTAATTATTTTCTAATTGTTTTTGCCAAAATAAAGGCTTTTGACTAACGGGGCATTTACAATTTAAGCAAATTATTTTACTTTATAATCACATTAAAAGCTGCATATTGAAAATTATTTTCTTTCTTGTAATATTATAGTATGTTGTGAAATCGTTAAAAGCATCTTTTGAATGATAAACTCTCTAATTATTTTCTAGTTGTTTTTGCCAAAATAAAGGTTTTTGACTAACGTGATATTTATAAAGGTTAAGACAATTATTTTACTTATAATCACATTAAAAGCAACATATTGAAAATTCTATTCTATTTTATAATATTATAGTGTGTTCAAAAATCATTAGAAATATACTTACTATTAAATTCTCTAATTATATTCTAATTGCCTTTACTGAAACAAAATCTTGTGACTAACATAACATTTTTTCAAGCGCATAAAATAGTTAATTAATTGACAAATTATTCCTCTAAAACTTACAGTTCCAAGATCTTATATTTATGAACTTTTAACCGAGGAATGTGAGGATTAATTTTTAAAATTTCATAAGCGCTTTACATTCCAAAATGAAATTAGCTGAAAGTAATGATAATAATATTTGTGACTAGGGTAACGTGACGAACGTAGCAAAAAGTAATACACTAATAATGTAACTTTAAGTAATATTTCAATAGTGGGTAATCTTTTATCTTCTTCTTTCCTTTTTTGTGCATTGTAGTTATTTTGGCTTTTAGGTTGATTTCTTTAGAAATCGACCTATTGCAATCACTCCGTTTATCTATCTATCTATCTATCTATCTATCTATCTATCTATAATGAAAATTTTGTCATCAGGATAACTCCCGAAATAATACTCGAAATCGAACCAAATTTGGACAGTGAACTAATCTTATAAATATCTTGGATGAGTTCGTTAACCAAGATACATAGATTACACAAGAGTCTCAAATGACTTTATTAATAAACTTTATCCGCCATTTTTAATAAAGTGGCGGATATCTTAAGTTAAGCGGCACCACTTGAAATCAGGCCACCACTTGAAAATTTAAAACCATGACAACTTCCGAAATAATACTCCAAATGGAACCAAATTTGAACAGTGTCTTAACTTATCTTATAAATATCATAGATGAGTTTGTTAATCAAGTTGCTCCGCCATTTTGTTTTCAAGTGGAGACCACTTGAAAATTTCAAATTCAAATTGTAAAAAGCGTATTCCGAATTTGTTTGGAATTTGGTGTAAATATAGACCACATAAGTGTCTCAATGATGTTTATTAATGAAATTTATCTGTCATTTTTAATAAAGTGGTAGATATCTTAAGTTAAGCGGGGCCACTTGAAATCACGCTACCACTTGAAAATTTAAAATCACAATAACTTCTGAAATAATACTCCAAATGGAACCAAATTTGGACAGTGTCTTAACTTATCTTATAAATGTCACAGATGAGTTTGTTAACCAAGTTGCTCCGCCATTTTGTTTTCAAGTGGAGACCACTTGAAAATTTCAAATTCAAATTGTAAAAAGCGTATTCCGAAATTATTTGAATTTTGATGTAAATACAGACCACATAAGGATCTCAATGAAGTTTATTAATAAACTATATCCGCCATTTTTAATAAAGTCGCAGATATCTTAAGTTAAGCGGGGCCACTTGAAATCAGGCTCCCACTTGAAAATTTAAAATCACGATAACTTCTGAAATAATACTCCAAATCGAACCAAATTTGGACAGTGATATTATCATAATTATCTTGAATGTTTTCACTGGGCAACTGGTCCCGGCATCTTGTGTCTAAGTTTCAGCCACTTGAAATCACACTGCCACTTGGAAATATGCCATCACGATAACTTTTAAAATACTTAACTGATTCAAATAAAAGCTGGATAATGAACTTATGGTTCAAATATCTAGGATAAATTCACTTGGTGACTGGATCAGCAATTTTATTTCCAAGTGGCGGCCACTTGAAAATTTGACATTATGGTAATTTTAGTAATACAGAATCAATTCACATCAAATTTGGGTAGTGGATTTATCATTCAAATATCTCAGATAAATTCGCTGGGCATCTCACTCCACTTTTTTTTACAAGTGGTGCCACCTGAAAATTTTTTATGACGATAATTTTTGAAATACTGATTTAATTTAAACTAGAACTGGACAAGGAACTTATCGTACAAATATACTGGATGATTTCGATGGGCAAGTTGTTTTGCCATTTAGTTTTCCAAGTAGCAGCCACTTAGACTGCCACTTGAAAATTTGCCATAATAATAACTTTTGAAACGGCACTGATTTAAACAACAGTTGGACAATCCGCGTTTGTAATGATCGATAGATGGAGCTTTCTCAACTGCAGTTGTTAGTAAATATAATAGCCACGTGTATTAATTTATTGTTCTTTCTTGTTGTTCTATCGTTGTTTGAGCGTGAAAGCTATCAGTGGTATGATATATTCACCTTAGCCCACCAGAGGGCGAGCATTTCATTACAATCGCGGATAACCTATGCTTCAAATATCTTTGATGTGTTTGCTGGAACTTAGGAAATACTTAATCAATTCAAATCAAAGTTGAAAAATGGATTTATCATTCAAACAACAAAAATTTAGAAAATTCACGTAACTCGTGAACCAATCACGTTACTGCGTCCATCTTTGGTATATCGATAATAAGTATTTTCTCGCCAAAAGTCGCCAAAAAAGTCGCCGTAGGAAAAAAAGTCGCCAAATTTGGCGCCAAATCCATAACCTTCGTTACTGATCTTTTTAATGCGTTTTAAAGGAAAAATTTGGCTATTTTGATGCTAAAACAAACTAGAAATGCAGAAAACTAACATTATATCAACTTACTAAGCCTCTTTGAAAGAATTTCTACAAAAATAATTATTTTCAAATTTGCAACCATATCTTAGATGAGCAACTTTCTCTGCCATTTTGATCGAAGTGGCAGCCACTTAAATTTTCAACACGATGACTTTTGAAATTTTGAATTAATTCGAACTATATGTGTACAGTAGACTTATCTCACAAATACATTTCATATATTTGTCAACGTAACCCACCATTTTGTTTCCAAGCGCCGGTCACTTGAAAATTTTAAATTCACATAAGAATGTATTTATGAACCGATTTTCTTAAAACTCCATATGTGCATAGCCTACATCAATATTTCTACCACGTGCATTAATAATTTGTAGCCGTCATTTTGAAACAAAATGACGGCTACTTGATAAGGAAAAAGAAATCAACCTACCCTTCCGAATAAGCCGGAAGGACTTGTTTTCATTCATACTCATACAAAATGGTAATTTTTAAGTTAACTATACAGGACTATACAAAATACATTTATTTTCAACAATTAGAATATCATCATAAGTTCGCCCCTTCAACTTTGTATTTCATTTGAGGAGTTTTCAGTTTCTCATCATATAAGATAACATACCTTACATACCATTTTTTAGCATTATATAACTGTAATATTTTATATTATTATTGTATTATTTTACACTATTATTAAATAATAGTATAATTGCTATTTAAAAATAGAGCATTCGTTTAATTAAAAAACTGATATCTGTTACAACGGAATGACACATTGGTACATTGGTCTCTCACTGTGGGTCTCAAACTGCGTGGTTATAGGGATTTTTGTTCCCACAGGAGAAAAAGCCTGCGTCTGCGGTCCTGATAAACCATGCCCACGGATTAAGAGTTTAATCCTAATCCGTGACCATGCCAGAGACAGGAATACAGCTAGGGCAGGGGCAGAAGACCGTAGTCACGGAGTAATATTAATAGGAGTTGAAGGTCCAATGGGAGAAATCTACGAAACTGTGATGTAAATTTTTGGTAAATATTGAGAGCGCCACTTGTCATTACTCCCTATCTCGGCGCGGATATAATGTTGTTTTCAATAGAATTTTGCCGGAGTAAATTTTAAATTTTTAATTTTAAGCAATTTAATTTTTTTGTAAGTTCTTAAAACTGCATAATTCAGATGTTTCAAATAAATGCTTCGTTCCTAGTTGTAAAACAGGCTATGATAGTGATAAGAAAAGAAAAAAAAAAGCCCCAGGAGAGAAATAATGTCCGAGTTCGTGTTTTCTGCACCTAAAGTAATTTCATTTTTTTTCTTTACAAAATTTCATCCATTCTCCTTCCTCCCAATTGTCTGTTTTAGCTAACTACGATTCATAAGGATCGTCATTTTTTAAAAGCTCTCTTTCAAAGTAAAATTAGTATAAAATGGCTCTTAAAAAAACATGTTGCTTAGAATACTCTATTTAATGAAATTTGCTTTCAATCGAAATTTTTTCAGCTTGATATTATTTTTAAAAAAATAATTAAAACGAGACATTTCCCCATTGAATAACATTGCAGAAGCTGGAGAGAAGGAAGTATTGCACGCTGGTGCCCTCTATAAACATTAGAAAACAACATCACAAAATTTCAGCGTTACCTCCTTCTCCTGTCTTTATACTCCGTGACCGTAGTTTAATTTATAAACAGGAGATACATAGAAAATTGTACATAAGATTGTTTGTAGGAAAGACAGAGCTTGAAAAGGAAATAATAATAATAATAATAATAATAATTAAATTTAGACAAATTACATTTCATTAACAGAGAATAATAAGTTAACTGATATATAATATCAGAATTTATATTTAATAAATGAATAATGTTCGTTTAAGGTATTAAAAGTATGTTTTGGTTTATTATAATTATCTGGATTTAATAATATTGCTTTAAAGTTTTGTTTTATTATTTTATTACTGTTGAATTTAAAATTGTTTTTAATTAATGAACATTTTTCGAATATGTAATGAAAAGGGCTACCTATTTTTTTTTTTTTTTTTACATTTACAGAGTGCGTTTGGTAGTTTATTGATTTTAAATGGGAAAGTGGGGAAACTACCATCATGCCCTGAGATAAAATATAAAGATATTTTATTTGGGCATATGAAATTGGGATTAGCTGTTTTAAGAACCTACGTAGTCAGGGCCTGGAAATTTCTGAGGGGCACAAAATTTTACTAAGAGTTAAAATAAATGGTCTAAACCTTCATTTTTCTTTCTTTTCTTTTCTTTTTTTCTCACTCAACTGTGTTTCACTTACATGAATAAAATTTTAAAATAAAGCCTGTCGTTAGGTTGACTGGGGTATAATTTTATTTGTCTTTAGATCCCAAAACAGAGGCAGATAATTTTTTTCACCAAATAACTCTTTTCGGCCTGTTTTTTCACCGGCTATAAATTGCAGTACGTTAATAACCTCTGTCCTTTTTTTTTTTTTTTTTGTGGGGGGGGGGGAGGGGGTAAAAAAATATAAAAGTGCCCTGGGCACAAAATGTTGTTAGTCGGGCCCTGTGTACAGTGCGTATGTATCTCTACCTTTATGGGAATATTGCCACTCTCGTTGTCAATCACTAAGAATTTTAGCTTTTATAGTTGACTAGCGGGCTTTGCCCGCTTCGCTGGACATTAAACTTAAATGAGTTGTCAAAATCCCATATTTTTATTAATAACCTAAGTTCTCGCTATGATTGGTAGAGGTTTAATCGCTCGCAACGTGAGGAGTCTGGGTCTCCACTGTCTTCGGCACAACTCACCCACTTCTTACTTCCCCCCCCCCCCCCCCTCAGCGGGTGAGCTCGAAGTTTTGCAAAATCCCACTAATGTGCATAATGCGTACACTTAATCAATATCCACACACGAAAATTCGCCATTCTAAGACAATTCAAAGCGAATTCAAACTGAAAAACATGTTTTTACACATGTTTATTGCATTCCGACTCCGAGAAGGTGTGTGGGGGGGGGGAGGGGGGGATTTCGAATTTCGTGAAATCCAGTTACAATAAGTGCCGGATGCATACAAACAATTTACGCACCAAATTTCGTGACCACAGAAGTCTTTAATAGAAAATATTATAAATAAATAAATACAAAAAGCACAGCTTTAGTATGGGAACCCTTTGGTGACTTTAAATATTTTAAGCCATTTTTGCGATGAACTGAATTGGCTATCTCAATTGTGTAATTAAAGATCTTGGCGAGAAACGTCCGAGCTACTTCGGTGCCGAATTTCAAATTTTGCCAAAGGGATCCAATACTAAAGCTGCTCCATATCGAATCTGGGTTGAAAACGGAAAAAGTGTAAAATAAATTAGAAATATCAGACCTATATTTATAAATTTGATACCGAATGAAAGGGGCGATTTTGCTGAATCCAGGGGTGCAAACAGTTTTTCGATGCGACAATTAGATTTTTAAAAAATAACTAAAGTATGAAATTTAAGTGGCAACGGAAAAACGGAAAAAGGGAAAAATAAATTAGAAATATCAGACCTATCATTACAAATTCAGTACCAAATGAAAGAGGTGATTTTTCTGAATCCTGGGGTGTAAACAGTTTTTCGATACGACAATTAGATTTTTTAAAATTAACTAAAGTATGAAACTTAGATGGCAACACTTCATTTCAATATTTTCATAATTTGTAGTGCGAATCACGCGAATACAAAAGTCTTTAACTTAAAAAATTATTTTAAAATTTTATTTTTCCATTCAAAGCATTTTAGTGAAAAAATATTTATGGCGCATGCGCAGGCGTTTTTTTACCCACAATTTAAACACTAATCATAATTTTGAGAATTTCTATAGATATAATTTCAAGTTGGGTGAATACCTAAGTTTCTGCCAAGCGCCGTTGAATTCCGTCCAGCCGTTCTTGAGTGATGCCCGGACAAACGTGTTTTAGTCTTTTACCCCCTAGGGGAGGAACGGGGGGGGGGGAATTTCTGAAAAGTTGATAGATATAATTTTAAGTTGGGTGAAGCCTTAAAGGCCAGTATCCACTTTAGCTCAAGATCAACGCTCAAAACGTCATTAATCACGCTTCCTACACAAAGAGCCAAATGTCTTGTCATCAGTTGTAGCCCTTTCTTATCAGATCGCGCAGTTAACTCAAAGGAAAGCATGCAAAATTGACAAAGATATCTCCCCCGGGCCCCTACAATTATCTCAGCAGGGGGTTAGAAACAGCCCGTTCGAAGGCTTTGAGCTCCGGTGAGCTCGGCTCAACACATCAAAGGATTCCGAATAGAAGCCGCCGAATGAGCGCAAATTGAAACCGGACTTAAATTCCTGCCAAGCGCCGTTGAATTCCGTCCAGCTGTTCTCAAGTGATGCCCGGAAAAAAAAAGTGGCATTCGGACACGATGACACACACACACACGCAAAATTTTCTGAAGTCATTTTCGGCTTTCATGGGGTGTAAAACGTGAAGATATCGCAAAATTTTTTGAATCCGACAAATTTACAGACAAAGCTCTGATTTTATTAATATAGATTTGATAAGCGAGGTTTTGAAAGGAAGAGAGATCTCATGATTATATGAATTATTTATTAATACTTCTTCTGCTAGTTCATCTGCTGTTTCGTTACCAAGGGTATCTACATGTGTTCTTGTCCATGAAAGTTGTATTAATGAGAAATCTTTGTTACGTATTAAATTATATAATTCTGAAAGGATATTGTATTTAGGAAATTGATTTTTTTAGTATTTATAATGTTGATTTATTATCTGTTATTATTGTTACTGAGATATTTACACATTTTGAACTTAAGTACCATTTAATTGCCTCTATAATAGCTAAGAGTTCTTCTTGAGAAATAGATTTAAGCATATGTAATTAGATTTGTAATTTATGTATAATTCTATTATTTTCGAAGACAACAAAAGCACAGGAGGTTCCCCTTGGCCTTTTTAGAACCATCTGTATATATTTTGAGAGTTGTGTAATTTGGATTGTCTGTGAATATTATATTTTTATTAATGTAATAGTTTGTAAATTCGTAAGTTGGAATTGTTTTCATGCGATATCAATGGAATGACGCATAAACAATTTAAACATTTATTAATCTTTATTTGATCTCGTTTAGATCATTTTATTTTTTAAGTTTTCCATTTTCCACAAAAAGCGCCACCTGGATTACATTTTTAAACTTAATTAGCTGTTAATTATAACTTCTCTGTATATTAAAAACAATGCAAAATATTAAATTTAATGTTTTTTTTCCTAAAATTCTCGTACTGTCTCTGTCTTTTAATAGTTATTACGTTCTCTTACCCAAATATAAGGCGGAAAAAACATTGTTTATGGGTCAAATTTTCGAAATTGAATGTTTGTTATATTTACACAATTTAAAGTACCTTGAATGCGAAAATCAAGATTTTAGCGGCTGGTGTGTGTCCGTGTGTCTGTATATCTGTTATCAGCACACCTCAAGTACAAATAGCAGCAGGAAGTCCAAACTCTGTACTCTAAATCTGTATCAGAAAGGAATACTGCACTAAACTTTTTATTGAGATCAAGTTATGAGAGGGTTCGTGTACAGGGACATACAAGAGAATTCAAATATATTATCTATGTGGGCAATTGTAAATAGAGTTTAAGATCCATAGCCTGCACTAAACGAAATAAAATGACTATATATTCTTTCTAAACATAAAAATCATTGATCATTGGTTTACAAGAATACCCGAAAGAATTTGGTTGCATTGGGGCTATACTTAGAAACTGCTGGAAATGTATTTAAGGTTGTGTTATGTGTTTTCATATAATAGGACACTAAATTTAAGTGCACAATGCGATGTGTATATAACTTATAGATAATATATTGGGATATCAAAATTTAACGATTTATTTTTCTACTGAATGTAATTGGTGGATGGACTTTGATACATTTTACCATGTCGACAAAAACTACTGAAGAATGAAAATTAATTTCGCCCATCCATACGGTAGACAAAGTGTTTTTAGAAGTTCAATTTTCAGCGATATTTTTTGTATAATATCGCGTTTAGAGGTTCCATGAATAAGAAAGTCAAGTTTTTAGCGGTTGATCTGTGTGTATGCATGTTATCAGCATAACTCAAAAACAAATAACTGCAGGAAAATCAAATTTGCATTTTGAACTTCAAAATACTCGAACTATCGCTTAAACTTCAAAAACTTCTCGCATCTTACAAATTAGTTCCTAAAGGTCTAAAAAAAAAAAAAAAAAAAAAAAAAAAAAATGCGCATTTTGCGTGCTTGAACTCTGTGTTTTACAAGACATAATTTTTATGTTATAATTTATTTTGCTTTTTACTACTCTGAAACTGTTGTTATATTAAAAATAATATTAAATGAAAATACTTGAATCTAAAAAGGCCTGTAGTACTTCTTAGGGTTTAAAAAGTTATTATCTTTCTATTTCAAAAACACTCCTATTGATATTTGCATAAAATTCCAAACGCAGCATTTTTTTTTTTTACCGAGTTAAATCCTTTTTTACCATATTTCTAATTTTTTTTTTTTTTTTTCATAAATTGTTTGAATTAATCTTCTTATATACAAGGTTTTTAAAAGCTACCTTTAACTGCGTCAGTTGTAAGTCTTCATCTTATGATGGTCATCCAAGAAAAGGGGAGGGGGGATAATACCGTTTATACCGTCTTTCAAGAGGCTGTCGTAAAAGAACGTATAAATAAAAAGACATATAATCAAATTGAAAAAAAAAAGTAAAACTTCGATTACTGCAAATTTAATGGCACAGAAGCTTCAATACATGTGAAAATAATAATTAATATAATGTTTTAAAAAAGAACTTTATCATAGTCCAGGGTCCTGAAATGGGCAAACTGGTATATGTATTTGAGGAGCAAACATTCAAACCGTGTTTTCTCCAAAAATAAAAAAAAATGAGTTAGTGATTTTTCTGTGAACTCAACAATAAATAGCACAAAATTATACTGTTATTTTAAACCAAAATAAATTTTATCACATTATAAATGCTCTTAGAAAGTTAGGGTTTCAATCAAACAGTGTTTCCTCCAGAGCCTGTTTTCAGTCAAACTGTGATTTCTCCAGCCAACCAGTCAGTACTGCTCTTTCTGGTCGCGTGACTCGTACATGTACCAGCTTTTTATGTTTGTTTTTTCGTTAGTTCTATCTTGTTTTCTTCATTTTAGAGGAGTGTACTTTATTATTATTATTATTATTATTATTATTATTATTATTATTGTTTTTTTTTTTTTTTTTTTTAATGGAAGAATTAATAGATGGTGCATTAGTGAGTACTTCTAATTATGAAACTAGAAAAATACAGAGAATTGGTGGAAAAAGAAAAGAAGCGAAAAAGAAACGATATTCAGTACCTTTAGATAACAACATTTATGCTCCATGCAAACATCCTATTAATAAATACTTTTTCATGCACTGATGTTAGACCTAATGACGTTAAGAAGTTTCGGGATAGACTTTACGAAATTCCGGACAAACAGCGACAAGATTCTATTATAGCCTCATTGGTTGTTACAAAAAATGTAACTCGACGTAGACCTAATAACACAACCCCCCCCCCCCCCCCAAAAAAAAAAAAAAAAAAAAAAAAAAAAAAAAAAAAAAATCGCAATCATCTGGCTTACAGCATGCATTTTCTGCTTCGTATTTTATTACTAGTAGCAATGGTAGGAGAATTCCTGTGCGTAAAAACAATTTCATGGTTATAACTAAAATAGGTCGTACAATGCTAGCCAATATTGTTACTAAGGTACATGCTGGTGAACCTATTGAGGAAAAGAGAGCAGGGGGATAGAAAAAGCCACATAACCATTAATAATAATAATAATAAAAAAAAAAAAAACCAAGGTAAGAGAATTCATCTCAAACTTAAAGCCATCAGAATGACATAGACAAACTTTTACAATTGATGTATGGTGAAGAGTGAAAAGTTTTTAAATGGTATAAAGATGTCATTACTAATAGCTTTCATGTAGAATATGAAGAAACAGAGGAAGCATGAAATTGCTTAAGTGAAGATATTGGTTTAAAAATTTAAATTTCAAATTGACTTAAAAATTTTAGTTCTTCCCTATAATTTGCATGAGGATTTTTCACGCGTAAATATTTAATTTAACTTTATAATTACATAACAAAATCTGTTCTGTTAATTACATTAAGAATGTTATTTCAACAATATTCGAGCTACATACTTTTTCATTCAAAAAATGTTTTGTCCACATTGGAAACATTCAAAACATGTTTTCTGCTCTGTGTTTCGGTTAAAACATGCTTTCTCCACATTGGAAACATTCAAAACATGTTTTCTCCTCTGTGTTTCGGTCAAAACATGCTTTCTCCAAATTTCAAATACATTTTTCTAATTAACTCTAAGTTTATTAGGTAAAGTAGGCCTACAGATCTTCCTAGTAACCAGTAATACAACTAAACAAATAATAATTAGGGTCTAAGAAGGGTTATTTTTTAATTTATCAGTTTTTTGTGTTTTCTGAAAAATTGCATTCGAAGGAGAAAACACGGTTTGAATGTTTGCTCCTCATTTTACCCTTTTGTAAATCCATTACCCTTTCTTTTATACAAATCTTAAACCTATCGGGACTTTTCACGCTCACCTTGCTATTCATCCTTCTTTTTTTTGTGTTACAGACAGTGCACCTTTAATCTGAATTGTTGTCTAACAAGCCAGAGACAACAACTTAAACGAACCTGACAAAACATTAAGAAGAAAAAGGTCAAGTTTCAGAACAATGAACGATTAACAGTGACTTATGCGATCTCTTGTCTGCAAAGGCAATTAGTCTTTTGTTTTTTCTTTAGTAGTTTGAAAGTAGCAGTGAATGTGACAAATTAAATTCATACGTACAAAACTTTGAATAAATACAAGAATTCATTTTGTACTTATAACTTTTAAACGCCAGTTTTGTAGAACTTCATGTATGCATATATATATATATAAATTACTTATTCCTTGTTTAAATTTTGGTTTGTGTTAATGATTAATTTAAATTCATTTTTTAATTTAATTCAATTTTCTTTTTTTTCTTTTTTGTTTTGTTGCAAGATAGAGACTTTAGCTGTATATTGCTGGAATTAGCTATACAGTTTTACGAAATCTTGCATGTGCTGATAGAAATGCAAGTTTTCTTCATTTCTATTTTTCAGCATTTAAAATTCCAGTTTTCAATTCATGAATTCCATTTTTTTTCCTTTTAACGGAACTCTTTGGTGATTTTATCCTTTCTCTTTTCTCTCAAATGTTGACTGTTACTAATAATTTATAGTTTTTGCAAATTCTCTCATCGTTAGGCTTACGTGTTATGTTAGTGTCATTTCTCTTCTGCGTAAGTACTCTAACTTGTTTTTACTAATCATTGGTACTCAAATTAAATTAATACTGTGACTAATATTAATCGAAATAAATCTCAATTAAAATTTATTTTATGTTGGTATCTTCATCTACCTTTTGTCTGCTGAGTGTTACAACGGTACTAAATATAAATTATGATTGTTTGATATGTTTTTTAGAGCTATAAACTTTTTATTTCATTTAATTTATTGCCTATTAAAGATGATTTATTTTTTTAAATATTATAATTTTTTATTGGAACATACATTCGCAATTTCAAAGTCCACAATCCTCTTAAGCAATCAAAAATCAGTAGTGTAGGTAGAGAAAGGAGCACCTCAATATAGGTATTAAAGACTAAGAATTTTGAAAAGCAATTTCATAAATTGCAACAAAATAGGCAAATATTATTCCGATTCGGAATAATTAGAACGACTTTTCAGCATGCCAAAAATGTAGGCATGAATGTAATGTGAAAGGTGCAAAGAAAGAAAATGTGCATTTTAGTAAGCTGCTTCGGGACTTAAATGTGTATGCAAGCTCCAGTTAATGAGAGAATGAAGAAGGTTACTGCAATGGGCTCATCGAATAAAAAAGGTCCGAAGAAGGTTAAAAAAAAAAAAAAAAAAAAAAAAAAAAAACACGTAGTTAGTAAGTAATGGAGAAAAAGTCGAAATTTGTTATGAATCTAAAAATGAAGCAATTTTCAGAATGCTAAAGTTTTTATTTGCTTAATTTGAATATTTAATTTTTCATTTGTCTAAATATTTATTAAACGTCAATATATATTATATACACTCCTGCTCAAAAGTTTAGCAAAATTTGCAAACGGTTAGTTTTTTTTTTTTTTTTTTTTTTTCAATTTAAAAATTTACCACTCGATGAAATGTTTTCAAACTGTTTCAAATGTTTTCAATATTTAAAGAAGTGGGTCTTCTTCATGTTTTTCATTGAAGATTGGTTTAAGACAATATTTAGAGTGCGAGTAACGAATTGGGCAAAATCAATAATGTTTAGGATCACTCAGTGTTGCCAGATTTAGGGACTTTTTTATTCAACATCCACCCTTAAATTTTTATTGCAACAGTTGACTAATCACATCGAAGATTAATCGTCTATTATGTATGTCAAATTTTACTTCTCAAAATTATTGGTGGTAGTTGAATAAAAAAGTCCCAAAATCTGGCAACACTGGGATCACTCTGTATTATTTAATGAACGAAATAATCTGTAACTTCTTTTTTCACATGTCCCGTAATTAATTTGAAGATCAAATTATTTCAACTTTCTTTTGTGAAAATCCCCTTATGATCTCACAAATCTTAGTAAATAAGCAAAATTATGTTAGAGTTACAAGTTTATAAGAGTTTTTTCACAAAAATGTACTTTTGCAAAGAGGTCGAAATAACTGGATCTTCAAATTAATTACGCAGCAACGGCATGTGAAAAACCCTTATGAAATTTCGACTCTGGAAAAATTCTTAAAGTTCGTTTGCCGACAATTTGCTTAATTTTTACTCTATTCAAATGAGCTTTTGACAGAAGTTGACAAATATATCTAGCTTTCAACCTATGAAATAAATTTTTCTCTATCTTTCGCGCATGCGCAGTGAAAATGTTTTTCATTAAAAAAAAAAAATTAAAAAAAACCTCATATTTTATGAGATATTTAAGATATTTGTATTCCAATTGCAGCATACTGTTTCAAAAGTGTTTTTTCAATTTATCTGAGAGTGGGAATAATTTTCATTTAAAACTCTGTATATTATAAATAAAAAACATGCTGTTTTTTTTTTTTCTTTGTTTTTGTGTTTTAAAACAAATGGTTATATCTCCGTTATTTAACACGCTATTGTCACACAAATTTATCCACAAATTATACTGGATTTATATTAACTCATCCTAAAGTTACAGATCATTTCGTTCATTTAATGATATAGGGATAGGATTTAATGATACCAAACATTATTGGTTTTGCTCAATTTGTTACCGGCCCCCTAAATGTTGTCTTCAACCAATATGCACTATATATATATATATAAAAAAAAAAAAAAAAAAAAAAAAAAAAAACATATAAAAAAACATGAGGAAGACCCTGTTTTTTTAAATACCCAATGTTTTGAAACGTTTCATCGAGAGATAAGTTTTTAAACTGAGAAATGCTAATCGTTTGCAAATTTTGCTGAACTATGGAGTGTATTATATATATATATATATATATATAGTTTTTCATTTTTCCTTTTTGGTTAATTGCTTTGATATGGATAGACAATCTTATTCATTGTCAGTTTGTAGAGTTGTAATTCGTCACTCTATTTATATCAGTTTCTTTATCTGTGAATATGGGTTCTTATGGATAATATTCAAGTGAATATATTGTGATTTTTTTCATATCTACAATAAAATTATTACCATGGCAAATTGTGGCATATGACTATATGTTTTCTTGATTCTACTCTCGTTTTAACAATATATATATATATATATATATATATATATATATATAATCCTTTTATAGTAAAAGAAAAGAATGAGAACGAAGAATAGTCAGTCAAATAATTCACCAAGAAACATACACAAGTCAAACAAAATAACTAGATATCTTCAATTGATTTTTTTTTAAGATTATGAATAGTACTTACTTTAATTTTTAAGACTACAATACCTGAGGAAAATTAAACAGGACCGTGTAATAATATTCTGAAAAAAAAAAAAAAGAAAGTTGACACTAGGATATTACTGTAAGGGGGGAAAAAGAGAACATGAAATGAACCTATTAATTTTAAGATGAGGAAAAAAAAACTAGGAGAGGAGGACTAAATGAGGACTAAAAACAAAACAAAACTGAATTTGTGCTTAAAAGCTCATAATGTTATAATATATATATATATATATATATATATATATATATATAGAGAGAGAGAGAGAGAGAGAGAGAGAGAGTTTAGAAAAAATGACAAAAATAAAACTAAATTAAATAATTAACAAAAAAAAAAAAAAAAAAAAAAAAAAAAAGGGAACAATCAGCTTAAGTTTAAAGAAAATAATTATATATTTCTATTTCAAAAAGTACCTTTATTAATATTTGTAATATATATAAAGTTTCAGATGCTGCGACGTTTTATTCACTGACTTAATTCCTTTTTTGCTACATGAAACTATTTTATTTTCCCTAAATTGTTTGAATACGTCTTCTTCTTACAAATATTTCAAATGTTAGTCTGCGTTGGTTGTAAGACTTCATCTAATGATAGTCATTCAAGAAAAAGCACTGAGATTATCAATTTCTAAATGCATTACCCCTTCGTTTTATATAAATTTTAAGCCCATCGGTACTTTTCACACTCGTCCTGTGATTTATCCTTCTTTTGTTTAGAGCGGTACAGGAGGTTTTTCACATCTTTAATCTCAATTGTTGTCTTAAGTCAGAGACAATAACTTAAATGTACTCAAGAAAACATTTAAAAAGAAACAGGTCAAGTTTCAGAACAATGAACGATTAGCAGTGACTGATGCGATCTCGTCTGCAGAGATCTTTCTTTCTTTTCTTTTTTTTTAAAAATAGTTTGAAAGCAGCAGTGAATGTAACAAATATATTAAATTCACAAGTGTTTGATATGTTTTCTTTTAATAAACAGCAGGCAAAGTTAAAAAAAAAAAAAAAAGAAAAAAAAAAGAAAGAAAAAAGAAAGAAAAAAGAAAAAAAAAGTCTTCGATGTTCGAAGATGGTTAAGATCTCACTTTTGTTTTTTATATTCTTGATAGATAAGAGACATCATTATGAATTAAATTCAACAATTCTATTCTAAATAAGTTAATGAATAAATAAATATATAATAAAATTAAACTTAAAAATATATTATTATTATTATTATTTACGTGGTTATTTTTAGTTTGTCTCTCACTTAAAAGAAAATGTATTACGCTACACAATATGGAAAATGTCCTCTAGATTGATAATATGTGTTTCTTGTACATTTTTGGCTGAAAATAACGAATCTGTAATTACCATTATTATTACCCCACTTTTTTTTTTTTTAACCACGCTCTATTTACCCAAAATTCCACATTTTAATTATGAAAACTATGAAGATCTTGTTGATGACAGAGTGAAATGCCTTTGTGTTATAGGTTTCAATATTTGATTAAAACTACACTTTTTGGTCTCACATCTGGAGCTGGACTTCTTTCTTCAAAACCTTGGCACAATTAGGAATAATCATGGGAAAAGGTTTCACAGGAGGACATCTCTATGTTTGAAAAACTTAAGTGGGATATGAAGTGGAAGTACACTTGCTGAATATTGCTAGTCTGTTATCATATCAGGGACACACCAACAGATGGTTAAGGAAACGTCCAAAAAAAAAAAAAAAAAAAATCAATTTAATGTTTGTGTTTTCTATAATCATACATTTCTCTGTAACCAGTTTGCATACATATGAAAAGTGTGTTTCCTATAAAAAACAATATGAGTGGAACATTTTGGTTTTGATTTATGAATCGTTGTTGATACAGAATCACATAATTTCATGTAAAGAGCAGAAAAAAGAGTTCAAATTTATTGTACAATGTTATAAATGAATTATATAGATATTCTCTTTTCAATGGATTGAATGTTTATTGTAGTAGTTCTCAAAGGGCACACTGATGCTCCCTAGATTTGCAGATGAGGCCTATAATATTCAAAGAAATACGTGTGCAGATATTAAAATAAATATACCGTAACATACCGTTTAAGCGCAACCTCAATCTTCAAGGAATATCGGGATATATTTGGGAAAGGGCGGATAAACGGTAAAAATCGCCAAAAATATACAAATTGGCATGTAATTTCCTACTAAAATTAAGTATTATAAAAATGATTTTAAAACAAAAACATATATATTTTTAATTGCAGCAAATTAAAAAAATAAATGCAGTTAATTCTTGGTTAACCGGCAATCAATTAACCAGAAAATTTTCGAGTAACCCTTTTTTTCCCACTTCCAATAAACTCTTTTACAAAATTTTCCGTTTCTTTTGGGAGCTTACATTTTCCATTTTCGAATAATCACAATGTCCAATTTTGCTATACGTTAAAAAAAAAAAAAAAATCACTGTCACTGGCGTCATTTTTTTTTTTTTTTTTTTTTTTTTTTTTTTTTATCTGGGACCACATCTCCTTGCGGGGGGCAGTCTGCTTTGAGTCATGAGAGGAATCAATGTGTGCCGAATGCTCCAAGGAAGACATTTCAGTTAATTAGAAATTTCTATAATCTTCATTAATGACGTTATTAATTAAAAACGTCGGATTAACGAAGGATCTCTATTTGGCATTTTACAAAAAATTTCTCAAATCGTTGTTCTTTCATACTTATGGCGTCATTTTCCACAGGAAAATTAAAATGTGATCAATGGTATAAAAAAGTAAAATAAATGTTAAAGTTCCTGTTGGTAATAAAAAATTTTTTCGTCTGCAAATAAATAATAAAGAGTGTTATCTTAGATATTTTAAAAGAAAAATGAATTTAAGATTGTAATTTGTCGTTTGCAGAGATCTTTTTTTTTTTTTTTTTTTTTTTTTTTTTCTACTTTTAACCCTAGATTAGGCTGACCATACGTCCTCGAATATAGGGGAAAATCCTCGAAAACTACTTTTGTCCCCCAAAAATTACAACACATTTGGGGACGCCGGTTATAATGTTATTAATGTTTTATTATAATTTTATACTATTAAGTGAGCAATATTTGTATATATATATGTATATTTCACTGTTATCGAAAACGGTAGCTCGAACAGTCACGTGATTTAAGACAAATGTGCCCTCCGAAGGGTCACTGTGCACATCGAAGTCAGATTTTCGAATTTTTGATTAGTTTTCTTTTAATTAATAAAAATATGAAAATGAAACTTCCCATTTCTACAGTGACGCAGATGGAGAATCTTAGGAGAGATTTGATTGGTTTATTTGATTTTTCTTGATTTGAGTGTATTTTACATTGAACTACAGCTACGTTATGAGGAGAGATTTTACTGGTTTATTTGATTATTGATTTGAGTATATTTTACGTTGAATTCGGGCTACGTTATGAGGAATTACGAAAGATTTCATTGGTTTATTTAATTTTCATTGATTTGAGTGTATTTTACGTTGAACTAGAGCTATGTTATGAGGAATTACGAGAGATTTGATTGGTTTATCTGATTTCCATTGCTTTGAGTGTATTTTACGTTGAACTAGAGATACGTTATGAGGAATTACGAGAGATTTGATTGGTTTATTTGATTTTCATTGATTTGAGGTAGGGGTGTCCAGTGATGTTTTTTTAGTTTTAACATACTTGACAGTGATTGCTGCAAAAAGGAGTTTCGTGCGTTTTCAGATTCATGCACAGAGGGGTAGGGGTGTCCAGTGATTTTTTGTTTGTTTGTTTGTTTGTTTTGTTTTGTTTTGTTTGTTTTAACATGCGTGATATCTAGTGATTGCCGCGGAACCGAGTTTCGTGCGTTTTGAGATTCATGCATAGCGGGGTAAGGGTGTCCAGTGATGTTTTTTGGTTTTAACTTCCGTGATAGTGATTGCCGCGGAACCGAGTTTCGTGTGTTCTGAGATTCATGCACAGCGGTGTCTGTCGCACGATAGCGGCCGCAAAAATCACACTATTGACTTGCAATTTGGTACACATGTTCATGAGTCCCAATGAATTAGCTGTATAGTTTTGAGTGTGTATTTCATTTGAAGTTCGTATACAGGGACACGCCAAACTTTTTCTTATCATTACGGCCTATCGGAAGAATGTGTATGTACCGCGATAGCGGCCACAAAATCACGCCATTGACTTGCAATTTGGTACACATGTTTATGAGCCACACAGAATTAGCTGTATAGTTTTGGGTGTGCATTCCATTTGTAGTTCGTGTACAAAGACACACCAAAAATTTTCTTATCATGAAAGCTCATGAGCAGAATTTGTATGTACCGCAATAGCGGCGGCAAAAATCCTCCGATTGGCTTGTAAATTAGAGAACGTTGAGGCTCTTGATCTGCAGATCCACTAGTTTATTTATTACTGTGAATTTTACAGTTTTTATTATTTAATTATTATTAATATATATATATATATATATATATATATATATATATATATATATTAATACAATAGCGGAATGTTTTCTGTTATTCTTTTTAATTCACTATTAGAGAAAGAATAATAATAATAAATATTAGTACTTTGTAGTAATATAAAATGAGGGCTGCTTTTATTTGTTTTACTTCTATAGATGAGAAAGGAAAAATTTCGTTCTCGTTCCCTTTTGCTATCACCACGATCTTCTATCACACTTTTAACCATTAAACACATAAATTATATTTACATATTCACTTACATTAGTTATATCATAGCATTATAGATTTAAAATAGACTTTGAAACATATGTTATATGCACAGAAATCGTTTTTCTGTCACTGTGATAGTGGAACAACTGTTACATGAACAATAGGAGTATTTTATTATTATGGAATTTTACAAAAATAATATAGATTCAAATCAAACAATAAAAAGCATTAAACATTAAATAACTAAAATACTCATGTTTATTATGCTTAATTTATTTTTTAGATTTTTGCTTCCCTTACTTCAGCAATATTTTGTGCTCTAAGTTTTAATTTTCTCTTTACTTCATTTTATATTTTCGCTCTTTGACATATAATTTATTTTTTACATTTTAGACGTTAGTCTATAAATCTTATGATAGAAATATTATGGTATGTCTATGGTAGTCTGACTGTAAAATTTCCCCTCACAGAATTTGTATACATAAAGAGTATACAAATCATAACTAAAAGAATTTAGGATACAGCTATTCAAAAGATCGTTAAAATGAGCCTCTTTCACTGTAAGATGAAAAAGCAAAATACGCAACAGAGCACATGCTCTTTTTAACACGCATTTTTAACTAGGAAATAACCCTAAAAGGAATATGATATACGCCGAGTAATTATTAACACGTTAATCGCTATGTCAGTCATATGTGCCTGACGCATTTTTAACACGCATTTTTAACTAAATTGTCTAATAAAGTTACCATGGCCCATGTGAAAATTTTTCTGATATTATCGTGGCGATTAACGTGTTAATAATCATAAATATGCTTAGAATGCTTTGAAATTGATACATGTTTATAAATTCACTATAGCCATGTTCTTTATTGAAAACGGTATGAATAGTGCAACTAATTCGCATACAACAACTCGCAAAAGATTTCCGATGTATTAAAGTCTCTGAGAGGTATACTTTAAAATCATATCTTAATACTTTTACGCTATGCACAATATTACGAAACAAATACACATTATTAAGATACACAAAACAATTTTTCCTGTAGAATGATGTATGATTAGCATAATTAATTAGTTTACAGTGTCTCAGAAAGTTCATTATATATATTATGGGATATCAATGAAAATCGCTGTATGTAAATTTTCAGTGTTATGAGAATTTTTGTATTAGCATATAATGCATTATTTGCTAATTTAAAATGATGCATAGAGCTGTAAAAGCAGTCCTTTTAATGTTTTCTCTTTTAAAATAAAGTTGGTATAGAGATACTTTTCTCAGATTCTTTTCTCCCAAGTTGAAAGCAAACTTATGTATATTTGTAGCCTTGCTGTTTTCAGACAATACACAAGGCTACACAAAAGCAATATATATATATATATATTTTTTTTTTTCCCCTTGAAAAATAAAGATATAAGGATAATTTTTGAGTATTTTCTTACTTAAATGAGAAAATCAAAATGTATTTTTAACCGACTTCAAAAAAGAAGGAAGGTTC
The DNA here is from genome assembly GCA_963930645.1 of Salticus scenicus. Classification (NCBI taxonomy): domain Eukaryota; kingdom Metazoa; phylum Arthropoda; class Arachnida; order Araneae; family Salticidae; genus Salticus; species Salticus scenicus. The sequence continues at coordinate 163,150,081 of OZ005652.1, forward strand.
TCAATTCAAACCGTATGTTTTTTTTATGTTTGTTAGCTCATAACTTCTGAACGGATGCTCCGATTTTGATACTTTTTGTTTTGTTGAAAAGGTCTTGGTCTGAAATAGGTCCCATTGTAATAACTTTACGATCTAAAGAAAATACAGGGTGCCCAAAAAAATCAGTCCCAACTATTTTAACTGCTAAACGGCTGCAGCTGTACTGACAAATATGATATTTAAGTATAACAAAGTGGCCATGCAGTACAAGGTTAAACCGCTTGAAGCGCCACCTGGTGGAAAATAGTGGAGTTAGTGTTTCTATCTCGAAAACGGCTCTAGAGCAAAAAGTGAATTGCAAAGTTGAAGAGTAATACCGATTTAGTAAAAAAAGATAGTTTAGACATTCATGGTAGCGTTCCTATCTCGGAAACGGTTCAAGACAGGGGAAAAAAGGGAATTATAAAATTGCAGAGCATCATCGATTTAGTACGAAAAGATAGTTTAGACATTGATGCTAAAAATACAATGCTAAACACATGCATTTGTCCGTTCGTAATTTTTACACAATGCACACTTGAGCTACATTACACACGATGTAGCGTAGCTGGTGAAACATGCGCTATATAGTTCAAAATATGGCTCCTTGATATTTTTTGTTTTGTTGTAACGATCTTGGTCTGAAGTAGGTCCCATTGTAATATCATTACAATCTGAAGAAAGTAAAGCGCTATCTGGTGAAAAACAGCAGAATTAGTGCTCCTATCTCAAAAACGGTTCAAGATGGGAGAAACGTTAATTACGAAGTTGCAGAGCATCATCGATTTACTACGAAAAGACAGTTTTTAGACATTATTGTTAAAAATAGAACGCTTAAAACGTGCAGTTGTTTGTTCGCAATTTCCTACACTGTGCACACTTGAACTACGTTGCACACTTTGCAGCGTAGCGGATGACACGTATAATCTGTGGTTCAAAGTACTGTTACTGTAAGCGGTCACATCGATTAGCGCAAAGTCGTTTTCAACCAACTTCAGAAAGGAGCGTGTTCTTAATTCCAGCTATGTGTTGTTGTTGGTGTTTGTAAGCTTATAACTTCGTAAGAGTTGCTCTAATTAACCGACTTCAAAAAGGAGGAGGTTCTCAATTTAAAGCATATGTTTTTTGTTTTTGTTTGTTATCTCATAACTTCTGAACGGATGATCCGATTTTGATACTTTTTGTTTTATTGTAAAGGTTTTGGTCTGAAATAGGTCCCATTTTAATATGTTTACGATCAAAAGAAAATACAGGGTGCCCAAAAAAGTCAGTCCGGACTCTTTTAACTGTTGAACAGCGGCAGTTATAGTCATAAAAGTGGTATGTAGGTATAGTAAATTGGAAATGTGCTACGCGGTTTAACCGCCTATAGCGCCACCTGGTGGAAAATAGTGGACTTAGCGTTCCTATCTCGGAAACGGTTCAAGATAGGGGAAAAAAGTGAATTATAAAATTGCAGAGAGCATCATCGATTTAGTACGAAAAGATAGTTTAGACATTAATGCTAAAAACAGAACGCTTAAAACGTGCATTTGTTTGTTCACAATTTCCTATTTTGTGCACACTTCAACGACATTGCATATGTTGTAGCGCAGCGGGTGATATTTATGCTATGTAAAATTCAAAGTATGGTTACTGTAAGCGATCACATCGATTAACGCATAGACGTTTGAAACCGACTTCCTAAATGAAAAGGTTCTCAATACAAACCATGTTTCTCGTTGTTGTTGTTGAAATTTGTTAGCTTATAACTTTGTAAGAGATGATTTAATTTTAATACTCTTTTTGTTGTCGTAATGATCTTGGCCTGAAATAGGTTTCATTATGATTTCATTAAGATATAAACAAATTGCAGTATACTCACAAAAGTCTGTTCTCACTCGAACTGCTGAACGCATGCAGCTACCCTGGTAAAAGCAGTATGTAAGCATCGATGTTGAAACTTCTCTCCGTCAGCTGCAATGCATATTTTGCTCTTTGTTTGAACTTTACGCTGCGCAATTTCCAGGGCAGCAGGTGACACATATTCAATGTAAAGTTCAATATATATGCCTGACAGAATTTTTGGTTACGAATACAGCGTATTCGTTCTTTACATTTCTAAAGACTTTTTAATTTAACGTATGTTCATTCAATTGATACTTTTTTGCTCATATTCGATAAAGGCAAGAAAAGAGACAACTTAAAAATGCAGCATTTGAGAAAAAATCAACATAAAAATAACTTGACTAGAATGAAACTGGCACAACTGTCTCTCGAGTGGATGAGGATGTAACTTTTTTGTTCACATTGGGTGCATTTCATGTATTTTTCAGTGACATAAACCATTTTTTGAGTTATGTCACTTTTCTTGGAAGTTGTGATTTGTGAAACTGCCGTCGAACGTCTTCTGATGTTCTGCTATATGAATAAGTTTTCACTGAAAAGAGAAAAATAATATTTTTTTGTAAAAAAATAGAACCGACTCCAAAAAGCAGCTACTATTCAAACAACCAAAAAAAAAAAAAAAAAAAAAATTGGTATGAAATGAAACTGTAAATTGCGCCTAAATGTATAAAATAATTTCCTTCGCCAAACAACCTATAACACTACAATTAATCCTAACTTTTGAAGTCGGCGCAAAATTAAATAAAAATTGATACCTTTATTCAATACAAAACTCAAATCCTATTCTAAATACCCATCTCACGCGTCTCATACGTCACATCTCATACGTCACATCTCATACGTCATACAATACACATCTCATACATCACCTGCAAAATGCAGCCGAAAACTACTTTGATTCAAGAAAACAAATAAGATTTCGTTAGCAGCAAAAGTTGGCGAAGAGACTGGTATCTGACGTATTTGGTGAAAGAAAAATCGAAACATTATCTGGCAAAGGTATTTAATTTCTTTGAGATATCATGATTTGTTTGATAAGGTATATTAAGAGAGTAATCAAGAATATTAAACAATACCTCGTACAATATATATTATGAAAATACACATCTTGCGTGTATATTTTTGCATTACCTTTTAGAGCAAGAGCCCACGACGGCCAGACCTTCGTTATTTAATAAAAGCTGAAAATTCTTCTGTGCGTGTCCCCTATACAGGTAAGAACGACCAGGGACTATAGAGTTTGGGTAGTGGTTACTTGGGCAGGTAACAGGTAGTAAAGGTGTATAAAATAGTACCTTAAATTCGTTAAAGTATAAAGCTCAATTTTTTTATATTTTATTAGGGATAACTTTAGAAATCTCGTCATCCATTGCCGGACACTTATGACAGTTGCTACCCCCTGCCAGACACCCCTAAATTTTAATGAATTATAATTATACTTTCGTTACAGTATAAAAGCTAAATTTTATATATGTTACTTGGGAACCTATAAAAAAATGTTACCTCAATAGCCGGACAGTTTTAATGGTTTTTACACCTTGCCAGACACATCGAAAGTCCGCTGTAGGTGCGAGCGCGAGCACTTAGTCGATTGCGATCTTCAAAGATATCCAATAAAAAAATTATTTTATTACGTTCATAGTCAGGTTATATAAAGTAAAAAATGTAATTTTATTATTATAATATAAAAAAAAGCATTATTACATGTAAAAAAAATATTTATTCGTTGTCGTCGATATTTTCATTTTCTTCGTCACTACTCGCCCAGTCGATGTCATGATCGTCTTCAATATTGCCTTTTTCGTCAGTTTCTGAAAAAAATAAAAATAAACAAGATTATACAATTATGAATAATTAAAAAATTATGTACAATAATTTGTCATAATAATTACATACCTGATTGAGTTTTAAGCGAATCACTAACATAACTTGGTAGTTGATCTCCTGAAAACCATTTGAATTGGTATTTGTCATTTTTCAATACCCAGCCGTTATTGTCTGGTTGATATGTAGTTGGATTTTTCAGATGAGCATTATTCCAAATGGTACATATATAATTTGCTCGCAGAAATTGTTGCAATAGCTCGCTTTTGCAAGGTGGTAGATTGCTAGCGTCAAAATTTTGCAACTTTTTCCGGTCAAAAGCTTCGTTTATATCGGAGACTGTATACGAGTCGATGAATAATTGCAGTCTAGCGTCATCAACACCAATAACATTAGGGACATTGTAAACATTGCATATAAATCTCTGAATAATATCGAAGATGTTTCGTTGAAAATCTAAATTTTCAATTAATTCGCTGTTGCCGAAGTTCTTAAAAGCTTCCTGGTACTCGGGAATTTTTTTTAATTTCTTGTATGGTATTGATTTTCCTTTTCTGAAAAATGCAGGGTTAAAATCACAACCTGTGATGGCATGAAATCCAGGTAAACTCTGACAAATTAACTGTCCCAACTCTGCATGTATTTTAGTTAGGTCCACATATCTTAAGTTATTGCCAGTACCCGTAAGCATCCGAACAACGGAATCACTTTTAAGATGATGCATGTTACCAAGCATTATAGCCGCAATATCAGTATCAGCACTTCTTATTACTATTTCTGCTGGATAGTTGATGTTACATGCATGGTATACTATTTTCGTATCTGCTTCCTCGTGTGATGGGCATGACAACTCTTCATCAACCCTTGAGATAACTTTGTTGGAATTATCAACAGTGAAAGAATGACATTTTCTGAAATTGATGTTTATCGTTTTGTTGCCAATAAATGGCACCACTTCATCAGTAGCCCAATGTGAAATAAAAAAATTAACCAGAGCCTCTTTAAAATTTAAATTTTTTAACTCTTTCGCGAAATCACTTGATCGAATTTGTTCAGGCCCAGTTATAGACAGGGGTGAAAGTTTTCCGTCTTTTGACGGAACTCTTCCACCGGTATTTTTTAGCAAAAATTACAATCCTATTTAATCGGAGTAGATTGGTTTAAAAATACACTCAGTTTTTCTAAATAAAAATAGTGGTGCCGATGACGATAATCACTTTCACCCTTGGTTATAGAGTACTCCAATTGCGCGGATTCTAGCCGTTGGGAATGCTCGTAATCTTTGATCGATGGAGTAAAGTATTGATCAAAGATCACATCAATTCTCGATGCTTGAAATTGAGTAACCATTTGCAACAATTTTTTTGAAATATTTCCAAATGTTTTCGGAACATTCTTCATTGTATGCAACAGGAAGAAACCGTCAATTATCATAATATCTATATGATGTGGTTGCTCATGCTGGACCTCTTTCTCTAGACATTTCATCAGAGCAGATTTATCTGTCTTACAAATAGCGACATCCAAATGGCACATGGACAATGGCACTGAGGTAATTGGGTAAGACAAAATCTTTGAAATGTCTACCTTAAAATCCATTGAGATACCCAGCATGCGTCCAAATAAATCTCTTTGGATTTTAATTTCTTGAATTTTACCACCTACTTGAACTTTTGTCTTCTTCTTATAATCGATAGAAAAATTGTCAAGGGAATTTTTTTTAATAGCTTTTTCAAATCTGGTAATATCTGAAAAACATTCGGAAACAAATGTTTTACGAAGATTATCTCCATTTTTCTCAATATTTAGTAGGAATGTCTCTACTGATAGCGATGCGGATTTTCCAGATGAAATATTTAATAGTTGGTCTTTCGGTACTTCTGAACTGAAGGGATTAATAAATCGATCAAAAGTAGCGATAAATTGTCTCAATTGTTTGGAATTCTTCTGGATATTATGAAGATTTAAGTCTGTTGAAACATCTTGATGAGTTCGCAGTCCTAGTTCTAGATAAACTTGAGTTATTATTGAGGACCTAACATCATGATTACGAGCCCACCGTTGACGAGCCGAAATCGAATTGGTAAAGTGTATAACACCTGTGAGCCTTCTAGCAGCGTCTGCATTTATAGTCTGCTCTAACACCAGGTCAATTGGTTGTCTAGAAAATGGTTTGGTGGTCCGTTTGATACCAAAGCAACCTTGTTTAAATCCTTTGTATAAGTCAGGATGAGTTTCTGCAACTTTCTGCAAATTATCATAATATTTTACGGTCCACCGTGCATAATTTTGTTGGTTGCATATAAAAAATATACTTGTAGTCTTAGGCAATGTTGATATAAAAAGCTCAAAATCCCCCGTACGAATGCTCCGTGACAAGTCCAAGTAATGATGTATGGGATTTATGTAAATTAACACGTTCGCTGCCGGTTTCACGTGACTAAAATTTGAAATGACGTTTTTTTCCTTTAACCCGCCGAATATGTTTGACATGTTGCACAAGAGCGCTACATCGCCAGATGTTATAGGCTTTGTGTTTGCCTTTGCTTGTTTGCGTCATGTGTTACGTCAATACGCTGTATTACGTCAAACGTGTAAAAATTCATCTGCTCGTTACAAGTAAACTCTGGAGTTAATGAGTAATAAGTTAAATTTCCATAGTAAATAGTTTCGTTTGTAATGAGCAGATAAAATATCTCGCTGACGCCATCACTTCGGTTGCATATTGATGATACGTGTTTTATTAGAGAGAAAGTATTCTATTTTGAAATACCCTTCCATGTACAGTCGGTAACAAAAGTGTCCGAACACTAGCAAAAATTCCTATGTAAAAAAAGTACACTTCATACGGTTCTGTTAAATAAATCCTTATCGAATCCTGTTCTTAGACTGACTAAGAACATGTTTCGATAAGGATTTATTTAACAAAAGCGTATGAAGTGTACTTTTTTTACATAGGAATTTTTGCTAGTGTTCGGACACTTTTGTTACCGACTGTAGGATCAAATTTTTGATCGCATGTTTCCGGACCACTTCTAGGGCTGAGTCCCCGACCGTTGTCAATCGCCCATTGCGCAGCACTAGTGTGACGTAAAACCCAACCAATCATCTATTTTGAAATACGAATATTTGTGATGCTTGCGTTATTACTGCTTGGCTGGCTGAATAGAGTTGGAATTTAAGAGGTACTTTTGAATTTAAGAGGTTGGTTTGTTGATTGTGTTTTACGTCACACTAGTGCTGCGCAATGGACAATTGGCGATGGTCTGGGTCTCACCCCTAGAGTTGTCCAGGGACATGCCATCACAATTTTGATCCTCCACGGAAGGGATGACTCTCTCGCTTCGTAGACACCCAGAGGTATACAGTCGGCTGCAAAATTATTCGAGCACTAGCCAATAATTCCTATATTTAAAAAGTACACTTAAGACTGTTTTCCTAAGTAAATCCTTGTCGAATCATGTTCTTACACTGATTAAGAACATGACTCGACAAGGATTTATTTAACAAAGCTGTATTAAGTGTACTTTTTTTTGGCAAGGATTATTGCTAGTGCTCGAATAATTTTGCAGCCGACTGTAATTAATATGGGTTGGATGGTTGGTTTTTTACGTCGCACTAGTGCTGCGCAGATGGGCAATTGGCGACGGTCCTGGGCACACCCCTAGAGGTGGTCCGGAGACATGCCATCACAATTTTGATCCTCCACGGAAGGGATGGCTCTCCCGCTTCGGTGACCCCCAGAGGTATAATTTTTTATGGGAACATCTAATTAATATGGGAACATGGAAAACATTGCGGGCACGACAGATTTTATGAGCACCAGCCACTATTAGTATACACAATGGTTTTTGGCAGGCTCGATTACCGAACCCGCATTCTTCCAAATACGAGCCCGGCGCTCTACCGACTGGGCAACCACGGTCCTGAATTTTAGAGGCATATTTTTGAATTTTATGCCAATACTGGTTGCTACAGTACAAAACTTTGTATACTTTTTAATTTTATGCATTTTGAGATAGGGGTATAGTGAACAGATCAGAGTACCATTATAATAGATAATCGTTAAAATTTGCTATAATTATCCAGTTGCGGATTTATTTTTTCATTCCTAATGAATGAGGACTATAAATAAAATATTAATGATAAATATTTTACTTTATACAACTTTTGAAAACTTTTAAATTTAAAATTCCTAAGTAAAAAAGTATACTTCATACATGTTTGTTAAATAAATCCTTGTCGAATTCTGTTCTTAATCAGTGTAAGAACATGATTCGATTAGGATTTATTTAACAAAACCTTATGAAGTGTACTTTTTTACATAGGAATTTTTGCTAGTGTGCGGACACTTTTGTTACCGACTGTACTTATAGCTGTTAAATTATTGGAAATAAAAAAACTATCATCTAAACACTTATCATCAATTACTAAAGCAACACACTTTTCAGGGTCATTTGGTGTGATTGTATAATCTAAGTTTTATTTTTGTATTTGTGATTAGTTATAAATTCGTAATTATTATTATTATTTTTTTAATTTTATTTTATGAAAATTTTCCTTTTGTCCTATGTATTATTATTATTCGGATTTTTTTTTCAAGACGCGTTTTCTTTTTAGGTTAGATCGCCGAAAAGCTCGCTTTCGTATGCCGCCGGTGTAAGGTTGCTATTCGGAACACGATGCGAAATGGCGCCGTCTTGGCGATTTTCGAAATTTCGCCAAGCGGCAGCCTAAAATAAATTTTCACCTGTAAAGTGATACGTCACATCCCGCGCTGGCGCGGGATCGGCAGCGAACGTGTTAAGTAAAATTGTGAAGTTTTACCATGCTCACCATTGAGACATTGTTGCTTGAAAATATTGTAATTATTCATCAATTCTTTCAGTTCATCATTTTCAATGTTGAAAGACGATATTTCGCAGGTTTGTAGTCTTTTCACTTCCTCTATCATATCATCTGTTAGTGTTGAGTTGTCATGTTGTAAAAATGATTAAAATTGTAGAACCTCCAATCCCAATGCTACCAAAGGATGCAATCTTTTGCAGCGGTTGAAGTGCTTTCCATCGAGAAACCCATTCACAGAACAACTTGCCAGCAAACTACTCTCAACCATAACATTTGTTAACCCACAGTCACTAATTACTTTACCGACTGCTTTAAAATAAGCCATCATAATGTGAAACGGTCCGAGGTGTATGAATAAATTATCAAATTTGGGTTTTTCCGTAGACTGTATTTGAAATGCTACTTTAGCTATAGCAAGATCGTAGGTTACCTGGATGGAACGTTGATGTAAATCTTCAGCAATTTTTTTACTCTGTTCCATAGTTTCTAGCACTATAGATGTACTAGTTGGTGATGCATTGATTGGGGTTAAATAAGAAATAAGTTGTTGTGAGACAGCATTATTACAAATCCGACTATTGAAACCAACCCACATAGGAACGTTAGGAAACTGCAAAACGTGACTGATCATCCATATATTGTCGATTTCGGTGTATAGCTGCGAGTTTGTAGGGCGTATAATTTCTGTATTATCAATTGTTGATTGTAGTTCACTTGTCATTTTCGGTTTTTTAGGATACGGAATCTCTTCTGTAGATATGGCTTCAAAAGTTCTTCTTCTTCTTTTTACCGTTGTATGTGGTAAATTAATTTCATTATCTGTAATCGGCGCTTCAGACATGTTAAGTTCTTCGGGCATCTCAGATTCTTCGGTTATATTGGCCTCAATGTTCTGGTATATAATTCCTACGGTGTCATGTAGAGTATCCTTTCCGTTTGTAGTTTCCACAAAACGATCGAAATTATCATATGCCACACCAGTAAAAAGGTCAGGATTTCTTTTAATCGTTTCTGGGTATAAACTGGATTGTTCAAAAGAAGTATACGTTGTCTCAGTCTCTAGTTCCTCGATACCCTGATAGCTAATACAATGCCCATATCGATTAATAATATCGATAATTTTCCTACTGCTTGTTAAGCTCTTTAAAGTTATACCTAACATGATGTGCTTTGATGTTTTTACACGGCCATTATGGACAGCATAGATTACGTCTTGAGAATAAGAACGCACTTGACGAGCACATTTCAGGCTTTTTTTCCGTTTGTTATTACATCCACCTAGAAGAGTAAAGTAAAAGTCCAGTAATTGCGGTGGTATCGAAACTTCTCCTGACATTAAATGCTCTGTTGTTAGATTTTTTATCGGTAACTTATTTTTTTCCATTTGTAGTATTAATTTTCTTAAAATTAATGCAGCTTTTTGTAAAGTATTTTCGGTTTGTAAGTTTTCAAATATTGTATCGTCTATTGTTTGTAAATATTTGGGTGCTATAACTTTTTTATTACAAATAGTAAAAAATTTAATATCTTTAGAAAAAAATTTCAAAATTTTTTTTTCGAGATGATGTGCAGTAAAAACAGAATTCACTTCAACAGAATTTTCTTCAAATATTCTTTCCAATACATCGGTGTACATTTCATGCAAATATACTAATAAATAACAGCGCCTTTTTTTAATTACGTCTTCCTCGATGATGCCACTTATTTCATTAAAAGCTAATTGTTGATATTCCCGATGAAAATGCCAATCACTTTTACTGGATGGTTTTTTAGAAGATGATATTTCATTATTGAAACTAATTCTACATTCTGTATGATATGATATTTTTGGACCAGAAAATTTTTTTAATTTATTCAATAATTCTGCATACTTCTCTTGACCTTCGATGTTGGGTAGTACGCTAGATTTAAATTGGTTGGTATCAGCTTTATGAAGTGGAAGCATTCGTGAACGTTTTTTTTTATGTTTCCTGTCACAAAACACACAAACAATTAGGTAGTCGATATTATTAGCTTCCTTCTCGGTTAGAATATTTCCATCCTGAGTTGAATCATTATCTTCACTAAGATCTGGTTCAAAAACTTCAATATTTTCTTGAGAAGTTGTAGATTGAAGTCCTATTGATTCAGAAGTTAAACTTGATTGCATTGTTACTGAAGATTCTGAAGTTAAGTATTTTTTCATACGTCCTGTAATTGCTTTATAACATCCCCGGTGATAACCATTTTCTGTATACTCATCAGGCAGAATAATGTCTTTATATTTAAGGTTATGTTTTTTTCTGATTTTCAAAACAGTTTGACATTTTTTTAAAGTTTCCTCCGAGAACAATATTATCTTACCATCACTTTTATTACACACAAAACAAATTATTGTGTCTCCCATGATAACACTTTTTACTAAAATTACACTTTTATTTCACAAAAAAACGACACAAATAGCAATGGTAAAACGTGGTTGTAGCTACACATAATTCTTCAATACATCACTAAAAGACAGATGATGCGCAGTGAAAGATCGCAGTCGACTAAGCGCCCTATCTCACTCGCACCCGCTAGAACAGTCGTTACCTCGCGCTCGCACCTACAGCGGACTTTCGATGTGTCTGGCAAGGTGTAAAAACCATTAAAACTGTCCGGCTATTGAGGTAACATTTTTTTATAGGTTCCCAAGTAACATATATAAAATTTAGCTTTTATACTGTAACGAAAGTATAATTATAATTTATTAAAATTTAGGGGTGTCTGGCAGGGGGTAGCAACTGTCATAAGTGTCCGGCAATGGATGACGAGATTTCTAAAGTTATCCCTAATAAAATATAAAAAAATTGAGCTTTATACTTTAACGAATTTAAGGTACTATTTTATACACCTTTACTACCTGTTACCTGCCCAAGTAACCACTACCCAAACTCTATAGTCCCTGGTCGTTCTTACCTGTATAGGGGACACGCACAGAAGAATTTTCAGCTTTTATTAAATAACGAAGGTCTGGCCGTCGTGGGCTCTTAGGCTATTTTGATCGCCAAATCCAAAAGCCACCAAAATGATAGTTATGAAAGTTATACCAAATTTGCAAAGGAAACTCTAACTTCGTAGAAACATAAATACAGCATTGTGAAGAATGTTCTCTGTTCTAATGTAGATGTTACAAATGGACCAATTGTATACAGCGGAAAAATAATAAAAGAAACATGAAAATGGATCATTCGATACAACAGCCTTTGTTGCTACCGATCTAAAAACAAACCTTTAAAAACTAATTAAATTTTATTTAATTTTGCGCCGACTTCAAAAGTTATGATTAATTGTAGTGTTATAGGTTGTTTGGCAAAGGAAATTATTTTATACATTTAGGCGCAATTTACAGTTTCATTTCATACCAATTTTTTTTTTTTTTTTTTTTTTTTTTTTTTTTGGTTGTTTGAATAGTAGCTGCTTTTTGGAGTCGGTTCTATTTTTTTACAAAAAAATATTATATGATGTCATTACGGAGGTAAAATAATTTAAGTTTAAAGGGTATAACGGGTAAGTGCAGTTGGAAAGTAAACTATGCGAACCGCATATTTTTTCTTAATTATTGTTAGTTTTTTTTTTTTTTTTTTTTTTTTTTTTTTTTTACATTGTACGATGATTTAATCTGACTTGCATTCTTTCTTTTCCTTTCTTTTCTTTTTTTTTTTAATGCATAACAAGAAATTTTATGTATCGTTAATAATACTTTTGCCATAGTGACTGACCAATTAGTAGTAATATCCAGGGTATTTTGTTTGTGCTGTGCCCCTTCCTACATCATAACAACATAGCCTCCTAAACTACAGGCCTTCCGCGTGGCTCGGAAACTTGGCGCTAGACAGCGCCACCTGGTACAGATTGCGAGATTTTTTTATTCAACAGCCACCAAAAATTTTTAAAAGGGAGATTTGATATACATAAAAGGCGAATAGAATCGAAGAAACGTCGATTATATATATTATACATCACTTCTTAAAGTTATTGGTGACAGCTGAATAAAAAAGTGCGCGATCTGTACCAGGTGGCGCTGTCTACCGCTTGAACTGTTGCCAAGTTTCCGAGCCACGCGGAAGGCATCTAGTTTAGGAGGCTATGATCACAATATGTTAAATATTTGACGTTTTAGCGCATACTATACAAATCCATAAATATATTTTTTATTTAATACAGGCAGGTTACAGACCACATTTCCCCCCCTGATTCTTCCACCAATATTTTTCTTTCGGAAATTTATATAGTATATTTGCACTATTAATTAAGTAAAAATTATCACATAAATATTATGGTGTAAGAATCAAGGAAAAAAGGCGAGTCTGTAACCAACCTGTAACATAGTTTTGTTTTGACTGTTTAAGAACAAAATGTTGTTTGCAGTCAATGCAATGTATGGAACATAAATATCATATTGAAAGGTTTCTGGCAAAATATTAACATTTAGCACAAAAAATACAGTATATAACAATTATATAATATTAATTATTATTAAACTCTGCGAGAGAGACTGTCGTATATCCTGAATAATAGCCCTAAGAATGGCAAACTTACTCCTATTTAAAGCATTTTTAATGCGAAGAGAAGCAGGAAGATTGTACTTAATGTCAATAAACTTAGGAATTATCTGAGCACGCTTAGTACGTCAGTTTTGTGGTGCTTTTTTATTAAATTAATTATTATTGTTTAATATATATATATATATATATATATATATATATATATATATATATATCCTGTGAAAATTAACTGTGGTGAAGAAATAAGTAAACTGGTGTGAAACACTTTGTTATTACTTTCAGTGATTATTAAAAATAAAATTTCGAGAAGTATGGTTTAAAAAATAACGAGAAATCTTTATATGTTTCTTCGATAAAATTAATTTAAATTAAAAAATATAAATTTTAAAGTGGGTTTCCAAGCGATGGGATAGTCGGAACAAATAAAAGTAAAATTTTATATGATTCTAAAAAAAAAAAATTAAATAAGAATTTTATTATGAGGAAAACCCATTTCCTTGAAACAAAACAGACTTACTGAAAACGGTTTTACTTTTCTCTTCCTTTTCCCTTCTTCTTCTGCTCCGTCGTCTTCTTTTTTTTTTTTTTTTTTTTTCTTCTTCTTTTACAACGAGTTGAAAATTATTAAAAACGAAATTAAGATAAAACGTTTGAAAGGAATTTTAAGGAATTCATAAAGCAAACGTTGCTAAGGAAATCAATTTCACATTTAAGGTGAAGAAACAGGGTTTTATTTAAGGCTTTGTGTACATTTCAATAAAAAGATTACTATTGTATTAAATTCAGACAATAAAAATGCACTGTTACCGTGAAAACCTTGAAAAAAAAAAATAATAAAATAAAATGCTCCAACACACTGTTAATAATAATAATAATAATAATAAAAACTCTCTCGTTCAAAATTAAATTTTGTTTAAGATAGAATTTTAATGTTTACAGTTCTTTTATTTTTATTGTCTGCAAACATGTAATGTATAGATGTTGTGAAAACGAAATTATATATATATATATATTTCCTTTGACTATGTGCTTTCAAAACTGATTTTAATTCGATTATCCTCAAACTACCTGTAAAAAAACTTTACTAACTGCAACTAACATTCACATTTCAATTATGTCGTTTTATTTTTAATCCTGAAAAATTTACTGTTTAGAATAATCCTCATGAACATAAATAGAAAAATATCAAGTAAGGTAAACTTAATTTTATTTTTCCTTCTTTCTTTCCCCCCTTCTCATGGTATGAGAATAGGTTACTGAAGAAAGGGAGTTTTACCCAAAAGGCCCAGAAACTGTCATTAATCGAATTTTTTGAACTCGGTAAAAGGTCGTGGATGCCTTCCGAAATAGTTCAGTGAGTAAATTTTCATCCAGTACTGTCTTTTTTATGCCCGCCCACCGTTGACTCTTTCGGTAAGCGCTTCCTTACACGGAAACTTCCATGAGCCTTCCGACCAATGAAGGATGCGGGGGAGAAGTGTGGACCAGCATCCAAGAACGGAAACCACCCTCAACAACGTGGATTCTAAATTTTGTCGTGGGGCTGGAAAAGGAAGAGACTTCTTATGCCAGATCATATGTTTGTCAAAAAGAGTTCCTAGGGACTGTTCACTCATTGAAAAATATTGCTCGCTTTCAAGCACAATTGTCACATGGCCTTAATTAGCATATGAAGGTCTGTGGAGCACAGAATTTCTAGGATGAACTAAATGTTTACATAAAGGTGCTTAATATATTCATGAAATTGTTTAGTATGAAACATTTTTAAAATATCAGTTTTATTTCTTAAGGCAGCACATCAGTCAAATTTACTTTTTCTCCTTTCTGATGTAATCTTAACGGATTTTTTCAGCTGCATATTATAAAGATGTCTGAAACAAAAATAAAGCTTTTCGAGTTATATTTTTAGAAGTTCATTCTCCATCTTAACGAGCAATATTTAAAAAAATAAATTTCAATATTTACTTTTGACGTTGAGAATTAAAGTCTTGAGTTTGCTCAAATGAAACATTAAATTTATTTATTTATATTTTTAAATGATCACTCGGGAAAAAATCGAAACGTTCAAAAAATGGTATTCGAAATAAAGAAATCAAAAATTTTTATTTTTGAATGAGATAACCTTATGATTCAACGTAACTATAGTCCTATAAGGTAAAGTGGGGAAGAAGAAAAGTTGAATCTGACTTTTTGACTAATGTGCATCCTAAAGGAATAAGTGCCCCCTACCTTTTTTTTTATACATACATTAACCATTCTGGTTAGATCAATTGTTAATTAGAATTGAATCTTCCAAAAAGATATAACTATGTGTAAAATCCTTATAGTGTTTTCTTAAAAATGAACTTTAGGTCTGCTATAAGCATCCCTGCAAGTAATTTAAGAAAAAATCATCATGAAGAAAAATTGATACAGGGAGGAGGGTGTATGTGTGTGTATTAGGTTTTAAGCCGATTAATTACATGAGGGTCGGTCTGGGTGAAGTGCCCTTTGGGGAGCTTTTCTAAGGGGTTCTAGCTCGTATTTATGCGAGTTTTGTAGAAAATCACGGAAAACTCCGAACGGTTTGGTCGCCGAGCGCGATCTGGAATTGAACGTCTACCAGCTTTGAACACAGAACCGCTCGGCTACTCGTGGGGCTACAGGGAGGAGGGAGAGGGAATATGAATGTTGGCAAGCAAATCACCTTATTGCGAAAGATCAAGGAAATTATTGTTTTTTTTTTTTTTTTTCAGTAGAATTTTCCTTGTGGACGAAATTATGACGAAAGAATGTAACCTTAACCTGCGGATCAAATTAAATCTTTCGTATTACAGAAACAGATTAGAGGTTGTTAAAAATATAAACCAGTTTATTAGACTTTCGTTTACGAAATTGAGTATTAAAATGTCAATTTTCATTCTACACCTATTTTTTTGACATGTTTAAAAGAATAAACTGACAAAATAAAACACATTACAAAAAAAAAAACATATCCATGAATGTTTGAAAGTAATAATAATAGTAATTTGAATAATTTTATTGAATTTGTTAGAAAGGTATTCGAAATATTTATTTGTTTAAAATTTTACTAATTAACTATTATTCTTACGAATGCATGTACTTAAAAATATAACTGTTTATGCAAAATTTCATATTAAATTTCTTTTGTAACAATCGATAATGGTTATTGAAAGAATAAGAAAGATAAAAATTATAGATATCACTTTTTTGAGCAAAAATTCTTCGTTCGTCATATTTTGTTCAAATTTCGGCAACAGAAAAGCAAGTTTTCAAGTTTTAAATTATATATATATATACACACACTGAGAAAAAATTCTGTAACTGACATCTAGAATCTAAATTGTGGTTCTAGAAAAAATAGTTCCATGTCATCCTTATAAATTCTAGTCCCCTTGGAAAGCGAGTTCTAGAAGCCCCTATTAGAATTCTAGAGCGTTTTCCTATATTCTTGAGGGCAAAGTTATTTAAAAATCTCTGCAAATAAATAAGACTACAAGAGGCGCGTTTCTGCAACTATAATCTTGGTTATTACTTACAAACTTTGAATAAACACCATAAAATGCAATAAACTCGCAACAATTGTTTCGGGTCGAAAAATACACGACCCTTCATCAGGCGAATAAAGTAAGCACGAGTGCTGCAGTCAAAGCGGCAACGCACAAGCGGCAACGTCGTGCGTTGCCGCTTTGACTGCAGCACTCGTGCTGATTTTATTCGCCTGATGAAGGGTCGTGTGTTTTTCGACCCGAAACAATTGTTGCGAGTTTATTGCATTTTATGGTGTTTATTCAAAGTTTGTAAGTAATTTTTACAACGCCAGTTTATTGATGCTTCTTTATTAAATATAATCTTGGTTTATTACCCAATTCTAGAAAATCAACCGAGAATTTCTCGCAATATAAATGATTCAGAATATTTAGAGTATTCAGAACATTTAGAGTACTCAGAATATTGTTTCACCATCTAGAAATGTGCACACTAGAAATTCTCGATAAATTCGTCTATTCAGTTTATTGGCGTGTCTTATGCGCATAGCTCGGAAATCTATATTTCTAGTTAAGGGATTTAGAAAATGGTCACTTAATCATTCTAGAGAAAGGAAGTATATTTTTTTTCTCAGTGTATATATGTTGATAACTTTAAAGTTTCTTTATTCATTTTGCCTAATAAACAGAAAGAAATGCTTTCTTTGGTGAAGCCAGTATTTCTTTCTCAAGGGATGTACTGGGGTGCCCTGAAAGCTTTCTAGATGTGCCTTATGGTAGTCTAGAGAAATATGTATCCAGAAATAAAACTAAATATAGTTACTTGTATTATACCATTTCATTACGGATATGTCGACCTATTTTGTTATCACATCATATTTATGCTAATTATCACTATCAGTAGTATTTTGTACAAAGAGCAGCCATTTACTGGTTCGCAATAAGGCTATATATAGTCTTTAATACCTACATGTAAGTTTGAACAACTCTATAGGTTTTTCGAACACGAATTTAGTTCTGAATGGTAAACAAAGTGCTGGAAGTAGGTGTTTTTGTATATTACTTACTATTAGATAAATACAACCAAATAAATTAAATAAATGTATCATGAAGAGGTGTCATATACTGAAAAATCCAATTCCAGAATCGAGCAAAAGTTACCGTAAGAAAGGAAAATCGCTGCCTCTGCCTACTCGAGTATATAATGAAAGTTATTTTCAATGTTATATTTTTACGTGAATTTCAATTTTTTACCTTTACCCCCAATTAGATGTATAAAGAGAAGAATTTTAGATATTAACGAGGAAGTGATAGTTTATATTTCAAATATTTAATTTAATTATTATCAGAAATTTGTGTATAATGTGCCTATATTTATTTGTAGGATTGTAAGGGTGTGCCCCAACTTAAAAAAAAAAGTTTGAGAACTACTGGGTTGAGACAAAGGTGGAGGTAAAGTAACAGTAACCTTAATTACTGTTAATTTACCAGATTTATGAAAAATGAAGAACAATAACTTTTTATTTCTGGTCAAACTAATTTATTTATTTATTTACTTATTTATTTTTGTAAATAAAAAGTATTTGTACCACTAGAATATTTAAGGCAAAAAGAAAGCAAAACTGGGTCATGAATCCTTTTATAGAGAAATTTTAATAACCAGATTTTTGACAATCCATATTTTCTAAAGTTAGCATTTCTGAACAGCAGTCTTTACCTTATTTAATCATATTATTATTATTACTATAAAATTATTGTTATTACTTTTGAATGAGCAGTAAAAATACAAAATTTTAAATTAAACCTTAGTAACTTATTTGTATTGCGCTATTTACTTGTTTAAAAATATTATATATATAAAATACTTTTACAAATTATAGCATTACGAAACAAAATAAAATATTTTTGTCTTTGCTGCTGAATAAATATACTATAAGAAATTGTGTGTAACGATCATAGGAAAGCCAGAAAGCTATTTAGTGAATTTCATTAAAGCTGTTTTTTAACCATATTTACATTTAGATTTAACTTTTAGATTTGTATTTCCATTCATTCAGACCGAAGTAAAATTAACAGTTAGAATTCCAGACTCAAAACATTTGAACGACAATTTTTCATATTTATCATATCATTTATAAAATCTAAATTTAGCGTTTAATTTGTTACAAGGCATTGTAAGAAGAGTGTAAATGGCATTACATGTTGAGAGAATTATTGATCAGTAGCGGATCAAAAAAAAAAAAAAAAGTCTTTGATTTCCATAATTAAATTATATATATATATATATATATATATACAATAATCGTACACAGTATACACTAGTAATATATCGCTGTCCTCCCCCCCCCCATCCTATTCAAGAACATTACATAGAATTTTTATGTCATCTCGAACTTGTTTAGTTATGAAAGCCCTTTCTAATCTTTGAAAATATAAATTATAACTATGTGCAAATTTTATAAGTATTCATTATTGTATATTAAATGGGGCTGTCTTTTTTTTTTTTTTTTTTTTAAGTGATTCTCACTCTTTCTCCTAGACACCTTAATCACATTTTATGTGTTTGATAGCAGATAAAATATTTCGAATAAGTAAATAAATAAATAAATACTTTAAACCCTTTTTACTTCTAAGAAATGAAACATATGTAATGCTTTAATAGTGTTTTATTGCTGACATCTGTTAAGAGACGATGGGGAACGTTATAAATTATGTTTGTAAATTATTGTTTAGAGTTATAAAATTTTGCATACAGATATATTGAAATATAATAATATTAAATATAGTGCAACCACGTTTCTCGCACCTATCATTGAGGGTGATTCTAAAAACTTGGAGGGGTGCTAAATTGACCAACAGGTTGTGATTTCGTAAAAAATCCAGTCATTCAGCGTTCCCTAATCGCTTATTTTCTCTTAACCTCAAAGTTATCACTCCTATTTCAACACCGGACTCGTTGAGTCAAAGCATGTGCAGAGGCTTCCATGATTGCAAGACATGTGGTTGAAGAGTATATTAAAATTTTTCCTAAATTTTTAATAATAAAAAAAAAAAAGATTAAAATTTTACCCCTTATTACTTAAAAATATTTCATGTTTGATTATTTTTTATGTTTCCTTTGATTTTACATTATTATTGTTTATTAATTAATTTTTAAATACATTTGGATTTTACTTTCTGGATTGATTTCTAAGTTAATTCTTTAAGAAATTTTTATATATGAATGTTCAAATTTCATGCTAATTTTTAGCATTCATATATATATTATAGGGGAGAGTTTGATAAAACGGGATAGTCTGACAAAACGGGATACGTCGCCTAGGGACCTGTCTAGTACTGCTATCGAGCGGACGACGACAGAAACTTGTTCTCGGCCGTCATTACATCATTCTCAGTTCATCCCGTCTCGATATCACTAGCTGATGGAAAGCTGTAGTTCTTAGAACTTTTTTACTTTGTTTTATTGGCACTCTCTACATTTACGTGCGTTGTTTTGTACATTATACTGCCTACATATATGGGAAAACAATTCCGGTGAGTATTACATTTGATTAAGCATTTATTAACGAATATTCGCATGTGTAGTCTACCTAATTTTCCTTTCACGTTTAGGCAGCTGCCATGTTTATTTTGAAAAGTGTCGGAGTTGGACAAAACGGGACACTTATGTGTTGGATAAAACGGGATACAATTTTTTATATACTTTTCTCGAGGGACATCGTAGGAGTAGACCAGTCAACAAACCTGTCAGGAGACAACCTACGGCCAGACCAACCAACATCATCCTCAAGGGAGAAAGGATTAGAACTCTCTTGTTATCAACCTAAGCTACCACTTTACATCTCTCCAAAGTTTGTTCTACGCAAGAAGGTTCAATATATTAAACCTCCTTGGTTCTACCTGTACTTCAAGTTAAAGGACCTCGCCCAGAGAAAAAAGAAACTGCAGTAATAACATCATCTCCGTATAAGAGTGAGTTAGAAATGGAAGAAATAGAAAGGACGAGAAAATTACAAGAAAAACCAAGAAAATTAGAGAAAAGGCTGCTAAGAAATCCTTCTAAAAATTCCAAAAAAGTTTATAATAAAGGAAATGGAAAATAGGAAGAAAAAGAGCTACCAGGTCCAGCCAAACCTGAAAGTAGGTTTAAAAAAAGAATGCAAAAGAACGCCTAATCCTGATGTTAAAAGTAAAAACATAGAAAAGTTTAATAAACCTTCAACAAGCAGCCACGAATGCATGTCGTCATTGCCTGAAGATGAAACAGAGGGAGGATAAACTTGCATATATTGTAATGCACTGTACGTCGATTCTAAGACTAGCGAAGGTTGGATACAATGTTCTGGATGCCAAGAATGGGCTCACGAAACGTGTTCTAATGCCCTTTTATGTGACTTTTGTTCTGCTACAGGCCTAAATAAAACGTCTTCTTTCCCATTTTGTAAATAAAAACATAAAAAAAACTCTCATTTTAAGTCTCAGATTACTGAACACATTCTTCTTGCAAGCGGAAATTTTGCTTTACAGTTTTCTGTCAGTTAATTATGCTTTTTAGTTAGTTTTACACCAAAAATTAAACATTGTAATTCCTATCCCGTTTTATCCAACCCAGATATGCTAAAACGGGATGTGTAAGAGTTTGGTAAATACATTTTTTTACTATTTTACAATCATTACAATTAGTTAAATATATGTTTTTTTTTTTTTTTTTTTTTTGTGTGTGTGTGTGTGTGTGTGCTTCAATAAATGTGGTAGTTATTGAAAAAGAAAATGTGTGGTTTTCTTCAACATATTTTCCGTAGTAAAATAAAACAAGAATGGTATCCCGGTTTGTCCAACTTTCCCCTATATGTTTTTTTAAATAACTTATTAATCAATCCACAAAATTATTCCCAAATATCCTTCGACTATATTGTGATAATGTAAAATTGAGGACAAAATTAAAAGGTAGTTAGTTAGCAGGGAGCATTATTTAAAAAATATACATATATTATTATTATTATTAAATTTGATTAGCTTTCAAGAAATTTTAGTATACTTAATATTTTTATATTTCAATATATACATACAGATTTTTTTTTTTTTTTTTTTTTTAACAATTCTAAGACAATAATTTACAAAAAAAAAAAAAAAAAAAAAATGTGTACTATAAGTTAAACATTCAATATTATTTTGATTACGAATTTAAACATGTAAAAATAACAGTAGTTTCCGAATACTTTCCAGTTGTTGTAACGTTCATATTTCCTTCTTTCCTTGGGAAAACTCAAAAAGCGCAAGTAATATTCTCTCCGTTTATTCACCCCATGATCGCAGGCTTTCTGATTCGAAAGTGTCAAGTTTCTTTACTAGAGACGATTTTCTTTTTTTTTTTTCTTCTGGATATCTTACTGCGATGAATGCTAAAAGGATCATTTTGTCTCACTGCGTTTCGTCTGTTCCAGACTGAGAAGCGTCGGTTAAATTTGAAGGTTAACTCCGGGAGTTAATGTGAAAAGTTTTAAGCGCGTTAACAGTCGGTTTCTTCAAAATTGACTGTCTGCCAAAACTTAAATCTTTAGGTCTCTAGAGTAAATGCTACTGTTAGCTTTGGATGGTCCTAGACTTAATGAAGTAAATAAATAAATAAAATACTTTTTTTCATAGGTGTGCAAAAAAGTCTTTTTTTTTTTTTTTTTTTTTTTAAGAAGCTTATAGGAATATTCTTCGCTAAACTAATTTAATATCAATATTTACATTCATATTGTCTATTGTGTATAGATATTGTTATAATTTTATTGATGTATAGATATATATATATATAAATGAAAATTTTCTTTTCTTAATTTTCCTAAGAATATTCTAAACACATAAAAAAATCAATAGGAAGAAGTTTATGTTCCACTTTTAATTCAAATTTCTGAATCAATAATTTATATGAGATAAGTTATAAGTCTACAGATTTTTTTTTTTTTTTTTTTGATTGATTTTCGAATTTTTTTGGGGATAGTTTATGTTTTTCAAAATCTCTGGTAAATAACATCGTGATTAAAAGGCAATGTACACACGCGGAAGGTTAACACGAAAAAGAATTTTGTGAAGTTGATATCATATTCGATGTCAGATTTTTCTCAAATCCGTTGAAAATGATCTCATAATTAAGAAGCAATGTATATTCACATGCGAAAAATGAGCATAAAAACGTATTTAAAAAAAAAAAAAAAAAATTAAGTGAATATATTGACATTTATTTATGTTTAAATGATACATAAAACTGAAATTTTAATGTATTATTATTATTATTATTATTATTACTTTTTTTTTTTTTTGATTGATTTTCGAATTTTTTTGGGGATAGTTTATGTTTTTCAAAATCTCTGGTAAATAACATCGTGATTAAAAGGCAATGTACACACGCGGAAGGTTAACACGAAAAAGAATTTTGTGAAGTTGATATGATATTCGATGTCAGATTTTTCTCAAATCCGTTAAAAATGATCTCATAATTAAGAAGCAATGCATATTCACATGCGAAAATTGAGCATAAAAACGTATTTTAAAAGTATTTTTTTTAAAGTGAATATATTGACATTTATTTATGTTTAAATGATACATAAAACTGAAATTTTAATGTAATATTATTATTATTATTATTTATTTTATTTATTTATTTATTTATTTATTTTTTTATTTTTTTTTTTTTGAAGTAAGGTAGTATGCGCGCTAGGTGTTTATTAAAAAACATTGGACTAAGGGCGTCAGGAAGCATAAGTTTGCATGGTCAAATTTTTCACGGAACTCGAACAGTCTGGTGATATCTATCAAAAGAGAAGTACGCTGCAAACAATTGCAAAAGGGGATACATAATCACGACTTTTATTACTCCCGAACAGCTTGATAGTGTTTAACAGGATCAGAATGAGAATGTATTAAAATAACATAATTAAGTGCGCCACAGGCGTTACTGAGTGGAACTTTTATACGATTACAATTTTCAGGAGTCACATATCAGCTGATCGATCAAGACGGCTAGTTTATAATATATTTATTTAATTTTAATTGAATAAATTATAACGGGGTGCAAAATGATAGGAACTATCATTTTATTTTTACTAAAAAATGTATATAGTATTATTAGTTCATATTTAAACAAAATAGGAATATTATATGAAGCAATTTAACCATGCAAAAAAAGATTGAAAAACAATTTATATTGCTGTACTATAACGAATTTTCCGTTCTCTAGCTATGCCGTGGTAGCAAAATGATAAGAATGGCAAAGATTTTTCAAAATTTTAGTAGAATTTGTTTTAGTTATTAGGTCTCCTTTGTGGTTAATAATTTCAACAGGGACCTATGACGTAAAATACAGAAGTATTAGAACTTTCCGAGATGATAAAATACTAAACACTACACGAATAACAGATTTCAATGCTATTTTTAACATTTTGACCAATTTTGTTGATAGATAATGCTAATCATGATAGTTCTCCTCCACCAAATTTAAGTCCGAAATATTATCTGGCCAATCGAGTGTAGTAATCTTATTATATCCAAACCACTTGTTAGTGTCCTTTTCAGAGTTATTCGATGCATTATTTCCTCGAAAATAGTAATTAAACCCTCCATTTTTTTATTCTTGTTCAGAAATCGCTTTCTAATAAATTGATATACGTGTATCTACATCGTGGACCTTCTACAAAAGCAATATTTATCTAAACTCCAAGCAAAAACGTGACTCAATTCATAAGAAAGTCCTTCAATGTTGACATTTGGGTTGGTTGGTTGGATGGATGGGTTTTATGTTGCACTAGTGCTGCTCAATGGGCAATTGGCGACGGTCTGGGACTCAGCCCTCGAGGTGGTTCTGTTGACGTTTGGGAAATCTGTCCTTTTCCTTTCAAAACTCCAGCTATTATGAATGTATGGAGTCGGGAACATCTAAATTAAACTTTTTTTTTTTTTTCAATAAATGAAAATAATTTTAAACCAATATATATGTGTGTACAAACAGATGTTCCTATGCAAGTTGAATACGACTTTTTTAAGGCCAGTTGTTAAGAGCGAATACCTAAGTGGTTTTACATATCTAAGGATTTTTTAGCTTTTAATTGGTTTTCTTATGGTTCATACTAATGCTGACGTTTTTATCTGGCTCCTAATTTATTTATTTTTTCTCAGTGTTTTACTTGTTACTGTGCGTAAAGTTCAACGTCCGTGTTGTTTCGAGGTAATTCTCTGTTGTCCTGTTGAATTTCCATTACTTTATACAGTGGGAACTTGTAAGAAATTGAAAACGGCATTCTTCTAAAGTTTTATTTTATCAGCAATTCTTTGAAGGGAGCATTCAATGTCATTATAAGCTAAAGTTTGGCATCTTTCGATATCGGAGAACATTTATCCTCTCCCCCTCATGAAGAAGTTTTTAGCACTGAACGAATGCGATCACAAAGTCTTTTAAAAGTTCTTCTACATGCTTTGCTAAATGATATGGAAAAAAAAAAAATCCCCCAGTAACGAGCCGTAGTATTGAAATAACTATGATGTTCTTATCATTTTGTTCTTGCTTAAATTAAACAAACATTAAAAAATATATTTAAAATATATATGCATTTTAAATTATTGCTGTGTAATATTAACAGCAGTATCATGTATTTAACTTTAACAAAATGACTTAGGAATTTGCAAATCATAATTATTTGATTTCTGTTGTTTTTATGTCGTTCTTATCATTTTGTACCCTACCCCGCTGTATAAGATTTTATTAGATACAGCTACAACATTTGCTTGGCTGAAAGGCGTGAACTATGTAGTTTTAAATGAATCTATAATGTGAACTGAAATGGAATCTGTAAAGTCTGATTAAAATTTCTTGGTTATAAAAAGTGAATTTTATTTAATAGTCTTATATTGAACATCTAACAATCTTTGACTTCTGCAAGATTATTTTTCTTTTCAGTATCTTGCGCATATTTTTATATTATTTATATACTCTTACAGCTATTTTTATCGCCAGAAATTATTGACATATGGTATGAGAAATATTTCTCAATAAAATGGAATAATCAGCCTGGTAAATAACCTGGTATACACCTAAAGTAAATGAGTATAATGTTTTACACGTTCTCTTGCTTATCAAATTTTGTACAATTATAAGCAATAGAAGCTGAGATTTTGCTTTCTCGTAAATGGAAGAAATTGCAGCATAGCACCACCAGCTGATAAGCACTAATATATGTCAAACTGCAACTAAATATAAACTCTTATGAAATTCTGTGCATTAGTTCTTCAACTAGAAAGTGCATTAGTTCTTCAACTAGAACTGCCGTAAAATTTTTGTTGCACACACAGACATTCAGGCAGACAATTATTTTAATGACAATTATTTTATAAAAATGGACAAATCGCGTGTGTTCAGGATATTTCAGTTTCATCTCTAAAATCGAAAGTAAAAAAATTTTACGAATCCAATACCTTCTTCTATTGAATATTGAAGAAAGTAATAAAAGCAATAGCTCATTATTGCTACAATGGTACTAAGTTTAAACATAAATTGATGTAACAATTTTTTTCCTGGGTGTATATTATATTTCTTAATCGCTTAAAAAAACTATGTATTTGAAAAAAAAAAAAAAAACGAATCTGTAAGAAAAATTCTATTTAATGAAGTATGTATTAAAACTTGAGTTACGTATTCAAGCAAGCATCATCGACGTCATCAAAGAACATAAACCACCCACCCATGTTGTTCTTCTCTATCTTGTATCATGAAATTGATGCGTGTCAAAATTTTGGCATGCTCTTCATTTTCTTGTAACACATTTGTTACAAAGAAAGTGTTACAAAGAAGACATTTCAAAATTAGAAGGAGAAATTTTGGAAAAGTTTGAATTATTCATTCCAAACTGATCAGTCAAAAACAAATAAACAAACAAACAAATAAATATTTTTATTTATTTATTCTACAAGACATTTCAGTTTCAGAAAGATTATACATGTGCATAAGCATAGAGTCAAGTTTACAGAAATCAACAAAAATGACTTTATTTCTTTTGAAAAGCTGTCTGTATTTATGTGAGGTCTGTAAAATATTCTTGTTTGTACACTGCAATAATAAATAAGTAATACAATAAAAAATAAAATACACGCGTAAAATAAATAAATAAGTAAAAATAAATTTATAGGCGGGGATTGGAGGGGGGGGGCGGGGGGAGAGACTGGCTTCTTGGATGACAGTTTTTTTTTTCTTTCTTTCTTTTTGTTTCCTTCACAAAAAGAAAAAACTTTAATTTTTAAAAACGTTTCAGTTTTTAGACAGTTATAAAAGAAAATCTTGCACTCACACTAAAAATCAGCTAAATAAAATAAAATAAAAATGGCACAAACGGTAAAAAATTTGTAAAATTTTGGGTAAGGAAACTTACGTAAGTAGTCAAAAGATCCTGCTCTCACACTAAAATATATATGAATAAAAAATAGGAGAAATTATGATACAAATAGGGAAATTTTTGTAAGAGTTTGGGGAGAAAAGTGCATATTGCTTAAATAATGCGTTCTAGCATTTAAAATTGAAAACTATATACCATAAGGCAAAATGTAACCGAAAATCTTTTTGTCATTTTATTATTATTGTCATATAATGTCATTTTATTATTTTATATTATTTAATAATATTATAATTTTAATTTTAATACAAACCGTTGTCATTTCTGTCAATTTTGATTTGTTAATAACGTAATGTAGACATAATTTAATAAGTTTATAAACATAATTTTACTTATTATTAATTTTTAACTATTTGTTATCATTATTATTATTATTTTATGAACTGTTTATGTCGGTTTTGAGGATCAAACAGCCAATTCGTATTTTAAGTTGGATGGGGACATGGGGTGTTTTTAGATTTCGGATTAGCCTTATTTAGAAAGATCCTGCTTTTTACTATGCTATATTTAGATATTACTGTGATGAAAACCTCAATGTTTTTCGGGTTACCTTTTTAAAGATTACAATTATAAATATTTATTTTCATTTAATAATATTTAATTATAATTTTATAAATATTCTTAGATTACACAAATTGCTTCAGCGGTTTATTTATTTTATTTTATTTATTTATTTATTTATTTTTAATCTCAGAAATACTCTGAATTCTTCACCTTCCATATTGATTATATTTACAAATTATTTTCCAAGCTTCTCCCCCCCCCCCACCCCCATTCTATATACAAATGTACATATGTGTACATAAAATCGAAATACTTAATTATTATATATATATATATATATATATATATATATATATATAAACTGATGTCACAGAGTCTGCTCTTTCTAGCACTACGAAATCTTTCTCCAGTGTGCGATGAGAAGAAACTTTAAAGTTTGTTTTACAACTGAAACATTACGGGCATAGTAAAAACACATTTACAGGCAGAAGCACAATATACAGAAAACACGAAAATTTTGCTTCGGAAATGCAAATTCCTGAAGTATGACTTGTTAGCTGTAAAAACAATGTCATTAATATGTGTATATATAGATATATAACAAAAGCTTAAATATATAATTAAAAGAGAGGAAAAAAAAAAACACCTCATTTCTTAAGATATATAGAAAAATTTTTGTTAAATAATAATTTAATAAAAAATATGTACTAAGAGAATTTATGTTGCAAAATACAGAAGTAAGTTTCGTGGTGGGAACAATATTCTAGTTTTTAATTTCTATTTGTCCATACGTGTTTATTTAAAGCAGAATTAGAAAAATTCCAAAGTTTAGAAATTCCATTAGTCAACTTATGATTCTTCAGTCTTTAACCATATTTCATTGCTTTCATTTAATTTTAAGTTTGTAGCACTTATCTTTGCACATTCCTTCAAAGAAAGTCATAAAATACCGTATTTGAACAATAATAATAATAATAATAAGCTATTATGGCAGTAAAACATGTAATGTTTTAAGAAATGTCTATTTAAATAACTTTTTAGAAGCATAAGTATTTTAAGAAAATGTCATAGGTTTTTACGTTTAACTACTTTAATATAAGAAATACAACCTCTTTTTAAAAAATTTCATCTATTTAAAAAAAAAAAAAAAATCACTAAGGTAGTTTTATATTAAAGTTGTACCAAAAATAGTCGCCAATAGAAATATATTTATTTAAAAGTTTCAATTATAATAATAGCCTCATAATTGTCATAATAGCCTCATTTTTTATTTATTTATTTTTAAAGTATGAATTTAAATTAATCGTATAGGCTTTTTCTGGGGGGGGGAGGGGGGAGGCAGGCAGAAACCTGCTTCTGTACTAATAGAAGAGAGTAGTTATCTTTCTCTTTGCCTGCATGCAACATAGAGAGAGAAAAAAAAAAAAAACAGAAACATTAAATCATTAAATTCATTTTTTTACTTATTTTTATTTCATATTATTTCACGCGCACTTTTTATTTCCTAATTCAAATTATTAAAAAAAACTTTTTCGATATCGCTTGTAACGATACTGATTATTATTAATTTTCTTTTCTTTTTCTTTCAATAATATTTAAAAAAAAAAAAAAAAAAAGAGAGATTTTGATGAAATTCTGGCAAAAGCAGAATTTAGTTTAGGACGGAGGGCTATTAGTTTTTTTTTCTTTCCAATTATAACATCGCTTTCAAATTATTCAATTATATTTTCGATAAATTTTAGATTTCGATAAATGTCCAACTATCGAAAAATGATTTCGACAAATGTCCAACTATCGAAAACGACACCGCAAAAATCCCAGATTGAGACTAATAGGCCCTCAGTCCTAAAAAAAAAAAAAAAAAAAAAAAAAAAAAAAAATTCGATATCGTTTGTAACGATACTGTATAATTTTTCTTTTCTTTTTCTTAAAAAAAAAAAAAATCTGGAGTGACTCCACTCGACTTTCCGAACATTGAGTAACTAACAGTTTTGTAGATAAAATAAAGAAAGAGGAGTTTCTAAACAAACAAAAGAGAGAAAACCATAATAGAATGTTTGAGTATTTTTCTCTATATATCACACGAGGTTTTATTTAACGCTACTGAACTTTGAGCCCTTAGATCATAATGATAAAGAATTTTTCGTTGTGTCTCTGTAAAAATCTATAAATGCTAGATTCACCAAAATGCTTAAAGTTGGTGCAACAGTGATTTATAATATTCATACAAATTTTCAGCTCAATTGAATAAGGCGTTTAGATGCTATCGCACTTTTAAAAATTTGGTCTCATAGGCCATAATGATAAAGAATTTTTCTTTGTGTCCCTGTAAAAAAAACTGTAAGTGCTAGATTCACCAAAATCTATACAGTTGGTGCAAATGTGACCTATAACATGTGTACAAATTTTTTGCTCAGATTAATAAGGCGTTTAGACGCTATCACACTTTTAAGAATTTGGTCCCATAGGCTATAATGATAAAGAATTTTTCTTTGAGTCTCTGTAAAAAAACTATAAATGCTAGATTCACCAAAATCTATACAGATTGAGTATCTGTGACCTATAATATGTGTATAAATTTTTTGCTCAATTGAATAAGGTGTTTAGATGCTATCGCACTTTTAAGATTTTGGTCCCATAGGCCATAATGATAAAGAATTTTTCTTTGTGTCCCTGTAAAAAAACTATAAGTGCTAGATTCACCAAAATCTATAAGGTTCGTACTATGGTGATTTACAATATACGTACCAACTTTCAGCTTATTCGAACAAAGCGTTTAGACGCTAGCGTGTTCACTCACAGACATACACACATACATACACACATACACACATACACACACATACATACATCATCTCAAAAACAGTGGAAACGAACTCAGGGGACCTCGAAACGTATAGAAACATCAAAATCTCCAATTCGGATTTTTGACATGATTATACAATACTTTCCTCACTATAGTGTTCGGAAAGTAAAAAAAAAAAAAAAAAAAAGATTTTGATGAAATTCTGGCAAAAGCACAATTTAGTTTAGGACGAAGGGCTATTAGTTTTTTTTTTTTTTTTTCTTCCCAATTATGACATCGCTTTCAAATTATTCAATTATATTTTCGCTAAATTTTAGATTTCGATAAATGTCCAACTATCGAAAAATGATTTCGACAATTGTCTAACTATCGAAAACGACAACGCAAAAATCACTCTCTGAGACTAATAGGCCCTCAGTCCTAAAAAAAAAAAAAAAAAAAAAAAAAAAAAGATGAACTTTAAAAACTATGTTATTTTACTTTCATTTATTTTGAATTGATGATTAAATATGTCATGTTAAGTAGCTTAAAAAAAAAAAAAATCGAAGCTTATTTTTGTTTTCTAAGCAATAGTTATAAAGTTCTACACGAAACATAATTTAATTTAGAATGACAGGACTTATTTTAATTTATTCTTCCATATAAAGGCATGCAGTAATTGTGTTTCATTTCCTAGCATAGACAACTACCCCAAAAAAAATTCTGTGAAAGACATTTAAATACTACTGCTGGCTCTAGTAGTAAAAGTAATTCTATGTCATCCTCATAAATTCTACTTTCCTTTAACTCCTATTAGAAATCTAGAGCGTTTTCCTATATTATTGTGGTATGTGGTCAAACTTAGTTAAAAATCTCTACAAATAAATGCAGACGTAACTGGCAAGTTTTAGTTTCTATAATCTTAGTTTATGTCCCAATTCTAAAAAATCAAGCGAGAATTTCTTGCAATGTAAAGGATTCATAATATTTATATTATTCATAATATCGTTTCACCATCTAGAAAAATATAGACTGGAAATTCTCGATCATTTCGTCTATCCAGGTTATTTGTTTGCCTTATATGCATGAGAACTATATTTCCAGTTTAGGGAATCAGAAAATGACTACTTATCCATTCTACATTAATGCTGCATATTTATCCTCTCAGTCTATTTCATAACTGCTAACGTCCTAATTTATATTTTGCACTTCTGCAGTATTTTTAGAACTCTCCTTTTTTTTCCCACATCAGTCTTTTTTTACAATATTTTTACTTTCTTCTATATTCAATAGAAGAAAGTATTGGATTCGTAAAAATTTTCGACCTCGGGTTTTTGATGGATTTACACGTTTTGAGAGCTGTAGAACACGATTTGACCATTTTTAGAAAATGTCTGTCTGTCTGTCTGTGTGTGTGTGTGTGTGTGACAAAATTTTGTGGCAACTGTACCTCAGGAACTACTGGACAGAATTTCATACAAATTGGCATGTAATTGTATCTAGACATAAATTAGTGCCTATCAACTTTTGGTAAAAATTGTCTTACAGGTTGCGTTGCCATCCCGCTTTTTCTAAATTTTATCATGGTGATACAGGACAAAATTTTGTATAAATGGGCATAACGAGAATTTATATTTTAGTAATCATTATGAAATTTACAAGAATTATTTATAATAGAGATAGTCAACTGGGAAAAAAAATTTGTATGTGTAGGAGCCTCGCCCCCCCCCCCTCTGGCCCCTGGGTGGGAAGTCCCCCCTCGAGGGAACGTTGAACTATAAATATGTGACAATTTAAAACAAAGTTATCGATTTTTTTTTTTTTTTTTTTTTTTTTTTTTTTTTTAACGAATTTTAACCAAATTTGGTATTTGGTTGGCGCCTGACATAAACTGGTGCTCTTTAGATTTGGGGGTCAATCGCTCAACAGGTGGCGCTGTGATCGTATTTTTTCTAAATTTTTAACATGACAGTATAGGACAAAAATTTGTATAAATGTACATAATGAGAGTTATTCTTATAACCTGTAATTGTAAAATTAATATGAATTATTGATAATAGTAGTAGTTAATTAGGAAAATAATTTTGTGCATGTGGGGGCATTGCTTCCCTCCCCCTAAGGGGGGGGGGATTTTCAAGATGGATATCTTTCGAAAGGTCTCGTCAATACCTTTAAAACGAATGGTTGAACTATAAATATGTGATAATTTAAAACACTGTTATCGATTTTTTTTTTGCTTTTAACCAAAAAAAAATTTTTTTTTTTTTTTAAATATTGTTATTGAGTGAATTTGTATAGGAAAATATAGAAGAAAGTCTTGTGGTGGCCACAACTTACTAGTTCTTCTTATTTTATCGTAATTACATTTGAAGAGAAATGCACTAAAAATTAAGTGGTATGAAAAAAGCAAAGGGGGGTACTAACAATACCAAAGAATATTAATTAGGTTTTTCCTATGCTATATTCATTTCTTAAAATTTTTTTGGTTGTAGCTTTAGCACAGGAGCCCCTTGGCGGAATTTAAATTTTTGTGTTATTTTGGCGATGAATTAAAATGGCTATCGCAGTTGCGTAAGTAAAGATCTTGCCATTCTATAGTAAGCTGTCCCCTTTCTTTAGTACGATTTTTCTCAATTTTATTTTAAATATTATCAATTGTTTAAATCTGCATGTTCATTTTTTTTCCGACATAAAAGAAATATATTATTTATTTTTAAATAATTTTAAAGTAAAAATGGGGTTTTTATTCATTACCTTTTGAAACAATTATTCGATTGAACTAAAAAGTATGTCGTTAGCTAGATTTTGTCCTGATTAATAAGTGTACAAATTTTTGATGAAATCTAATAATCCAGAGTAGAAATCCGGACAGATACAATGAGAAAATTTCAGCTTTATACATTAAACTGGTATGTTGTGGCCACCACAAGACTTTCTTCTATATTTTCCTATACATATTCAATCAGTAACAATATTAATATATATATATATATATATATATATATATATATATATATACGATTTTTTTTCTAAGTTTTTTTTTTTTTTGTTTTGTTAAAAGTAATACATATTCAATCAGTAACAATATTTAAAAAAAAAAAAAAAAAAAAAAAAAAAAAAAAAAATACGAATTTTTTTTCTTTTTTTTTTTTTTTTTTTTTTGTTAAAAGTAAAAAAAAATGATAACTTTGTTTTAAATTATTACAGATTTATAGTTCAACCATTCATTTTAAAGGTATTGACGAGATCTTTCGAAAGATACCCATCTTCAAAAGTTACCCCCCCAGGGGGGGAAGCGACGCCCCCCCGTGCACAAAATTTTTTTCCGAGTTCCGCACTACTATTATCAATAATTCATATTAATTTTACAATCACAAGTGTAAAATAACTCTCATTATGCCCATTTATACGAATTTTTGTCCTATACTGCCATGTTAAAAATTATGATAAAATGCTATCACAGCGCCACCTGTTGAGCTATTGATCCCCAAATATAATCAGCACCAGTTTATGTCGGGGACCAACTAAATACCAAGTTTGGTAAAATTTCGTTAAAAAAAAAAAAAAAAAAAAAAAAAAAAAAAAAAAAAAGATTTTTTTTAAAGTTTTTTTTCGTTGAAAGTAAAAAAAATCGATAACTTTGTTTTAAATTATCACAGATTTATGGTTCAACTATTCGTTTTAAAGGTATTGACGAGACCTTTCGAAAGACACGCATCTTGAAACTTTGCCCCCCGGGGAGGGGAACCGATGCCCCCACATGCACAAATTTTTTTTTCCTAGTTAACTACTACTATTATCAACGAGATCTTTCGAAAGATACTCATTGTGAAAATTCACCCCCCTGGGGGGGGGGGGGGTATTTCCCCCTAGGGGGGGAATCGAAGCCCCCCCCATGCACAAATTTTTTTTCCTAGTTACATACTACTATTATCAATAATTCATATTAATTTTACAATCACAAGTTTAAAATAACTCTTATTATGCACATTTATACGAATTTTTGTCCTATACTGCCATGTTAAAAATTTAGATAAAATGCTATCACAGCGCCACCTGTTGAGCTATTGATCCCCAAATATAATCAGCACCAGTTTATTTCGGGGACCAACTAAATACTAAGTTTGGTAAAATTTCGTGAAAAAAAAAAAAAAAAAAAAAAAAAAAAATTAAAGTTTTTTTTCGTTAAAAGTAAAAAAAAATCGATAACTTTGTTTTAAATTATCACAGATCTATGGTTCAACCATTCGTTTTAAAGGTATTGACGAGACCTTTCGAAAGATACCCATCTTGAAACTTTGCCTGCCCCCACATGCACAAAATTTTTTTCCTTGTTAACTACTACTATAATCAATAATTCATATTAATTTTACAATCACAAGTTTAAAATAACTCTCATTATGCCCATTTATACGGAATTTTGTCCTATGCTGCCATGTTAAAAATTTGCATAAAATGCGATCACAGCGCCACCTGTTGAGCTATTGATCCCCAAATCTAATCAGCACCAGTTCATGTCAGGGTGCAACTAAATACCAAGTTTGGTTAAATTTCATTCATTGGTTCGTGAGATACAGTGTCCACAAAAAAAAATGATACAGAGAGACAGAGAGACATTTTCTAAAAACTATCAATTCGTGTTCAGGACACCCCAAAACGTGTAGATCCGTCAAGAAACGGAGGTCGAAAATTTTCGCGAATCCAATACTTTCTCTATATTACATACTAGCAGGCAACGCCCGCTTCGCTGGTCCCTATTTTTAAATGAATCACTATAATGAATTCTCAAAATTGCATTAATTTTTATCACATGAAAAAAAAAGAGAAACAAAATCTGAGTAGGAAAAATGTCGCACCGGGTTCTCACTGCCTTCGGAAAAAATTCCCAAAATGCTCTAACTCTTATTTCTATTATTTTCCCACTTCGCCCCCCCCCCTCCTGTCTATCCTAATAATTTTACAAATTTGAAATATCCGCAATCGATTTGTAAGTATCAAAAACATCTATGCACCAGTTTTGAACGATATATCTCTATTTTTATTTTTTTACCGCTCTACTCCCCCCCCCTTCCCGCCCTCCCAATAATTTTAAAAATTCGAAAATATCCGCAATCGAATTGTAGGTATTGGAAACCTCTATGTACCAATTTTGAATGATCTAACTCTATTTTCTTTTTTTTTTTTGCCCCTCTGCCCCCCCCCCTCCCGACCCTCCTAATAACTTTATACTTTCAAAAAAATCCCCATTCGACTTGCAGGCCTCTAAAACCTATCTGTACCGATTTTGAACGGCCTAACTGTATTTCTATTTGTTTTTTACCATAGCCCCCCCCCTTACCGCCCCCCCTTCCCGCCCCACCTAATAATTTTAAAAATTCGGAAGTATCCGCAATCGATTTGTAAGTATCGAAAACATCTATATACCAATTTTGAGCGATCTAACTCTATTTTTATTTTTTTGCCCCCCTCCTCCCCCTTTCCCGGCCCTCCTAATAACTTTACACTTTCGAAAATATCCCCATTCGACTTGCAGGCATCTAAAACCTAACTGTACCAATTTTGAACGGCCTAACTGTATTTCTATTTGTTTTTTACCATAGCCCCCCCCCCCTTTCCGCCCCCCTTCCCGCCCCACCTAATAATTTTAAAAATTCGAAAGTATCCGCAATCGATTTGTAAGTATCGAAAACATCTATATACCAGTTTTGAACGATCTAACTCTATTTTTATTTTTTTGCCCCCCTCCCCCCCTCTCCCCTCCCCCTTTCCCGGCCCTCCTAATAACTTTACACTTTCGAAAATATCCCCATTCGACTTGCAGGCATCTAAAACCTAACTGTACCAATTTTGAACGGCCTAACTGTATTTCTATTTGTTTTTGCCCCATAGCCCCCCCCTTGCCGCCCCCCCCCCTTCCCGCACCTCCTAATAATTTTATAAATTCGAAAATATCCGAAATCGATTTGCAGGTATCGAAAACCTCTATATACCAATTTTGAACGATCTAACTCTCTTTTTATTTTTTGCCCCCCCCCTCTCCCCCCCCCCCTGCTGCCCCACCTCGGGGCTGAATTTCTAAAATTCCAGAAATTGGTTTTTAGATATTTGCATTAGCTATATTTTAGAGCAAAAATTTCACGCATATCTATTTTTTTGTTTGAGATATATAGGATTATGCGAAATCACGTTTTTACGCATGTGAAATCACGTTTTGCCCCCCCGCCCCCCTTGGGGACCGAATTTTGAAAATTCCAGAAATTGGTTTTTAGACATTTGTGTTAGCTATATTTTAAAGCAAAAATTTTACGGATATCTGTTTTTTTTGTTTGAGATATGAAGGATTTTGTGAAATCACGTTTTTCCCCCCCTCCCCCCCTTGGGGGGGCGAATTTTGTAAAATCGCTTCTTAGTGGATGCCTACGTCATGGAAAGAACATTGTCACAAAATTTCATGCTTCTAGGTCCAGGGGTTTGGTCTGGGCGTTGATAGATCACCCCCTCACTCAGGAAGTCTTCTTTTATATATATAGATAGAAGAAAGTAAAAAATAAATAAATGAATAAAAATAAAAAATATATAAAAAATGTAAAAAGTATATTAAAAATAAAAAATAAAAATGCGTGTTTATTCAAGGTGATAGATAAAAGCTGGTAACGACGTTGTCCGAAAGAAATACTACAACCTAACGTACCAAAAAAAAAAAAAAAAGAAAGAAAGAAAGAAAGAAAAAGAAAAAAACATGTTTAAAATAACGACAACAAATAATTTCCAGCATAATTATGAAGTTATTTGGTTGAAACGTGGTTCATACATAGTACATACGTATCAAGGTACCAATGACCAAGTTCGTTAATCAACTCGATACCCCAACTTGTTTCAAAATGACATCCCTTAGTTCAAAATAACGCCAAAAGAATAATAGTTATTATTATTATCATTAATTAATTAATTAATTAATCTATTCTTACGATTGATCCAGAAGGAGTTGTTTAATTTTGAAATCGGAGTGCCCTTTGCTTGACACCTTACTACTTAGTAAAAAGTCACACTTAGTCGAAAAGCTACATTAACTTTCAAGAACTGCATTTTTAAATTATATTAATTTTCTCTTAATAAATGCGAAATAATTCAAGTCAAGGTAAATATTGTAATTTTCCTTCGATATTATTATTAATACAGATAAAAAAAAAAAAAAAAAAAAAAAAAAAAAAATCTAAATTTATTTCATCTGTAACGTTAGATTGGAACTCCCAATTAAGCATTTGTTAAAACAATACGGAAAATCTCACAAATGCTGCAAGTAATATTAATGAGCTTTTAGATTTTTTTTTTCACTATTTCCACTATTTCTTCTTTCTTCTCCCCCCTCCCCCTAGACTATTCCACTCGAGAAAAACAGACGGTTCTCCATTGTCTTTTCATGCCATTCATTACATTCGTTACAAATGAACAAAAAAAAACTCTTACGTATTGAAGTCTGTTGTATCAGAGAACACTCGTGATACGCTTTGTTTACCAAGAAAACAGCTTTGTCGGCTCGCGAATAATAAAGTTCTACTTTCTAAAGTTAATACTTAAATTGTTTTGTAAAAAGTAACTTTAAAGTTTGAAATTTTTGAATTATAGAACTTGTTTGTCATATTATAAAAATTGTGTGTTACACTAATGAACAAGAAATTTTCCAAATGCAAACGATTAAGAAGAAAAAACATCAAATATGAACAAGACACCTCAAAACGTACCGATATATCAAAATCTCATAAGCGGAATAAATATATATATATATATTTTTTTTTACTGAAAGTGTTTTATTAAAAATGACTGAGGTTGAAAATATTGGGCTTAGAAGGCAGAGCACGCAAATTATAATGCATATTAATGAGTCCATATTAACACGAAACACTTTTAATTAGACGAACACTCACATCACATGGTACATACAGAGAAACAAAAATTCAACAAGGTACAGGTAAAAAGATGCGCCGTACGAAAAACAGTCCAAGTGGTGGCGCGCCAGTCGTTATTGGAAAGATCTATTATACAGTGAAGGAGGGTAAATACAAGAGGCATTGGTAATGGAAAATAAATGTAACCTAACACCCCCCCCACAATGTCGACGTATTTACCTAAATAACAATGTTACATCTTCCAATCCCATAATTTTACAACAGTTGTAATGTTTTGATGATGTTAATGCTTTTGTAAGAATATCAGCCCCCATATTTTCAGTAGACACAAAATTTAAATCAATGATTCCATCTTTCAGTGCATCCCTTATGAAATGATGCCTGATGTCTATGTGCTTGGTGCGCTTATGAAAGATCGGATTTTCAGCTAATTTAATAGATCCTAAGTTATCTGTAAATATACTCACTTTTTCAATTTTGCATTCAGATAACTCATTTAGTAATTTACATAAATATATCCCTTCCTTAGTGGCATCGGATAAAGCCATATATTCGGCTTCCGTTGATGAGAGAGCTACGGTACACTGTTTACGGCTTTCCCATGTAATTGCACTCCCGCAAAAAATGAAACAGTAACCTGTATATGACCTACGGTCATCGAGGCAATTCCCCCAATCCGCGTCAGTGTAACCGAACAAAGGCTCATTACTTTTTCTAAATACAAGTCCAAAATTTATTGTTTTCTTTAAGTATCGTAAAACTCGTTTAGCGGCAGTCCAATGAGTTTTATCAAAACAAGTTAGAAATTGACTTAATTGACTGACGGAATTTGCAATGTCCGGCCTGGTGGAAGTTGCAAGATACATCAAACTTCCAACTAATTCACGGTAGGGATATTCGTTTTCACAACATTTTTCGGCCTTTTTTAATCGAATGCTTGTATCCATAGGACAAGCTACGGGCTTGGCTTCTGTCATGCCAAAACGCTCTAAGAGCTCTCTAATATAACTATGTTGACTCATTGTTATAAGGCCATTTTCTAACTGAAAATTTATCCCTAGACAATATTTAACTATGCCTGAATATTTAACATCTAGTTTTTCATTAAGATGAATTTTGAAGTTTTCTAACATATCAGGGTCCTGTGACATAAACAATATGTCATCAACGTAAATCATTATAAGAGTCAACCCTTTATCACTTTTAATATAATATAAACATGGATCTGCATTTGTTTGTTTTGCTCCGAAATCATTCAAAATTTTATTTAATTTAGTGTTCCAACACCTCCCGGCCTGCCTGAGGCCATAGAGAGATCTTTTTAACAAAAGAACTTTATTCCCTACATTTAGATATTTAAGAATCTCGGCTGCTTTATTAGATATGGCCCTATCGCAATTTTCATTTATAATTATTTGAAGTATTTCTTTAAAGTAATCGGGAACTTCCATAAAAATTTCCTCATCTAATTTTCCATTCAAATATGCTGACGTTATGTCAAATTGATGTATTTTTATTCCTAATTTAGCAGCATAACCTGCTAAGATTCTAATAGATCCCATTTTTGCTACCGGAGAAAAAGTTTCACGAAAATCTATACCAAATTTTTGACTAAATCCGCGAGCTACTAATCTCGCTTTATATTTCAAAAGAGATCCATGTTGATCATATTTATTTGTAAGGACAAATCTACCTCTTATGCATTTTTTCTGGGGCCTTTCTACTACCTCGAATGTATCATTTTTTAATATTACTTTTATTTCGTCAGTCATTGATTTATACCAATTCGAAGCTTCCGGACTTTTTAAGGCATTATTTATTTCTATTTCCGAATTAAAACTACAAACAGCATTCGCAGTAGATTCCGGCTCTCTAATTATTTCGCGATTACGCAATGACAATATATTTTTATCTCCGAGCGCCGATTCTGAGTCACGTGACAGTTCATCTTTTTCATTTTTTATTTGAGGAGGAGAAATTTTTTCTTCTGCCGGCTGCATGTGTGAGTCATTTTGCAATTCGCTTAATTGTATTTCTCTTTCAGAAATATCTGGATACAATTGACCTATTTTTGAAACATCATTAGATTTCTCTTCAAAAAATTTTACGCTACGGGATAAAATTATTGTTTTTGATTCAGGAAGATAAATACGAAATGCTTTAGAATTTTCTGAATAACCCCCAAATATCCCTTTTTTAGACCTTGGGGAAAATTTATGTTTAGGATGGTTATCGAAAAAATAAGAAGTGCAGCCAAAAGATTTAAAATAGCTAACGTTAGGTGTTATATTATTCCATAATTCATATGGGGTTTTTCCATTTAAAGCTTTTGTTGGGCATCTATTTCTTATATAATTAGAAGTATTAATAGCTTCCGCCCATAAATTTAAGGGTAATTTTGATTGTGATAATAGACAACGGGCCATTTCAACGAGAGTTCTATTCTTCCTTTCACAAACACCTGATTGTTCCGGACAATAAGGGGTTGTTAATCTATGCTGAATACCATTTTCTTTTAAGAAATTTTCAAATTCAGTCCCAATAAATTCGCCCCCATTATCACTCATGAATTTTTTTATTTTTATAGATTTTTCATTTTCCCAAAGAAGTTTGATTTCTTTAAAAGCATTTAATGCTTCATCTTTAGTTTTTAAGAATTTTACTGCACAATAACGAGAATAATCATCAATAAAAGTAATAAAATAAAGGGACTTACCTATTGAGGGAACCCTAATAGGCCCACAAAGATCCGAATGCACTATTTCTAACATTTTTGTAACACGATCTGAGTGCTTAGGAAAAGGAGCACGGGTCATTTTATTTAACGCGCAAACTTCACAATTGAAGTCGGATACCTTTTTAATATTTAACCCCCTAATATGACCCTTTAAATTAGAGTCAATCAAATCTTTTACATTTAGATGACCCATTCTACAATGCCATCTTTCCACATCGGCGAAAATATTTTTAGAACTATCGATTGATTCACTCGAAAAATTAACTGCATTATTTATATTTGCATTATTATCCCGCAGATAATAAAGTTCATTTTTTCTGTCCGCAATTAGAGTCACATTTTTTTGTCTGTTATTTATAACAGCACATTTGTCTTTAAAAGTTACAGTGAAACCTTTGTCGCACATTTGTGACACGGACAATAAGTTCGTTTTCAAACCTGGAACCAATAGAGCGTCGTTGATCTCTACATTTTGAAGTTTTGAATTTACTTTTGTTTTAATTAATATTTTACCAACACCGGACACATCAGTTGTTTCATTATTCGCTAAATTTACCGATTTTATATCCGTATCCTTTAAATCGTGAAAATTGGAGTCATCCTTCCCCATGTGTCGAGTACAGCCGCTGTCAACACAATAAA
This sequence comes from Salticus scenicus, assembly GCA_963930645.1. Lineage (NCBI taxonomy): Eukaryota > Metazoa > Arthropoda > Arachnida > Araneae > Salticidae > Salticus > Salticus scenicus. Next base: position 163,191,671 of record OZ005652.1, read on the forward strand.
GATTCTCGGATTGTTCCTTGAATAATATGTTCGTATTCGTTGAATTTGTGCTGGCCAGTAGTCCTAAACTGTTTTGTCGATATTTAAATGATTTATCTTTTTCACACTGATTTGCACGGTGACCGATACGTTTACATTTCCAGCAAGTAATTTTTGAATTATCTCTTTCATTCTGAGTGTACTGTTCAGTAATCTTAGGATTCCTTTTATTTTTATTCCACGGAGCAGGTTTCTTTCGGAAATTCCCAGTCATGAACGCTCCATCGTTCGGTCTGTCATCATGGCGTCTGGCGTCGTTTTCTTCTACTATTTTTATTCGTAGTACTTCTGGTTTAGGTAGCTCATCCCTGGATTCTATTGCGCACCTGAAATTTTCATAACTGGATGGTAGGCTGTATAACAACATCACAGTTAACAAGTCATCATCTATTCTAATGTCCATTTCAGATAGTTTATCGACTATGTCAAAAAACTTTCGAAGATGATCTCGAATGCTCACAGAAGAGAAATCTGCTATTTTATGTTGAATAAGCGATTTTAACAGTGACGCTTTTCTAGCGGGGCCTTTAGATTGATATATTTCTTCTAATTTTTTCCATATATCCAAGGATGTTTCGCAGTTTTTTATTTGTTTCAGTTCAGAAGGCGATATACACAAAATTATGTCGGCTTTGGCCTTTTCATCCATATCAGTCCATTTATCGAACGTTTCTTGTGATGTCGCATCACCTGCCACGAGCTCTGGCTTTGGTTTAGAGCCAGATACATAAATCCAGGATTCATTTTTTATTAAGAGTGCCTTCATTTGTATCTTCCATGTCTCGTAATTATCTTTGTTTAAAGTTTCAATACGTAGTGTTCCATAAGACGCCATTTTTAAACGTGGTCGTCTATCTAACAGATAAAAGTCTATTTATCGTAAATAAAAATTAATTTGCTCTGGGCCCATAACCTATTGGGCTTAGAAGGCAGAGCACGCAAATTATAATGCATATTAATGAGTCCATATTAACACGAAACACTTTTAATTAGACGAACACTCACATCACATGGTACATACAGAGAAACAAAAATTCAACAAGGTACAGGTAAAAAGATGCGCCGTACGAAAAACAGTCCAAGTGGTGGCGCGCCAGTCGTTATTGGAAAGATCTATTATACAGTGAAGGAGGGTAAATACAAGAGGCATTGGTAATGGAAAATAAATGTAACCTAACAGAAAACAATAATTATAAATTTATATATATGTTAGAACGAAATGCTTTGGCGTGCTCAACTCCAACTCTATCTTTTCGGTTGACAAATTGATAAGTAGTTTAGATCAATTGAACGTTTTATATACATATATAATTCTCTAACGTGGACCAGTTATGATTAAATTTTGTCGAAACGATACAATAGTAACATAAATAATAAGTAGAATACGTGACAATAAAAAATAATCGTGGGTAATATTTAAGCACGAGGACTCAGTTCATTCGTTATTTGATCTTTTATAGAAAAATGTATTATTAAAAGTTGTACCTTTACATTTTTTTGTTAGCATCATTTTAAACATAGCAATATTTTAAAAATATAAATAGAATATGAACTATTGTCATAAACTGACTTAAAATCGCAATAATAAAAAATATAATTAAAATAGGTAAGGCACTAATTTTAAAAATAAGTAAATAAATAAAAATAAAATAAAATAAAATAAATAAATAAATTATGCTAAAAAAAAATAAATTGATTAATAAAAATGCATTTCTAACATGATGGCAAAAATGTAAAAGTCGCCATGGGGATTATATATTAAAGCTGTACTGCCTGGCGAAGTTTGAAACCCGGGTAGTCAAACATGAATTTTATTTTGAAACCTTTCTTTGGATGATTTTGGTTTAACATCGTTAGCGTTTCATCGCCCAATATTAATTAGGTTGTCACGATAACTTGGTTTCTGATGAATTAAAATTAAAATTTGGTGGAGAAATATCCCTTCGTATGTAATTTTTTTTTTTTTTTTTTTCTGGTCAACAAAGTGCTTTCGCCTAGTTTTGGTGAAAGTATCTCAAAAACGGATTTAACAATTTTCTTGAAAATTGCTACATAAACCTCTTTTCAGGTATCCTTGCGTATGTATTACGTGGTTATTACAGGAATAATTAACAGCCATCATGATTAGGTAGGTCAGTTTTAGATCTCGGAATTGGGTGTTCCAAAAAATAGGTCTTTCAACATTTTTTTTTTTTTAAACTCGCTATGTAACTCTATTTTACATACCTCTACACGTGTAAGTTTTCTCTTAAAGAAAAATTACTTGGTGTCCAATTTTATGTTTTCAGAACACATTATCTCCAACAGTGTATATAATACGCATAATAGTGGGTAATAGAAGTCGTGTAGTTGTTACACACCAGATTTTTTTTTTTTTTTTTTTAAATTCAGAAAATTTGCAACAGTTAAACTTGCATTTGTCTTTCTAAAATTTATTTTTAATTTTTTTAAATATTTTATTTTAAAGCTATAAAGTGCAAAAAATACACTAGTTCATTTTGCGTTTACAACTTTAAGACGAATTATTAAAAAAATTAAAAAAAGGAGCAAATAAACGATTAACAATTTTCGGAAAGTAAAAAAGGAATTTAACCTTACAAGGCACCCAATTCCATATGTGGAACACCGACTTTAATCATTCCTATAGCTATAAAACTATTAGTAGCGACATCTCTTGACATCTTGATAGAAGCTACTGACATTTAGCAATGTAGTAATACGAATCTTTACCTAAAGATGTCGTTCGTGTTTTTGTTATAGTGCACTCAGTGTGAAATTTGAATGAAAGTGATACGTTAGTCACTTGTCTGAATTCAAAAATAAAAAAAGAATAGTTATTGAACAGTTTTGACTCGAAAAAAATACTGTGTGTTATAACGAAGTGTATATTTTGCAGAGGTAAGTTTTTTTTTTTTTTTTTTTTTTTTTTTTTGTATTACAATAGTAAACGTATTAGTAAATCATATTTTTATGTATGTTCCACATACGGTACGTTGAGCTAAAAAGTTGATTTTTCCGTAAAATGTGGTTTTATTTTTATTTTTACAAGTTTTCCCTATCTTCTGATCACTAATTACAACCTATATATTTTTGTCACGCACTAAAAAAAAAAAAAAAATGAGCCTTGTAGGGTTAAAAATATGTATTAGTTAATGAATAATTTGGATATTAAATTTCTTTATAGAATAACATGGGATTTGTCATTTGTCTTCCGTCGGTGATTAAGTGAAGACTTTTTATAAAGCTACTGGATTGACAATTTAGTAACACGGCTTATTGCAATAGGCCGAATAGGATGAAGAGTGACTTTTCCTCCTCAATTAGAAAAGTTCGCGAAATTTCCTTTTCTAAATATGATTTTAATACATTGTATAATTAACATTTGACATTTAATTCCACATTCTTTGGTATTTTAATCTTCTGAAGTCTTCTTTCCAGTTCGAGAGTAGACATCATATACACTCCTTCTCATATTTATAAAGACACTTTATATTTTGAAATAACTAATGTAAAAGTAATTGTGAACAAGATTAACTAAGTGCACTTAATATATCTAGTATTCTAAAAACCAAAATTGCTATAATTTTTTTAATATGAAACAAAATTAATAAAAAAATAATGCAAAATGTGTTTTTCTCCACGTTTTTAGATGTTCATAATTATAGGGACAATCCAGATTTTTTCGTTTTATTTAAATTACTAGCAGATAAATTACAGTTGACATGCGAATTTGTTAACTACTGGGCTAGATTAATTCATAGATAAGCCTTCAATTTTTTCTTGGACGGACATTACTGATAATTCCTCGAAAAAAAAAAAAGAACATTCATGTAGTGAAGTATGATAAATGTGTTTTTTAAGTGGAAGGATAATTTCAATCCGCCGAATTTCTAATGAAATTCGAAGATCTAAAATTGCTGAAGGAAATGTGATCAAACGTTGAACTGTTGATTCGATAGGAGAGAGATCTGATGCAAAATCAGAGTTGCTTTACAGAGATCGAAGACTCATAATTCCTCTTACTGTTCTACTCATAATGACTGCTGCTGAATTTGCTCGTAATTTTTAACGAAAGGTTGGGGTCCACATTTATGCATGCTTAAAATAATTAAAAACTAGTAAGTCGAGGCCACCACGAGACTTTCTTCTATATTTTCCTATACAAATTCACTCAGTAACAATATTAAAAAAAAAAAAAAAAAAAAAATCAAAGTTTTTTTTTTTTTTTTTTTTTTTTTCGTTAAAAGTAAAAAAAAATCGATAACTTTGTTTTAAATTACCACAAATTTATAGTTCAACCATTCGTTTTAAAGGTATTGACGAGACCTTTCGAAAGATACCCATCTTGAAAATTACCCCACCCCAGAGGATACTTCACCCCAGGGGGAGGGGAAGCGATGCCCCCACTTGCACATTTTTTTCCTAATTAACTACTACTATTAGCAATAATTCATATTAATTTTACTATCACAGGTTAAGAATAACTCTCATTATGTACAATTATACGAATTTTTGTCCTATACTACCGTGTTAAAAATTTAGAAGAAATACGATCACAGCGCCTCCTGTTGTGCGATTGATCCCCAAATCCAATCAGCACCAGTTTATGTCAGGAGCCAACTAAATACCAAGTTTTGATAATTTCGTTAAAAAAAAAAAAATAAGAATTTTTTTTTTCTAAGTTTTTTTTCGTAAAAAGTAAAAAAAAAATCTATAACTTTGTTTTAAATTATCACAGATTTATAGTTCAACCATTCGTTTTAAAGATACTGACGAGACCTTTCGAAAGATACCCATCTTGAAAATTTTTGCCCTATATCACCATGTTAAAAATTTAGAAAAAGTGGGATGGCAACGCAACCTGTAAGACGATTTTTACCAAAAGTTGATAGGCACTAATTTATGTCAAGGTGCAACTACATACAAATTTGCATGAAATTCTGTCCAGTAGTTCATGAGGTACAGTTGCCACAAAATTTTGTCACACACACACACAGACAGACAGACAGACATTTTCTAAAAATGGTCAAATCGTATTCTACAGCTCTCAAAACGTGTAAATCCATCAAAAACCCGAAATCGAAAATTTTTACGAATCCAATACTTTCTTCTATTGAAGATAGAAGAAAGTAATATGTTAAAATGATTAAAAAACCTGTAATAATCAATAAACATTTAATGGGGGAAAGCACGTCTGTGTTAAAATTGAATAAAGACAGTATTAAATGGTAAAATGTTGCATTTTCGGATGAAAAACATTTTATTCTTGATTAACCAAATGGTTTTAACAGTTACTGGCACGATCTGAAGATAGCGAAAGACAGAGCAGATTTTTTTAAATGTAGATATGAATCGGGCATTTTGAAGGTGGATCTATGGTGCTCTGGGGAGCTGTTTCTACTGAAGGCAGAAGAAATTTAGTAATTTTTTTCTATTATTATGAACATCAAGAAAATATCCGCAAATTTTAAACGTAGAATTCTCAGATTTTTGTTAGATTTTGGGGGGTAATAATATTTTTTTCAACAAGACTTACATTTTTGCTCTACTTTTAGAGCAATAGGAAATAGTTTGAAGAAAGAAACTTCTGTATTATTGCCTTTCTCATGGTCTAAAAGTTGAAAAAACCTTAACTTATGATATTAGAAATGTGCATGCAAGTGGAAAGCAATTTTAAATAGTTTAAATATATTAAGAATATCATATATGCTATATGAAATGGTATTGAAACTGAATATTAAAAAAAAAAAAAAATGTATATATATATACCAGAGAGAATGTCTGATTGTTTAACCCTAAAAAGAGACCCCATAAAATATTAATTTAAAGAATAACTGAAAAAAATTACTAAAATTCGAGCTGTCTTTATAATTGTGAACACCTGAAAAATCAACTTTTTACTATATTTAAAGTTTTTTAAGATAGAAAAACGATAATTTTTTTTTAAAATATAGTCTATTAATGAAATTCAAATTAATTTAAAACATATTTGTTTAAACAATAGTGTTTAGTGTTTAGTTAATATAGAAAAACGGGTGTTCTTATAATTATGAGAAGGAGTGTATTCATTTTTATTTTCGCTGAATGCCTTTCAAAGCTTTCTTGGGTTGACCTCAGGATTAGACACTTGTGCTTTAATAAGTCAAAGAACATTAGTCTTTCCTACAATTTTTTATTTAATTTCTTTATAAAACTGTATATAAATATATTTATTTCTTTTTAACGCTTTCAAACAAAGTTGAAAAGTGTTTATGACTGCTATTTGTCTGTCTGCCCACCTGACTGTCTGCGTTCTAACTCCCGTAAATATTGACAAAATGCCTTGAAACTGACATATATTATTCAAGTTCATTATAGTATGTTCCCTATTAAAAATGAGGTAAACACCGCCACTGGTTTGTGTACAGGGACACCCAAAATAATTTCAAAGCATTGCGTTCTATCAGAATTATTTCTAAAAACCATATTTTCATTCATTTATATTGCACAAATCATAATCAATTTGATATTTATTATTCATATGCAGAAAAAAAATAACTTTTCTAGAGAATACAGTATGATTAGCTTTAATATTTAAAAGGCCACACAAAAATATTCAAAAACATAAAGGGTTATTATTGGAAATTGCTGTAATTGAATTTTCATTTAGTTAAGACTTTTTGAAACATTCTAACAATGTTTAAGAGTGATTGTAATTTGAATTAGTCTCTCTGTCTGTCCGACTATCCAATTGTCTGTCAGTCCGCACTCTAACTCCGTAAATATTCATGGAATTCCCTGAAATTGATATATATGATTCATGTTCACTATGAGATGTTCCCTTTTTACAATGGGGTAAAGACTACCCCTGATTTGTGTACAGAAATATCCAAAAATATTTCAAAGCATTTCGTTCTACGAGAGGTTTTTTTCAGCAAACCATATTTTAATAACTTTATTGTGCAGAAATCACATTGGAATTCTCAATTATTGTTCATATGCATAAATATTGTTTTCCATAGAATTTATATGATCAGCATTAAGGAAATAAGGGAATAAAAAATATTCAGATACATTGAGGGTTATAATCGGAAATTGCTGAAATTGCAGTTTTGTTTTTATTAAGTTTTTTTTAAAACACTTTCCAACAATGTTTAAAAGTGATTACGGTTTGAATTAGTCTTTTCGTTCATCTGACAGTACAAAACTTTGAATAAGCACTATAAAATGCAATAAGCTCGCAACAATTGTTTTGAGTCGAAAAAACACACGACTCTTCATCAGGCGGACAAAGTAGGCACGAGTGCTGCAATCAACGTTGTCGCTTTGATTGCAGCACTCGTGCCTACTTTGTTCACCTGACGAAGAGTCGTGTGTTTTTTTTACCCGAAACAATTGTCGCGAGTTTATTGCATTTTATGGTGTTTATTCAAAGTTTCGTACTCGTTATTGATGCAACATTTTGCTAAACGAAATTAATGCGCAAGGAGCAATTTGAAATTTAACGATTCATTAATAATTTTAATTAATTTTAATATGAATGTTAATTTAATATGGTATTTCTCAGCTACAAGCAGCATTATATGATACTGTACCTTTCTGCAATAATATTTATAATTGTAGTTTTTGTTTATTTATTTTTGAAAGCCCACTGTCGTCTTAAATAGTCTGTATACAATTTAAAAAAATTTAAATCGATTTATGCCGCTTATAATTTTTTTACTTATAATATAAAAATTATAAATATCACACAATCTCATACATTGATTCGAGCACATTTTAATTGAACCCATATTATAAAAGTACTTAACGTTACTCTTGTCTAACATTTTACTTTCTTTTACTCGTACAGTGGTAAAGAAAGTATTGATTTTTGGTCAAATTTTCAAAATTATGTTTTTGATATATTTACAGATTTTGGAGTCCTCTGAATCCAGAAATAAGGCTTTAAGCGGTTTATCTGTATGTATGTATTCTCTATGCATTTCCGATTATGTATGTCAAGTCTGTTATCAGTATAACGCAAAAATAAATAACTGCAAGAAGTCAAAACACTGTATTCTAAATCTATTCCATACAGGCATGTTACTTACATCTTTTTGTAAAGATCAAACAAGTAGTTCTTGTACAACAAACTATTCAAATTTGAATAGTTGTTTTAAGTTGTATAGTGTAAAATGTAGCTGTATATTTGAGTAGTTGTACACAGTGTAATATATTTTATACAAAAATAATCAAATTCATTAAATGCATTGCACTTATGGACGAAATGTATTGTTGGTACTGTTTAACATGTTTAGACAGCACTAAAAAAATAAAATTTCCATGTATATTTTAAATGCATGAAAGTATATTTCCGATACAATATGGTATGAAAAGTATTTATTCTTTGTTTAAAGAGACACACAAAAGGTTTCTGATACATTAGTGCTGTGTTTGGAAAAGGCTGGAAATGCATTTCAAGTCGTGTCATTATTTTCTTTATGAATTAAATTTAAGTACATTCTTTGGTGCTTTTGTAAATAACATGCAGGGATACTCAAGCTTAGTCGAATAGGTTTCAAACAGTAGTGTGAGCAGCAATTCTCTGAATAATCTATATAATATTTCTCTAACGTGAGTAGATAGAAAAGGCCGGTTCTAGGTCAGGAGGCGGAGGCACTGAGGCACCGGCAAGTCGTGCGGATGCCGCACCACCCCCTGAGGGGTCTAGATGAGTTGTATTGACCTTGAGACGCCCTCTAACTTGATCGTGAAACGTGACGAGGGTATTAATGAGGAAATTTAATTAAAAAAATTAATGAGTGATTTTTTGTAAAAGGTGACGATGGTTTTAAAGCGATGTTTTCGGTAGAATGAAAAAAGCATGCTATTGTTTGTGAGTCATTAGGAAAATAATTAGGAAATTAATTAGGGAGTTAATTAAGAAATTAATTAAGAAATTTATTAAGAAATTTATTAAAAATTTTAAAATAAGGAATGAATAAAATATACGAATTTAAGAATGCGAATATACTATGAAAGAAATAGAGAGGTTTGACTGGGGTTCGAACCCGGTAGCTTGCAGTAAAAATATTTCAGTAGTTTTCGCGTGTGTGTGAGTGATTTTTATAGTATATGTCTGCACTGTTCTTTTAAAACTATGAATGCTAGTGTCCGAAAAGAATTCAATCGTTTTAATGATATTAATTAGAGAATAATAATTAAGAAAAATATTAATTAAGGATCTTCTTGTAAAAAATCATCAAATATTTTCCGAAAAAAAAAGACAATGAAAGCAAAAATTAAGCATAAAGAATGAAAGAAAGTTTAGAAACATAGATTTTGACTGAGATTCGAACCTGCTACCTTGCAGCAAAAAAAATATTTCAGTAGTTTTCGCATATGTGTGAGTGATTTTTCCATTATATGCCTATGCAGATCTTTTTTAACCTAAGAATGCTATTCATTGAAAAAAAATTCAATCGTAAAATTAATATAAATTTCAGAATAATAATTAAGAAAAATAATAATTGAAGATCTTGTAAATATTCACCAGATGTTTTTCGAAAAAAGACAATGCACGTGAAAATTAAGCTAAAAGATGTTTAAAATCTCAAATGTATAAGTGAAATTAGATTAGGATGAAGGACGAGAATTGTTTTTTGATAGATAACTAAAAAAGAGTGATTAAAATTTCTTATTAATTACTTAATTGAAGAAAGTTCGTTAAAAAAATACTTTTCATCATAAAGATTTTTTAATTGTGAATATCTAGTATCCATTTTAAACTGTATATATTCTTTTTCGTTATAAATAGAATAATATCTTAACGCAAAATATAGACTTCATTCGCTAATGGTGACGTCACAATGTTTTGGGGGAAAGGAGGGGACCATTCCTTAGGGCATTTTCTTAGAATTGGGTTGGGTGCAGCATTGTACATTCAATACAAGAAAGAGGAGGAAAATTTCCAGATTACTCGCTGTAGCTACCTTAAGTCGTGTTTAAATTTGATTATTGTTAGACGTTTTAAAAATATAAATTCATTTTCTTTCTATCTTTAGAATAATCTTATTGATTATTTGATGTACAATATGGAGATATAATAACTTTTTATAATAGACATTTTCAGTAGATTTTTACAACTTCAGAAAATCAAAAGTTTTTAGGTATAAATTGGAACTTTTTCGAATAATCCTTCACGTATTAGACTAATGATCACTTTAGTTCAATGTATTTTTTATCTATAGTTTAACCATTTTTACTGTAGCTCCCTTACATTTCTTTAGTGTAAACCCGTGAAATTTTTCTAATAAATTCAGAAATAGGGTCGTAAAAATAAGAATTTGGCATGATTTTTAATAAATTTTAGGATATATCTACAAAAATTTTAGAGTATTTGGCGATAATTCAGATTTGGTGAGAAACACCTAGTATTAATTTCGAGTGGAGTAAAATTTTGTCACATGCTAACTTATTTTTGCGGAGTGAAGACATCTGTTTTTTCACCTGAATTCAGTACTACATAATAATTATTCTTTCAAGATGGATGTCAGAACAGATATCATTTTGTTAAACGCATTTACTCATATATTCAATAGAATTATACTAGGCGAGTCGTATTAATCCTGGACGATAGGACCCATGCCCCAGCCCGCCCGGTTCCCGCTGTTCAATGTATTTTCCTAGTCAACTTTGTCCCCTTATTACTTCCGGTGTGAATTATTATTATTATTATTATTTTAACACACTTGACATTGTGAGTTTTTTTGCTTTTCTTCCCATGCTATTCCTATGGGGTTTTTAGCCTTTTTCCCCCCTCTTTTTCTACATCCTAAAGTGGCGGTGGTGCACCTTCGCAATTCAGAACTAGAAATTATTAACCAGCTTAAATTTCGAATGAATGAATTTATCAATTCAGAAATTAGCAATCAACTTTATGAAAATGTTGATATGTTATCTGAGGAAAATTTTTACACCTGTTTAGATATTGTCTTAAAAGAAATGATAAAAAATGAAATTAATTGGGACAAAGTTGTAATTTACTTAGTATTTTCAAGTGAGCTTATGGCAACGCGCTTTAAGAGATCTGGAGACGTTATCATACTTTGGTTGAAATTTTTTAATATCTTCCAGAAGTATTTAGGTAACTGGATTATTGATAATCAGGAATGTATAAAAGTCAAAGAAGTAAAGAAATCATTTTTTCAAAGAATGTGGAGTTTTATCACTCGATCATAATATGAAAATTGTAAAAATATTATCTGCTATGTTGAATTATGTTCAGTTCAATCTGTATAAGAACAATGTTCAAGAAAAATGTATGTAATGTGAAATTGAAAGAAAATAAAAGTACTTTAAATGGGAATTTTGTTTAAGAAAAAATTATTTGAAGTAAAATTCATCTTTAAAAAATAAATAAATAAAAATAAAAATAAGTTGATCAATGTAAAAAACTGAAAAATTCACTGTTTGAAAAGAAGTCTTAATAAGTTTAAGAAAATATCGTAACATATTGTATTATGTTTTACATAAGAGAGTGAAGCTATCATTTTTCAGAAGTTACTTTACTGCAAAAAATAGCTGATGTCAAAAATTTCTCTACCTAAAACAGTTATACTTTAGATATAACTTTTTGGAATCTTCTTATCACTGTCATCGAACATATGTGTATACTTAAAAATTTTTAAAAAGTGGTATTTAATTATAAATTTTCTTTAAATTTTTTAAGAGGTTGTAGGTATTCGAAAAAATCACGAAGTCAACAATTTTGGTGTTAACAACACATCTTATTTTACAAAGTGATAAGTTTTTTGGTCATTTAGTTTGAAGTTTTTCAGACATATGCTTATAAACTGAAATTTTTTGTGAATGAAAAATTTTTTACACAAAGTATTTTAGAAAAAAATATCATCTCAGAAATTAATTAACTTACTTTTAGAATAAAAATATATGAAACTTATTTTTTCTAATGATAAGAATGAAAATGTGAGATAAAAACTCATTCTTACCAATTTAAGAGACTGCAAGTATTTAAAAAATTATGAAGTATGCGATTTTAATGTTTCACATGTGTTAATAACGCATCTTATTTTACAAAGTACTAAGTTTTTAAAAGTCATTTGGTTTGAAGTTTTTCACACATATGCTTATAAACGAAATTTTTGTAAATGAAAAATTTTTACACAAATTATTTTAATACAAATTCTATCTCAGAAAAATTAACTTTTTCTTTTTAGATTGAAAATGTAAGATAAAAATCTAACACTTATCAAATTTAGAAGCTGCAGATGTATGATGAAATCATGAACTTGAAACTTTAAGTATTAACAACCTACCTTCTTTGAAAATACTAAACCACAAGTTTCGACAAATCTATAATCAACTTTTAAAAAACGTAGAATATTTTTTTCCCTAAAATGTTTAACGTAGATGCAACATCCATAAAAATACAGAGTGAAAGTGTACAAATTATCTGTTTAGACATGTTGATAAACTAGAATTTTCCACAAGATTCGAGTATTATAGCAAGGTATGGGATAATATTTGGCTAAATTTCCACTAATATTGGCGATAGTTATAAAAATTTGGCATGAAATAAGAGAATTTGGCGTAAATTCTTAAGTAAAACTGATGAACGAAGAAAAAATTTGAATTAGTTACAATCTTTTCTCGCTGTAGAGTTGTCTAAGTTCTCATACTTAGTAGTTTTTAAAGTCTTACTTTTAGAGTGATTTTTTATACTTCGCTAAACTGAAGTACAAAATGAATAATACTTTACCGTCTGAGGAGACACACGTTTCCGTTCAACAAACCCCTTCATCAAGTTTTGAGGATGAGAAGTTATCGAAACTTTTTATTTGTCCATTTTTAAAAAAATCCTATCTTACTAGACATGTCAAGGTTCACAATGATATTAAACCTAATATTTGTTACGTGTGTGAGAAAGGATTTGTTACTTTACATCGTTTAAAAAGACATATGGAAACCCATAGAAAAATTTCCATAAGATACACATGTGAATATTGTATTGAAAATTTCAATCGCAAGTGTGATTTATTTAAACATAAGAGATTATTTCATCAAAAAGTCTTACCTGAACATCTATGTATTATTTGTAAAGATGCTTTTAAACACAAGTATGAATTGGAAAAACACAAGAGGGTGCATTATCGTAAACCTGAGTATGTATGTGAGGAATGTTCTATAACCTTTCCAACTAAACATGCTTTTTCAAACCATAAGCGAAAAAGTCATAAAAAGACTTTACATACATACTGTTGCGACGAATGTACTGATACTTTTTCAAACAAACGGCATTTTTTAAAACATAAAAGAAATATGCATAAAAAATCTTCAATGCAAGCTAGATGTGATGAATGCAGTGAAACTTTTCAGTATAAGTATGAATTATTGCAACATAAGAGAAAGAATCATCTTAAAGACTTTAACATACGTAGAAATTGTAATGAACGAAGTACTAACAATGAATTACCAACAGTTAATAATGACAGTGAGAATCTGGACTTGTTAAATTTTTTGGATAATTTTCACACTGAATGTAAGAATGGTGTTTTTGACTTACCTTCCAACAACTTTCAGAATGAAAATATAGACTTAGACTTCAAAAATTTTTTGAACAATTCGAATGTAGAATATACAAGTGAAAATAATGTTGATGACTTATCTACCAAAGTTGAAAATAACGACTTTAATAATTTTAACCTGATACAAACTGATTTACCTCTAGTAAACTATGTCAATGAAAGTCTGAACTTGTTAAATTTTTTGAATAACTTTAATCCCAAATGCTTGAATGATTTTTCTGCTAACAACAAAAATATGAATTCGGATAATTTTAGTGCAAAGGGAAATGAGTTAGTGACAGATAACTTTAACGATGAAAATCTAGACATGCTAAATTTTTTGAAAAACTTTAATGCCGATTGTATGAACGATATTCCAACAATATAGATTTGTGCGAATTTGCTGTTTTGTATTATTGTGAATGAGTTTCAAATAAAAAAATTTCAATGAAAATGGTTTGCTTTAATTTTTATTACAAAATCACCTTTTATATAATATTTTCTATTAGAATACAAACTTAAGTGTCATCTTTTTGAAATAAAGCATGTAAAAAGTTTACTTGAATATTAGAGATATACTTTTTTAATTACTGTAGAAGTATTGTTTGAGTATAATATTTAAACACTAAGTAAAATTTATGCACAATAGTAGTTTTATAAACTATCAATCTTACATCGAAGAAGAAAAAACTTGTAAAATTGTTTTGCCACTCAATTGTAAAGTACTTGTAAAAATCTTAAATGAATTTATCTTATTAAGAATTTTCTGAAAAACTAACTTATAAAAATTTTTAGATATACTAATGAAGTTAGTATTTTCCTAAGTACCATATTTGAATCTTACTTTCAATATGCATATTCAAAGTGATTTGTACTTTAACTAAAATCACAATCTCTATCCCAAAGAGTGTAAAAATAATGCTATAGTAACAACTTAATCTTTTATATATAGATACTTTCACGATTGTATTTTAACTTTTTTTATTTTTAGAATACAGAAAATATTTTGTAAGAATTGTGAAAGCTTAATTTTAGAAGTTTGTGAAATTTTACAAAAATTTTTTAAACATTTTTTGTCAAATGTTTTCTTCATACACATCACTTAGAAAAATTAATTGTTTTTAGTAGAATTGCTAACACAAGGCTTGAAGTTAGAAAATTTGTAGATAAAACTTAAAAGGTATGAAAAACCATAGGTGAAGTAATAACAAAAATATATATAGTTTCAAGTTTAGACATGGTTGAACAAGCTTGAGGAGATGCTAAAACCTGTTGCTGACGTCATAACGCGTGTGACGGAAGATTATAATCATTGGATACGAGTTCCCCCTAATACACTACGTCATGAACCCATGATGTGACAAAAACAACCATTTTGCTCACACTTCTCACCTTTGTTGGACTTATATTATTTTACTCTGCATATTAACGATAATCTGTAAAAAAACTTTGTCGTTTTTACACTTTGTTGTAAAAAGTTTTCGTCTAAACATCAAATGATATATTTTAGACATCTTTTCCGTATAAGGAAAGTTGATACTTTCTAATGTATTATAAAATTATGATTAATCGAAATCCCGATATGACTTAAACCACTGTCCTATAGAAATATTTGAAACATATGTGTTTAATACAGTGCTTTTTTATCCAAACGAAAGCAGTGAATGTGATTTAGAAATATTTCAGTCATATATACAGCACTGAAATATATACTCAAGTTTGTGAAAAACTCAAGTCTGAATTAAAAGAAAAGCATGCTTTGAAATGGTATATGGTCACGAAAGTATCCTTGGAACGTAAAAAACCTGATGAATATGTGGAATAGATGCATACATATTTTAGAAGTTCTTGCATTATCGAACTTATTGAAGATACTATTGAACATCATATTCGTGAAGGATATGCAAAGATTAATATGTCCTTAGAAGAATTCATCCAAAAATTCACTATTTGGAACTAAAAATGGCTAAATATTTTCACTCTAAACATCGAATTATCTTTTACAAACAGGAATTGATATGTATTTGTTTTAAATATCACTAAGTTACATTATACCAAAGTATATTTTCTAATATTTAAACAATTTTCATTTTACAAAAATTAACTTGTAAGTATTTCTAGGTCATTAATAAAAATCTTTTAATTTTTTTTTTCTCTCAAAGACTTTAAACTATTGGAGATGTTTGTACTTTAAGTACAATCCAATACTATTTGCATAACAATGTGGAACATCATATGTTAAGAAAATCTTAAATGTTGACGAAGTTGCAAATCTCAGTGAAAGTATTTTAAGATTACTTTGCTAAAATTTACTAAGTGTTATAATATTTTTCAGTTATTAAACGAAAAATTGTGTAAAATTTACTAAGTGTTTCACTAAAGAAGAGAATTCCACAAAAAAGTTTTGACAAGAATTACTAAATTCACTAAGTCACATACACATAATATAAGAGAAATCTTTAAAACATTATTGCAAAAACAATTTTTTAAATTGTTAATTTTAGATTGTAAAAAATATTTAACAATATTTCATAATTATTATAATTACAAGCATGTATATGTGTACGTGTATAGATTGTAAAAAATATGTAATAATATTTCATAATGATTATAATTACAAGCATGCGCGTATGTATACGTGTATAGATTGTAAAAAATATTTAACAATATTTCATAATGATTATAATTACAAGCATGTGTGTATATGACTTAGTGAATTTAGTAATTCTTGTCAAAACTTTTTTGTGGAATTCTCTTCTTTAGTGAAACACTTAGTAAATTTTACACAATTTTTCGTTTAATAACTGAAAAATATTATAACACTTAGTAAATTTTAGCAAAGTAATCTTAAAATACTTTCACTGAGATTTGCAACTTCGTCAACATTTAAGATTTTCTTAACATATGATGTTCCACATTGTTATGCAAATAGTATTGGATTGTACTTAAAGTACAAACATCTCCAATAGTTTAAAGTCTTTGAGAGAAAAAAAAAATTAAAAGATTTTTATTAATGACCTAGAAATACTTACAAGTTAATTTTTGTAAAATGAAAATTGTTTAAATATTAGAAAATATACTTTGGTATAATGTAACTTAGTGATATTTAAAACAAATACATATCAATTCCTGTTTGTAAAAGATAATTCGATGTTTAGAGTGAAAATATTTAGCCATTTTTAGTTCCAAATAGTGAATTTTTGGATGAATTCTTCTAAGGACATATTAATCTTTGCATATCCTTCACGAATATGATGTTCAATAGTATCTTCAATAAGTTCGATAATGCAAGAACTTCTAAAATATGTATGCATCTATTCCACATATTCATCAGGTTTTTTACGTTCCAAGGATACTTTCGTGACCATATACCATTTCAAAGCATGCTTTTCTTTTAATTCAGACTTGAGTTTTTCACAAACTTGAGTATATATTTCAGTGCTGTATATATGACTGAAATATTTCTAAATCACATTCACTGCTTTCGTTTGGATAAAAAAGCACTGTATTAAACACATATGTTTCAAATATTTCTATAGGACAGTGGTTTAAGTCATATCGGGATTTCGATTAATCATAATTTTATAATACATTAGAAAGTATCAACTTTCCTTATACGGAAAAGATGTCTAAAATATATCATTTGATGTTTAGACGAAAACTTTTTACAACAAAGTGTAAAAACGACAAAGTTTTTTTACAGATTATCGTTAATATGCAGAGTAAAATAATATAAGTCCAACAAAGGTGAGAAGTGTGAGCAAAATGGTTGTTTTTGTCACATCATGGGTTCATGACGTAGTGTATTAGGGGGAACTCGTATCCAATGATTATAATCTTCCGTCACACGCGTTATGACGTCAGCAACAGGTTTTAGCATCTCCTCAAGCTTGTTCAACCATGTCTAAACTTGAAACTATATATATTTTTGTTATTACTTCACCTATGGTTTTTCATACCTTTTAAGTTTTATCTACAAATTTTCTAACTTCAAGCCTTGTGTTAGCAATTCTACTAAAAACAATTAATTTTTCTAAGTGATGTGTATGAAGAAAACATTTGACAAAAAATGTTTAAAAAATTTTTGTAAAATTTCACAAACTTCTAAAATTAAGCTTTCACAATTCTTACAAAATATTTTCTGTATTCTAAAAATAAAAAAAGTTAAAATACAATCGTGAAAGTATCTATATATAAAAGATTAAGTTGTTACTATAGCATTATTTTTACACTCTTTGGGATAGAGATTGTGATTTTAGTTAAAGTACAAATCACTTTGAATATGCATATTGAAAGTAAGATTCAAATATGGTACTTAGGAAAATACTAACTTCATTAGTATATCTAAAAATTTTTATAAGTTAGTTTTTCAGAAAATTCTTAATAAGATAAATTCATTTAAGATTTTTACAAGTACTTTACAATTGAGTGGCAAAACAATTTTACAAGTTTTTTCTTCTTCGATGTAAGATTGATAGTTTATAAAACTACTATTGTGCATAAATTTTACTTAGTGTTTAAATATTATACTCAAACAATACTTCTACAGTAATTAAAAAAGTATATCTCTAATATTCAAGTAAACTTTTTACATGCTTTATTTCAAAAAGATGACACTTAAGTTTGTATTCTAATAGAAAATATTATATAAAAGGTGATTTTGTAATAAAAATTAAAGCAAACCATTTTCATTGAAATTTTTTTATTTGAAACTCATTCACAATAATACAAAACAGCAAATTCGCACAAATCTATATTGTTGGAATATCGTTCATACAATCGGCATTAAAGTTTTTCAAAAAATTTAGCATGTCTAGATTTTCATCGTTAAAGTTATCTGTCACTAACTCATTTCCCTTTGCACTAAAATTATCCGAATTCATATTTTTGTTGTTAGCAGAAAAATCATTCAAGCATTTGGGATTAAAGTTATTCAAAAAATTTAACAAGTTCAGACTTTCATTGACATAGTTTACTAGAGGTAAATCAGTTTGTATCAGGTTAAAATTATTAAAGTCGTTATTTTCAACTTTGGTAGATAAGTCATCAACATTATTTTCACTTGTATATTCTACATTCGAATTGTTCAAAAAATTTTTGAAGTCTAAGTCTATATTTTCATTCTGAAAGTTGTTGGAAGGTAAGTCAAAAACACCATTCTTACATTCAGTGTGAAAATTATCCAAAAAATTTAACAAGTCCAGATTCTCACTGTCATTATTAACTGTTGGTAATTCATTGTTAGTACTTCGTTCATTACAATTTCTACGTATGTTAAAGTCTTTAAGATGATTCTTTCTCTTATGTTGCAATAATTCATACTTATACTGAAAAGTTTCACTGCATTCATCACATCTAGCTTGCATTGAAGATTTTTTATGCATATTTCTTTTATGTTTTAAAAAATGCCGTTTGTTTGAAAAAGTATCAGTACATTCGTCGCAACAGTATGTATGTAAAGTCTTTTTATGACTTTTTCGCTTATGGTTTGAAAAAGCATGTTTAGTTGGAAAGGTTATAGAACATTCCTCACATACATACTCAGGTTTACGATAATGCACCCTCTTGTGTTTTTCCAATTCATACTTGTGTTTAAAAGCATCTTTACAAATAATACATAGATGTTCAGGTAAGACTTTTTGATGAAATAATCTCTTATGTTTAAATAAATCACACTTGCGATTGAAATTTTCAATACAATATTCACATGTGTATCTTATGGAAATTTTTCTATGGGTTTCCATATGTCTTTTTAAACGATGTAAAGTAACAAATCCTTTCTCACACACGTAACAAATATTAGGTTTAATATCATTGTGAACCTTGACATGTCTAGTAAGATAGGATTTTTTTAAAAATGGACAAATAAAAAGTTTCGATAACTTCTCATCCTCAAAACTTGATGAAGGGGTTTGTTGAACGGAAACGTGTGTCTCCTCAGACGGTAAAGTATTATTCATTTTGTACTTCAGTTTAGCGAAGTATAAAAAATCACTCTAAAAGTAAGACTTTAAAAACTACTAAGTATGAGAACTTAGACAACTCTACAGCGAGAAAAGATTGTAACTAATTCAAATTTTTTCTTCGTTCATCAGTTTTACTTAAGAATTTACGCCAAATTCTCTTATTTCATGCCAAATTTTTATAACTATCGCCAATATTAGTGGAAATTTAGCCAAATATTATCCCATACCTTGCTATAATACTCGAATCTTGTGGAAAATTCTAGTTTATCAACATGTCTAAACAGATAATTTGTACACTTTCACTCTGTATTTTTATGGATGTTGCATCTACGTTAAACATTTTAGGGAAAAAAATATTCTACGTTTTTTAAAAGTTGATTATAGATTTGTCGAAACTTGTGGTTTAGTATTTTCAAAGAAGGTAGGTTGTTAATACTTAAAGTTTCAAGTTCATGATTTCATCATACATCTGCAGCTTCTAAATTTGATAAGTGTTAGATTTTTATCTTACATTTTCAATCTAAAAAGAAAAAGTTAATTTTTCTGAGATAGAATTTGTATTAAAATAATTTGTGTAAAAATTTTTCATTTACAAAAATTTCGTTTATAAGCATATGTGTGAAAAACTTCAAACCAAATGACTTTTAAAAACTTAGTACTTTGTAAAATAAGATGTGTTATTAACACATGTGAAACATTAAAATCGCATACTTCATAATTTTTTAAATACTTGCAGTCTCTTAAATTGGTAAGAATGAGTTTTTATCTCACATTTTCATTCTTATCATTAGAAAAAATAAGTTTCATATATTTTTATTCTAAAAGTAAGTTAATTAATTTCTGAGATGATATTTTTTTCTAAAATACTTTGTGTAAAAAATTTTTCATTCACAAAAAATTTCAGTTTATAAGCATATGTCTGAAAAACTTCAAACTAAATGACCAAAAAACTTATCACTTTGTAAAATAAGATGTGTTGTTAACACCAAAATTGTTGACTTCGTGATTTTTTCGAATACCTACAACCTCTTAAAAAATTTAAAGAAAATTTATAATTAAATACCACTTTTTAAAAATTTTTAAGTATACACATATGTTCGATGACAGTGATAAGAAGATTCCAAAAAGTTATATCTAAAGTATAACTGTTTTAGGTAGAGAAATTTTTGACATCAGCTATTTTTTGCAGTAAAGTAACTTCTGAAAAATGATAGCTTCACTCTCTTATGTAAAACATAATACAATATGTTACGATATTTTCTTAAACTTATTAAGACTTCTTTTCAAACAGTGAATTTTTCAGTTTTTTACATTGATCAACTTATTTTTATTTTTATTTATTTATTTTTTAAAGATGAATTTTACTTCAAATAATTTTTTCTTAAACAAAATTCCCATTTAAAGTACTTTTATTTTCTTTCAATTTCACATTACATACATTTTTCTTGAACATTGTTCTTATACAGATTGAACTGAACATAATTCAACATAGCAGATAATATTTTTACAATTTTCATATTATGATCGAGTGATAAAACTCCACATTCTTTGAAAAAATGATTTCTTTACTTCTTTGACTTTTATACATTCCTGATTATCAATAATCCAGTTACCTAAATACTTCTGGAAGATATTAAAAAATTTCAACCAAAGTATGATAACGTCTCCAGATCTCTTAAAGCGCGTTGCCATAAGCTCACTTGAAAATACTAAGTAAATTACAACTTTGTCCCAATTAATTTCATTTTTTATCATTTCTTTTAAGACAATATCTAAACAGGTGTAAAAATTTTCCTCAGATAACATATCAACATTTTCATAAAGTTGATTGCTAATTTCTGAATTGATAAATTCATTCATTCGAAATTTAAGCTGGTTAATAATTTCTAGTTCTGAATTGCGAAGGTGCACCACCGCCACTTTAGGATGTAGAAAAAGAGGGGGAAAAAGGCTAAAAACCCCATAGGAATAGCATGGGAAGAAAAGCAAAAAAACTCACAATGTCAAGTGTGTTAAAATAATAATAATAATAATAATTCACACCGGAAGTAATAAGGGGACAAAGTTGACTAGGAAAATACATTGAACAGCGGGAACCGGGCGGGCTGGGGCATGGGTCCTATCGTCCAGGATTAATACGACTCGCCTAGTATAATTCTATTGAATATATGAGTAAATGCGTTTAACAAAATGATATCTGTTCTGACATCCATCTTGAAAGAATAATTATTATGTAGTACTGAATTCAGGTGAAAAAACAGATATCTTCACTCCGCAAAAATAAGTTAGCATGTGACAAAATTTTACTCCACTCGAAATTAATACTAGGTGTTTCTCACCAAATCTGAATTATCGCCAAATACTCTAAAATTTTTGTAGCTATATCCTAAAATTTATTAAAAATCATGCCAAATTCTTATTTTTACGACCCTATTTCTGAATTTATTAGAAAAATTTCACGGGTTTACACTAAAGAAATGTAAGGGAGCTACAGTAAAAATGGTTAAACTATAGATAAAAAATACATTGAACTAAAGTGATCATTAGTCTAATACGTGAAGGATTATTCGAAAAAGTTCCAATTTATACCTAAAAACTTTTGATTTTCTGAAGTTGTAAAAATCTACTGAAAATGTCTATTATAAAAAGTTATTATATCTCCATATTGTACATCAAATAATCAATAAGATTATTCTAAAGATAGAAAGAAAATGAATTTATATTTTTAAAACGTCTAACAATAATCAAATTTAAACACGACTTAAGGTAGCTACAGCGAGTAATCTGGAAATTTTCCTCCTCTTTCTTGTATTGAATGTACAATGCTGCACCCAACCCAATTCTAAGAAAATGCCCTAAGGAATGGTCCCCTCCTTTCCCCCAAAACATTGTGACGTCACCATTAACGAATGAAGTCTATATTTTGCGTTAAGATATTATTCTATTTATAACGAAAAAGAATATATACAGTTTAAAATGGATACTAGATATTCACAATTAAAAAATCTTTATGATGAAAAGTATTTTTTTAACGAACTTTCTTCAATTAAGTAATTAATAAGAAATTTTAATCACTCTTTTTTAGTTATCTATCAAAAAACAATTCTCGTCCTTCATCCTAATCTAATTTCACTTATACATTTGAGATTTTAAACATCTTTTAGCTTAATTTTCACGTGCATTGTCTTTTTTCGAAAAACATCTGGTGAATATTTACAAGATCTTCAATTATTATTTTTCTTAATTATTATTCTGAAATTTATATTAATTTTACGATTGAATTTTTTTTCAATGAATAGCATTCTTAGGTTAAAAAAGATCTGCATAGGCATATAATGGAAAAATCACTCACACATATGCGAAAACTACTGAAATATTTTTTTTGCTGCAAGGTAGCAGGTTCGAATCTCAGTCAAAATCTATGTTTCTAAACTTTCTTTCATTCTTTATGCTTAATTTTTGCTTTCATTGTCTTTTTTTTTCGGAAAATATTTGATGATTTTTTACAAGAAGATCCTTAATTAATATTTTTCTTAATTATTATTCTCTAATTAATATCATTAAAACGATTGAATTCTTTTCGGACACTAGCATTCATAGTTTTAAAAGAACAGTGCAGACATATACTATAAAAATCACTCACACACACGCGAAAACTACTGAAATATTTTTACTGCAAGCTACCGGGTTCGAACCCCAGTCAAACCTCTCTATTTCTTTCATAGTATATTCGCATTCTTAAATTCGTATATTTTATTCATTCCTTATTTTAAAATTTTTAATAAATTTCTTAATAAATTTCTTAATTAATTTCTTAATTAACTCCCTAATTAATTTCCTAATTAATTTCCTAATGACTCACAAACAATAGCATGCTTTTTTCATTCTACCGAAAACATCGCTTTAAAACCATCGTCACCTTTTACAAAAAATCACTCATTAATTTTTTTAATTAAATTTCCTCATTAATACCCTCATCACGTTTCACGATCAAGTTAGAGGGCGTCTCAAGGTCAATACAACTCATCTAGACCCCTCAGGGGGTGGTGCGGCATCCGCACGACTTGCCGGTGCCTCAGTGCCTCCGCCTCCTGACCTAGAACCGGCCTTTTCTATCTACTAACGTGGACCAATTACAATTATTTTTTGTAAAAACGATACGATAGTGACTTAATAAAATACACGAGGATAAAAAATAATACATAAACAATATTTAAGCACGCGGACTCTATTCAGTGATCTAATATATATGTATAAAATAAATAAATAAATAAATAAATAAATAAATAAATAAATAAATAAAAAATGACGACATTTTTCTCATGAAACCATTTTATAGAAAAATATATTTTTAAAAGTTGCATCTTTACAATTTGCAGGCGTCATTTTAAACCTAGAGGGACTTAAAGATATAAACAAAATTTGAACTTTTGTCATAAATTGACTAAAAAACGTGATAATCAAAAGTATAATCAAAATAGGTACTATTTTTTTTTTTTAAGCAAAAATGTATGCCAAAATGAATAAGTTAAAAAAAGAAAATAAATAAAATTTATCGCCAACATGGCTACAAAAATTTAAAAGTCGCCATAAGGGGTTCTATATTAAAGCTGTCCTGTCCGGAGAAGTATGAAAACTGGGTCGTCAAACATGAATATTATTTTGAAACTTTTCTTTGAATGAGTTGATCATTAGCTATCATTAGCGTTTCATCCCACAAAAACTAATAATAATTGTGCTTCTGATGAATTATATATATATATATATATATATATATATATATATTGTTTGAATTTTTCTTTCCTAAATTATTTATCAAAAAAAAAAAAAAAAAAAACTAATTCGAGTGTAATGTCAGAAATTTACTGTAATATTATGAAAGATGTTTTAAATCTTATATTAATTTCTCTATAACACTATTATACCAGTTTCTGCAACCGTAATTCAAATTTGTATTTTTTTTTTAGATCTTAATCTATATATATAAAAGAAGACTTCCTGAGTGAGGGGGTGATCTATCAACGCCCAGACCAAACCCCTGGACCTAGAAGCATGAAATTTTGTGACAATGTTCTTTCCATGACGTAGGCATCCACTAAGAAGCGATTTTACAAAATTCGCCCCCCAAGGGGGGGAGGGGGGGAAAAACGTGATTTCACAAAATCCTTCATATCTCAAACAAAAAAAACAGATATCCGTAAAATTTTTGCTTTAAAATATAGCTAACACAAATGTCTAAAAACCAATTTCTGGAATTTTCAAAATTCGGTCCCTAAGGGGGGCGGGGGGGCAAAACGTGATTTCACATGCGTAAAAACGTGATTTCGCATAATCCTATATATCTCAAACAAAAAAATAGATATGCGTGAAATTTTTGCTCTAAAATATAGCTAATGCAAATATCTAAAAACCAATTTCTGGAATTTTAGAAATTCAGCCCCGAGGTGGGGCAGCAGGGGGGGGAGAGGGGGGGGGCAAAAAATAAAAAGAGAGTTAGATCGTTCAAAATTGGTATATAGAGGTTTTCGATACCTGCAAATCGATTTCGGATATTTTCGAATTTATAAAATTATTAGGAGGTGCGGGAAGGGGGGGGGGGCGGCAAGGGGGGGCTATGGGGCAAAAACAAATAGAAATACAGTTAGGCCGTTCAAAATTGGTACAGTTAGGTTTTAGATGCCTGCAAGTCGAATGGGGATATTTTCGAAAGTGTAAAGTTATTAGGAGGGCCGGGAAAGGGGGAGGGGAGAGGGGAGGGGAGAGGGGAGGGGAGGGGGGCAAAAAAATAAAAATAGAGTTAGATCGTTCAAAACTGGTATATAGATGTTTTCGATACTTACAAATCGATTGCGGATACTTTCGAATTTTTAAAATTATTAGGTGGGGCGGGAAGGGGGGGGGCTATGGTAAAAAACAAATAGAAATACAGTTAGGCTGTTCAAAATTGGTACAGTTAGGTTTTAGATGCCTGCAAGTCGAATGGGGATATTTTCGAAAGTGTAAAGTTATTAGGAGGGCCGGGAAAGGGGGAGGGGAGGGGGAGGAGGGGGGCAAAAAAATAAAAATAGAGTTAGATCGCTCA
Source organism: Salticus scenicus (assembly GCA_963930645.1). Lineage (NCBI taxonomy): Eukaryota > Metazoa > Arthropoda > Arachnida > Araneae > Salticidae > Salticus > Salticus scenicus. Next base: position 163,217,305 of record OZ005652.1, read on the forward strand.
AAATTGGTATATAGATGTTTTCGATACTTACAAATCGATTGCGGATACTTTCGAATTTTTAAAATTATTAGGTGGGGCGGGAAGGGGGGGCGGTAAGGGGGGGGGCTATGGTAAAAAACAAATAGAAATACAGTTAGGCTGTTCAAAATCGGTACAGATAGGTTTTAGAGGCCTGCAAGTCGAATGGGGATTTTTTTGAAAGTATAAAGTTATTAGGAGGGCCGGGAAGGGGGGGGGGCAGAGGGGCAAAAAAAAAAAGAAAATAGAGTTAGATCATTCAAAATTGGTACATAGAGGTTTCCAATACCTACTATTCGATTGCGGATATTTTCGAATTTTTAAAATTATTGGGAGGGCGGGAAGGGGGGGGAGTAGAGCGGTAAAAAAATAAAAATAGAGATATATCGTTCAAAACTGGTGCATAGATGTTTTTGATACTTACAAATCGATTGCGGATATTTCAAATTTGTAAAATTATTAGGATAGACAGGAGGGGGGGGGGGGCGAAGTGGGAAAATAATAGAAATAAGAGTTAGAGCATTTTGGGAATTTTTTCCTAAGGCAGTGAGAACCCGGTGCGACATTTTTCCTACTCAGATTTTGTTTCTCTTTTTTTTTCATGTGATAAAAATTAATGCAATTTTGAGAATTCATTATAGTGATTCATTTAAAAATAGGGACCAGCGAAGCGGGCGTTGCCTGCTAGTATATATATATATATATATATATATATATATATATATATATATATATATATATATTCTTTTTTTGAAAATGTTTATTAAAACAAATAAAGAATGACGAAAAACTTTCAGAGGTTGCTAGTGATTTTAAACAAATACAATTTTTTTCTTCCAGTCATTTGCTACCTTCTAATAAACAGCAGCTGTATCTCTTAAAGCTATATCCTGTTCATTACGAAAGAAGAACAGCGGATATTTTATCGTTATCTTCCGTTTCAGAGAAACACTTACACGCATGTACATTGCTTGCAAATAGCACAACTATACCGCCACCTTGTAGAATTAAAAAAAAAGGGGGTAAAGAACCTTATAATTTTGTTTTTTAAATACTTAGCATTTCTTGCATATTTTAAAAATTGTTTAGACAAGTGCAAAATCTATGCATTATGTTTACAAAAACAAAGGTATGAAAAGTTAATTTCTCAACGCTTATACTTGTTCGCGTAAAATGAAATGGTGAGTGAGAAAGATTAGAATAAAGCATTATGAATATAAAATAATCCCCCCCCTCCCCCCCCCCCAAAAAAAAAAAAAATCTGCATTATGTTTTTTAAACCCTGAAAGGCTGGCAGGATGAATTTCTCTACTGGCTAATTCATAAGTTTAATTAAATTTATAATTTCGTTCTATGTTTTTTTTTTTTTTTTTTTTTTTTTACACACTAGACTTAATTAGATGAGAACGACTGCTTAAAGTAAATGACGAACGAAATCCAATCTTGATTCTTGACCCGAACTCTGCACCTGCTGACTGAAGGCTAGAGAGATTTAAATATTCAGGGACCGGAGGAGACGATTACTTCATTGTATTCTTTAGATTACAGCTATGTACACTTAGATTAGCTATGTACACTTTTGATTTCAGATGTTTTTTCAAATATCTCCAAAAGTACTTGACCAATCATCTTGAGACTTCAGGACTGTGAATAACATATATTTCAGTGAAAGTTTTACCCTGAAAATAAGAAGAGGACCAGGACCAGTAAAAAATAAATAAATATGAAAACGTTTGGAATCACCCTGTAAAAAGTAATTCTTGAAATGCAATCTTTCTGTAGTATGTGATTATGAGACCTCCTTCTTATTTTCTGTATAAATCTTTATGAGGCTACCACATATATTCATGAAGATATTTATTTAAAAATTGCAAAAAAAAATCTCACTTTTTTTACTATAATACGCAAGGTATTAAACCCAAAGCAAAGACATTTTCAGGAAACTTGACACACAATATTAGACACGGTACACTGCAATCATAAAGCAAAAATATTAAATATCTAATGAAATATGACCATTTTTATAAAATAACTTTTAATTGCGCATGCGCAAGTTCAGCAAAATTTGATTTGCATAATTCAATAGCCAAACGTATTGATCTACCTATATAACCCCCCCCCCCGCCCCAAAGAAGTAACGTTTAAATTCAATAAATTATACGCGATAGAATGAACTGCTATTCAGTTCCTCTCAAGACACCAGCTAAACTACAATATAAGGGGTTTTACTCACAGTTTTATTTTTATTCAGTCAATGGTAATACAATGTTTGTTGACTGTAAATAAGTATTGAGAAAATCCCTTATCATTTTCCTTATTTTCGATAAGAACTAAAATTCAGTTCATTCTATCAAGTACAACTTTTTGAATTTACATGATATTTCTTTGGGGTTTTTATTTAAATAGATCAATACTATTGGCTATTATATTATGCAAAAAATTAAATTTCGCTAAAGCTTTCGCATGCGCACTTAAAAATTACTAGTTAATACTCGTCAAAATTTGACGATCATGTGCATCTTAAATCTTCATGGCATAAAGTTTTAAACATCTCTGTTTTCCGCATTGCTCTTAACCAGTTTAAAATCCACTGCTGTAATCAATTATTTTTTGGTTGGAGGGGAAGGGTGAATAAATTTCATGAAATTTTAATATACAAAATTTAAGCGGACTTCGTATAATAAAAATAAAATCTGAAGATTTTTTTTCTAATTTTACTCTAAATGTGACCAAAAAATGTTTCGAGTAATTTAAGAGAGACAGAATTTATAAATTATGGTAAGAATGGAGAAAGAAAGCATACATCAATATTCAATATTTTTCATATATATTATTTTAATTTGCTCACATCGATGATATTCCATTTCAGCTACAATATGACAGTGGCGCCATCTGTAATCTGTCGATAAAAAAAAAAAAAAAAAAAAAAAAAAAATCTCAGATTTTTCTTTTTTTTCTTTTTTTAATAAAAATATTTTTTAAATCACATAAATTTATAAGGCAAAATAGTTTAATTTAAAATAAATTTTAATAGTGTTTTTGTTTTCTTTATATTCTATAATTACAATTTATTTGCACTTAGATCATGCTACTCAGGGCTCGAATAAATAAGAATGCATTTAATACTTTAGCAAGTTAATTTGCTCATTGAATTTTTAATAATAAATTATTCTCTGCAAATTTTTACTCGTATAAAATATCAAAATTTTTATGGTCATTCTTTTTAAATTATTTTTTTCTGTAATACAGTACAGAAATAAAATATGAGATCAATTTAAAATTAGATTAGTAAATAAATAAATAAATAAAATAAAATAAAACTTCCCTTGATTTTAAACATCTATCTTAATTTTTTCTTAAATAAAGTTTTCAACTGATAAAAGTTAACTTTAAAGAACAATAAACTCCGACAATTTATTACTTTTAAAAGATTTTTTTTTTCTTTTAAGAAATTGAAAAAATAATAATAATAATAATAATAATAATAATAATAATATTAGGAATATGGTATGGTATGTTTATACGATCAGAGATGGCGCCACAAAAACTCTAGAAATATTATCCTGTGTAAGAAAATTTTCGGTGAAATAAAAATGAATACGATTATAGCCAAGTATTCGCGAATTGCTTTGTTTTTAATATACTTCCTTGGAAAGTATGAATCAATTAATGTATCGTGTAAATTGTTTTTATTATTGAACTTTAATCAGGCGTCTGCTGGTGTCGTCTGCTCCAGCTCTATGATCGACCATCGAAAATCTCGGTGTGATCGACGTTCATATTGCACTGCAGCAAGGGGAAGAGATATTCCCGTTCCTGATTGGTTCGAAATTTTCTCGCGCATGCCCAAATTGGGCGATTTTGGTCTTAAAGAAATACCCTTGCGTTTTAATATTATAGATTTAGTAAAAATGCTCATATTTCATTGGAAATTTAATACTTTTGCACTCTGATTGCAATAGGTTGTGTCTAATTTTGTGTGTCAAGTTTTCTGAAATCGGCTTTGCACTGAATTTAATACTTTGCGTATTATAATTAAATATTTATAAGATTAAAAAAAAATAAAATCTTTTTATGTACCATGTTTTTAAATTTTCTCTTGAATCATAGCTATAGAACTATATTAGCACTTTATCAATGTGTATAAAATTTTTAAAGTGGTAATGACGTCAATTTTTGGGAGATGTATAATTTAATTTTTTACAATTTTTTATTGTTCACGTTTAAGTAAATGTATTTACTTACCTGTCGGAAAAAAAAAAAAAAAAAAAAATGAAGTTGTAAAATTTGTTGGCAACAATTAAATTATAAATAAAACCTAAATGGTAAATTTTAAAGCTATTATGAGGTAATTATTTTCACATTTTATTAAATAATTAAAAGAAACATTTATTAATTGAATAAAAATAACAAAAGAATAAAATATTAATCCTTTTAGAACAACGTACAGTCGGTAACAAAAGTCTTCGAACACTAGCGAAAATTCCTATGTTAAAAAAGTACACTTAATACAGTTTTGTTAAATAAATCCTTATCGAATCCTGTTCTTAGTCAATCTAAAAACAGGATTCGACAAGGATTCATTTAACAAAACTGTATTAAGTGTACTTTTTTTATATAGGAATTTTTGCTAGTGTTCGGAGACTTTTGTTACCGACTGTATATTAGCATCATGAACTACATTAGCACTTCATCAATGTGTAGAAAATTTTTAAAGTTATAATGACGTCAATTTTTGCGAGGTGCTTAATTTAACTTTTTATAATTTTTTAATGCCCACGTTTAATTAAATGTATTTATTTTTATGTCTAAAGAAAATGAACTCGTATTTTTTTTTCAGCAATTAAATTATAATTAATATTTAAATGGCTAATTTTTAAAGCTATTAGGAGGTTATTATTTTCATATTTTCATTAATTAATAGAAAACTAATCAAAAATTCGAAAATTGGGCTTCGAGGTATTGCCATCGTGTTCTGAGCTATTCAAAAAGTTTCAAATGTCTAGCTAGTCGGGAAGTTACTTAGAAATCGATTGAAAGATTTATACTGGACAAGTAAACAAACAAGAAAGCTAGCTAATAAAAACATGGTAAAAGGGACATTTTTTTTTTTTTTTTTAAGAAACAGTTATATATCCATGAATATATGTGGTAGCCTAATAAAATTTTATACTGAGAATATGAAGGAGCCTCATAATCACATACTACAGCTGTATTGCATTTCATGCACTACTTTTTACAGGGTGACCCCAAACGTTTTCATTTTTATTTAGATTTTTACTGGTTCTCTTTTATTTCCAGAGCAAAATTTTCATTGAGATATAAGATGTGTAACATGTTATTTACACTCCAGATGATTCGCCAAGTACTTTTTGAGATATTTGAAAAAACATCTGAAATCGAAAGCGTCCGGTCATTTACGGAAAGGTAGCGTATAAATGGTCTTATAAATTTCTAGTACAGTACGTACAGTCGGCAGCAAAATTGTTGAAGCACACATCCACAGTTTTTCTTTTTTCTTTTTCTTTTTTTTTTTTTTTTTTTTTTTTCAGTTCGATTGCTAATTTTTATCATCAACTGACTTTTTTATAACAGCATAAAGACTAAAATCATGACTCGACAAATATATTTACTTAACAAAACAGTATTATGTGCGCACATCTTTAAAAAACGAATTATTGCTAGCGATTCAATAATTTTGCCGCTGACTGTACTATGTTAAAAGAAATGAATTTGGCCGATTGCTCGATATAGTGACTGACTGAAATAGGCTACCCACCATTCTGTTCGATACATTTACCTTATTCTAATTTGTTAATTTATTATATTGGGGTCAGTTTCCTAGTTTAGTTTTCACATAATTCTATGCTATTTCTAATGACACTGCCCATAATACAAATTTATATGAAATATTGCTCTATTCTGCTACGTTGAGAAAATCTTAAATTTAAAATAACTTACGAGATTTTCCAATTATAATATTTGTAATCAATGATGTTCAAGCCAGTATCATAAATGATATTTTAAAAGTGGTCTGACTTCTTTATGATGATTTTTTTTTTTTTTTTTAATGGACATTTATGCGAAATTTCCCCCTATTTTGCCATGATAAGGAATTCGTAAATTTAAAATAACTTACGAAGGTTTCAAAGCTAATTTTTTATAATTAATTATGTTCATTCCAGTATAAAAACTGATATTTTAAAACTGGTTCGACATCTTTACAGAAAAAATATTCCTTTTAATACATCTTTCAGCGGAAATTAGCCCTATTCTCCCACGTTAAAAAAATCGTAAATTTCGAATAACTTACGAAGTTTTTAAATTAGAATATTGCAAACCAATAGAGTTCTTGCCAGTGTCATAAGTAATATTTTAAAACTGGTCCGATTTCCCTCCAATTATTTGTTCTTGAGATATCGTATATACAGTCTAACAAACTAACAACAAACACACAGACAACCTACAGGACACCATATCATTTTTGTTAATCATTTTTGTTATTTTCGGATTCATCACGCCAAAAAGCATGCAAAAATGTCAAAAAATAAAAAAGGTCGAAAATTTTCACGATTAATTAAGTTCCCCATATCTATAGTATGATGGAAAACTAAATAAATGTTTGCAATTATTTGTTTCTTAGTTATGCTGATCACATATATATATGCGCAGATCCAGCGCTAAAAACTTGATTCTCGTATTCAGGGAACTTCAAATGCGTAATTATAGCAAAAATTCAGCGCTTAAAATTGGCTTGCAAACAATATTTTGTTTGTCATATGGGTATGAGAAATTAATATTCATTCCTGAGCAGTTTCCCTTGACTTGGTAAAATTTAGTAAAACATTTCCATCAATTACATTTAATAGAAAAGAATGCTCTCGATTAATTTTGAGAAGCCCTGTATATTGTCTATAAATTATATACACGCTTCATAGTGTATGGACACATTAAACAACTTGAAATGCACTTTCAGCCAAGTGTAGTCTATATTATATCCCAATTACTTTTGGTAGCATTGCAAAACAATTGTGTGTGATTTCTATACTACATTTTACAGGAAACATGCTTTTATATGCACATTAAAAAAAATATGCCTATTTCATTTCATTTAGTGCAGATGTTTAATTGTACCTACCAGAAATTTCGCCCATAGACGTAATGTATTTGAATTCTCTTTGATATCGATGTACACGAACTATTTGTTTGACTTTAGCAAAAAGTTTCAAGTAACATCCTATATGATGCAGACTTAAAATATCAAGTTTGGTCTTCCTGCCTAAAATTGTTCTTGAGTCATGCGGATTGATGACAGACACACACCAGATCAACCGCTAAAAACCTGAGTTTTGTGTTCAGGAAACCTCAAAACATGTAAAATACATCAAAATATGAATTTCGAAAAATTAATCCAATAATAATTCTTTCTCTACCTTACATGAATGAAAGAAAAGAAAAAATCTATTTATTCAAAATCAAATCTAGATTTATTTATTTCGTTACTCGAGAATGTGCAGTTCTCATTTGCTAAAACAAATTAGGAATGCTGAAAATCTCTCAAATGCTTTTAATGATATGACTGGGCTTTCATCTGTTTGTTTTTGCCCTTCTTCTTTCTTTCTTTCTTTTTTTTTTTTTCCTCTGGCTGTTCCATTCCACGTTGCTCCATTGTCTTTTGTTGTCATTACCTTCATTACAAATGAGCAACCGAGTTCCGCTCTAATGCATTAAAATCTGTTGTGTCAAAGAAACGTGTGCGTTTAAACTTTGTTTACAAACAAAATAGATTTGCCTGCTCTTGAAAAATAGAAGTTCTATTTTTTTTTTTTTTTTTTTTTGGAAAAGTAGATGTAAAGTTTATACGTTTTCTAAATTAAAACTTGTTATACTAATAATTTAGACATTAAATAAAACTCCTGTGCTGCATTAATGAACAAGAAAATTTCCAAAAACAGCTAACAAGAAAAAAAAGAGAGAGAAAGAGAGATGTACTGGGGAAAATTCAAAACATACAGATATACTTAAATATCACGGTCTGAATTTTTTTAGATATAATACTTTTTTTACGCAGTATATGTTTGAAAAGTAAAAATAAAAACATGGCTACTATATTTTAATATAATAATAGCAAAATTTAGCAAATAATACTAAATTTCAAAAAAAAGTATTCAAAACAAATTTAATGAATAAAGAATAAGTATTGGTTTAATATAGTAATAATTATTCACTTTGAAAAAAGAAAAGAAAAGAAAAGAAAAATCTATAAATGCTAGACTACCGAAATTTATACAGCTTGTGCGACGGTGACCTGTAATATGTATGTAAATTTTCAACTCAATCGGATGAGGTATGCAGATGGTATTGCATTTTAAATAATTTGAGCCCATAAGGCCCAATGATAAAGAATTTTTCTTTGCGTTCCTTTAAAAAAACTATTAGTGGTACATGATCCCAAATAAATATAGTTAGTGTGATGGTGATCTATAACATGCATATAAATTTTTAGCTCAATCCGATTTGACATTTAAACGTTATCACACATTAAAGAATTTGAGCCCATAGGGCATAATGATAAAGAATATTTCGTTTCCTCCCAGTAAAAGAACTATACGTACTAGACTCACCAAAATTTATTCACTTCGTGCAACAGTGACTAACAGCAGGTGTATAAATTTTCAGCTCGATTAAATTTGGTGTTTAGACACTATCGCAGTTTAAAGAATTTGGGCCCCATATAGACCATAACGATAAAGAATTTTTCTTTGTGTCCTTGTAAAAAAACTATAAACGCTTGATTCACCAAAATTTATACAGTTCGTGTGACGGGGACTCATAACATGTGTATAAATTTTCAGCTCAGTCGAGTAAGGCATTTAGACGCTATCGCACTTTAAAAAATTTTGGCCCGTAGACCATAATGACAAAGATTTTTTCTTTGTGTCCCTGAAAAAAAAACTAAGTGCTAGATTCACAAAAAACAATGAGTTCGTGCTATGGTGACCTATAACATAGGTACCAACTTTCAGCTCATTCGAACAAAGCGTTTAGGCGCTATCGTATTCACTCACATACATACACACATGCATATACACATACATTGGCGAAAAAATTGTAAATATGAATTCAGGGGACCTCAAAACGTGTATAAACACCAAAATCTCAAATTCGGATTTTTGACATGATTACAATACTTTCCTTACTATAGTGTTCGGAAAGTAAACATGGGCTGCCCCGCTATACCTCATGTCATTACTTGCAAAAATAGGGTTTAGACTCTTTTTTTTTAAAGCATTTTTTGTTTTGGATGTTTTTAAAATGGATTTTATGCTTCAATAATCATTTCAATATTCAAAAATATTATTTAATGACTTTTTATTTTAAAAATTGTTTGTTATTTTATTTAAATGGGGTTTATGCATCAACAAACATGCTAAAAATAAAAAATATCGAAAATTATTTTCATTTATAAAACTGTTCCGTACAGAATAATAATAATTATAATAATTATTCATATAAACTACATTTTGTTTTAGAATAACTTTAAAGAAAAAAATATTTATGGTAAAAAGCTTTTTTAATCTATGTTTTCAAGTTGTTCCTAATTTTGCTACCGGAAAGTGCCACGTCCGATGCCAGGTCGAACTCGTCGGCCTAATCGTTCGGAGTTCTCCGTGGTTTTCCCTGAAACTCACGTAAATACGGGCTAAGACTCCTTAGACTCTACTACGGAAAGCATCCCACCAGGCCTTGGACTCTTCATTGACAATAGGCCTACATCTTACTACCAAGTTCTGCTTTAGTTAGGTAGAATTTTAGTAACTCTAGAGAGTTTATCGAAGCATTCATGCGTTAAATATTAATAGAATTAACAAAAGTACTCTATACTTTAAATCTCTCTTTTTCTGTTGGCATTTCTCTCTTTATGTCGTTACTTGGGTTTTACATTATTATTATTACTAATTGAAAAGCCATACACTTCTTGATTTATTTTATTAAAAATTTAATTAATATGAAAATTTTCTTCTAAGCAGACTTCAAATTTTTAAAGAAGTTAAAATTACGGTATCGATAATTGAAAAAACTTATTAATATATCTTTTAAATAATATTAATAAATAAATAAATACATTCTGGTTTAAACTTCGAAATAAAATATACTTTGTTAAAAGAGAAAGTATTGTCTATCCAATAACATCTGAAATGGATTTTGCATAATGTCACCATTTCGTGCAAAGATCACTGACCTACGTAAAATAATTTTCCTAAATTATCTTTTCGACTAAAGGAGCATAATTATTTCCGAATTTTTAAATTTTATTCTATTTAGATAGAATCGCCTTGTTTTGTATTGTTTTAACAGAATATGCACTAAAGTTAAAAAAAAAAAAAAAACTATACACAGTGTTTTATGGCAGAAGCAAAAGTGTAAGTAAAGTTAAAAAAGAAGAAAAAAAAGATACTGTACACAGTGTATTATGGCAGAATATCTGCAAAAGTGTAAATAAAGTTTAATAATAATAATAATAATAATAATAATTAATGAGCTATTTACCTATGTTCTTCAATTATCACCAGATTGTCTAAAAAAATATTGGAATATATAATTTGGAAAGATGTAAAGATAAATAAGCAAAGTTATACCAAACGTACAAAAAGCACACAAATCAAATTAAAAACATATTTAACTCTGAAGCCAGTTAGTTTTGGTAAAGTGGAAAAGAATTCAGTGGTTGTTAATATAGATCCTCCCTTTCAATAGTAGTAATAATAATAATAATAATAATAAAGGCACCTAAGGTATTTTGCTAAATTTCTTCAATGCTGGAACTTTAGGTGAAAAAGAATGTTTTTAGATATACAAAAATAATGCTTTAATTAATAATAATACTTATTAAATTTAATTCATTTAATCACATGTTAAGAAGAATTTTCCGTGCTCCTTTCTTGTATTCAATTATTAAAAAGGTGAAATCTGATAAAACATTTCATTTTCAATTTGAGGTCCAATTTCCTCTTCTTCTTCTTCTTCTTCTTATTATTATTATTATTATAACCTAAAAGGAACATAGACATTATTTGCACAAACTTTACAGGAAACCATTCAGTTAAGGATATCCGTTTTCGATTATGTAATATTGTAATAAAGCTATAGTGAACAAAATACAATAATAATAATAATAATTTACGAGTTTGCATTTAAAGCAGATTGCGAGAAATTCAATTCTAGTTTTCTTTTCTTCTGTGCCAGTGAGCAAAACAAAATTTGGTATACGAATCTCGCTAGCTTACATTAAATTGTTCATGAAAAACAATTTGATTGTAATAAAAATGAATTTAATGCACTAAATACAGCATTAAAAAAAAAAGAAATATGTAGTAAATTTTTCTATTTAAAATAAATTTAACAGTGTATTGGCTGATCAAAGACGCAATCAGTTGATGCAGTGGCTTAGAGGCCCAAAGATAAAAAGAGATAATTAATTTTTGAATAATATGGGTATCTTCTATGGATTGGATCGAGCAGACCCTAATCGACATTAACAACAATAATATATTTAACCAGCAGAGTTCACATTACAGGGTGGGATTGCGAGAATCTCGCATTATTTTGAAAAATTCCACCAAAAAATATATCATAAAGGGGATCCCCCCCCCCCTCCAGTTTTTCACAGTGCTCTTTGAGTATTTCATCATTTTTTTTAGTTCATTTGGGTAATATACTAATTGCTTTAAAGCCTGTAGTTATCTTTTTTCAACTTCTGTAGAATTTTTTGATAAAAAGGGGGGGGGGGGTGGAAATATTATGTAGTTATTTCAAAATACTTCTTAATTGTAAATGTTTGTTAAGAGGATATATGAAGGGTTTATTTTATCAACAAACAACTACGAAGTATGAAGGTTAGAAATTTAGATTCTGAATACTGAAGCAGTATCTATCCTTAGCCACAAAAGGGGAAAGAAAATTAAATAAATAAATTTTCATTTTTTAAAATTTACTTTTTTTTGGTTTAATTTGCAATTGTAATTCTCTAAAAAGAAATTTGCAAAATGTAAATTATGTAATTTCTCACTTAAATTTGAAAGACCTCACTTAACTTTTTTGTTAGAGTGGGAGAATCCCACTGGATATATATATATATATATTCATTTTTTTTTTTTTTCCTGAGCAGGGTAAAAAACAACGAAAAGAAATTATTATTCAACATTTGAAAATTATAAGATTCTTAAATTGAAGCTTATAAACAGACTTATTATGAACCGACTATTTATTTAAAAAAAAAAAAAAAATTCATTTAGTATTTTTTTTTTTTTTTTTTTTTACTGTTTTTATCAAGGTCTTTACGAAACAATTAGAAGGACGAAGTTTATTGTTTATCACCAATGTTTATTGCAGAAGTCAAAGAGTTCATTTTAAAATAGATCCACCCGCACTTTTTTTTTTTTTTTTTTTTTCTCTGTCGCTTCCATTTAGCATATTCCAATATCGGCCGGTATTCTTTCCTCCTCCCTCACGTAAATATTTCGGGGTGACTAAAGTAGGTGATGGCAAAGCTTTACGCTTGCATGGAACACCACCACCCAAAAATAGATTCCGGCGTACGGTCCCTTTTTCTTTTAGGGTGAGAGCAGACTTCTCTCCCACGCCGCGTTCTTTCCAACAATTCCCTTCGGTAGATTTCATATTTGGTTCGGTGTATGCCCGAAATAGCGCCCCTGGTGCCAACGGCTTATTCCCTATATGGTCGAGCCCGTCTTCGGCTTCAGTCCATGATTTTTAAAGGACCTCACCCTCACTGCTCTTCTCACTCGTAGACTCCTGTTCTCGCAAGCTCAACAGCTAGCAGTTTGTTCTCTCGGACCCTTAGCTACAAACGGTAAATACATCCCTTGTTCTCTAGGATATCTTCGACTACTACAACTTCGACTAACTGCGGGATATTTTTGGAGGAAAAATTGAATTTCAGTGCATAAATTTTAAGAAGCTTTACAAAGGATTTGGATTTATAATTTTGGATACTACAACCTGATCTATTTCTAAGTATATTTTTTAAACAAATTTTTAATTATTTCTTCGAATTTGAGTGGAATTTATTTCTAGTGATTAGGTAGCATTCAAATTTTATCTGAACACATTTTGGATACAGTGAATTGGTATTTTTCAGTGATATATTTTTATTATATATATGAACTTTCATATAAAATTCCGCTAATTTTGAAAGGAAACAGAATATTTGGTTAAAATTTAGATAAATTTTTGAAGAATTTTTTTTGCAATGATGCATTTTTAATGTAATTTTTTTTTTTTTTTTTTCCAAGAAATTTTCACTGTGAGTGAAGAAGTTTGATATTAGAAAGAAATAATGCAATATTAAGTGCAACCTTTTTTTTTTTTTTTTTAGAATATTTTTCTTTTATGCATTTTAGGATAAATTTTTAATCAAATATTTCTGAATTTAGTTAAATAATGAGAGTATTATACAGTATATTGTAATAATTTTGCATTATAAAGCTTTCTTGTTTGTTTTTTTTAAATACGGAATTTGTTTTTTCCGTTTTGTCGATAAAACGGAAAATTAAAATTAATTAATATATTGACAAATTTTATTTTTATGTAGTTTACAACGAAGCTTCTTAGAATTTATTCATATAACTTTTTTCTTATGTAAATGTTGACAATATTTAATAAGCTTTTAAATCTCTGTAGGTTAAAAAAAAAAAGAAGATTATTATAGTAAAAAAAAAAAAGTGCAATAACATAGCTGTTTTTTAAGAGATTGTATAATTCTTTATCGTGATTTAGAAAAATATTACTCCATATAAATGTAAAATCAATTAAATTAGAAAAGTAGTTAGATACATGTAATGATTTTATATTTTAAAACAACGAAACAACTAATTAAAATAATCACAAGGAAATAATTTGTTTTGTTTTCTTTTATTTAAAATATTAATTAAATTTTGATTTTATTCAAGTTCAAGAAAAGGTCTTAACAAAAATTTAACTTTCACCAAAGAGTTTCACAAGCAGTTTTTTTTTTTTTTTTTTAAGCGATATAATTTGTTTTTAGAATACTACAAAAAATATTATATATATATATATATATATATATATATATATATATTTTTTTTTTTTTTTTTTTTTTTTTTTTTTTCAAGATTATAACCTTTTTTAAAAAAATATATATAAGTAACTTCCAGAAAATGAAATTTTAATTCTTATAAACCGTTTAATTTAATTTTAATTATTAAATAATATTAAAAGACAAAATTACAAAAAATAATTAATCTTATAATAAACGCTCATAAATATAAATATCAATTGTAAAGGTTCATTTTAAATTGTTTTGTTTTAAATGTAAACTTCTGATTATTGCAATTTAAAATTTTGCTCATTTAACCTTAGAATAGCAATGTTTAGAAAATATTCAGTATTGTAAATTTTTCCTTCAGAAAAACAGAAAGGAACAATTTTGAAAAATAAATAAAAAAAATAAATAAAATAAAATATTCGCAGTCTTACCAGTCTTAATTTTAAATACATCTTTTTGAGAGAGGCAGAATATTTACCGGAGAAACTGTATGCTAATATTAGAATTGCTCGGTAGGGGATATGAGTGTGAACTTACTTCATGACATGAGTGTTTTTGTTAGTACGCCAACTGAAACGTAAAACTAATATCATTTTTGAAATGGTGTAATGCTTAAAGCGCTTTGGAAAAACTTTTCTTGGATATATTGCTAGATATTTTCAATTTATAGTCTTATTTAAAGTTCCTGAAATTTATTTTAATGAAATTTTTGGAATTTATAGAGGTAACGAATTTTATTCGTAATTATTTTCTGAGTTTATACGTGTTACGTTGTCTCCCCCTCATACCACTGTTTCCTTTATTAGTGCAAAGCGCTTGAAGAAATTTTCTTTTTCATATATTTCTTAGGAAAAAAAAAAAAAAATTATTTTTGCTTATTCATAGTGAAATCGAGCTACAAAATTTCTCATAATCAGCTTAATTTAAATAACTGATTCTACATTACTGCAAGTTTTGAGAATAATATTACTTGTATATCTAGATAAGCCTTAGCTTTTCTATATAATTAATCCGAGAGTTCATTATTGAAGGGAATTCCCGGTACTTTTGACCCTAAATTTTAAAATATGTATTTGATTTCTAATATAATCAAACGTCGACATATTGAACAAAATTAAATGCGGTCAAAATTTAAATAAAATTAATAAAAAAAAATAATAATTAGTTAAATAGAAAGTAATGTGGTATTATTAATATTATTTTTACATGATTTATAAAATTACATGTTTTTAATTATTTATCATTCAATAATAATAATAATTAATAAAGATTTTTCATTAACGAAAAATTTAAGCATTTTATTCGTTTTTGTTTGTTTGTTTATACAAGAAAAAATTGCAGTTTCCATTTTTGTTTCTTTGCAGATAAACCACCATGTGTGACGACGAAGTTGCTGCTCTTGTAGTTGACAATGGATCGGGTATGTGCAAAGCCGGATTCGCCGGTGATGATGCCCCCAGGGCTGTCTTCCCTTCCATTGTAGGCAGACCCAGGCATCAGGTATGTAACATTTTTATGTATCTATACAAAAGAAAATATTAATTTTCAAATTGTATTTATTCTTATTTATTTATTTTATTTTATTTATAATTTATTTTTGTCTTTGAGTCTGTATCCCATACTAAAAAAAAATAATTCTTAGACTCTTTGAATTTTCGTTATTGTGGCGTGGGGCAATTTTAAACATCCATGTTAGTTCCCTTTAATTTATATAAAATATACTTACAGTATAATTGCCCTTCTAGCAGTTTATAAAATCAAACTGATCTCACTTCATATTTTATAATTACACTAGATTTTGTAGCATTTCAATTAATTTCCAATAAAATAAAGGATAGAATTATAATATTTAATGACATTAAAAATACTGCAAGGATTTTAAAAAGTAAATATAAAAATTATTTTGTTTTATTTCATTTTACTTGCAAAGAATAAAATGATAACCTACTTTGTAAATTTCATTTGTTTTTCTCTTAATGTTTGTTTTAGCTTGGCGGGGCGGAACCCTACCGCGTTCCTTGATACCAAAAATGCTGTAAAATAAGAATTTCCAAAAATACTAAAATTAATTTTTTGCTCTCTCTCTCTCTCTCTATATATATATATATATATGTATATATATATATATATATATATATATATAAATTAAACCTAAAGTCTTAACAAAAATTAACTTTTTCAGTCTCTTAAAATTTTCAAAATAACTAAAAATTATAATTTAATAAAACTCTTAAAAGTAAAGCTTACTAAAAAATTCATATTAAATATTTTTTATTTCTTAGAACAAAAAATTGATAGAACATCTATTCAAACTAAAACGCATGTTGACGAAAATGCGTACAAAAAAATTATTAAAGGTTAAAAATTTAAAACTCATGTGTGTTACTTTTTTTCATAAAATAATAATAATAATAATAATAAATGGCAATAGTTAAGTTTATGTAGTGGTTATTAAAACCTTGTTTTATAAATTTATTTGCAAATTAAAATCTGTTTAATTTAATAACTAAGCGCAAAATAATTTTCGCTTTTTTATTTTAATTTTTTTAAATCAAAGTATATCATTTCCTAAAACGAGAAAAACCATTAGAAATATTTGTTAATACTGATTTTACTAACGTACTCCTTTTTATTCGATACTTTTTAAATGGATTTTTTCTCCCTCCGACTCCTAAAAGTTTTATAATCAAAACTGTTAGATAATGGTGAATTTATATCGTATTTAGTGAATAATATTGCAGAATTTTTAAAATAATTTTTCTTATTATGAGGGGAAAAATAGCTTGAATTAACATCAGATTATGGTTTATATTGCATCTTCTAACTTTATGCCCTTCATTATACAGTATTTTTTCCTAATTTTTTAACATGTTCCATTGTTTTATTCCTAGGGTGTCATGGTGGGTATGGGTCAAAAAGACAGCTACGTAGGAGATGAAGCCCAGAGCAAAAGAGGTATTCTCACCTTAAAATACCCCATTGAACACGGTATCATCACAAATTGGGACGATATGGAGAAAATCTGGCATCACACTTTCTACAATGAGCTCCGTGTGGCCCCAGAAGAGCACCCTGTCTTGCTCACTGAAGCTCCCCTCAACCCAAAAGCCAACAGAGAAAAGATGACCCAAATCATGTTTGAAACCTTCAACACACCAGCCATGTATGTTGCTATCCAGGTAAGTAGCAACATATATATGCATTTGCTTTTAAAATTAATCTAAAATGTCTAAAGTTAGTATTCAAGATGCTCAAAACTTAAAGAAAACCTACCACACATTAATTTGATCTAACGTAACAGAAAAGTAAAGCGGCAAGTAAAATACTATAAGATCAAATTAATGTAAGTAATAAAAAATATAATGTCAAAGTTTTGAATTAATTTATAACAGAAACTAACTTTATTAAAGAAAGACAGACCAAGGTTTTAATTTAAAATCAAGAAAAATCCTTTACTTATAACTTGATTAATCTATTAAAATTTTTTCATTAATCTTTTAAAAACTTAATTTTTGCCGATTAAACTACTATTATCTAAATAAATCTAATAATAAAAATAATATACATTTAGATTTAAATGATGATTCCGGTTTCTCAGTTTTAGCACGTAACTTTCCTTCATTTTCTCTGAACTTATTTGACAGCAAATTTTTTTTTTTAATAACTACTACTAAAATTAATATTTAGAAGTCGTCTTAAGAACAGGGATGGAACACGGGCTCAGAATTCATACCGGAATCCGTTTAAGAAATTTCTCTACCTATAATATCGTTGATTTAAGAAGTAGAAAATTTTCTTACATTAAGAGTGGTATGAATTCTGCGCCCGTGTTCCATCCCTGTAAGAACGAAAAAGCTCTGTTTAAATATCTCAGATTTCCCTTTCTTATAAATTTTGAAAAATCCAACTACTTTGAAAGAAATTTCAACAAAAAGTTGCCATTATTCAGATTTCAAATCAATTCCAAAGCCTTAAATCTAAGAAAATATCTTGCCTACTGCTTCAACAGTTCATAGATACTATTTCTTTTGCATCTGTCTAAAAAATGTTAAATTCTACCCTAGGCTGTCTTGTCCCTATACGCTTCTGGTAGGACCACTGGTATTGTGCTCGACTCAGGTGATGGTGTTTCTCACACAGTCCCCATCTATGAAGGTTATGCTTTGCCTCATGCCATCTTGCGTCTGGACTTGGCCGGACGTGATCTTACAGATTACCTCATGAAAATCCTCACTGAGCGTGGTTACTCTTTTGTCACCACTGGTAATATATTTCAATTTTTAAAAATTAAATTTAATCAGTAAAAATAGCCATAGATAAAATAATAAAAGTTTAAAAAGGAAAACGTAAAAATTTCACCTGTTGAAACTTAAATTATCAAGTAATTCGACATATTAAAGTCTCAATAGTTATTAAATGTACATGCCTTAACCTAAATTGTAAAAATGTAGTTTTTACTAGATTGCAATAGATTAATAAAAGAAATAAAAGAAATATAAAATAATTAAAAGAAATAAGTCTTGTTAAAAGTCAGAATTTAGATTTAAATCTTATATCTAATTTTCGATTTAACAGATCTTGCGAATCAAAATTATTATTTACATAAATCATAAATTGTTAATAATTATTCTTTCATTAACAAGTTGAAAATTATTTTTTTAATATTTACTAAAAAATCGAAGGCATAATTAATTATTGCTTACTTAGTAAGTGAAATTTTACTTATTAATCCTCAAATCAAAATTTCCTGAAAATAAATTTAATTGGAAGCTTGCCTTTATTGCAGAAAGTATAAACATAAAATAATATATACTATAAATAAAATGCATTACTATTAAACAAAGTTTCTTAGAAATTTAATTTTAATATAGACTAAATCTAAAATAATAATTTAAATTGCTTTTTTTTTTTTTTTTTTAACGGATCATTTAAAAAAAAAAGGAGGAGGAAACAGCAATAGAATTAAAAGAATGCTTCACATGTCATCGCCGACGGCCAAACCCCATGTAATTCTATGAAAAAAAAAATTATGCAAGCTAATAAATGTATTTTTTATATTCTGTTTTCATAGTTAGAAAAATCGCAATTGTTAGATAGATTCACTTTTCTAAAAATAAATATTTTAAATTGTTAATATCTCGTTTTATAGGTCTAAAGTACGAAAAATGAGCTAAATGCATTTTTTTTTTTTTTTTTTTTTTTTTTTTTTTTTCACTTTAAAATTTTAAAATGAAATATTAAAAAATAAATTTTTGGAAAACAAGAATCGATCTAACAGTTCTGAATTTTCTAAATGTGAAAAACTAAAACTTAAAAGACAGGGGGAAAAAAAATGGTAATAGAAGTTTGTATAACTTATTTCTCCATAGAACAACATGGATTTTGGTTCTTGGCCACGTAAGGTGAAACATTCCCTTAACGTAAATAAGTGAATGTTAACAAAGATTCGAAGTCCAGAAGTTTTAGATGTTTTAACTAATATATGAAAAATTTCTCCCTTGCAGCTGAGAGGGAAATTGTTCGTGACATCAAGGAAAAGCTCTGCTATGTCGCCTTGGACTTCGAACAAGAGATGGCCACTGCCGCTTCCACCTCTTCCCTTGAGAAATCCTACGAGTTGCCTGATGGACAGGTTATCACCATCGGTAACGAAAGGTTCAGGTGCCCAGAAGCTCTATTCCAGCCATCCTTCTTGGGTATGGAATCTTGTGGTATCCATGAGACTACCTTCAACTCCATCATGAAATGCGATATTGATATCCGTAAGGATCTCTACGCCAACACTGTACTCTCTGGTAAGCATTTATATCTTACAGTGAGTTCCAAACTTATAAACCATAATCAGACAATTTCATCTTAATAAATCTTAACCACATTTGTATAAAATATGTCATTTCCAAATAATGTTACCATTATCTATCTTAAATTAAATTTGGATTTAGCCATTTTCTAAATGCTAGAAACATAGCCGTTATAAGAGAAGAATCAAAAGTAAAATAATTTGCATTTAAGAAAAATCTTGACAAAGCTGTTTCAGGCAGAAGGTTTTATATTACATTTTTGTAGAATTCCGTATAAGCAGAATAATTTAAATTAAACATGATTATAAAAAGTTTAAAAATTTAATTCTCTCACAGAACATCATAAAGATTCTAAAGAGCATAGTAGAGAGATGGATTTAAAAATGCTTTATTATTAGTTAATATCATATAGTTATTTTAGCAAGGTATAAAAATAACCTATGTTATATTTCATTACATTTTTTGTATTAATACGAGAAAATTTTAACATGCAACGATTACTCTATTTAAATAAAATAAAATAAAACAAGATAAATGAAATCACTTTTTATTATTACTTTAAAAAACTAAAAATGCAAAGTAAAAAAAAAAAAAAAAACACTTCTTTAATTATGTTTATAAATCCTTAATATTTATTTATTTATTTATTTATTTGCAAAATAGATCAGATACCAAATAGCATGTTGCTATAATATGTATTTTTAAATAGCTGATATTCAACAAACGGCTTTTAGACTAATTTTCGTTCTTTGTTTTCTCACCCCTTCCAGGTGGTACCACCATGTACCCAGGTATTGCTGACCGTATGCAGAAAGAAATCACTGCCCTAGCTCCTAGCACCATGAAGATCAAGATCATTGCTCCACCTGAGAGGAAATACTCCGTATGGATCGGCGGTTCCATCTTGGCTTCTTTGTCCACCTTCCAGCAGATGTGGATCTCCAAACAGGAGTATGACGAGTCCGGTCCATCTATTGTCCACCGCAAATGCTTCTAAGTGATGAAGAAGGTAGAATAACTAAGCCAATATCAAAACTCAATCCAACAAATAACAACAACAAAAAACTGCTAAGTGTTTCCTGCTGTCTTTTAAAGAGAACACTGTCCTTTTATTGCTGTAAAATAAAGTTTTGAAAAAACTGTAAATGGCGAGGACTTATTTTATTATTGTTCCTTCCATTTGTAAAAAGAAAAAAAGAAACTGATGTGCCATCAAGGATCTCATCTATAATCATTTGTTGAAGGAATGGTTTTTAAACAAAACAGCTGAATATATATTATGTCATTGCGTATTGCAAAGCATCAGCGCACTTTCTTAGGAAATATTTAATACTTTTTGGAATTTATGTAATAAATCTATACACGTGATCCTTAAAATAAATATATATTCTGAAATATTTTATAATTTCTTGTATTGTTTCTTAGAATTTAATTTACTCATTTTACATACATAATAATGCACTTTTATAAATTTACATGTTATAAAAATGTATATGCTTTGGAAATACAACAGTGTGTCTACTGACCTGCTTTTTATTCATGATTCTTCTACCCCTTTATTCATGTGAAAAAATTTCCTTTCAATTAATCATAGAATCATACTATAAAAATTTTCTATATAAATATATTTGTTGAAAAGTCACAGAAGAAATTGTGTTGATATCAAGGTTTCCAGATGAATACTATAATTTTGTTTTTTAACACCACTAAATTTTTGGAGTAAGTATCTATTAGTTCAATTGCACCTGATTCAGTTTTTGTATAAAGCGGTTTCTTTGATATAAAATTAGTGGTTTTAAGAAATAAAATTGTAGTATTCATCTGGCAACTCTGGTCGGCAGACACTTTGTACAATAACTCGACTATTAAAATTGTCACGCCCACATATATATATTTTTAATATTGCAGGTTTTTATATAATTATTATGATTCGAAATATTTCTCTTAAAATAGAGATTTTTATATCGTAGGCAAACAGAAACTAATAAAGATTTTTAGATATTGCACTCTCAGTTAAATTAAAAAAAAAAAAAAAAGAGAGAGAGAGACTTCTAGCTTAAAAATAAAATAAAGTTTAAATGACTTAAAAAAAAAAATAAATAAATAAATAAAATTAGATGAGTAGCTTAGTTTATGATACAAAAAAACTTTTTTTTACAATAAATATTTTCACTTATTATTGTTGAAAACAGTCATCAGGGGAATCTTAAGTATACATACTACTATTATCAAAACATTTTCTTAACTATTTTTTTTTTTTTAAACCAAAGTAAATAAATTTATTAGAATAATAGAATATAAATATGATTTTATTTATATTAACAATTTTTAATTGCTAATTTTTGGGATTCATTATTATTAATACTATTGTTATTATTATTTTGTCTAAAAAATGAAATATTAAAGTTTTACAAAGACTATAGTGGTTGAAATACAAAATTTAGAATTAATATATGAAAAATATCTATTAAGAAAAAAATGAAGAAAAACTAAATTTTCATTTTAAAGGGGACTTTGAAGGGGTTCCTTTCGCATGGAACCAATGAAGGTTTCATATGAAAGCTTATATTTGCATATAATATTTATAAATTGAACTATATAAATTTTTTCAATAAAATGTATATTCAGGCAAAAATTCTTTTTTTTTTTTTTTTTTTTTTTTAATACATTTTTTACAGATTTGAAATTTTGTTTTCTCAGTTTGCATTTTTTCATGAATTTATGATCTTCAAAATGTTTAAAGTTCCTACAGGTGTTAAAATAAATAAATAAATAAAAACAATATTATTTTTGGATGTTCAATAAAACCCGCTTAAAAAAAATAAAAATAAAAAAAGATGGATTTTGCAATCTCTTTAAAAGAAAAAAGAAAAACATAAGAAAAATTACATTTTTTTTGCAAATTCTTACATAAACATGCACTTATTATTATTATTATTATTATTATTTTCGAAAACTATATAATAAATTTCAAAATCTGTCCCTAATTTTTTTAAGTAGGTTCTATTAAATATCGAAAATAATAATATTAATAATTAATAAATAAGTAAATAAACAAATCTTTTCTTTAATGTCTGTAGATGTTTTAGCATTTTAAAAATTATGATTTCATGAAAAAAAAAAAAAAAAAAAAAACATGAAACTCAGAGATTTCAGAAATTTAGAGATTTCAGATCTGTAAAAAATATGTCGAAAATCCTAAGGATTCTTGCCTGAATGTATATATTTTATTAAACAAGCTTAATATAGTTCAATTTATAAATAAAAAATCGAAATATACGCTTTCATATGAAACTTTCAGTGATGCCAAGTGAAAGGTGCCAATTCCCCTTAATTACAGTCGGTAACAAAAGTGTCCGAACACTAGCAAAAATTCCCATGTAAAAAGGTACACTTCATACGGTTGTGTTAAATAAATCCTTGTTGAATCCTGTTCTTAGTCAGTGTAAGAACAGGATTCGATAAGGATTTATTTAACAAAACCGTATGAAGTGTACTTTTTTTACATAGGAATTTTTGCTAGTGTTCGGACACTTTTGTTACCACGGTGTACTTCTTTACAATGACCATTCAGTAGGGTAAATAACTTTCTTTTGCAAAGAAAAAATGAACCTAATTCAAAATTACATACCTTTTTTTTCTCTAGCTTTTAATATTCATAATATTTATTCTAATTTAAGAATGTAATTTACGTTTCCTATTTCTGAAGAAGAAAAAAAAAAAAAATGGACGAATGATTTTTTTTTTCTTTTTTTAAATTTTATTTTATTTCCTATGTTGAGGAATAAAAAATTGACATTGAAATAGATATAGCGTCAAAGTGGCCATCCTTAGAAGACGGAAAATAAAAACCTTAGATTTTTCTACTTCCTTATGGAATCAGCTAAAACCAATTTTTAAAAAGTCAAAAAAGTTTGGCATAGAACCTAAAACTATAGATGTTTTTCTTTTAAGGCCTACATTAATTATAAAATATAAATTCAAAAGTTATGAAATTCACCGCATAGTAATAATAAATAAATAAATAAATAAATATACTTAGAGCTAGCTACATTGGAAAAATTATACAAAATTAAACCAAATATATTGTTGAAAACGTGTAAGCGAAAAGTATATAAATATTTCTTACTCTCTTTATTTAATTTAAATACAATTTTTCAATATATTTAATTACATATTAAAAGTTAAATATTAATCACAAAAACTATCACCGTTCAACAATTGTCGTTTCTTAAATATATAACCTGTAGTAGATCATAAGAATGTGTCATGAACAGTATTGTGATGACATGTTAAAAGTTATAAATCAAAAATCTGGTGTGACACTACTCGACTTTCAAAACCTTAAGTAATTAAAGGTTGTTTAATTAAATTAAAGTAAGAAAAGTTGTTACATATATAAAAATACAAAACAAGAAAATTATAATAGGCTGTTTGAGTGTTTTTTCCCAAATAGTTTGCTGTTTAATTGAACACTGTTGCACTTCAAATAATTTGAGCCCATAGGTCATAAATATGGAATATTTCGTCGTGTACCTACAAAAATCTATACGAGCTAGATTCACCAAAATCTATATAGTTCGTGCTACGCCGACCATAACATGTATATAAATTAAAATCTCAATCGAATAAGTCGGTTACACGCTATCGCACTTTAAATAATTTAGTCCATAGGCAACAATGATAAAGAATTTATTCTTGTGACCTTATAAAAAAAAAAATGTAAGTGCTAGATTCACCAAAATCTATACAGTTCGTGCTACGGTGACCTCACCCATGTACCAATTTTCAACTCATTCGAATAAAACGTTTACATGTTTTCGTATTTACTCACACACATACATACACACACGTGAGCACACACATACACATATACATATGAATTTTTTTCATAACCTGCTAGTTACTCGCTCTTTATTAGACTGTCTATCTGGCAGCATACACTTTTGTTTTCTTGCAAAAATTTTCGGACACAAGCTTTCTTTCACCGATAACTAATTTAATGCTTGATAATTAAGAGTATCGACAAAACACTGTTAAGTTTGTATATTTTTCTTAAAGTTTATAAATATGTTTTTAATAATGTTGATGCATATGCTGCTACACAACAATCCAAAATATTCTTAAAAAAAAAAAAAATAATAATAATAACAATAAAGGTCCGTCTTTAAATATAATTAAAAAAATTCTTCAACAAATATGTAATATAGAAATAAAATTTTTAAAAAATTTTAACGAATCCTCCATTTAAAAATAATACACAGAAAACTGTTTCAAGCTGCAGAATTTTTCATAAAAAGTGGTGTGTTTCAGAAGATAATAAAATATTTCTATGATCTCCATTTTTATATATCTCCATTATCATATATCTCCATTATGAATACATATAAATTTTCATACAATTTATATGTATGAAAAATATATTCATATATATGCGGGGAAACATATATTGACTTACCCTACATACCGAGGTCTACGCATTTTCTTTTTCTCGAAGGAATAGAAAAAGTAAAAGTGGTCCTTTCAAAGTTGATGTCACATTAATTCTGTCATGATATTCTTAAAAAATAAATAAATAAATAAATAACAATAAAGGTCCGTCTTTAAATATAATTAAAAAAATTCTTCAACAAATATGTAATATAGAAATAAAATTTTGAAAAATTTTAACAAATCCTCCATTTAAAAATAATACACAGAAAACTGTTTGAAGCTGCAGAATTTTTCATAAAAAGTGGTGTGTTTCAGAAGGTAATAAAATATTTCTGTGATCTCCATTTATTTCTGTGATCTCCTGTTATCTCCATTATCATATATATCCATTATGAATACATATAAATTTTCATACAATTTATATGTACGAAAAATATATTCATATACTATCCGGAGAAACATATACCGAGGTCCACGCATTTTCTTTTTCTCCAAGGAATAGAAAAAGTAAAAGTGGTCCTTTCAAAGTTGATGTCAGGGAGTAAGATTAATTCTGCCATGATATTATAGTAATAAATTATTTAAAGAATCATCTGCTCCTCTCAACTCTTTGGAATTTTTGTAAATCCTGTACCCTCGACCATATATATATATATATATGTAACGTAAAACGGGGTGTCGTAATATTACGTGGGTTGGTATCCCGTAATGTGAGCATCTTAGAAAGGATGAGGAGTCCAGAATCACTAATAATCCTTTATTAAGTTCAAGATGCAGTCTTGGCCTGAATGGTAGATATCCTGAGCGTCATATGTCCCGTAACTACGCCGAAAGTCTGCCCTTCTTCGCAGCGGCGCCCCACCGGGCCGCGGGTTTCGTTAGCGAGCTTTACATGATGAGAGTAATATTTAACGTAGATTCACTAAGCAAGTCAATATCGGAAAAAGCCACGATTTCTCGTGTGTCCCAGCTTAAATACCGTCTATTTCGACGGGAATATTTAGTCCTGCCCTGCTTAATCATTGACTATTAACTTTATGATTGACAGTCCAGCTCAGGCCTGGATCCCCAGGATTAATTAACATGCATTACTTAACCACAAGAAAAGGAAGATTGCACTTATTCAGCACTTTTAATTCTGAAAGTTGTTCAATTTTTCTGATTTTCGCGTTATGAAATCTTCTGCCGTGAAACAAAGTTTAAAGGCGCACTTACGAATTATTAGCGATTTCTAGATTTTAAAATAGGGTTTTAATTATTTAAATTTAACTATTTTTTATCCCTTTCATATCCCCCCCTCCCAAGCGAGATCCTCCGGGTTTGCCTGCAAAGCCATGGGAGCTCACCTGGAGGTAGACAACGTTCCAGGTGAAAAATTTGACTATTATGCAATTACTGATATTATTGTTAATGGCGTGAGAAAGATAAATTAAAATTTATCTTTTAATAAAAATTTTTTGCTTATAAAATTGTAAACTTTGCTGGACTAACTTGTAGACTTTTTAAGTTTATAAAAGCGTATATTTTACTGGATTAATTTTTATCTGCTAACCAGCTCAGGATGCCTATGGTTTGGCCTGTACATAAGAGATACAATATTTTGCACAATTTTTTAGCAGTATAAAAATATGTTACATGAGAAAAAAAATTATACTGACTGTAAAACTACTAACTGTAAAATACACATTTCAATAATGTAAAATAAACATTGAAATCCATATAGTTATAGAATATGAGTTATACAATATCTTGACTATTTCTTTTTTCTTACATATTGCCAACTAGAAGAATAAAACAGAACGTCCTAATAAAGTCCTGGTGAAGTTTTATGTTTGTGACATATTTAATTCTTGCAGGCGTACTCCAGTTCATAGTTCATATACAAAACAAAATAACCTGACAACATTATAATGAAAACTTGAACTTACACAAATCTTCTGGCTAAACTAAAATAATGAACATTAAAAATTAAAATATTCAATTATAACATATATCAAGCATATAAAGCGACAATTCTGCAAATATTAAATGAGAAAAAAAATAATAATAATAACATGTAGAAATCATGTTAGAAATCATGTAGAAATCATTTAGACGATACTTGAGCCTAGAATCACACAATAAATATATATAATATATAAAGTAATTAAAATGTATATCCGTATATCAAAATATAAAATGATTATTTTGGAACTATATAAGAAAATCCTCTATAAGTACACTAAAATATAAAAACACTACAAAAGATGGTATATTGAAAAAATGCTCTATGTAAACATGTAAAATTAAAATCTAGATATAAATTTGGGAAAATATTATATTTAAAAATATTAAAATTTAAAATAGGAATTTTTTTTTTTTCCGCAGGTAAGTACTTTCTTTTAACAACAACTATAGGTGCCCCAATCTCTGCAGTGGCTCCAAAGTAGTATTACTCGTGACACGAGACCATAGTAAGTAAATTTCTTTATTTGATGAAAGATAAAACCTGACATTTAATATAACGACTTAGCATTTAAAATTTTTGCTTAGTGGTTCATAAAGTTCACTACTTAATCTTTCAAATTTAATGATATCCTATCTAAAGCAAGTAAATAAAAAGAAAAATGCTATTAATATTTATGTAGACAAGTTCACGTGAAATGTAACTATAGCTGTAAATGCATAAAAGGAACAAAAAAAAAAAACTTATTTACACTAATACACAAGATAATCTATTTAGTTATCTACAGTCATTTTTGTGAAAGCAAACACTGAGCATTTTTCATAATTATCGAGGTTTCATGGCTTTTACTCCCATTTGGCCTGAAAAACCCTCAACAATATGTAATACAGCATTTGTATTGCTTTCTCACCATGTCGAAATATGAGAGAGAAAAAAAAATTCAGGGAGCTTTATTTTATGAGTATTAGTTTACTTTCCTATTCATGAGGTCTCATAGTTGTAGGATTGTTTAAATTCTGATCACAGTACCCATTTGATCAGAACAATTCATTTTGTCGCGGCCGGTCGCCCAATACCAAGAAATACCTCAGAAATACCTAGTACTCATATTTACCCTGCAAGATTGTTGATTTACTGTTAACTCGATTTGTAATAAAAAAGAAAGATGTAGGTAGTTCATACTGTTTATGTGACGTTCATAATTATACAAGTTTCAAGTTGGGCTTGGCCAACATTTACGAAAATTTTCTAGATAAGATTGGGCTGGAACCAACGCATTATTCTGTGATTTTTAGAAATTTACACAGTGATGACTGTAGTAACCGTACTAGTTAAAATATTTACATTAAAAATTATGAGCAATGTCTAACGTGGGTATTTCTGCATGTATATGAAATGAGAAAATGTATAAAATATGATATCTAATGAATTTTAAAATTATATAAAATCACTAGATATATGGAATATTTCTAATAAAAAGCCTAACACATAAAAAACACAAAATACTAAACATTTAGTAATATACGAAATGCAGTTATGTCCCAATGTATCTAGAAATATAAGAATATTTAAATATAAAGGTAAAAGTACGACACATTTTATATTATAATTAAATCAGTGTCATTTTATGCAGTGACACATCCAAAAATATTCAAATATAATACTAACCACATGCTACAAATAATAGGCAAAAGAATTATGCAAGAATTTTTTTTTTTTTTTTTTTTTTTAAATCAAAGGAAAAGATAAACATGGTATATTAAAATTATTACTCTTGAAAAATCATTGGCATTATACTATAAAACTATTTGTCATACTTGACCGTTTATTTTTATTTACTACTGTTCAGGTAAAAACTTAAAGGTCCCCAAATTATAAGACAACCATAAAATACTTATTTTATTTATTTAGTATTATTTAAGTTAAATTTTTATGTATTGATCCTTATTAAAATTGAAATTCAACACTTCAAAGTAACCATTGATATCGTGCACTATACCAAAAGCCAAATGAAATGCAAAAATTTCATAAACAAATTAAAATGAAAACAAATAATCAAATAACTTCATTCTGAATTGTCTGTTAATATTTTTTAAAATTAAATTTTCTGTAAAAATAACATGTTAGAGATATATTGCAGCAAATAAAACTCATAAAAATTTTATATTAAGTTAATATAAGAAATTAATATATATATATATATTTTTTTCTCTGCCAACATTTTCAAGAAATTAAATTGCTTATTATTATTATTATTTAATTGTTAAAAAATAAATTTGAAGTATCATCATTAACATTTTTTATAACTTACGGTATTAAAATCTTCTGCTATTTGAATTAAATCAAAAATATTCTCTTACCTCGAGCTTCATCTGTCAAAACAAATAAAACTATTCGCGAATCATTTGCTGTCGCCAAAAAAAAAAAAAAAAAAAAAAAAAAAAACACATAAAAATGAAATTTTCTATCTATTTTTTTTTTTTTGTCACTGTATTATAAAAGCGTTACTACGATTGATAAAGTTTTTTTTTTTTCCATTATTATTATTATAATTAGTCTTGCCACACATAGTCATCTGCTTATAATCAACTATTCAGACACTTGAAGCACATTTTTTTTTTTTTTTTTTTTTTTTTTTTTTTTTTTACCTAGCACCAGTAGCCGAGAGATTCTGTTCTCGAAACTAATACATGGGAAGTATCGGGTTCGATCCCTAGTCGCATTCGTCGAGCTAGTCATTCAGAGTTCTCGCAATTTTCTCCGACATATAACAGTAACAGTTAAAAAATGTTATTTATGAATATTCATTTTTTCAAATATTTTACATCTTTTAAATTTTTCAGTATTTTATTTTTTAAGCCAAAAATAATAATAATAAATTTGTCCTAAACAGAATTTAATTTAGCATCCGATACCATTTTTGACTTATACTTTTCATTTTTATGTGATTTTAATTTCTTAGAGTCCGTAATGGACTATTTCTTATTGAGTAAAATTCCAGGCCAATGGTGACAATAACCAGGCAAATTACAGCAAAGGTTTTTTTTTTCTCCTGTCTGTGCGGAAAAAAAGGACTCTAATTTTATTTAAAAAATAAAATAAAATAAAATAAAATAAAAAATAAGTTTACATACAAATTTTTAGATTAGAACATTAAAAAAAAAAGCGTTTAATCTCAATGAAAATCTTAAGAGTACTAAGTAGTGATAAATTTTAATTTTTTTTTTTTTTTTTTTTTTTTTTAATATCAATTTTCCTTTTTAACAGATACCCTGTTCCGCGAAACCGGAAATTTATTTTTCAGAGATATGTTTTTTTTTTAAACTTGTCCAGGTCGTATCTTGTGGAGAAGAAAAAAAAAAAAAAAGTAATAATAATTTTTGAAAATATTTAACTACTTCGCTCTGAGTTCCTGCTTTCAGCCCCCCCCCCCCCCAAGTGGCTAAGAAATTCTCTTTTTAAGCTAATAGACGGAAGCTGCAGAATTAGATTCTAGGTCGGGTTTGCCATCTTAGCCGATCTTACGTTAGTTTTCCATAGTTTTCTCTGTAAGTCGCAAGAATACTATTTACGATCTAAACGGCCGGTTAGAAGAGTGGTTCATAAAGTATAATTAAGCCAAAT
Source organism: Salticus scenicus (assembly GCA_963930645.1). Taxonomy (NCBI): domain Eukaryota; kingdom Metazoa; phylum Arthropoda; class Arachnida; order Araneae; family Salticidae; genus Salticus; species Salticus scenicus. Next base: position 163,248,215 of record OZ005652.1, read on the forward strand.
GGTTCTATAAATTAGATTATTTTAACTGTTCACATATTTACATTACTCATCCTATATATCATAATTATTAATATCAGCCTATTTGAATTTTAGAAGCTTTTTACCAATAATTTTGTTTTCGTAGATTATTTTACATATTAGAACGAATTTTTCAGTTTAATATATTTCTGAGTAGAGAGGTTTTACTCTTGAATATGGGAAACGGGGGGAAGTGCTGGGTTCGATGCTAGGTTGTGCTCGTCGAATAGCCGTTCTGAGTTTTCCGTATAGTTCTCTTAAACTCGGGTAAGTATGTGCTGGGGCCTTTAGAAAGATTCCCCACAGAGGGCACACCACCGAAGTCTAGGAGCCTCGTGTAGTTAATTGCCTTAACACTAACACACACCAATCTCGAAGCAAATATATTTTAAGAATTTTATTTTTTACCTGTCCCAGCATTGACCGAGAGGTTTTGTTCTCAAAGCTGATTGACGGGAAGTGTCGAGTTCGTTCCCAAACCGCGTTTGTCGAACGGTATTTTCTGTGGTTTTCTCCTAAGCTCATGTGAATACGGTGTAAATATTCTTTAAAAAAGAGGGAGGGCAGGGTATTCCTCTCAGTCTTAGGACCCATGTGTATTTAATCTGCCACCAGAACATATACCCTTGTTTAGCCCGTTTATCTTGTTTCTTAATAAGTATATAGTTTTAATAGATATATAATACATTTTTTTATTATTTTGCCTCCAATCGGAATTTATGTCTTAATTTATAATAAGTGTGTCTTTATGTTGATTTATATATATATATATATATATATATATATATATATATATATATATAATGCATTTAATATTTCATTAGAATAAAAAAAATATATGTATAGGGTAAGTGCACCAGTGATTGACACTTTTAGAGAAATCTCTGATGTTTTTAATATTCTAGTCATCAGAAAATATTTTTCGAAATCTTAAGTTAGTACATATGGTATGAAAGACATTCAGAACAAATGTATATATTTTAACGTATATGTAGAAGCGATGAACAGAGAGAGAAGAAAAGTAATAAAATTAATTACCCAGGTGCAAGCGAAACAGATTACACCATCCAGGAGGCAGTCGGTCCGGCTGCGATGATGAAACAGAACTCTTTTTTTTTAATTGTTTTTTTACTGCTTGACTTTTCAAAGTGAAAATAAGAACTATCTTAGTGAAGAGTGAGTTTGGAGTTACGTTTTCGCTATGCAAGCGTTAACATCTTATATGCCTATGTGGCTTGATTATTTACGTGCTAATTAATCTGAAATGCGTCCTAAGTGGACTTAAATAAGTTTTTTTGGACCTATGTGGTCATTTGTGTAAATAATATTGTACATAGTTATTTTTTTTTATTAAACTTTAATTAATTTAATAATTAATTCTCAGTGCTCTTTCTAGCCTCTCACTACATATATGTTAAAATATATATACATTTGATAACATATTTTTTTTTGTTTTAATGAATTTTTATTTGACACCCACTCAATGTTCCAGTAATTGACACTGCCAGTTTTTCATTTTATCAGTAATTGGCCCCCTATGTTCTTTTGTTTGACACTGCTAGTTATTCATTTTACCAGTTATTAGTACCCTATGCTCTAGTGTTTGACATAAAATGTTGAAATTCTTATATGTAAAATATATGATTTTATTATTTTTCTTATTTATTAATTATTTCGGGATAGATGTAAATTATTGGAGCATGCCAATCACTGGAGCACCTACCCTACATAAAATATAATAAAAATAAAATAAGGTAATAAAATGTATTTCTTAAAAAATATATTGTTTTTAATTAATTAATGTTGAATATTATAAACATTGAATAATTTAATACATCCGATTCACTTTATTTTTTTATTTTCTTGTCGATACCACTTTCTTCCAAGTACTTTTTGTCTCTTTATTTTAGTTTTAATTTTGACCAGAGATAACAATGGGAAATAGACAAAAAGCCTGAAAATATCAGCAAAACTCAAAGATAATTTAATTTTAGCAATAAAAGAGGAAACAGATACACAAAATCATACTTTCTATAAGCAAAATTGGAGAATATATAAAAATAAATTGTTTAGAAACAATCAAAAGAAATTGAACAAAAATAAGAATTTTTAGAAGCAAAAACCTGAAAATTGTTTTTTATAAATTAAGAAGAGTCTGAAATTCCTACAGAAGTCTGAAAATTCTCATCCCTGATTTTGACGCTCGATAGGCTTAAAAAAACGAGTGTCGTATACCTCTTGTATAAAACATATGCTGTTCAGGAAACGCTATATAATCAAATTCAATTTTTGTCCACTTTCTCAAAAATCATTCTTTCCGTTTTTTTTTTTTTTTTTTTTTTTTTTTAATGTACGTTTTCGCTATTGAAAAGCATTATGAAACGAGTATTGTGAAGAGTCTGGCGATAAGTGGCGCCCTCTTTTTTCCAAAGAATTGGATAAGAAATATTTAACACTAGTTTCTTCTCCAGTTAAATCTTTCTCCGAGGTTGATGTGTTGGGGTTGTCGGGAATTGGTAGAGTAAAGAAACCCAAATAAACACACACACATGCAAAAAAAGAAAAAAAATATATATACCCTGCTTGTTACTCACTCTGGTAGCATGTAGTTTCGGTTACTTGCAAATTTTTGGACAAAACCTCCTTTTCATTGATAGCTAATTCAATGTTTGAAATTGAGAAAAAACAAAAGACCTATATGCTGCTATATTTTTCTTAAAGTTTGTATAAAAATATTTTTTTTTTAAACTTTCAACCAAAAAAGAAGGTTTAAACAGATTTTTTGTTAATTCTCAGCGGTCCATTTATTTATTTATTTATTTTTCAAATAACAAAATTAGTCCTAAAAAGTGGTTCTTTTCAGACGACAATAAATCATATGTATGATGTTCAAATTTATGAAAATATATTCATGTGCATATAAACACACATACATCACATTTATTTATCCATTACATTTTCTTCCGAGTCCGAGGAGTAGAAAAAGTGGTCCTCGCAAACTCAAATGCATAGAAACATCCATAAGAGAAATATCATGCCGGCAATATCAACATATCCTTACGCAGTTACTCACTATTCATGAGAAAGACTATCTAGCATTTGTTTATTCGCAAAATTTGCTACACTACAAATTTCTTTCAGTCGATCAGAGCCCGATTATCGCAAGGGCAAATGGGGCAGTTGCCCCGGGCCCCCACTTCAAGGGGGCCCCCAAATCATACTTTTGGAAAATATGATTTTTAAAAGTCTATGCTTTATTCAACAAGATAAATGAAAGTTCTAAGGTGAACAATATTAACTATGTGCCACAGAACAATTCTGCATGTGCAGGGCATGGATTGTTGTAGCATGCTAATAAAGCTATTTTAGAAATTTTGATGCTGTGACTGCTTATGAATAAGTATTAATGGGGATAATTGTTACTCATTCTGAATATTTGCTTTTCTTCTTACTTTGCAAATGCTAGAAAAGTAGCATAATAGATAAGATTTGGTGGCAAATTTTTCATCATTATTAATTTTCCATAAAAGAATGAAATAAAAAAGTAACTGCTACTGATTTTATTTCATTTTTACATCCAAAAGTTAATTATAGTTTAAAGGTCTTGCAAATTTGAAAGAGTTAACTGTATTCATAAACATAAATAATATCTTTTATTTATAAAAACAACATTTTTACATACTAAATTATTAGTATAAATGTGGGTTTTTGACAGTATGTTTTTGACATGTTGTTTAAACCATAAAAAATTATCACATGTCAAAAACTTAACAACCCTAGATATGATAACTATACATTAACTGTATAAAAAATAGATATTTTTAGATTTAAGTAAAGAGAAAAATTTCGCAGAGAAATAGAGGGGGGCCCCCAAATGAGAATCTGCCCCGGGGCCCCCTCTGTGGTTAGTCAGGCTCTGCAGTCGATAGCTAATTTAACGTTTGAAAAATAGAAATAAAGTAAAAATTCTAATATATTTGTTTATTTTTTCTTTAAAAATTTATAAAAATATTGCTTTTGTAACGTAGATACATGGTTATATAACAGTCACTCCAGAGTATTCTTAAAAAAAAAAAAAAAAAAGAAAGAAAGAAAATCCGTTTCAAATGTATTTAAAGAATTTCTTCAAGAAAAGATATAACATGAAATAAAGACTGCGGGATTTTTCTTAAAATGTGGATGATTTCAGATGATGATATAGCATATGCGCGATCTGCAATATTTATAAAAATATATTCATATGTATACGAAGAAAAATACTGATATATCCTATCAACGATTGTCCATTGCGCAGCACTAACCAACCAATCAACCGAGGTCCTCACATTTTCCTCTCTTTTCGAGGATCAGGAAAGTGGCCATCGCATTGTTGATGTATAACCCGGCTATGGTCTGCACTTGGTAGGGTAAACAAACGTAAACACACACAATTATACATACAAAATTGTTCATACTCTGCTTGTTATTCAATCCTTATTAGACTACCGATCTGGCAGCATGTACTTTTGTTTAAGCCCGAATTTTTTTGGTAATTTTTTTTTAATAACCAATTTAATAATGGAAAACTAAGAATATCGACAAAAAACATGTTTCTATATTTTTCTTAAAATTTGTATAAAAGTATTGTTTTTAATTCCCGACAAAAAAAGTGGGGTTTGAGCAGCCTTTTTGAAAATTCTCAACAATTTTCTTTTTTTCTTTCTTTTTTTTTTTTCTTTCTTCAAAAATATAGGGTTGTTCCTGAAAACTGATAGATCAGAAGAAGATAAAACATATATGCGATTTTCAATATTAATAAATCATACATATTATTCATATGCATACTGTTACAAATTTGTAAGTAATTGTAGTTATTTTTATATAATTCATTCAAAGAGGCTCAGTCAGGTTATATAATGTTAATTTTCTGCATTTCTAGCTTGTTTTCGCGTATAGCTCGTTTCCCCTTAAAAAAAAAAAAAAAAGTTAAAAAGGCAAGTAATGGTCGTGGCGCCAAATTTGGCAAGTTTTTCTCTCCTTGGTGACATTTTTTGGCGACAAAATCCTGATTATCGATATCTTAAATATCTAAGCTCTAACTTGACCGGTTGAGAAGTTACTGGAACATTCTTAATTTTCTACGTGGGTATATAAGGAATCGCATCGCAGCCAAGTCAGTCAGTTTCTTGCCAACCACCTTACGGTAAAGTGCTCCTGACTGGTTTCTTTCTACTGTTGTTTGCAGCCAATTGTGTGTTAATGCTATAATTACATTTTATACTGTGAATTTGATGTTGTCAGCTATTACTTAAACTGTGTTTTCTGGTGAAACTGAAGTTGATACTTGGTTTATAGAACTGTAATCTTCTAGATAATTCTGTAAATAAACTTTTAAGCCTCTGCAAGATTCCCCTTTCATTCTCAGACAATTCACGAACCCTAAATACACAACAATTCTGGTGTTAAAAGTGGAATTGTCTGCTGAATTGTTATAACTAGAGGTATGGAGCCAGAAATGAAGAAACCTCGAAGGGTTAGCTACCCAGATGAGTGAAATGAAAGACGGTATGGAAACTGGGCAAAAAGAGATGAAAGATAGTTTGAATGAAGAAATGAAACAAATGAAAGATAGTTTGGGTGAAAAAATTGAATCTAATCAAGACGAGATGAAGAGGGAACTTTCAACAGTGAAAGAGGTAATAGAGAGTAAATTAACAGTAATGGAAAACAGAAATAGATGGAATTGAAGAGAAAGTTATGAAGATAGAAGGGTGCTTTGAACAGAAAGTTAAAGAAAATGTTGATCAAGAGTTAAATGAAAGATTCTTGGAAATGGAAAGTAAATTTTAAAAAATAGAGAAAGACTTTAAGAGAAATTAGCTTCGATGTCGCAGGAAAATGAAAGAATATCGAATCGAGAAGCAATAAAAATTCCTACTTATGATGACAAATCCTCGAATTCTTACTTGATGGCAAGCATTCAAGACACAACACAGTTTTCCGTCGTAGCTGAGGCTAACAGGTGGGACCCTACTGCCAAAGCCAAGATAGCTCATTTAGTAACTTCTTTATGGGGTGATGCAGCTGCTGCCCTGGAAACTCTTCCGAAGGAACAGCAATATGACGTTGAGGCCTTGACCAGAGCACTGGAACTATGTTTTGGAGAAAAATGGTCTAATAGTTGACTCCGGTTAAAGTCCCGTCATCAGAGATCAGGTGAGAGTTTACAAGAACATGGCACAAAATATTCAGAAGCTATCACGTTTAGCTTTCACGGACTCCCATCCCTGAAACTCGTGATGATTTAGCCCTCGAATATTTCATCGATGCCGCGAGAGATCCAGAGATTCAAACAGCCATTAGACTCTCCAACGTCAAGGATGTTGACTCAGCTTTAGTGTATGCCTTGAAGCTCGAGGCAGCCAAACAAGCCTTCCATAAACACCACCAGAGCAGCACAGCAATCACTTTGTATGAATCTCAAGCTGACCTTAAAGAGAAAGAAAAATCTGGCAGATTTTACTAGGAGATTACGCAGTCTTCAGAGTAAGAAAGAAGTGAAGAATCCAATGACTAAATGCTGGGGGCTGTAGAAGAGATGAGCATATCAAACAAAGTTGCCCATTAAGACATTCTAAAGAAACTACCCAGAAGACCTTTGAAATACTTCATCGGGAAGGAGCTCTATATGGAAATCCGGATACCTTGTTGTGGGAGTCTTGCTCTGAAGACCGCAACTTCTGCTCTAAAGCCGAAGAGAAATACCAGATGATATAGCCAGTTGCTTGCCAAGCTATAGTTTCAGTGCCATCGAAACAGGATCTGTGGGGAGAGGAGAAAATTAGACAAGCCCATCCTGAAATAAAGCCAATACTTCAGTTCAAGGAGACGACTAGCAAAAGACCTACAGTCGCAGAAAAATTATTCGAGCACTAGCAATAATTCTTATGTAAAAAAAAAAGTATGTTTAATACTGCTTTGTTAAATAAATCCTTGTCGAGTCACATTCTTTGTCAGTCTAAGAACATGAATTAACAAGGATTTATTTAACAAAACAGTATTAAGTGTATATTTTTTACATAGGAATTATTGCTAGCACTCAAATAATTGTTTTGCTAATAGTACCTGGCACGACATTTTCACATTTAGCCCCATCACGAAATGTTACTGGGAACTCTGGGACTCTCTTCATATTAGAAACGGCGTATTGTGTAGAAAATGACAGTCTGACGATAGGAGGAGTTTCAAATGGCAGAATTTATTACCAAGACCGAAGATTCCAGATGCTCTAGAGCAGCTGCACAGTAGCTCTACCGGAAGCCCTTTTAGAGTGATGAAAACTCTCCAGAAACTCCTAGAACGTTTCTACTGGTGCAAGGCGAGGGAGGATGTGTAGAAATGGTGCAAATCTTGTGATGCTTATGCAGCATGCAAAGGACCGAAGAAAAGAAGCCGAAGAAGATTACATCGATATAAAATGGGAGTACCATTTGAGCGGATCGCAGTCGACATCTTGGTTCCTTTGACACAGACTTCCAAAGGAAATAAATACATCCTCATTGTGACAGACTATTTCATCAAATGGCCTGAGGTGTATCCTATTTCCGATCAAGAGGCATGCACTGCACAGTTGCAGAGGTTTTAGCGCAGCAATGGGTGTCAAGGTATGGCACATTCTACAGCTTCATACCATTCATAGACAAGTTAATAACGCTTCCTGCTGCATGATTCTTGACACTGGAGCCAACGTAACCATCTTTAGAACAGATGCTACTCAAGACCTTAAACGGAAAGTTATGGACGCCACCCCGTATTAAACTCTAGACTGTGACCAGCGACGAAATAAAAATTTATGTAAGAATGAACTTGACCATCACATTTGGAAATGCCAATTACCAACATGTGGCATATGTAGCCGATATAAGTGATCCTCTAATTCTCAAACTTATTTCCTGAAAAAATATAATTTTAAATTAGATTTTAAGAATAATGAACTAATTCAGAAGAAATACCTGTATTTGATGTTGAAAATCCAGGGAGTCAATCAATGTCAGATAAAAGCGAAATTCGAAATTTCCATCCCTCTACATAATGAGACAATAGTTTCCAGCACACCTTTTAAAGAATAGTACTTCCACTATGGACTGATTGAATACCCGTATCCAGATAACAGCTTGAAATTAGTTCTGGTAGCTTCATCTCTGGTTGACTTTTCAAAAAGCATTATTCTTGTGAGGGTCGCCAACATAAGCGATAAAGTAAGGACAGTGAAGAAAAATGAGGTGTTAGAAACCTTCACTGCACATCAGTGACATGCATTAACCAGCACACACAATCAACTGAGGCTAAGTCTTCTGATATTTTAAGAATGGAATTGCTCAAGAATGCAGAGTTAGGAAATGAACAGAGAAGTGCTAAAAAAGAAGCTATTCTATGAATTTAGAAAGCTGTTTTCTCAAGCACTTGAAGACGCTGGGAGGACAAACATTACCCAGCACCGAATCGATACAGGAAATCATCCTCCAATCAAACAACATCCAAAAAGACTTCCATTTGCTAAGCAGGAAGAGGTGACTGAGCTACTAAACAAGATTCAGTGTAATGACATCATCAAACCATCTATGAGTCCTTGGGCCTCTTCCATAGTTTCAGTGCGAATAAAAGATGGTTCGACGAGATTTTGCATGGATTAGTGTTGTTTAAATGATATCAAGAAGAAAGATAGTTTTCATCTTCCTATACTTGATGACACTTTAGAAACACTTTCTGGCAATCAATGGTTCTCGACTTTTGATCTGAAGAGCTGTTATTGGCAAGTAGAGCTACATCCTGACGACCACGAGAAGACTGTATTCACCACGGGACAAGGGTTGTGGCAATTTAAAGTTATGCCATTTGCATTATGTAATGCATCTGCAACTTTCGAAGGCTGTAAAAAGACTTCGAAAGGATGGAGACAGTCTTAAAAGGACTTTCCTATGAAGCCTGTCTAGTGTACCTTGACGATATTATCATTACGGAGAGTACATTTGAAGAACATATAAAAAAAAAAAAAAAGTTCTAATTTGATATTTTGAAGTTATTACTCATGTACCCCCAAAGTTCATTTAAAAAAATAAAATTGATTTAACACATTTTTTACCGTTTTCGCAAATTACAAAACATTCCTGGCATATAAAATGGAGGTTTGGACTTTTTTGCAGATATTGGGTAAATAAATTTTAGAAACGCATTTTTTAAAATTATTATTTTCATTTTCATTGCATTTTAACTGTTCTGATTTAGTTTTTAATGAACTACATGTGCTTACATTGCAGAGAAGAGAAAACGCAGCACCAGATGTAAAGTTAGATTTATAAAATATGCAACTTTGAATTGATATGAATACTATATATGAAATCTGTAATTTTCAATAGAATTTAACAATTTTTAACTGTCAACTCATCATCACAACTTTTAGCTAACTTTTAATTTTTGCCAAAATTGCAAAAAATTAAGATTGCTTTTGAAATTTTTGTATACACGAACAAAAAAAAAAAAAAAATGTTTTACTAACTTATGCACACAAAAAAATTAGAATCGTCACCATTAGCAACAACAACTATGTATCTGTTGTCGTTAAAAAAAAATTTTATGTACAACTTTGAGCCTGAAATTTTTTGCCCCCCCCCCCCCCCCTAGTACGGACGCTGGCTACACCCATGGGAGTCCATCTGAGAAACGAAGGTCTTTTAATTTATTTAAAGTCTTTTATTAAATTTAAAGATGCAGTCATGGGCCGGGTGATAGGCATCCGGAGCGGATTGTTAAGCAAGCCAGTATTGGGGAAAAGCCACAATTTCTTGTGCGTTCCAGCTTAAATACTGCTCATTTCAGCGCGAACCCAAACTCTTCATATGAATTCTTACTAGATAGTTAGCTGAGCTAGATCCCACCTACATATAAAATGGTTATCCCGGACATCTGGGATTAAGTATTCTGCAATGTTTTGCCACTCAATTTGACAATTGTGTAATCTTTATCCTAAAAGTTGTTCTCAATTCTGATTCCCGTGTTATGACATGTTCTGCGGCAAAACCAATTTTACATGGGCAGAATAGAATTCCTGTTAAACTGTTCTTAAATTTTAAGAGTTATTCTGAGATATTAATATTAAGTTATCACTTAATATTAATTTAAAATAATAATTTAAAATCTTGATTCTTTTTATCCTTTCATATATATGAATGAGGTCTTATTTCTTACCTTATTTCGAACAATTTTGCAATTCTAATTTTAATTAAGTAAAAATTTGGTTAAATATTTATATAAATAATAGAATTCAGAACCTTTGATATTCATTTAAGGCTCACAGTCACAATAATAAGATGCACTCTTTCTACCTTTCCATATAATCCAATGGGATTTTTGTTGCTTCATGTTATATCTTGTTCAAATATGAAAATTTTCAAATTCTGCTTTTTAAAATGCACTCGTTGAATATGTGGCCTTTAGGGAGCATTTAAAAAATAAATAAATTTAAATATTTTATTTCATTAAGCAAATTAAAAACAATCTTATAAAGAAATATTTAAACCTTTTTTTTTTTCATTGCTTTCTAAAATAAAATGTGACAAGTTCAAAGAGAGGAATTAAAAAAACAGAATTTGAAAAACTTCATTTTTTAGCAAGATATTCTTTTACATGAAGTAACAAAATCCTATCGGATTTCATGGAAATGCAGAAGAGAGAATCTGACTATTGTGCAGCCTTAAGTATAACTGACTAATTTTATAGAAATACATGGTAAGATAAAGTAGTGTGACTACCATACCAGATCATTGTGATTGCCTTAACCATATTCTTTGTTTCTGATTGTGCCACTTGTCATATTGAACATACATCTCTGTTTTTTTTTTTTTTTATGTTAAATATTAATAGTGAAAAAAAAATAATAATAATAACAGAATATATAAACAAACATTCATTTTATTTACAGAATGAGATACAAACATCTTTTGTGACCAGTAAAATATAATTTCAGTATAACACAGTAAAACAACACCAGAATTGTTAATGAAATAAAAGTAAGACATTTTTAGTTGTTCAGTAACTTAACAAAGCTTTGATTATTACTTAATAACTGTTAATGGTTTAAAGCCAAGATTAACTAAAGGTAAGTTTAAAACAATAAAAAAGATACAGAAAACAGAGAATAATAAATTTCAAATTAGGATTGAAATATTTTATAGTCTAGAACAACAAACAGTAAAATTTTATTTCTTTATCTTTTGCATAGATTATTCTGAATTTAATGTGTGCATATATGTATAATTTGATTGAAGAACATTCTTGGAATGTTTTAATGTATTTATTTATTAAAAGATATATAACTACTACAGACATGAATAAACTAAGAACAATGACAATTTTTCACAAAATATCAAAACACATTTTAACAAGAGGAGGAAAAATATCGCAGTAGAATAAAGTTTTATCCATCAATAAATTCAAGCAAGCAAGTAAAAGTTACAGTTATTATAAATTTTGTAGTTTGAGTTCATTAATACTGTATTTGCAATCACAAATGAGATTTTTTTTTAAATATGATATAATTAAAAAATTATTAATTTTTTTTTTATTTTTTTTATTTAAAAAAAAATGTATTTATACTGTTAATTCTAAACATATTAGAAAAATATCAGCATATAACTACTTTAAATTAGAAAAACCTTTTTAACTTGCCTCGTTGTTGGCCGTAAGCTTTTCACCTGGACATCCAGGTGAAAAGCTTACGGCCAACAACGAGGCAAGTTAAAAAGGTTTTCTAATTTAATGCTGAGGAGGCCTGGACGTCCAGGTGAAAAGCTTACGGCCAACAACGAGGCAAGTTAAAAAGGTTTTTCTAATTTAAAGTAGTTATAGTGATGTCTCGTTTTAAGTTATTTAATTTCTAATATATCAGCATATGTTGATGTGATTTCAATCTCCATTTTTGTTTTCTTAAAAAAGAAAATAAAAAACATATTTGAAACCCCTAAAATTTGAACTGATGAAAAACAAGAATAATTAACAAGGATACTTGAGTAATGAATAAATTATATAGTCAATTCTGGAATTCCACGTATAAGTTTAAAAAAGAGATACTGCATGCTATAACAAACACTTATTATAAATCAAAATTGGCGAATGTGCCTTTTTTTGCACATTAAGCTTCATTAGACTGGGACCTATAACTTAACCCTTTCAGGGGTGGTGGTATATATTTTATACCACCTAATTTCAGTTCTCAACTGCAAAAATTCATCCCAGAAATTTTATATAAAATCTTACTTTTTTACCTTAGCTGAAAACATTCATTTATTACTTTTCTACTAATGTTGATCTCAGACTCTGGTGGCATTTGATTTTAAATGAACTTAAGTTCCTTGCCCCTGAAGGGGTTAAAGTGAATTTTGAACCACTACAGACATGCTTGAACCAGTATTTGAAGGCAGTATTGGTATTAGGATTAAGGCTGATTAACTGCAGCCGATTAACCACTCAGGATCCTAAGGTCCAGGAGTCCACTCAGTCTAAGGTCCAGTCAGGAGTGGTGGTGTGGGGGGGGGGGGGTTCCTTCTAAGGGTCCTAGCCCATACTCATGCAAGCTTCAGAAAAAACTGCAGTAAACTCCGAACGGCTAGGCCGCTGAGTCTCTTAGCTGCATTTATTATGTGGTGACCAGATGAGCTATCAAGCCAGGATCCCAACCTACTTATTCAATCAGAAATGCAGAGTATTGCATCCCAAGCTAATCTAAAGCTTTAAGAATATTGAAAATATAAAATATTTTTATAGCATATTCATAATATTTTGTGCATGAATTGTAATTTATCAAACAGACTGAAAGAGCACAGTCATTCCATTAGTGACAACTTTTGTACTGCCAGATGATTTCAAAACATATAGTTCAGTAATGCTAATGTTTGGATGAGGATAATAACTATTTGCTGCATTTCTGGTGGTGATATTACATATTAACCAAAACAATGTCAGACTGATAAAATTATCAATTTGCTTATATACATAGTGCTTGAAAATTCTTCATTTCACCTTTAATTCCTTAAAATTGTTTTCATTATTGTTAAATTTATGAACAGAATCAAGTTCTCTAACAAACCTGATTATTGAGTTTAATAAGATAACGTATTCCAAACTAATAAAAGGACTGAGACCTGGTTTTTTTTATATCTTAACAGAAAAAATGTTTGTCATAGTTGTTCTTTATATTTTCTCTAGGTTTTTGTCCGGAATTCCAATACACCCTACATGAAAGAAATGTTAGTTTCTTTAGAAATACAGAAATGTTGCTTTATTCCTATAGCTATTCAAAATTCTACTGAAATTTTGATTAATAATTAGATCAATTAATATGATCCAGGAACTGTCGGTCATCTCATAAATGATCATATCTCACTTTTCATAATTTTATAGGTATGAGCCCAAAGACCAATATTAAAACAAGCCCAAGTGAGATTTGCTAAATTTTTATAACAATACAGCTCCTAAATGGTAAAAAAAAAAAAAAAAAATAGAAATATGGCTGTTTGTGGGACAGAATCTTAAGCTGATATAATGGATAACTTACCAGAAAATTTGAATTTTTTTAGATATAACTATTTTATGAGATGGGGATAAAATGATTAATGTAAAACAATATGCACAGTAAAGCTTCTGATGCTAATAATATTCTTCTGAGTTTTACCACAGTTAACTTATGCTTAAAATAATAAAATACTCATCTTTTTAATTTCATCTGCTATTGTTTTATTGAACGCAGTAGACTCACAATTAACCTAGACTAGGAGAATCCAAGAAGCCTCCCCCCCCCCTCAAAAAAGGGGGAGGAATAATTGCAGAATACTATTTGGTATGTATGCAGTACATATACATTTGGAGCCTGTGAGTCTTTTTCTAATAGCTATTTTTCTGCCACCCATGGGGAAAAAAAAAAAAATAAAAATAAAAAATGAAGATATTTCAGTAAGCTATCTGTCCCCCAAAAAGACAGTTAAGATCCAGCTTATGGATCAAGATGCTATTTAAAACTTTAATACAAGTTTTGCTAGAAATCTTCAATTAGTCAGAAATTTATACCTTATAAATTTTCAACAATGTAATTTCTTGAAGAATAAATGAAAGCACAAATATATTTCTAACCCATTTCCTTTTTACCTAAAACGGTAAAATCAAGTGTTGATATATTGCATAGTTACTTATTTATTTATTTATTTTATTTTATTTATTTATTTATTTTTTTTTTGTGCTAATTTTAAATCTAAAACAACATTAAGGTTTTTTTCATTTTCTGCCTTTTGAATTATTTGAACAATTAATGTGAAATATATTTTGTTGCACATTTTTTTTAAAATCAAAATCTGCTTAAACTAAATTATTTGCAACTAAGCATTTCTAAGTCATTCAAGTCTACTGTAGTTAATATATGCATAAAATACACAATTACAAAACAAAAATTTATTATGAAATTGCATCATAAAACATATGATTAAGGTCACATCAAAATAAAAATATATTATTTTGCTGCTAAATCCTCACCCCAACTCACCCACATACCCCCCCCCCCCCCAAATAATAATAATTAAAAGGTTTTGAAAATTAAAACAATAAGAAAGAAAATAGATTATTCATTGTAGCACAAAGCATCGATTCAATTAATTATATTTTGAATACAACATAATTTTACTGTTGTATGCATTAAAAATACATAAAACACATATTGCTAAAATAATAATATTAAGCAATAGTAAAAAGTTATTATGAAAATAAATTTATAAGTTATAGCGACTACAACTGAAAATTTTGTTAAATGAATAAAAAATAAATAAAAAGATTTTTTCTTTTTCTTTTAAGATTGACTCGACTGCAACAAGTATGAAAGAAAGAAAAAAAAAAAAAAAAAAATCCTGAGGTTTAAAACCAATATTACTACCAAATGTGACCATAAAAAAATTATAATGTTTTGAACACATCTGAGATGTATATTGAATTTCACAGTTCTCCTAAAAGCTCATTTACAAACAGTGTCAGTACTGACATATTGATTAATTATATATAAAATATATCAGTTTAAAATATACATGTATGACCTCCCCCCTCTCCATTTTTTTTTACCTGGATTCTTTTTTCAATATTCTTACTATTCTTAAAAATTTGTTTTACACTTTGCACGATCGCAAACAAATTTCCATAAGTGTTAAAAAAAAAAAAAAAAAAAAAACATTAGTTATAATAGAAAGAAATCTTCAGACAACTTGTTCCAAATATAATGTACGCATATGCAACATATCAATTACAAATATTGAAGAAATAAACAAAATTTCAATTTTCTTTGTGAAGGGTAGAGGCAAACAGTTTCAAAATGAAACCTTTCATTTTTGAATCAGTAATATATATAAGCTATACTAACAGCTTCCAAAGTAAATTTGAGATAAATCATATACAGATATTACAGATAAAAATTACAAAATATTTTATAATAATTTTTTTTTTAAGTTTTTGAGGCATTTTTTTTTTTTTTTTAAATTTTATAAATATGTAAAAATGTATGTTAGGAACTAGATAATATAAGGCACCAAAACCCAGCACATGTACAAGCAGAAATATAAACACTTCTGTTGAAATATATGTTTAAAAAATATTGTTGCTTTGTAGAAATAAAACATATTGGCAGGACAACTATATATTTATATATTTTTTATTTTTTATTTTGACTAGGTATCACAATTTGAAATATTTCAATCAATAAAACAAAACACAAGAAACATTAAAATGACATTTTTAAACATACAGCTGTTCTTCATTTAATACTAGATATTCTTTCAACCTTTCATTGTAAGAATAATATACACAAAAACAACACTTAAGCAAGAAAAATAACAAATATTAAACTGATAAGTAAAATAACATTTATACAATAGTTTAACAGCTAATAAATTTTTTGCATTTTTATAAAACATAACAGATTTCCTCTTGGTTTTGTTAAATGGAATTATCATAAATTCTGGAATAAAACTTTTCATATTTAATATTTATTTTATTTTATTCATTTATTAGTTTATTATTGGAAACATAAGTGCAACACTTCTAGAAGACCCAAGACCTAACTTTTTTGGTACAGAGCCATGAGAGTAATTCAAGTTTTAATCTAAGAAAAACAGACTGTATCACATAAGAAAAAAAAAAAAAAGGAGTGGGAGCTAAAATTTTTCCAGGAATTTTTTAGCTAGCCTCCATTTTGATCTTTTACAAATGTATAGATAATAATCAAAGAAAATACATTTGACAAACAAACAAGAACATTTTATTCTGAACACTCCATGACTTAGAACAATGTTTTTCCAATTTGAGATGAAAATAAAAAGAAAAAAATGGGTGTATTTTACTATTATTAATTTCTAAATGCTTTTCTTTTAGTAATCACATAACACTGACTAACTATTGCTATTTAAAATATAATTTACAATCATAAACTTTAGTATGTAGTATAAGAAAGGTGTAAAATATGACAACATTAAAACTTTTAAAACAGAATAATTATGCTTAACATGGGAAAAGTTTTAATATTAAACGAGAACAAGCTGTATTTATACTCTCATATATTTAAATCACAGTCTTGTATGTTGCGATTCACTATTTACTCTTAATTTGATTGAAGTGCCCGATACAGTATTATTTTTTGCGTTATCACTCCCAACTTCAATGACCGTACGATATTTGTCATTTGGACTAGTATTTTTTACATTCCCATTTGCTTCTGTAGATAGATTGATTTCATCGTAGCAATGTGTTTCTCTAGAATCTGTAGTTGCAGTGAACCACAAAGTACTGGACTGGCGTTTGTCTTCACCATAATGTTCAAACCAAGTTGGTGTACCACCAACTGAATGATAGTCTTTAGAAAAGCTGCTTTCATCATTGCTTGATTGGTTTTCGGACCCATAGTCACTAGTGTTTTTTGAAATATCAAACACTTCAGCTTTCGCCACATTCTTTTTTATACTTGCTTTATTTTCTTTACGATTACTAGGAGTATTTTGAAATTTATTAATATCAATCACTTTTTCACAGAAGTGAACACTTCTCTCTTTTGCTTTTGCAGTTTCAGCAACTTTTGAACTTACAACACTTGGAAAACTTTCGGCATCTTTAAAAGCTTTGGAAGTAGCTTCATCATTATCAGAATCATCCATGAAAGACATTTGGCAGTCATTATAAATATCACTTTCAGAACTATGTAATGAAATACTGATATCATCAAGCTCGATTATTTTGTCGCTTTCTTCAAAATTTTCTTCTGAACTAACTGATGCAGTTTTGATATGTGAATCTGGTCTTTCAGGAGGAGGAACTGAGGGTCTTTCAATGTGTTTGTGAGTTAGTGTCTTTTCTGCAACAGGAGGTAAACTGTTAGTATTTTTTCGAGGTGGTTTACTTCGGGGAGCTTTATAGCGAGGCACAACAGTTGAATATTGGGAATCTGCATATAAAGGATCAGGAATGGCTTCAGAAATGGCTGTATAGAAATAATAGAATAAGTTATAAAAATATATAAAATAAGACATGTTCATAAACAAAAGAGTTTTAGAAGTTGTCAAATGATAAATTAAAAAAATTAACAGTAAAATTATTTTGAAGTGCAAGAACTCTTTCAGACATAGCAAAATGAAAACAACAAGCTACTCTTAAGTTGAAATTACATTAAAATTATAGTATTATGAAAAATATAGTTCAATTAATTTGTAGTTAATGTTTTTTTAAGTATATTTAATTAAAAAATATATTTACTAAACAATCAAATAATAATAATAACAATAATAATAAAAGCTTAATGAAAAAATAAGCAGTACTTATGTATAATCTGCATGCCAGCGATTAAGCAGTTCATAGAAAATGTATATTTTGTGTGTATTTTGTTATTTATATTTATTTATTTATTAATATTAAAAAAGTGATCCTATGAAATATATTGTATTACCTTATATATTTATATATATGTATGCAGTTAATACACAAGTACCAAATAAACAAATAAATATTAATATATAAATAAATAAACAAGTTAACAGAAAACTTTTTTTTTTTTTTTAAATGGTAGTTAATTGCCGAAACGTCAGTGGAGGCCCTCTGTTGAGACTCAAAACGGTTTTGGGCTGTGTCTGTCTGTCTCTCTGTCTGTCTGTCTGTTTGTCGCGCGATAGCGGCCGCAAAAATAGCGCTATTGACTTGAAATTTGGTACACGTGTTCATGAGCCCCACGAAATCAGCTGTATAGTTTTTGGTATGTACTCCATTTGTAGTTCATACACAGGGACACGCCAAAGTTTTTCTTATTATTACGGCCTATGGGAGGAATTTGTATGTATCGCGATAGCGGCCACAAAAATCACACTATTTACTTGCAATTTGGTATACGTGTTCATGTGCCCCACGAAATCAGCTGTATAGTTTTGGGTGTGTATTCCATTTGTAATTCGTGTACAGGGACACGGCAAAATTTTTCTTATCATTACGGCCTATGGGAGGAATTTGTATGTACCGCGATAGCAGCCACAAAAATCACGCTTTCGACTTGCATTTTGGTACACATGTTCATAAGCCCAACGGAATCAGCTGTATAGTTTTAGGTGTGTATTCCATTTGTAGTTCGTGTACAGGGACACGCCAAAGATTTTCTATCATTACGGCCTATGGGAAGAATCTGTATGTACTGCGATAGCCGCCGCAAAAATCAAGCTATTGACTTCAAATTTTGCCGAAACGTCAGTGGAGGCCCTCTGTTGAGACTCAAAAGGATTTTGGGTTCCGTCGGTCCGTCCGTCTGTCTGTCTGTCTGTCGTGCGATAGCGGCCGTAAAAACCACGCTATTGACTTGAAACTTTGTACACATGTTCATGATCCCCACGAAATTAGCTGTATAGTTTTGGGTGTGCATTCCATTTGTAGTTCGTGTACAGGGACACGCCAAAGTTTTTTTTATCATTACGGCCTATGGGAAGAATTTGTATGTACCACGATAGCAGCCCCAAAAATAACGCTATAGACTTGCAATTTGGTACACATATTCACGAGCCCAACGGAATTAGCTGTATAGTGTTAGGTGTGTATTCCCTTTGTTGTTCGTGTACAGGGACACGCCAAAATTTTTCTTATCCTTACGGCCTATGGGAAGAATTTGTATGTACCGCAATAGCGGCCGCAAAAATCCTTCGATTGACTTGCAAATTGGCGCACATTCCAGCTTTCCATATAAGTAGTTGTATAATTTTCATTGTTATATTTTTTATAAACTGTGTACAGGGACACGCCAAAATTCTTAACATTACGGCGTATGGGGTGAATTTCGTTTAAACGCATTTTAATATCATTACTTTGCAATGAAGAAAATGAAACTAGAGTACGTGAGTAAGATGCTTAAACTTATGTTGCTTGAAGAAAATATGTGCTCTTAAGCTTTCTAATTAATGTACAGGACCTTACAAAAGTGTTCTGACAATGTCACTTAGTCATCCAAACGATATTAAATTTAGAACAATTATTAATTTTAAACGCAAAATAAGCTGAATAGTTTTTACTGGTGTATACAATGTTTATGGTTCGTTTACAAAGACACACGAAAGAATTTCGTAACATTAGAGCCTATGGACGAATTTTTAATTTAAGCGCGCACTTTAATGCGTTTATGCTGAGTTGAACTTAATAAAGTTAACATACATTATAAAGATGCTTAAAATCATGTTTACTCTAAAAAACGGTTATGTATAGACTAAATAATTTATGGGACCACACAAAATAATTCCGAGTATGTACTGTAATCATCCAAATGATGTCAAATTAGTTTGCAAGATTAATGAGTTATAATTAATTAGATTTATTCTTATTATTGGCGTTTATAATGACTGTGGCTACTTTTCCGGGATACTTAAAGGAATTTCATACTTTTATGGTGTATAGTCGGTATTTCTTAAAAGTGTATTTTAACATGGTTACACCCCATCAAATATAATGAAATTTTATTAGAATTTTAAAAGCCTGTTTTCATGTTGAAAATTGTGGACATAGAATTGATAATTAGTTTAAAGGTTACGCAAAATATTTCCGATATGCTATGTCATTTTTTTTTTTGTGTGTGTGTGAAATTCGGTATTTATGAATTTCCGGGAAATAATACAAGACCGTCGTTTAATAAGAATGCATATTGTTGCGTACTTGGGGGTTTGTAAGTTGTCCGAGAATGAAAGGCGAAACTTGCAAAAATTCAGCGATTTATTCACAGAAAGTTCCAGAAGAATACAGGTCTATAAACCAAGTATCAGCTTCAATTCAACCAGTAAACATAGCTTAAACAACAGCCGTTAACAGCAAAACAACAGTACAAACTGTTTAGCAATAACACATAAAGCAAGTCTCATTCAAAGAGGCTCAAAGCAAAGCAAGCATTTGACGAAACCGACACAGATCTGAGATTGGAAGCCTTGGCTAAAAAAATGCTACTTTTATACTATTCTATCGAACACAGACTGTTCTGGAAAATTATCGTATCTCATCAGCCAAAGAGATTAGAGCTTCCATATTTGGTATATCCCTAATAAGGACTTTCTCGCCAAGGTCGCCAAAAAATCGCCAAGGAGGGAAACAGTCGCCAAATTTGGTGCCAAATCCATTTCTTCCCTTATTGGAGCTTTTCAATTCGTTTTTAAAGGAAAATTAGGCTATTTTAACGCTAGAACGACTAGAAATGCACAAAATTAGCATTTTATCCACTTGCTCAGCCTCTTTGAAAAAAATTATACAAAAATAAATGCAATTATTTACAATTCCGTAACACTTTATATGATATACAAATAGGTATAGAAAGAGAGATACAGCGGGGGGTTGAGGGGGGCGGCAGCCCCCCTCAGGAATGTATCTGATTATGGTAGTAAGTCGACCGAATCAATATATACTATTATATAATACGAAATAAATAAAAATGACCTATTGAAAAATGTCTGATGCAAATAGGACGTTGAGGCTCCTGATCTGCAGATCCACTAGTACTTTTATATGTTGACAATTGCAAAATACCTGTATTGAGCAGTATATTATATATATATATATATTTTTAATGCAGTTTAGTAATTTAACATATATATATCAATACAATGAATAATATAAATTCTAAATATGTCAGTAAATCACTCAGTATATACATACTTTTTTTTCAATTATTTTTAGACATACTAAAATTTACTACTGCTAATAATAAGAAAATATATTAGGCAGCACTAGTTGGCTTTTGTCTACTTAGCCATTAATATTTTCAAATTTGCTGTATTCATCAAATACAAAACAGTGGCCAAATGTTGTAATAAACAGTCAATAATAGGAAAGGGGAAAAAAAAATATTTAAAATTTAACTGTGTTTATCAAAATAATGGAATTTCAGTAATAAAATGTAATTTAAATTTAATTAATTATAAAAATTAACTTCAGCACAAATTTATCAAAATTGTCGCTAGTTTATTTGTTGAAGGGATAATACCTAAATACCTCAATTTTCTTTAATTTTTTTACTCTTTCTAAATCCAATCCCAATAAACAGAAAAATATAATTTTTTTGGTTTGAATATTATTTTTAATATTATTAATATCATTACAATTTTTTTCAGTATTTATTATAATAATTTTACCCCCCCCCCCACCTCTCTAGTTTAGCTAAATGTTTTGGCCACACATTTTTTTTATAGTGGTGGCCAAGACAGAAAATCGCCAACTGGAGGTACTTATATCATATTATTATTCTTTTAAATAACTATATTATATATATATAATAAAGATGATCTATTAAGCATAGTAGAAGCCAAGCAACAGATACAAGATCACTGAAACACCAATGACCAATAAGATTAAAAAAAAAAAAATCATCAGTGGATGAAATACACTAATGTAAAGAAACCAGATCTATTTATTAGCAGCCTGCAAAACAAACGGATCAATAAAGTAAAACAACAAATCTTAACTTAAAACCATAAACTTATCAAAATTAATGAAAAAACAACCCAAAAAACACAAGATAGGAAGAAGGAGGCAGGCGGCAAGACTTGTGACTTGCCTGTGGGGTTACACTAGTTTTACGCCGGCAACACTCCCCCAGTCTGCCACAACCAGAACAGGAACCATATGGATTTAAAAAAGCAAAATTTCAAAGCAGATGAACACCAATGAAACCACGTAGCAACAATGAAATTCACCGATTGATCACATTGTGTTTAACAGTATAATGAGAACATTAAATATAGTTGACAACTCAAAAAGGAAGAATCTGAAATTTTATTGGAAAAAGAAAGTTTGCATAGTAATACAAAGCAAATGCAACAAGCCTTCTACTTTTTTTTAAATTTAATTTCACAAACCCACCCAACCATCGAGCCTTACAACACCACCCCACCTCCGTAATCAAACATCTGCCCACCCAACTGTCACCTTTTTTATTGTCTTTTATTATTTTATAATTTTTTTGTTGATATACACAAAAGTGTACACAGTTTTTTTTTTTTTTTTTTTTTTTTTGTATTGACAGAGACATGGTTAAGGATATAAAATAGAAAATATAAAGTTTTTAGGAAAACCCATTTTAGCAGTGGCTGTGATCAGTTTATTAATATTCTTGTTTTTAAACTTTGCAGAGCATAAATTATTAATTCGAAATAAAGGGTTAATGGTGATGTTTCTAAATACCGAAAGATGCAGACATGAATTAAAATGTGTAAATAAGTTGACATTAAAACAAAAATCTTGCCGTTTGTCATATATATCTGTATAAAGTTTATTACCATCGATGATTATTTTGAGATCTAAAAAGTTAATTGATTGATTAGTTAGAGTATTTTGAGTTAGCTTTAAATTAGGTGGTAATTGAAGGAAAAGACATTTTGTGAGTTCTTGTTGAGATAAAATACAATAATATCATTGATGTAACGATAAAATCGAACATCATCATTGCAAATTTGCTTTTCATAATAATAAAGATAGAGATCTGCCAAAATACTGGAGCTACAACCTCCTTGTGGGATGCCTAATTTTTGCAAATAGATATCGTTGTTGTGGAAGATATAATTATTATGGATAACAAAGTTAAGAAGTGTTTTAAATTTTTCTGCTTTAAAATTGTAAGAAAGATTAATTTGAGCTTTATATTCTTGAAAAAGACTGTAAATGATATTACTAAGATCTGATAACTCAATATTATTGAAAAGATCTTGAAAGTCAAAAGTCATAATATTGTCTATTGAATCGAGCGATTTGATGTATTGAATTAATTGAAAGCTATTTTTAAGACAGTATAAATTATCAACTTTTCAAGTACATTTGTAAATTTGTTTTAGAATATCCAGTAGAGCTTTATTAGCATTGTTGTTAAAAGTGTTACACCCAACAGTGACAGTGTGAAATTTAATTGGAGATTTGTGAAACTTAGGTATGAGAACTATATAAGGATAATTAAAGTTATTGAAGGGAAGTTGAAGTAGTTTATAGTAATTATGTATTTTTCGGTTATTAATAATAAGGTTATTATTAGTTAAACTGAAGATGTTACTATTAGTGACTGAAGAGTTTAAAATAGAGAAATAGTAGTATTTACAAATAATGGCATAATTATTAGGCGATTTGTCAACATAAGTGATCACAAAGTCATCCTGTAGTGATTTGATTGAGTTAAGAAGTACAGATTTTTTAAATAACACCAGATTTGAAGAATTGATAAATAATGCATTTTTAATTTTTTGTAACACTAAAACTTTCCATTGAGTGAAGTAGGCAATAGGTTTATTATGAGTAATAGATATTTTATAAATAAATATTTTTTTTTAATGAAAAATTGTTTTTTGTCCTGCAAAATCATCTTTCTTACATTATTTTATTCACTCCTTCAAACCAAGGATAAAAAATTATTTTCTTTATTTTAATAAACTGTTTTACTATTGGTATCAGTTTAGAGCATTACTTTTCAGAAATTCAAGCTTTTATTATTAAGAAATTTTCTGAAAATTTTTATCTTAGCAACAATGTGAAGAATTAAAAAACATACCATTTGGTTGGCTTGAATTGCTCTCTTGAAACACTGAATCATTCATGCCAGCATTTAAAAGATTTTCATGTGAAACACTGTGTTGGGATAAACGAGATTGCTGTACAATATTATTTGCCTTTGCTAATGTATTTGCCTGAAAACCACCATAAGAAACAGATCTAGTAATTGGATTCTTTGAATTAGATGCAGGAGCTTTAGGTGCAGCTTTTTTTCTTGGCCGTACTGGTATTCTCGGACTGGGTGACTTCGGACTACTAGAAAGACAGACCATTTCAGAAACTTTTTATTAAAATAACATGCAAATATTATTTAAATATAATTTTTCTGATACATTACTTAGAAAAACATTACTCTGAAATAATTTCTTTATGGGTGCAGAGACACAGGCTTTAAATTCTTCACTCTTTTGGAGGTTATCAGGGTTTAATTTGCAAGGGAACGCAGTTTCCATACTTCTTTTATTACAGTGAATTTTTACATATTAAATGGGACACACGGGAACTCATTAATATTACATACTGGAACTCACAGTGCATTATTTCTGAAAAACTAAAGTTCCTGAAAAGTTACATTCTCCTTTCTCCTATGAAAAACCTCTATATCTGTAGTAAAGCTTGACACACAGCTTTTTATTTTTATCTACCTTTTCCAGTTATAAATGTGGTTTTTCTCTCTCCCTTTTTATACAGTGGCTCAGAATTGTTAGGATTAACAATAAATAAAAACAGTCTGTGTTTTTATCTTTTATGTAATGAGTGTCAAATTGCAACCATAATTCCAAGTTATATGTATTAAATTAAATATCAAATGCATAAAAATAAAAATAAACCGTAGTTTGATTCCAAAGAAGAAAACAATCAGTTTAACAAATTTAACAGAAAATTTCAAATGAAAAATAAGAAAATTTTTTCAAAATTCAACCATAAATTTGAAAAATGAGAGACAGTTACAAACACACAGCCCTGGAAAAAATGTTAAGGCCAAGCGAAAAACTTAATTTACTTCACAATGGCTGATATGAGTTTTATGCAAATTTAAATGTAATACAATAAAAGGCAATTTTAATTATATTTATAAAAATTTTGCAAAAAATTAAATTATTTCTTATCTTAAAATTAATTTTATTTTTTCATATATGTAAAAAGCTGGAAAAAATATTAAGGCCACCTTAAGATATTTCTTAAAAAACAGCTAATAATCTAAAAAATGTCGCCTTATTTTTAGTCAATTTAATCATTTTTGAGATCACAAAATTTTAAAAAATTTTAAGTCTGGGAAAAAACTTCAAAATATTTACAAATACATATTGAAATTTTATGCATTTTGAAACACAATGTAATTTAAATAAATCTATAAAATCTGCCCATCTGCCTTACTGAATCCGTCTCTCAGACATTTATATTATTTTTAAAATTAAATCACAGCATGTATTTCCTTTATATATGCTGTATATAAATATAATAAATGCAAACGGTGAGCGGGAAATTCAACATTTCATCAATGTAAAAGTGAAGACGGAAATTCATTGCACACATGAGAAAAAATGAATGGATTTAAAGAAGAAATTGTAAATTGCTGGAAAACATAAATTCCGAGAACGTAAAGGCGAGGCTACACTGTATTTCTTTTATTAATACATTAAAGATAGTTAGTAATTAGTTATGACAGTTTCCTTTGGATTTTTTGGAAAATTCTACAAAAGATCCGTATTAGATCCGTTGAAGGAAAAATACAGATCCGGATAGGGATATTTTTTTCTCGCTGATACGAATACGGATCTTTTTTTTATTGCGGATATCCACGGATACGGAGCTCTGGCACATGTCTAAATAACATGACATTTTGTCGTTTGCAATTTGAAAATTGTAAAAGTTAGATAGGTGTCTTAAATCCAAGTTATGCTCATAATAAAACATTCATATAATGGGCTACTTAACTTAACATTAAATGAACCATACATACATATAAATATTTGGTTAGACTGAGGCTCTTGTTAAATCAGAGCTGAATTTGACTCAATTGTTATATCAGTTAACAAGGTATATATGCAATCCAGAAAAGTTAAAAACAATGTATCTGCAATGATTTTTTGTATATTAAGCACTAAACAATTGTTTTATAAAATCAGGAAGCATTAAATGCATTTAGTTAGTAGAAATTTATTTATAAAATGAATATACACATGCCTATGATCATTACTGAAAAAAAAAAAAAAAAAAAAAAATGCAAGAAATTTTTCATTTTAGTTTTCTTCTATTATGTATTATTTTCATTTTTAAATAGTCAGATATATTCTGCATTGTATTCATGATTTTCATGCTTATTTATAACAATAAAAATTAATTAATAATACAATATTACGGCTTAAATAAATGCAGTTCCGGTTTTGTATTTTTGCATTAAAAAAAAAAAAAAAAAAAAAAATCAAACTTATCAGGGGAAAAAAAAAAATTATAATAGCTGCTAATAGATAATACAGACAACAATAGCATACAAAATTGTAATCAAATAATAAGATTAAAAGTTATTTTTTACCTGTTTGTTGGACTACTAGACATGGAATCAACAGCAGAATCACCATTTGATAGTTTTGCTGTAGACAGACTAAGTTGTGAACTAGATAAAGATGTTGGACCTAGGCCTTCAATATGCCTTGGAGATGTAGGGGTACTTACATAAAATTCACATTCTAAAAAAGTGCAATAATTTTTTTTTTCATTAAATTATAAATTGTACCATTTTATTTTACTTAAAAACTTAAATAAATAAATAAAATAAATATCAATAGCATTGAATGACAAAAAAGATATATATGAATTTTGCAAAAATAATTTTTCTATTGAAACTCTGGATTGTTGTACCAAAAATAATTCTTTTAGTTTTCAACATACCACATTTACAGGTTTGGGGGACTTATTTGTAAAAGATTTCAAACATCTTTTTTTTTTTTTTTTTTTTTTTTTTTTTTACACATTTTAAAGTATGGAATATAAAAATCACAAAATCGATATGGTCCATGTCACTCAAAATTTAACTAATATGCTTCAAGAAATTCACAAGAGGTCATATTTTTACAAACTTTTCAAAGAAATTGGCATTTTCTAGAAATAATACATAGAATTCAAGTAAATTATTGGGAAAACAACTGGCTAGACTTGGTACTTATAAGATTATTACACAAGAAAATGATTAAAACATTATTTACAAATTAAACTCATTTTAAATAAACAATGTGTTATTGAGGTTGCTAGATTTTTCAGAGATTGTTTCAGTTTGTTACTTTGTGTAGACAATACAAGAATGAATCATAAATAAGTCAAGAGTTTTAAAATATCATTTATAATATTGGCAGGGATGCACAAACTTTTCTTGATGAGAAGCCACAAAAATTAAAAAGTATCATGCTGGAGGGTCAAAATAACACTGTAAAGATATTTTTGTCAAATGCTGTTTTGGCAATATGGAAAGTGTACAAAATTACTGATTTTAAACTGAGCTTGAAATAAACATAACTTTTGTTTAAATTCCTTTATTTATTTGATAATATTTCATTTTATTTAAATTAATCTTATTATCTTCCTGCAGGCCATAGTTTGTGCATCCCTGTTATTGACAGCAATTCTTATGAATTTCAACACAGAATTTTAAATTTTCAAAAATTTAAGATTTTCTCATAGCATAAAAGAACAAAATTTTACATAAACACAAATCACGAGGAATCATTTTAAAGAAGTTGGACTAATTTTAAAATAGTCTTGATGATACTGTTCAGAACTCTATTGTATATCAACCTCTTACATTGTAAGTTATTCAGAGTTTAAGATTTTCTTCACATAGCAGATTAGCATAAAATTTTACATAAACATATTATGAGGATTATTCTCATTTGTTAAGAAATCAGACTAATCTTAAAATATCTTTTATAATACTAGTCAGAACTGTCAACCTCCAACTTTCTTTGAAAATTATTCAAAATTTAAGGGTTTTTTTTTTTTTTTTTCTTTCTTTCTTTCTTTCTTTCTTTTTTTTTTTTTTTTTTTTTTAAGATGGCAGAACAGGCTTGTAATTTAGTTTATAAATAAATAGTATTTAATAGATGCCTTAATCACAACATCATATAAAAATAACTGCAAAATTAATATGATAAAAAGAAGTTAGTTATAAAGATATATATGTATAAATTCAAAACTAACCTCCAGGAAAAAACCACTCAGCATATGTGATGAGAGTATCTACAATAGAGCTATGAAGATTTGTTGCTGTCATATTCATCCTTCAAGAAGGGAGAGAGAAAAAAATTCATTTATAAGCATACAAAAAGTTTTAAGTTTCAAAAAATAAAATAATACAATTAAATAAACTTTTTTTTTTTTTTTTTTTTTTTTTTTCAAAACAAAACATTTAATTTAAAATCTCTAATAAAGCTGTATTTATTTTTAAAAAGAGTTAAATTCTAAGAATGATTAAATTACATATTCAATAATAAAAAAATTGATAGACCAACTAAAATCTAATATCTTGAACTTACCCTAAAGCACATTCATCAACTTGAGGCCAAATAAGATTAGGTCCAATGACAATTGCAATATTCTGAACAGACATTTTATTCATTTCGCTATTTTGACATAACTTAGCAAAAAATTTAATGAGATACCTAAAACAAAATAATAATTTTAAAACATAGTTTATTATTTTTATGCATAAATATAGAGTACAAGATCTTTATAACACAATTCTCTATATAACGATAACGCACAACTTTTCAGATGTAAACAATGAATTTTGCAGTTAAGAAACATTTTGTAAAAATTGTTACTTTGTGCAGAACTGTGATACATTTGTTTTTCTTTATCTTCTTAAAAAAAGCCATCCCCTCTGTGGAGAATCTTACGCGTAAATTAAACAGACCACTACCAACTGTGTAGCTCTAATGTGACGTGAAATCCTCAAAAAAACTCAAAATGTGAAAACTCAAATCAATCTCAATATTGCAAATATTTAAAATAATGCAAATTAAATTTCAAATTGACCTTTCCAATAAATCACACCACATTATATTTACATTGTGATAAATTTATTCAGCATGTGCATTTACAATATTTTCTAGATGATAAAAAATTTAAAACAATTAAGCGGGTTCGATTCCCGGCTCTGGCATTTTTCACATAGCTGGTATAAAAATCAATCTTACACTCCATTTTATCTAAATTGCATATTAACATATTTCATTAATTCAAATTAGCATGGCTGAGTTTGAGTGGATTTTATGTCACACTTGTGCTACAATATGGACAATTGGCACCGGTCTAGGACTCACCCCTAAGCAGTCTGGAGACATGCTGTTACAATTTTGTTATTCCACAGAGGGGATGGTTCAACATCTCATAGCTTCGGTAACCCCCTGATGTGTAATTTAGTTGATTGGTTGGATTTTACATTGCACTAGTGCTGCGCTATGCGGAATTGGTGATGGTCTGGATCACCCCCCCTAAAGATGGTCCAGAGACATGCAGTATAATTTGGATCAGTCCCCATTGAAATTAATATGGAAATAAACAAATCAAAATAGAAATATTTAAAAATTGAAGCATATACGTACAACTACTACTTTCTAGTTGCTTCTTTTTATACTTTCTAGTTTACACTTCTGGCAGTAGGTATTATATAAGTTTGCGAGCAACAAATTTTCTAATATCTGCACTAAAATATTACAGAATTATAAACTGCACTCTCAAGTGCTTGACTTCACATGGACTATTTAAAGAGAAAGAAAACAGCTACATGTGCTTAATTTTCTTAGCAACTGTAAAAAATAAGTAATGCTATCTAAAATTTCATGTGTTGCGATGTCTGACTCTCAATTCCTTCTGTACAGTCAAGTACTCGACTTTGTGTGTAGTTTGTTACACTATCAAAACAATAGAACATCTACATGTATTTAATCTTTTTAACAAGAAAATTACAAAAATAAAATTGGCAAAAAAGCACTTATTTGAAGATACTGTAGATATTCTCAGGAATTATTTTTTAAAAAAAATCGGTGATTAGCACATGAAAGAGTTTCTTTGTCTCTCAAAAATTTCATGTATTCTGAATTTTTTTGTGAAGAGTAAATCACTGATATGCAATTTTGAGAATTCATTAATAATAGTGATTTATTTAAAAATAGTGGCCCACTAGTGGGCAAAACTTGCTAGTGTATTAATGAAAACTAGTATCGCCCAGTGGTCGAAACTCGACCATTTTTTTTGCAAAGCGAGGCAAAGCAAAGTGATTACCTTGTCCTAAACGCCTATTGCCTTGTCCTAAAGTTATTACCTTGTCCTTGTTAATATAACTATTTCTCTCTGTAGATGTTAGCCTTTTCTGAAATGAGAGAAAATCGCAACGTGAAAACGCCCCTTGTTGTGTGATACAGCCCAGAAGCTAATAGGTACCATGTCAAACCAAGGCCCAACCAAGTATCAAATTCTGTTAAATTAATTCGATTGGTTCATAAAGTACAGTGTTTGAACAAAAAAAAAAAAAAAAAAGATATTTTTCAAAAATGGTCGAATTGAGTTCGAGAAATTTCAAAATGTGTAACTTTATCGAAAACCGAAAATCTAAAACTTTTCTCAATCTTATATTTTCTACTTATATATGCAGAGGAATGAACAATAAATCCACTTTTTAAAAAATAAAAATAAGTAGTCAATTTCACTTAATTAAAATGCAAGGAAATCTCAAAACGTGTAAATTCATCGAAAACCGGAAATCAAAAGTTTTTATGTATCTTCTACTTGCTTCTTATACCCACAAAAGCTAGCAATAAAGACACTTTTTTAAAAAATAAGTAGCCAATTTCAGTTAATTGAAACGTAAAGAAAGCTCAAAACATGTAAATTCAGCAAAAAACGGAAATCGGAATTTTTTCCGTATCGTCTACTTATACATGCAGCAGTTAGTAACAAATCCATTTTCCTTTTATTTAGTATATTAGTTCAATATTTATTGTTTAAATATCACCCTTTGAAATGAAATGTTTATGTTTACATTCGAAACTGGAAGTTTGCCGTTTTTTTTTTTTCTGGATTTTTGTGATTTTAAATTAAAATTTTATCAATTTTATAGAAAAAATAACTCAATCAAACACATGTAGACAGTAACTTATATATAACTATACCCAAATATCGGAATTAAAATCGGCAGATAATTTCCGTTATTTTTTAATAATTTTTTACAAAAAATCCAATGGACGATTAACATAGAAAATCTTTTTCATGGCTCCATGGACAGACAGTGACGTCATCACTTCGCTTGCGTATAGTGATGCTACATTATACAAATTACCGTGTCTATGGTTTTATTTGAGCTTTATGAAATTGCCAGATTTAACAACTTTCTACTTTTAGGTATTTTTTAATGTAAAGGAATACGTGTTTAAAAGGGAAAAATGGGGGGAAATGCATAAAAAATAAATGTATTTTTAAATACCTTCTTGACACCGTAAGAAAATAATATTTGTATTCGCACCTTCCGGCTAACCATACCTTTCGAATGATACCATTTTCAACCCTCTACTCCCATAATTAATATGTTAAAAAGGGACTACAAATTTTATGCTTGCCTATTAATATATAGATAAGAGAGTTTAATGTATATATACATTATTTACCTTAAATTTTTAAAATGAGCATCAGGTAGAGAATTCAAAACATTCCAAAGAGCTCGAAGCCTTGATTCATGATCATTTTCTCTATAATAAAAATAACAATATTTAAAATATACAGATGTAAATGAAAATATATAAAGGAAAAAAAAAAAACTCCTAATAATAAATTAAGGAAAGTAAAAAAAAAACAAAAAAAAAAATAATAATAAAATAAAATAAAATGAATCTCTATTTAATACCATATTTATCACAAGTGTGAAATACTAATTTGCTTATACTTCTCTACTTTTCAAATTACTAAATGTTAATTTGTTTCTGCGACTAATTTTCATGACCAAATAACTTCAATATTTGAACAAAGAATATTTTGGAAAATATACAGTTGTTAAAATATATTTTGTTAGTTAAACCTTGTTCAATTAACACTCACTCTTAAGAAACTCTTATTAAATAAAACATTATTTATTAATTATTTTAATGATATTGTGCAATGCTGAAATTAGTAAACCATTATCATTTTATTCTATTTTTTCTGATGATTTATATAAAAAAAATATTACTTTTTAATAGTTTAGGATAAAAACAGATATAACGTAAGTAAAAAAAAAAAAAAAAAAAAAACATCCAGATCAACAAAAAACTAACATATATAGATTATTAAATAACATTCACACAGGGATTTTCAAATGAATAATTTTGCTAGTTAAACCTTATTCAATTAACAAGCACTTTTAAAATACACTTATTAAATAAAACATTATATGTGAATTATTTTAATAATAAAAAAAGATATAATCAAAGTTTTCTAAAATTCATCTAGATCAATAAAGAACTGTAACATATATAGATTATTAAATAATTTATCATATTCATAAAAGGATTTCCAAATGAATAAATATGCTTATATATGTATATTAGGGTGTCCCTTAAAATGAGGAAATTTTTTTTCTTTCTTTCTTTCTTTCTTTCCTTTTTTTATTCAATATGCATACCCTCAAATTTTTTTTTTCTATTTTACCCTAAACACTTTTTAGCAAAATATCAGTTCTCTGGGATAATGTTAACATGCACTGAATCGACAGGAAAATCCTAATATCTATATTAGGATTTTCATGTCAGTTCAGTGCATGTCAACATTATCTTACAAAGCAGATATTTTGGTAAAAAGTATTTAGGGTCAAATAAAAAAAAAAAAAAAAAAAAAAAAAATTAGAGGGTATGCATATCGAATTAAAAAAAAAAAAAAAGAAAAGAAAAAGAAAAGAAAGAAAGAAAAAGAATTTTCCCCCATTTAGAGGAACACTCTAATATATCATTCAATTTTAGGAAAAAATATATATATTTCACAGGGGTTTAATTTAATTATATAAAATAATAATAAATTAAATTGAATTACAAAGCTGCATCCATCCATTGTTCATAAAATTCATAGGTTAGAATAGGTTCAGGCAGTGATCTCAAGTATAATTTTAAAACACCTGGAAATGAAAAAAAGCATGTTTAGCATTTCATAAACTTAAAAATGTGATTGTATATGAATTAATCAATTTGCTTATCTTAAATTAAATTATTAAATGTACAATTAAATAAAAAAAATCATACAGTTTTATTGGTATTGGAAATTACAAAAATCAAATAAAAACCATTTTACATGAAATTTATCAGCAGAAAAAATCAGCAATGAAAAAAGAATGTTTACTAAAACAAGGATTACAAATAATATAAGTTAATAAAGATGGCAGTATTCATAATAAAGTAAGAGGCTTCCCCACTGATTCATTCTAGTAAAGAACTCTGCAGTGGCTTTGTCCCCTTATTCTAGATATCCACATATATAAAAAACCATGTTTCACTTAAATGCTATTATTATTATTAGATTTCACAACTATATTTTTACTTGCTGTAACTATTTTAATTTTTTAATGATTAAAGTATTATTGTATATGCATATTATACTGTATTTCAAAATAATATTCAATTTGACCAAATTTCATTTCCCCTTCCATATTCAATAGCAATAATGCTTGTTGTGTAAAAATATCAGGAATAGTAATAATTTTACCAAGCAAGACACTTTCATAAACTATCAGAATTATCGTATTAATCAAACACCTTTTGTTCAATCTAGACCAAAAACTATCTCCCCCATTTTTTTTTTTTTAATGGATATCACCAATTTCTATTTCACACCTCTTGGAACGGGAAGAAACACCTGCATTTTCTCTCGTTCCGAAAGGTAGGTTAATGAAGAAACAAAACTTCTTTTTCATTTAAAAAGCAATTCAGCTTAATAATAATAATTATTTAAAAAAAAAAAAAAAAAAATACAAAATCACTGTATCTTAAATCAAGTAAAATATAAAATATCATTGTTTGTGTTCTACAAAAGTTTCAGAGAATTATTTCATGTATTTTTCCAGATAGGCGAACTTAAAAATAATTTAGACACTAACTACATATGCTTTGAAAATAAATAAATAAATAAAAAAAAAAAATTTGAGAAAATAAAAATTAATAAAAAATAATAAGTTTATCAAAAGTCAAAAAAAATATTTATATATTGCACACCACAATCAGCTCATGTATATCTTAGCGAAATCTGATAAGGTTTTCACAAATAGTTTTTGATTCTATAAAACTTTTATAATTGACAAGTTTTGCCCTACTTCAACATTAAATGTGATCTTTAAAAAAAAAAAAAAAAAAAAAATGCTTTAACATATAAACAATTTATTTCATTATGTTTATCACAAATTTCTGCACAAAACTGTCAATTTCCATGTTTCCATGTGAAACAGTTTTTACTGTTTAAGCATATATACATACCCGAATAAACTACTACGTCAAAAGTGCCAAAGAAAAATATTTGAGATGCATACAGCTGTTTTAGTAGCCTTAAGCGTACCGTCTTCAGTGCAAAAATAATGCATTTATTTTTGCACTGAAGACGGTACGCTTAAGGCTACCGAAACAGCTGTATGCATCTCAAATATTTTTCTTTGGTGCTTCTGGCGTAGTAGTTTATTCGGGTTTTAATATTCCAACGCCAAGTCTCCTGTTATTATCATATATACATGTATGTAATTTTAACAAACTTACCAGCAATGTTATGAGGATCTGACCTATCATCTTCTACTAAATGTTGCAAACCGGCATCAAAAGCACTCTATTATACAGAATTAATGTAAGTTACTAAATGTTGGCTGAAGAAAGGATAAAAATAATATATTGTAATTCATTAAAATAATATAAACTTACTTTCATTTTCTTTATTTTAATCATGCTTCCCCCAATTCTAAACAAACCCTGAAATATATATAAAATATATATACATAAAGAATTGAAAAAACAATAATATAATTCATATGAAAGTTTTAATGTAAGAAACATTAATCACTCATTCAGAGACGTTAATAAATTATCAGTGTACTTATACATGTACAAATTTAAATGACTTAAAAATTTTTATTACTATCATCTACGGATGGACCAGATATGGATTTTACTGGATACAGATATTCGGCATTCCAGATATTATTTTTCTTTACCGAATCCAGATATCCGGATATTTGGCACCGAAGTAACCCGGATATTTCTTTTCAAAATATTTACTTATGCAATTTCGATAGCCACTTTAATTCATCAATAAATTGACAACAAAAATTTAAAAACCACAAAGGGGCTCCTTTGCTAAAGTTATACCAAAGACATTTTAAGAAATTAATATAGTAATCGATGCTAGTGAATGAAACACAATTAGTGCATGCTTTAATGGAAGAATAAGGTAAAATAAGTCCAATCGTACTAAATTAAATTATGTTTTCATAGAATGTAAGAAGAATTTCTTTCTTTCTTTTCACTTTTCTTTTCTTATAAATCACTTATATTTAATAAGAACAGCTAAAATAATAATAACTAGTATGCTGTGACCACATGACTTTCTTCTATATTTTCCTATGCAAATTCACTCAGTAAAAATAATTTATTAAAATTATTATTTAAAAAAATTATCTTCCATGATAATGCAAACGATTTCCATATTAGAGAAGTACTATAATATAAAAAATATAAAAAAATGTCGATTTTATTTATTTATTTTTTTTTTTTAATGAAAAAAATCTATAACTTCATTTTAAATTATCACAGATCTATGGTTCAACCATTCGTTTTAAAGGTACTGACGAGCTCTTTTGAAAAATACCCATCATGAAAATTTATTCGCCTCAAAGGGGGACTCCCCCCCCCCGCCCAGGAGGGGAAGGCGAGGCTCCTACACATACAAAAAAAAAAAAAATTCCCAGTTGACTATCTCTATTATAAATAATTCTGGTAAATTTCATAATGATTATTAACCCTTTAAGCGTGCTTGACGAGCTCACCTCGTCATCGGAATGTTACGCTATACCTGGGTTTGACGAGTCCTACTCGTCATGTAATTTTAAAGTCAGAATTTCAACGTGTTTGACGGAAATATTTCGTCATATCCTTATATTTTTATAGGAAAACACTATGTTTTCAAACTTTGGTCCTGAATGGCAATAGTAGTTCCGTAAAGTGAAACATAATTTCTTGAGAAAACTTTGGTGTGTTTGATTTTCGCATTCTGGTGAAAATGGCGATCTGTAGCGGTGTTTCTAGGCGCTTTTGTTAGAAAAGACCGTTATTATGGAACGATTCCAGTGATTCAGAAGATGATATTTTGAATCATTCTGACTTTGAAAGTGGATCTGATTCCGATACAAGTATTTATAGTTATGTGTCAGACGAGAAAATTTCAATTTCATGGGAAACCTGGAAAAAATTTTCAGGTAAAAGATATTGATAATTCCTTAGATTTTTTCCAACTGTTCATAACTAAGGAATTGGTGGAAACTATAGTAGAGGAAACAAATATATATGCAGAACAATTTTTGCGAAAGAACGTAAGTGTACTGAAAGTTAGATCCCGAGTGCATAAGTGGAAACCGGTAACTGCATCTGAAATATGGATTTATTTAGCTCTTCTTTTACTCCAGGATATTATTTTGAAGCCCGTGACAGCCTGGTATTGGTCAAAAAAGAAAACTTTGAGCCCCCTTTTTTTTTTTTTTTTGCTGAAGTTATGTCAGAGCAAAGATTTTCTTTGATAAGCAAGTTTCTGCATTTTTCAGATAATGAAACTATGGAAGAAGAAGCTCATCCTTTCTGTAAACTTCGAAAAATATGGCCCATTTACAGTTTCCTTTTGGAAAAATTTTGAACTCTGTATACTCCTGAGTGTGACATCGATGAAAACTTGATATTACATAAAGGGAGGCTTTCTTGGAAACAATACATACCCTTGAAGAGAGCTAGATTTGGATTGAAATTCTATATGCTCTGTGAATCAGAAACAGGTTACATATGGAATTACATTTTATATACTGAAAATGGGATGA
Source organism: Salticus scenicus (assembly GCA_963930645.1). Lineage (NCBI taxonomy): Eukaryota > Metazoa > Arthropoda > Arachnida > Araneae > Salticidae > Salticus > Salticus scenicus. Next base: position 163,285,395 of record OZ005652.1, read on the forward strand.
TTCTAAGACCAGAATTCCTTTGTCATAAACTTATATCATTCAAAACTGACTCGTACGGGACAGTTCGAGTGAACTGCAAAGATGCTCCAAAAGAAATGCAATCATCGAAACTTAGAAAGGGTGATATTATTACTTTTCAACGCGGAAAACTAATTGCAATGAAATGGAAAGATAAAAAAAAATGTTCATTTATTGAGTACAATCCACAATATTGAAATGAGTAAAGTTTCTTGTAATGGAAAAGAGGTTGAAAAGCCAAAGGTTGTCAATTTATCAGTGGGAGGTGTGGACAGAGCGGACCAAAATGTATCCTATTATGAGACAGTACGGAAAAGAATGAAAGTATACTACAAAAAATTTTTCAGGCATATGTCTACAGAGCAAGGAAACTAACAAAAATATAAAACTGTTGTATTTTCGAATTGCAGTCATTGAAGAAATATTACGTAAATATCATGTGTCTACAGCCTTGAAGGGAAATACGGGAAGAAAAAGTGATACAAATGATCCATTGCGTCTTACAGGAAGACACTTCGCAGACTATATACTTGCGACACCCTGCAAACGAGAACCAACAAGACGATGTGTTGTTGGCTATGCGTCTAATAAAAACAGTAAGAAGATTAGAAAGGAGACAAGGATATGGTGTCCAGACTGTGAGGTTGCTCTTTGTAACATTCCATGCTTTAAAATTTATCACACCAAAAGAAACTACTAGAAAATGTATGTATGTTTAGTTATATATTTAAGTCTTTACTTACTTATTACTTTCTTTTTTAGATTTTATTTATTGTAGCATGTCAGAGAATATATCTCCAATGCAGTGCGCCCGCTTACTCCTTCCTACTATCCCGAGAAACACTCCCCACTGCAGTGCACGCACGGGAGCAAACACTACAGACTTAAAGGGTTAAAAAATAATTCTCTTTATGCACATTTATACAAAATTTTGTCCTATACCACCATGTTAAAAATTTAGCAAAAGCGAGATGGGAACGCAACTGGTAAGACAATTTTTAACAAAGTTGATAGGCACTAATTTATGTCAAGGTGCAACTACATACCAATTTGTATGAAATTCTGTGCAATAGTTCCTGAGATACAGTTGCCACAAAATTTTGTCTCTCTCTCTCTCTCACACACACACACACAGACATTTTCTAAAAATGGTCAAATCGTGTTCTACAGCTCTCAAAACGTGTAAATCCATCAAAAACCTGAGGTCGAAAATTTTTACGAAACCAATACTTTCTTCTATTGAATATAGAAGAAAGTAATAATAAAATGCTGCACAAAAATAAAAGTTAATAAATAAAATAATAATAAATTGCTCAGTATTATATCATTGTTCAATTGAAAAACTGTCACAATAAAATTTCTGAAGATAAAAATCTATTTTACTAGCTAAATAATGAACTAAGTTAAGTTTATTAAAATATTTAATAATAACAATAGAAGTAAACATGCATACAAACATGATACCATGCACAAACACAAATTACAGATAGAAATCTGTTTGGATATTATTTTACTATTTTCATCTCCAGGACATCCTAAATATTTTTTTATTTGCATTTTTTTTTTAAATACCACTTAATATTACTTTGAGCAATGAATGTGACTGCAAACATTCATTTTATATTCAATATTCGAAATCATTCTATTGCGTAAACCGCAAACATATCGATATCGATGAGTGAATATCAGGCAAACGAGCTTTCGCGATCAAAGTTGATCCGATCAATATATCAGAACCCATAGTAGATATCTTGGATAGGAATATATCGTTTCGACTAACATCAAATGTCTTTCCTAGTAAACACAGTTGCTGATTGAAGATAGTATGTATAGTGAATGGAAGACAGTGTTTTCTTCTAGAAGAGTAGAACGAAACATTGGTAATTAAAGGAATGTATTTCTGCTTATCTGTGCAATAATCAAAGCAGATGGCTTTCAATAAATACTTGCTTATTTTTTTACGGTGACTTTTTAAAGCAGTGATACTTTAGATTTGAGGCTTCGCAGGAATAAAGGAAGAGGAAGTATATGTATTGTGAGAGAGATTGATTGCGACTGGGGTTATATTTTTCGACTTTATCAGTGAGTAAAAAGACGAAATAAGAGAATGGGTATTAGACTAAGATATTCGGCACATTTTTGTTCGGGTTTCGTTCGCTCGGGTTTCAGTCGTGTTTCGTTCATGATGCGTGCTAGCACGGAAGCATAATTCTATTAATCCGTGGTTGGCGTTCAACGTTACTTATCAGCATATTGATTGATTGCGCAGTGCACACTAGGTAATATCGTTAAAGGGATATATCGGCAGAGCTAGATCTTAAATATTATTATTGGGATATTAAAAAAATATCGATACTTGAGGATATATTGATAAATAATCCAGCCCTAGAAAACATTGTTCATTTAGTGATTTTATTTTCAACTGAAACTACACAAAACAGATAAGACAAATAATTTTAAATATGTGGAATTTTATGAGTTTTTATTTCTTCAGTGACGTGATTTAAAAAGCTATTTTTTAAAGTTTCCCCCAAACAGAGGGGCAAAAGTTGTTTCTTGCTTTTCCCATAAATTTTCATTGCCATCATATCACAATGAAAGAAAAAAAGCAAAAAAACAAATATTCAAAAGCTGGATATCCGGCATATTAACCGGATATCCAGTGGTTTTGATCCAGATATCCAGCGGTATTTCGGATATTGAAAAATCAGCCAGATATCCGGTCCATCCCTACATCATCACATTTTTATTTTTCAATAATAAATTGATCCCTTAACCCCTTATCAAATTAGGTAGGCATAGAAAATCAAAATTTAAAGTGTTTAATACTCATTACATCACCTTTCCATAAGAATTTTTTTAATAAATTTCATATTAAAAATTTCAAGAAAAATTCATTTCCCTATACATGGCATTGACAATTGCATACAAGTTTTTAAGTTCTGGATTTTAATGATACATTTAAATATGGATCAAAAAAAAAAAAAAAGAAAGAAAGGAAGAAAGGAAGGGGGAAAAATAAAAGAAAAATTAAAGTTTAAAGTTCACTCTCAATCACCAGGCAAGAGTTAAAAGTGCAAATTAATTTTTTTACAAACAATAAGATAAATATGCTATATGTAATCATGAGGTTCATTTTATAAAGAATACACTAGTTAATTACATGCACATTTAATTTCAGCATCTCTTTCAAATGATATAGCTTTCATCCCTCACAAAATATTAATATTCTGGGAGACATATCTAAAGGTAGTACAGTCAAACATGTCTATCTCGAAACCTGCTTATCTCGAAAACCTGTCTATGTCGAATTTTTTCAATTTCCCTACATTTTCAATAAAAATTTAACGTATTTTCCAAATCTATCTCGAATTATTTTCTTCCCAAACCTGTCAATCTCGAATTTTCGTAGTCGATTTTTTTCAATTTCCCTACATTTTCAATAAAATTTTAACGCATTTTCCAAACCTATCTCAAATTATTTTCTTCCCAAACCTGTTATCAATCTCGAATTTTCGTAAGAAACACAACATTCCAGTTTAGAGCCTTATTGACCTTGACAATCTCACCAGTCCCCATTTCCGCAAAATACGTGAGGACATCGGGGGTGCTTTGGTCAGGGACTGCGTGGGAATTGTACTAAAAACGGGTTTTCTTCTCTGGAATGATAAGGGATGGGGGAATAGGAGACAGGAGAAGAAATTTTGTAGAACTGTTTCTCAGTCTTGTCTTAGCCTAACGACTAAAATATCATCTCGCATTTTGCTGTCTCGATTTTAGAGCTAAAAATGGCAGGTGTGAAAAGAAAATTGAACGTTTTAACCATCGAAAAAAAGATAGAAATTCTGTCTTTTTGGAAGGAAAACCATTCTATGAAGAAAAGCGTAGTCGCCGCTTAATTTGGAATTCCACCCAGTACTCTTTCCACCATCATGAAAAACGAAAATATCATACAAAAGAATTCCGAAAACGGCTGCAAAACAATGAAAAAAAGCCGTGCATGCTCTTTTCCTGATGTGGACAAATGCGTTAGAAAATGGTTCGAACAATATTGTGGAGAAGGAGTTCCTATCAGCGGTTTAATGCTTCAAAAAAAAGCTGAAGACTTTGCTAAAGAACTCGGATTTGATGGTTTCAAAGCAAGTAATGGTTGGCTTGAAAGCTTTAAAATGAGAAATGGCATTGTCGTCCGAAAACTTTGTGGAGAAAGCGGATCTGTACCAATAAGTGCCATCGACGATTGGCTTAAAAAACTCCCATCTTTGTTGCAAGGATATGATCCAGCTGATATTTTTAACGCCGATGAAACTGGCCTTTTTTTTCAGTGTTTGCCGAATAAAACAGCAATTTTTAAAGAAGACGAATGCAAAGGGGACAAACAGAGTAAATTGTGTGTCACTATACTTCTAGCTGCGAATCAAAAGGGCACTGAAAAACTTTCGCCAGTAATAATTGGTCGTTCAGCCAAACCAAGATATTTTTCAAAAGTGAAATCTTTTCCATTTGTTTATAAATCAAACAGAAAATCTTGGATGACCAGTGAAATTTTTAGCGAGTGGTTGAAGAAAGTCGATAAATCCATGGGATTGAAAAAAAGAAAAATTCTCCTCTTCATTGATAACTGCGGCTCCCACAAGAATCTTCCTACAACGAAAAATGTTACGGTAGAATTCCTACCCCCGAATACAACTTCGAAACTTCAGCCTTTAGATCAAGGCATTATTCGGAGTTTTAAAGCAGAATATCGTAAAGAACTTGTTCGAAAACTCACCAGTGCGATTGAGGACGGAGAAAAACTTCCAAGCATAACTGTTTTGGATGCAATGAGGATGGTAGACTATGCTTGGAGCTGTGTCACGGAAAAATCTATAAAAAATTGTTTTAAAAAAGCTGGATTCGAGCAATCATGCACAGTCAGAAAAGAAACCGAAGAGCAACCGGCCGAGGAAACTGATGAAAACCCGAAGGAATGGATGATTATCAGAGAGAAACTGAATATTGACACTTCATTTAAAGATTTTATAGAAGTAGATGAATCAGTGGTAACGAATGGAAAATTATTAACTGATTCCGAAATTTTAGAAAACGTTCGTGGAACTTCGGATGATGAAGAGGATGATGATAAAGAGGACAGCATCAATATAGAAAGAGTTGTTACGCCAAAAGAAGCAGAAAAAGCCATTGAAACATTAAGAATTTTTCTTGAATCCCAAGAAAATATTGATCAGGATTGCTTCTCCACTCTATCAAAACTGCAAAAAATTGTCCCGTCTAAAAAAGTTTTGCATCAAAAACTCCTAACGGATTACTTATTGTAAAGTATGTAAATAAAACTAAAAGTACTTCAAATTTTCAATCTTTTCTATTGTGTAAAGAAATTTTCTATTTTCATAAAACCTGTGTATCTCGAAACCTGTTTATCTCGAATTTTTTTTTTACTCCCATGAGATTCGAGATAGACAGGTTTGACTGTATTTCTGTCTAGTCTAAATCTGATATATTTGTGTTTACATTAGATAGCAAACACAGAAATACTTCCAATTTAAAATTAGTTAACAAATTTACTACATTGTATTCATTTGTTACATAAAATATGAAAAGTAATCTGGTGTTAATAGCAACTTAACTAGCTTTAAATTTTTTATGTGGAATTTAACAGCTGTAGTAATTCCTTAGATTTATTAGCAAAGTTTGTTTGAATTGATTCAAGCTAAAAACAAAACAGTTTACATGAAATTTTTTTTTATAATTATTATTTATTTATTCATTAAATATTTCGTCGGCAGATGAGAAATATAATAAATAAAACATCATTTGTAAATGAAAAAAATATATTCTTTACAGTAAAATTCAAATTATCATTCATATTGAGGTCAATTTAAATTGAAATTAATCAGCAAAAATAAAAATATAGCATCTAGAAAACAAAGTCGAAATTTGCCTCATAAATTTTAGTAGTTTTACCTACATAGGCTAATTCTTTGCTTACAAATATGGGTTTAAAAATAAATTGTTACGTTAAAACCAAACAAATAATTAGAAGTAGAAACAGATTTTGTTCAATCAGTTATGAATTAAGCAATGTTCAGTCTAAGACTTTTTATGATAGTTTTATTAAAAATGTCTAAATATTTGCAAATACATTTAAACAATGGTTATTAAACTATAGTTAAAAAAAAAAAAAAAAAAAAAAAAAAAAAAAAATCAACCAATTAATGGTAAAATTCTACAAACAAAAAAGTAATAAAGATTTTGAATAGTTTAATAACAACAATATAATAATAAAAGTATTCAATAATTTATCAAAAGATGTTTGTGTGTTTTATCCAAGAGAATTTTTAGCTATGTAATAGCATAATAAAATAATATAAATATATTTTGCAGAATCGGAATAAATAAATTTGCAAATTTATACATTTTCTGAATCACAGATGAAATTGATAATTTAATAGATAACTCATAATTATGAAAAAAAAAAAAGTATATATTGTATATGTGTGTGTGTATATATATTTTGGTAATTTATCTTTTTTTTTTTTTTTTTCTTTTCATTCTATGTTTTTTTGTTACTTTTATATTTATCTATCTATCTATCTATCTATACATATATCCAGGCTTTTTTTAACAGTAGAAGAGGCACATAGAAATTTATTATTTAATAAAACACAATTGGAAAATGTGTAAATAATCACCTCTTCTTCCATAGCTGATTCCAGAAGCCAACAAACACATGTTTCTATAACTGTGGCTATTTCCCTTTTAGTAACTCTTAGATGGTCTTCTAAACTAACTCCAAACACTCTTTGATAAGGGCAACATTCTAAAAATAAAACAATAAATGTAAAAAAATAAAACACAAAAATAAGTAAATGAAATATAATACACAAAATGATGAAATTAAATAATTAAAATTCTGTCTTAAACAAGATTTAATTTTGTATGAGAATCCTATTTCTTTTTAAACTGTATGTCATGGGACTTCTTGCTCTATTGAAGATATTCATGAAAGCAGCAATTTTTTGCTGTCTGACAAAAAGAGAAAAAAAAAATAGTCCTCTCATCCTAATAAATCTGTCTTTTACAAATATTAATTTAGTATCAAAGGCTCTTCTATTCATAAAAATGTTACAAAGAAAAAAAAAACTGATTTACCACATTAAAATATGAAACAATGTTCCTCAGCAATAGTAATTATATTATTTATTAAAATTTCTTTTGCACGTTTTCTCTCAATTTTATTTTAAATATTTTTTTAACTTGTCGCCAAAAGAAAAAAACTTTTCCATTTGGTCTTTAATAAAAGTTTCTATACTAATTCTTCCTCCTTTCACAATATTGATAAAGAAATAAATAAACCTATTAAAAAAATAAAAAAATTAAGGAATTAATATATATGATCTGAAGAGGAGAAGCAGGAGTAGTAAGTGCTCTCTGGGAAAAATCTTCACCATAAAATAGATTCCAAGAAGCATTTCAGTTCAACAAGGTGACTCATAAAAGTTTCATTATTGTGAATTACTAAAATTATACATACAATAGAAAAAAATATGAAAGAATGGCATTATTGGAATTTGTAAAATTTCTTATATTAAATAAAATACAATGAAAATGCACTTTGCACATACAGCAGAGCCTGATTAACACAGGGGCATGCCCTGAATAGTATGGAGCCCTAAAACTGGTCCTAAAAATGCCATTTTGCCTTTTTTGCTTTTAAAAATAGCAAAAAAAAAAAAAAAAATCATTAAATGCATTTTTTTTTTAGGGAGGAGAAGTGGCACAAAAGTATGTGTGCCCTGGTCCTCCCATTAAGTTAATCAGGCCCTGACATGCAGTTGATGTTAAAGGTTAATTGTTGATGCAATAGCTACAGCATTGAGATGAAATATTAAATCATATCTATCGATCATACCTTAAATTTTATGTTAATTTAGAAAATAATAAAGAATTGTAATACAATATTTGTAAAGTTTGTGAAACATTACTTTGAATTTTACGAGAAAGTTCAACATACTTCAAATATACAGTAAAGATTCATACTGTTGAGTCCTTATATTGTTAAAAACAGATTAAGAAATGTTTTTTCATGCAATGTTTCCTTTTCTCCTCAGAAATAATATGATGAACAAACAGACAAGTTAAATTTCTGATTGTAAATTCACGTTCAAAATATTTTTTTCTCCTTAGATAAGAACATAATGATTCAAGCTTCTTAAGCATTTAAATATTTGAGGTATATTTATCCCAATAATGTATCTGCCTAACTATGTGACTTCTGCTGAAAGGGGTTGACAGAAAAAAAAGGAAAATTTATTTTGGCCTCTAAACAATTTCATTGTAGGAGGATAGGAAGAACACAGTACTTTCATGAAACATGTTTAATAAAATAACTTAAAAAAAAAAAAAAAAAAAAAAAAATGTGAAAGACAAAAACATTTTAAATGAATTGTGAAAATCTAAGGAAGAACCCTGATCCCCCCCTCCCCCTTCCTGTCCATATCTGCCAGCACCCATGCTTCTGCTACAATCAGTAACTACTGGATGCAATAAGGAATGCAATTTTAAAATCTGTACAAAATTTTATGTATTTTGCTAAATGATTTCAAATTTACACCTCTTTGTATTATTTGCTTTCATTTTTGCTATGGCTAGAAAGAAGCTTTGTAAATCCATCGGATTTCAAGAAGCTACAGATCAAATTAGGTTGTTTTGAAAATGCATTAAAATAATAATAAAATATCCATTTGCATGCAGATTTTTTTTTTTTTTTTTTTTTTTAATGAAGCTTGTACTCAGTTATCCTCTAAACTAAGTACAAATGTTGCAAAGTTGTGAATACTGAGATTTAAATACATACACAATACTATCTAACTAGAAAGAGGAAGAGGCTTCAAAATTGCTAAAGTGATTTCATATGAAGCATGCAGCTGTACTTAATTGTAGTAACAAAATTAATATGCATTATTATTATTATTATTTAAAAAAAAAAAAAAAATGTTAAATAATTAAAAAAGGAATAGACAAACAAATAATTCTATCAAATAAATGAATGAATGAAGAGCAGCACTCATAATTTAATACACAACAATTTAAAGTTTGTTAAAAGAAAGCAAAATCATCATATAACAGATTAAAAAACATCTAAAATAATAATAATAATTCTATATAAGTAGTATTACCAAATACTATTATAAAAATTTTAAGAATGTTATGACGCTGATCAGAAATAGTTTCAACTTGAAACCTTATATATGAAACAATTGCAACACATCACAGAGGAAAACACATTATGAATTAAGACATACTTATTTGAGCTTCTAATTCAGGTAGAGCAGATTCCAGCATATAAAAAGCTTTCCTGTGATATTCCAACTGGATCTGACACAATTTCACAAACAACTTGGACATTTCTGGTTCTCTACTAATAAGATTAAACATCTCGGCAGTAAGAGAATCCTAAATAATAAAGCAGAATAATTAAGAATAAAGATGCTTATACACATACACATTAATTTAACCATTGCAAGTGAAATTGTATTTGAATTTATCTATCAATCTATACACAATTTTTTTAATGCAGAACTACAATATTTATTAGCATATTAAAACTTTTCAAAATTGTATTTAAAATACTTTTTTTTTTTTTTTATAAATATATATTTATTTTCATTTATTTACTATTATTATTGTTTTATTTGTTTATTTAACAAAAATAAAATTATAAATAGAACTGTATTTATAAAGGTACATTTCTGGTTTCAGCAGAAGATAAAATAAATAAAATAGAAAAAACTTTTTAATTGTTCCTAATTGTTACAATGCAATTTTTATATAATTTTAATGGTTTTATGATTTATTTGAAGACTATTTATTCTTGACATGATGATTAACTAAAATCATGTATACACTGCTGAGGTTCAAACAAATTTGTGAAGCATTACCCCCCCCCCCCCCCCACACTCATGAGGGCTTTGTTTTGTATCTTTTATTACAACTAATTGTTTCTTCCATCCATTCCTCCGAAGTGAAACTAAATTCATTCTGGCTTTTGGTTCGGGCTTTATAGTCTTGCACATTAACATTAAGGCTAATTAGAGCTTAACTTATGGCTTGAAGCTGATTCTAAACCACAATGAACGTCCATGCCTAAATTAGATTAGAGCCCAGCACCTAATAACTGAAAAATTCCTTCTGTATTGATCCCTGATTCATTATTCTGTTTTAAAATCCGGATCTTCTAAAAGTTTAGAATTTGTATAACGTCCACATGTTAATCAAATTATATAAATATTTACTAAGCTTTTTACCATTATATCATAGCATCATCAGGTAAACATTTTTTTTTTTACGTAAAAGAAGTGAAGTAGACAACATCTTTATATATCCGATGATCTTGAAACGGTTACAGTAAAAGACAACTTGAACTAAATATGAAGGGTCCATTTGTTACTTGAAAGTGTAAGCATTAGTTGAGACCCAACAAGGAAGCACCAGGGCTACGTTTCGCAGGTTCCAATAGCAGAAACTTTGTCTCAGTCTAGGGACGACGTCTTACGCTGAACACAAAAAAGTCAACTTGTTACATGAATTGAGAGGAAAAGGTTGAGTTCCAACATGGTAACACCAGGACTACATTCTGCAATTTCTTGCAGGAAAAAACTTTATCTTAGGACATGGACAAGAGATTCCAGGTGGCAGCAGACAGCTTAAAAATAGAGGTTAACTGAAAAGATATGGATGTGATTAATTTTATTCAAATATATGCCAAATTTTGTGGAGAATTGGTGAATATTTAAAGTTAATAAAAAGTTCTGCTCTTGTTGAATTTATTTAATTATCCTTGCAGCACTCCTTTATGGCCCAAAGCCGAAATAATTACTGCTCCTCGTAATTATCAAGACCTACTCCTGGCTGAAGCTATTGATATCCTTAAATACAATAATGCTATTAACTTTAAAGATTAAGCAATTCTCCACAAAATTTGGCATATATTATGTGAATAAAATTAATGATATCCATATTGCTGCTTGCTGTAACCTGAAATCTCCTGTTCACGTCGTAAGATATAGTTTTTTCCTGCAAGAATTTCCAGGACGTAGTCCTGGTGTTACCATGTTGGAATTCAAACTTGTCCTCTCAATTCATGTAACAAGTTAACTTTTTCGTGTTCAGTCTTTTCAGTTTTTTATTTCAGTAAGACGTCGTCCCAAGCCTGAGACAAAGTTCCTCTTACTGGAACCTGCGAAACGTAGTCCTGATGCTTCTTTGCTGGATCTCAACTAATGCTTATGTTTTCAAGTAACAAATGGACCCTTCATGTTTAGTTCAAGTTGTTTTTTACTGTAACCGTTTCAAGATCCTTGGATATATAAAGATGCTATCTACTCTACTCCTTTTATGTAAAAAAAATGTTTACCTGATGATGCCATGGTATAATGGCAGAAAGCTTAGGTAATATTTAGAAAATTTGATTTTAATAAAATTTTTATACACATGATTTTAATTATTCTGTTTTAATTACTCTTACAAAAATTAAATATTATATCTAAGAAACTTTCTTTTAAATGGATCAAAATTCTTACACATTGTCTTTGTTAATGAGACAGTAATTTCAAAAATATGGATGCAACAATGACAAATAGTTTTGTAAAAATATAAATATCTATTATTACTTCCATTATTTTTATATTTGATACAATTTTGTTATAATTTTACAATGGCAACATAAAAAAAAAAAAAAAAATAAGTCTCAAAATATACTTTTCATAAAACAGTTTTGTTTCAGTTTTTATATATATTTTATTATTATTTCCTTTTAATAATAGTTTATTTATTCATTTAAAATAATCAAACCATTCTATTTTTGAATTAATAAAGGATTTTTAAAAGGAAATTAAAAGAGTAAAAAAAAAAAAAAAAAACTAGAACGTTACCTATTAGTCTGGTAGACAAAACCAATAGCAAATAATTTTGTACAGCCTCCCCCCACCCCCACCCCCACCACACATACACAGGAAACGGATATGTATTTGCTTTGAAAATAAATAAATTATACTTTTTTCATTTACTTGAAAATCAAGAGTCATAAAATCATATGCAAGTACTTTGTTTTTATTTTTATTAACTTTTAAACTGTGTTTTAAACAGCCAAAGCTCACTTAGTCTGGGAGGATAATGCATACCATTCCCATACATTTTTCAAAGGGTAGCATTCTAGGGGAGCACTCTCCACTTATCGTTCTTGATCCTGGAAGCCAAACACAATGTTATTCTATGGGGAATTTTCCCCCATTATAACTCATTAACTAATACATATTTTTAAATTCCACCTGCACATTCAGAAAATTCATAACTATTAAACAGTTTATCACTTTCTAAAAATTGATTTTTTTTTTTTTTAATATTTCATTTAGAGGTTATAAAATGCGAATTTTCATAAGTGAAATTTTCATTTTTGAGCTTAAAAATGGAACCTTAAAAAATAAAAAAAAATAAAATCTAGTTTTAGAAAGCGATAACTTGTTTAGCAGTTGAGAATTTTCTGAATGTGAAAACGGAATTTAAAATGAGTTATATTGGGGAAAAATTTCCCATAGAATAACATTGGCTTCGGCTTTTGGAGAAAAGTAGAGAGTCCCTTTAAGGAACGGACATTTAGATTCATTCTGCAATACATATTTCAATTTATACTATAAGCAGGCATTTTGCCACATTTACATTTTTGAGTGTATTAAGAAGTATGACAAAATTATACTATGTATAAAGTTTTTTCGATTAAATCTTTCTTTAATAGATAAGTAAATTTTAAAAAAAATGTCTCTTAACAAAAATTATTGCACATACACGACACTGTTCAACTCGACTAGATGCATCTTCTGCTTCTTCTTTTAACAACTGAACTTTTGTTGCAGAATTGCCATTTCCTGACCCTTGCTGAAAGTTTTTCAAAGCATTGTGATACCTAAGAAGTATAAACAGACATTTAAAATTTAAATCACTGAGCTAAAAAAAGAGAGAAATTTGAATTATTTATACATTTATTGAATTATCACATTTACTTTACAAATTATAAATTTAAAAATACAATTTATCGTAGTATTTGTGTTGAAGTGTTGCTTTTATCTTTTCAAGAAAATAGGGGAAACTCTTTGAATAATTAAAAAAAAAAAATCAAACACTTCAACTCTTATAGAAACCCCTATTATTATTATTGTCTGCTTGTGATTTCTTTCTTTTCTTTTCTTTTCTTTCTTTATATATACCATACAGGAAAATGTTAATTTGTTGATGAATTTTGTAAGTCATGATTTTTTGAGAATAAAATTAAGGATTTTCAAGCTCAGATTGAACAGAAAGAATTACTATGTTACCTTTTAATTAAACTAAATACTTATGAAAATTTAAAATGATAATAAGAAGAAAACTTAATTAATTCTAAGAAAAATTTACCTCAATTTAATGTTGTCCAAATCAGATGTTAATTTAAAGAGTTGCTTGCGAAATTTTAAAATTTTATCAATGTCAATCTGAAAGAGAAAAAACAGAATATCATAGTACAAAAGGTAATGAAATTAATTAGTAAATTATCAAGAATGTTGTACATTACATATATAAAACTTATCATATATCAAAATTTAGTTATTATAGATAAAAGTTAAATAATTTTTTATTTGAGAGACTTTTGCAGATTTGTCTAATTTAAAATATATTTTTCTCTTCTTTCTAATCAAGAAACAAAGACCTAGTGGGGAAGGAGCAAGGGGGTCGATTATGCCCTGGGCACCACTCATAAAGAGGTGCAAAATGGTACCAAATTTTATTCTACATATATTATATTCCTATGTGTTTTTCAGTGGGGAGGGGGCACCAAAATCTTACCTTGTCCCAAATACCAGTTATGCTTGCTACTAAATTGATAAGAAGTATGAAACATTCACAAGATTATTATTATTATCGTATATTTTATTTATTTATTTTATTTTTTATTTTTTTTCATTAAAAATTTAACATTATCATTATTTTTCTTCTGCCAATAATAACATATTTATTACAAAACTTGTAAAGTTTTCTCTTCCGCTCTTTATTTTGAATGAAATTGTGTTTTTATGACACAGTTCAAAATTTGCCATAGAAGGAAAGAAACGAATTATTTAAATAGAAATGCATATCAACTAAGGATTAAATTGGAGATTAAATATATTTTTAAAGCATTTAAAACTATTTTAGACTATGAGTTTTTTATACTTATACCTTTTTCTATTTCTCTCAATAAATTAATAATAAATTGTAGTGGTGGCTATCTATTTTATTTTATGCAGTTCTACAGTTCTTAGTACAGTGGATAAAAGAAATTATATGTCAAATTTGAGGCTGATGATAAAATATGTTCTAGATATATTATACACAGAACAGAGTTAAATTTTAAAAAATACTCCATTTTTTAGTTTTGATTTGGTCTGATATACAAAACAAGCACAAATTATGAATCTTCTAGAAAAATTTTTACTAGATTCTTTGAAGAATGTTTTTAATTTTTTTTTTTTTTTTTTTTTTTTTTTTTTCCCTCTTAAAATAACATTTTTTTTTTTTTTTTTTATAATTTAAATAACTTAAAAGCTGTACTGATTGAGACAACTTCCCTCACCCACCTCCTTTTTTTTTCCTGAATAAATGTTTCTCATAAAAATTTTTGAAGTATGTTCTACAATATGTGATATATAGTAAACATAGATCATAAATATTTTGTTTTTTAGACTTTTAAAAATTCCCCAGTATCAGCCATTTTATCTACAGTTCGTACTATACAATAGTTCATTGACTTAATTTTTTTTTTTTTTTTTTTTTTTTCAACCTAAATAAATATAATATTTGCATAATTGAAAAAATTCTGAATATTGCAAAGAGGATAAAATGCTCCAAAGAACAATTTGAATATTTATTTGGAATAGATTTTGGAACAGAGAAAACATGACTGTTAACTGCGTTTAATAGCTTAATAAAAAAAATTATTCTCTTAAAACAAAATAAAAAAAATTATTATTATTAATATAAAAATGATTAATATATTATTTTTATTAATATAAAAGAAAGTAAAAAGAAAATACAATTAAAAAGCTACAGTAATAAACAACATAAAAAAAAAATAATTAATTTTGAAAAAGTTACAAAAAATTGCAAATTACAATAATCACAATTACGCTGCATATTGTGAAATTATGAAAATCATCGACCATATTAATTTGTGCAATGGCAATGATGCAGCAAGCATCGATAAAATGTGGCGCCATCTTTTGAAGAGAACCACCAACCACACGGAAGACCAGTGGCAGTTCCCGATGACCTCTTCTGCACCAAAGGAGCTGCTGAACAGAGCAAGGTGCCCAGCAGAAAATATTTTGGCCAAATCATAAAGCCTTTTTTTTTTTCATATTGTTTATTTAAAGTTTAATGCTTCATGCTTATGAACAGTATTTTTTTTGTAAATCAAGTTCTTTTATGATAGATACAAATTCACAAATAAATGACTTTATAAGTTACCTTAAATTATTTTCAAATATAAAAAAATTTTACCACATAAAAAAACATGAAAAATTTCCTATTTGCAATTTCATTTATGAGAAATTTAGTTTATTCAAATATCAAATTGGCTGCATAAAGAAACAAAGATTTATAATTTAATTTAAATGCTTAAAGTATCTATTAAGATACCTTTGAATTACTGCTATAACAATGTAATTTGAGGACTTTTAATGAGATATAATTTTCATAAACATTAAAAATAAAATTATTATCAGAAAAATGTCCTTTATTTTTTACATTAATTTACAATGCTAATTAGTTAATTATTAGCAACACATTTTTAATAATTTACTAATTTTCAGACTAAAAATTAGTAAAATAAGACAAAACAATCGAAACTAATAGTTACACAAAGAAACACCCCCCCCTCCCCCCCCGTAACAATAATTAAATATTACTCTTCATCAAATAAAAGAAGTAGATATGAGTGTTTGTTTGGTGAAACCAGTAATGCATTAAGTGTGTATGAAGTGAAAGAGAGAGAAAAATAAACATATTAAGGATAATCTCTCTTTACTTCATTCTAGGTCAAAGAAAATCACAACCAAAAAGAAAATCCATAAACAACAAAACTCACATTTAAAATTGTTTGCAATGGTTCAACCACAGCATCTTCAACCTGCGTCTTGTAGTTAAACATATCACTTGCTAAAGTGTCTTGAACCCTTGAAAAATCAACTAGGGTCATTCTGAAATTATTTTGAAAAATAAGATTACTTAAAATTTCTAAATACTGAGCAGAAATTTACACTTAATTTCATAATTTTAGTTAATTACAAAAGTTTATAATAAGAAAAAAAAAAAAAAATAGTTTTGCAGTCAGATTTAAAGATATAAACACAATGAAATTTCCAATGTCCATACTTTTTTAAACAAGTACTTCTTTGAATTTCAAAATATATTTCTAATAGTAAACAAATGAAATAGATTTTTGTGCACATTATAATGGCAAAATCTAGAATGATTTTTATTCACCAGTTCATTTATATTTGCATATACTAATGTTATATATAGTAGATCCACAGACCTCAGTGGATCAACCAATTTGGATAAAAGAAACATCACTGTAATTGTATGGATCTTAAATCAATTATTAAAATATTAGATATTAATTTAAAAAAATACTAAGATTGATGTTATATAAAAATTCTTTTTGATATAAAAATGAAATACACATAGTTATCTTAAAATTACATAGAAAAAAATTAGGTAAAATAACACAAAGACATTCGAATTGTGAACTGACCAGTCCACATTGACTACTGCATTGAGAAAGGACTTCATTTGGTCTGAAGTCAAGCTGTACAATGCACCTATTTGCCAGATTGTAATGCAATAAAATGCAAATTAGTTTTATTAAAAAGAAGGAAGGGGGGTAATTTTCTTGTAAAATAAGTGAATCTTTTTATAATGCAATTTGAATTTAAAATGATTTTGGATTGACAAAAAGTGTTCCTTAATATCTAATTCACAAAAGCCATTAAGATTGTTTAACTTTTTTTTTCTTTTTTTTTTAAATACCTTTTCAACCGATTTCTAGTAATCATTTTTTAGAAAATAATTTTTAATTAATAAAAAACATTGTATAATTCATAAACAAAACTATATAAATTAAAATATATATATATTAAAAAATATATATAGTATTAAGTTAAGAAAAAAAAAAGTTTTTTCACTTTAATAATGCAATACAGTTGGATTACACACATCCTGCAATATATTAGATATTATATTCTGATATAACTGTACAATATAGTTTCAAGGTCTTTCAATATGTTTCTTTTATTACGAAAAGAATGAAATGGCTGTGCAATTAAGTTGATAGTGTACATAATTTAGAAGCTTCTGACATATTGCAAGTTTACTTATAAATTTAGAAGAAAAAAATTTGATTAAATCAAATATATATAAATGTTTAATTTTGGAAACCATTTTAAACATTGCTATAATTTTTCTATTCAATAGCCACAAATCACTTTTTTTTATTTCTTTGACTGTTCTGTAGAAGTATACAAAATACAATTTGTAAAATATATCAAGAAAAAAGAAAGATAAAAAATTATGCTTGATTTATAACTCTCCTTTTGGTACTTTGTACAGTTTTTAACACTTAAGTGTGCAACAACAGCAAAAAATTACATTTCGCTTTTCAATTTAATTTAAAGTTGTATTAATAAATAAATAATAATATCTGTTATTCAAGTTGCTCAAGTATTCCATTTTTTAATTAAATATTTTCTAATAATTATTTAATTATATATTGATTAATTACAATTATAAACATTGAATCTTAAAAAAACTGAATCAGATATTTGTAGAATAATTACTTTTTAAAATCTTGTTTAAGAAGTACGAAAAAAAAAAGTTCATTACATTATTTTCCTTGTTTGGTGTCAAATTTAAATTATGCTTCAGTTAATAAATCTAATCAATCTCTTATTTCAAATAATGAGTATAACATATGAATATGATTGCAAATTAAATATATATATAAAATCTCTGAATAATTAAGAAAATTGCCTTTAAATTATTATTAAGATAAAGGACAGCATATTCATTTAAAAATATTATTGACGTCTATACTTTTCATTTAATTTTTTTTTTTTTTTTAATTTTACAGTTTACTTGTGATATAATAAATAAAAATATATCATCATTTATGATTTTTAATAAAGTTGCTAAAAAAAATTAATATAGTGAATCTGAACAAACTATTTCTCACTTAACCCCTTAACGTGCGGTGTCCTCGCTGCAAGGACGCAAAATTTAAAATCCAGCTGCAAAAATTCATCCCGGAAATTTTTTAGCAAAAATTTACGTTTATAACATATCAAAAAAGGCCGGTTTTTTTAACCTTAAAATTAAAAAATTCTTTTAGTTTAATTTAGTTCATGAATTCAGGTGGCAGTATAATTTAAATGATCCGAATTGTCTTGCGCCGCAAAGGGTTTAAAGATACATTTGCTCAAGTAAAGTCTTACAGATACACACAAAGAAAAATATATTATTGTCCAAAGCATAACATGTATATAAGACATAAAATTTCAATATGACACAAAAAAGAGCAGAATATGAAAACCTTAATATACGTATATTAACCAATATGTAATGGTTAGCAATTATTAAGGATTCATTGCTTACATTTATTTTATATACATATATAGCATTTTCATTTTCTTTATGACAGAAGCATTTACATGATTCATACATGCATTTATTAATATTCAGTGATGGAACATTCACACGGTAAGCAGAATGCCCAGGTTCGGTTCCAGGCTCTGGTATTTTTCACATAGTTGGTATAAAAATCAACCTTACATTTCAATATTTCTAAATGAATAGTTGTTTATTTTTCTTTATTATATTTGACACATAACTATTACAGTGTAATGTATTTATAGTGTTAAAAAATTCAATTCATCAAGAAGCAAAGAAATATTTTAAGTTATTACCCAAGAATTGAATTCTCTCCTAAAGACAACCCCCATTCTTCCATGCATTGTGCAAGTGCAGCTTCTGGTACAGTTCTTTTCTAGAGAGGAAAAAAAAAAAAAAAGATAGTGAATGACAATAGACATAACAACATATGTCATATGTCCATATTTATAGAAGACAATTTATAAGGTAGCATAACATAATAGCTCCCTAATGATGCTGCTACATTTTGGAATCCTGAACTCTTTCAAAAGTAAGTCTATATTTTAGAAGAAAAGACATTCATCAATAGGAAATTTATTTCTCTAGCAACTCAAAAAAAATCTTATTTTCTAAAAAAAAAAAAAAAAATAATAATAATAATAATAATAATAGTACATTTTAATTTATACATTTTAAATCGCAAAATCCATCATCATCATTTCCATCCCAGTTTGACTTTTTGCTTAATTGGTATGTTATGGTGTTATTGATTCACCCAGTGGCGGCTCGTGCCAACTTTCCCAGGTGGGGCCCGGTCCATTGCAGGATGTGTGAAATATATTCATAATTCAAACACAAAAAGAATAAGTTATTTCATGGGGGAAATTATCCTTTTTTTCCCCCCTTTAATATTCGGTGTATATTATTATATTAATGAATATTATAAAATTTTACAATGCTACAATATCAAAAATTTTAAACTAAAAATTTTCTACAAGCAATTTTTTTTTTTTTTTTTTTTTTTTTTTTTTTTACTTTCGTGCATAATAACTCTAAATCTTTTATGTATAAACGAAAACATTATATATTTAATATATATGTTTCTTGTCCATTTGTATTTAAAAGCACAGCCAAAAAAAAAAATTAAGAAATTAAATTAAAATTAGAAATTTCATAAACATTAAATATGTATACACATATTTTAAATGCCAAATTTTTTAATTAAAGTTTTTGTAATTTAGTTTTTTACTTTCCGAACACTATAGTGAGGAAAGTATTGTAATCATGTCAAAAATCCGAATTCGAGATTTTGATGTTTCTATACGTTTTGAGGTCCCCTGAGTCCGTTTTCACTATTCTTACGATGATGTATGTATGTATGTGTGCGTGTGTGTGTATGTATGTATGTGTGTATGTCTGTGAGTGAACATGCTAGCGTCTAAACGCTTTGTTCGATTAACCTGAAAGTTGGTACGCATATTGTAAGTCACCATAGTACGAACCCTATAGATTTTGGTGAATCTAGCACTTATAGTTTTTTTACAGGGACACAAAGAAAAATTCTTTATCATTATGGCCTATGGGAGCAAAATCTTAAAAGTGCGATAGCATCTAAACGCCTTATTCAACTGAGCAAAAAATTTATACACATATTATAGGTCACAAATACTCAATCTGTATAGATTTTGGAGAATCTAGCACTTATAGTTTTTTTACAGGGACACAAAGAAAAATTCTTTATCATTATGCCTATGGGGCCAAATTTTTAAAGGTGTGATAGCGTCTAAACGCCTTATTAATCTGAGCAAAAAATTTTTACACATGTTATAGATCACAGTTGAAGTAACTGTATAGATTTTGGTGAATCTAGCACTTACAGTTTTTTTACAGGGACGCAAAGAAAAATTCTTTATCATTATGGCCTATGGGACTAAATTTTTAAAAGTACGATAGCATCTAAACGCCTTATTGAATTGAGCTGAAAATTTATATGAGTATTATAAATCACTGTTGCACTAACTATAAGCATTTTGGTGAATCTAGCATTTATAGGTTTTTACAGGGACACAACGAAAAATTCTTTATCATTATGATCTATGGGCTCAAAGTTCAGTAGCGTTAAATAAAACATCATGTAATAGATGGAGAAAAATACTCAAACACTCTATTATGGTTTTCTCTCTTTTGTTTGTTTAACTCCTCTTTCTTTACTTTATCTACAAAACTGTTAATTACTCAATGTTCGGAAAGTCGAGTGGAGTCACTCCAGATTTTTTATATTCCAGCTTACTTAAAAACAATGATGTAGGACAAATGTATATAAAATTTAAAATCTTTAGGTGATTTTGTAATGTATGTTTAAATTAAAAATTAAGCCTGTACTGAAAATTCAGTTTAAAATTTGATATTCCTTCAACAATAACAATACAAAATTTTATAACTGTCGAAATAAAAAATTATGTCTGACATTTTATTTCTTTGCAGTTTTTTTGCATAATGTTGAGTTAAAAATACACAAATAAAGACACTTTAAAAATCCATCGCTATATTTAAAAAAAAATAAATAAAAAGTTTGTACATATATATTTAAAAAGGATTGATTTATCCCTTAATAATAATAATTTAGAAATATAATCTTTTTAAATAATTAATATTATAATTCATGTAAATATGATTATTATTAAAAATACTTTAACCAAATATTATTTGACTGAAAAAATAATCATGAAAAATATTACACTAAATCACATGATTTATTATTATTATTAATATCTGTAATAATTATATAATAAAAATATATACAAACTTAGGCAGACAAAACTATTCAAGTATTTAAATCTAATTATTATTTATACAAAAATAAAAATTCTGCTCACCGAGTTTTTTGTCGAGCAAATCTTAATTACTTTCTCATTAAATTCTGGAATTGTAGAAATAAAGTCTTTGTGGATTGCAAAAACCGCAAGAGCATTTAATCTTTTTTGTCCCATAGAATTTCTCAAAAATGTTTTAATCCTTTTGTCAATAAATTGTCAACAGGCTTCATTTATTTTACTGTTAATTTTTAAACAATCATAGATTTATTTGAAAAAAAAAAAAAAAAAAAAAACATGGAAAAAGTGTCCACTTTTACATTATCAGTAGAAAAATAAATAAATAGTACTGTGAAAGTCACAAAATTCTTTCCACGATCCGTATGGTTAATATATTTTAAAGGAGACAGTCATTTTCCATTAAACTATTTTCCAGGGGCCAATTCGCCAAGTGCCCCTAACATTTTAAAAGTATGGGAATATAAACATTGATAAAGCTCTTCTTCGCCAAATGTGTTAACCCGCTGTTCCATGCGCAAAGCAGTAAATAATATACTAATTAATACGCGAGATCGGGCACAAATCCTAGTGCCCAAACGCCTGAACCCCAAATAGGAAGTAGCTATTAGCTATTCTGGCATCTAGAAAAGAAAAGCAGACAAAGGGACAAGCAAACTTGATGTCCGAGAAGAATAAGAGGAAACTGGATGCAAACTTTTAACTTGACAGATATATTTTACAAGAGGTAAATAAATAAATATTATTAGATTTTTTAATAGAGAGAAAAATTCAAGTGGGGCCAGGCCCCAGGTGCCCTTAATGACGGACCGCCAGTGGATTCACCATATTTAAAGGTAATTTTAAGTATTCAAAGTTATAAAATTAATATCTGGAAAAAAATATATATATATTATCCAGTCACTAAAAAATGCCGGATGATAATTTTAGCCATTTTTTCTACTTTTATTATAATTATATTATTTTAGAAATGATTAATAATTTCTAAAATAATATTTTAAATGAATACATAAGATTTGAGAACCAACGTGAAAAAAAAAATAATAATAATAAAAATAAATAAATAAATAAAATAAAAGCAAGTGGAATAATGTAAAAAGCTCTTTCAAAGTTTCTTAAAATTGAGAAATTGTCTTTTTTTTTTTTCCCCCTTTTGTACAAGAAAAAATATCAATAAAAAGCAGTAATTACAAAAATGTGTCATACTTGCATCCAGAGAGTCAGCTTTTCAATTCCTTTCCTCTTTTAATATTAAAATGTTACATACATATATGAAGAAGATTGTAGGAATTAAGGTCGATTGACTGCACTAGGGTCCTACGCCAAAGGGGGAGTGTCTTCAGTGGGAATCTTTCTAAGGATTCCTAACCCGTATTTACGCAAGTTTCGGAGAAAACCACGGAAAACTCCAAACGGCTAGGCTTACGAGGATCGAACCCGGCACTTTACGTCTGTGTGGGCCTTATTTTATGTTGGTTTTTTAGACATCGCATCTACCATAACATGCAAATTTATTCATTTTTATCTTATCTGAATTTTGATAAGTGCCGAAACATCAGTGGAGGCCCTCTGTTGAGACTCAAAAAGGTTTTGGGTTCTGTCTGTGTGTTTATCGCGCGATAACGGCAAAAATCACTCTATTGACTTGAAAATTGGTACACATGTTCATGAGCCCCACGGAATTAGCTGTATAGTTTTGGGTGTGTATTTCATTTGTAGTTCGTGTACAGGGACACGCCAAAGTTTTTCTTATCATTGCGGTCTATGGGAAGAATTAGTATGTACTGCGATAGCGGCCACAAAAATCGCGCTGCTGACTTGCAATTTGGAACACATATTCATGAGCCCAACAGAATTAGCTGTATAGTTTTAGGTGTGTATTCCTTTTGTAGTTTGATACAGAGACACCCCAAAGTTTTTCTTATCATTACGGCCTATGGGAAGAATAATTTGTACGTACCACGATAGCCACTGCAAAAATCAAGCTATTGACTTGCAATTTTTGTCGAAACGTTGGTGGAGGCCCTCTATTGAGACTAAAAAGATTTTGGGCTCCGTCTGTGTGTTTGTCTGTCTGTCTGTCGTGCGATAGCGGCCGCAAAAATCACGCTATCGACTTCAAATTTTGTACACATGTTCACGAGTCCCACGGAATCAACTTTATAGTTTTGAGTGTGTATTCCATTTGTAGTTCGTGTACAGGCACATACCAAAGCTTTTCTTACCATTACGGTCTATGGGAAGAATTTGTATGTACCGCGATAGCGGCCGCAAAAAATCACACTATTGACTTGTAATTTGGTACACATATGCATGAGTCCAACGTAATTAGCTGTAGTGATTTGGGTGTGTGTTCCATTTGTAGTTCGTGTACAGGGATACGGCAAATTTTTTCTTATCATTACGGCCTATGGAAAAAATTTGTATGTACCGCGATAGCCACCGAAAAAATCAAGCTATTGACTTGTAATTTGGTACGCATATTTATGAACAACACAGAATTTTAGCTGTATAGTTTTGGATGTGTATTCCATTTGTAGTTGGTGTACAGGGACACACCAAATTTTTTCTTACTATTACGGCCTATAGGCAGAATTTGTATGTACCGGAACAGCGGCCGCAAAAATCCTCCAATTGACTTGCAAATTGGCACACACATTCAGGCTCTGTATAGAAATAGCTATAAAAAAATTTATGTCTATATTTCTTATGGATTGTGTGCAGGGACACGTCGAAGTTCTTATGATTACAGCATGTGTGGAGAATTTTGTTTAAACGCATTTTGGCATCATTACTTTGCTATTAACAAAATAAAATTAGCGTACGTTACTGAGATGCTTAAACTTATGTTTTCTGCAGAAAATATGTGCTCTTAGGCTTCCGAATTACAGAATCATACAAAAGTGTTCTGACAATGAAACGTAATCAGCCAAATTATATCAAATTTCGAACAATTATTCATGAAAAACGTATAATAAGCTGATTAGTTTTTACTGGTGTGTACAATGTTTATGATTCATTTACGGAGACACACAAAAGAATTTCATGATATTAGAGCCCATGATCAAATTTTTATTTAAGCGCATTTTAATGCGTTTATGCTGCATTCAATTCAACATAATGGAATTAACATGCATTATAAAGATGCTTAAAAGCATGTTTTCTCAAGAAAAGGGATATATATATAGACTAAATAACTTATTTACTGGACCCCACAAAAGAACGTACTGTAATCATCCAAATGATGTCAAATTAGGTTGAAATATTAATGAGTTATAATTAATTAAATAGGTGTATTCTTTTTAGTGTATATAGTTACTGTGGCTCCTTTTCTGTGATATATAAAAGAATTTCGTACTATTACGGTCTATAGTCGGCATTTCTTAAAAGTGTATTTTAGCATGCTTACACCTCGTTAAATATAATGAAATTTTATTAGAATTGGTAACTTATTTACAGGGTTATACAAAATAATTCCGATATGTCATGTAATCCTTTTGTATGAAATTTGATACAAGTATTTATGAATTACAGTGAATTAATAAAAGACAATTAGCTATTAAGAATACATTATATATACATATGACATATATATATACAGATAGTTATGGAAAGAGAGATATAGGGGTGAGTTGAGGGGGGCGGCAGCCCCCTCAGAAACGTTTCTGTTTATGTAGCAAATCAATCGAATCAATATATATATATTATATAAAACAGAATTAAAAAAAATAATGATTTGTTAAATAATGCGTGATACAAATAGGATATTGAGGCTCCTGATAAGCAGATCCACTAGTTAAAGAATTACAAATTCTTTAATTTCAAACTTCGCAAACTAAGAGAATTTGTTATTTATAGTTAATGAAAAACATGCACTTGAGATAATACCGAATTTCGCCTGTCTGTAGATTCTTGTGTCAGCCTTTGCATACATGCTGAAAGTTTCTTTCCACTCGCTGTACAGCTTTCTTTTATCAAGTCGACTCGCTTTTCGGCAGCTGTTAATTCGTTCGTCAGCACACCAGCTTTTTCACTTCTGAAAAGAAAATAATACAGTGTTATAAACTAAGAATTATAAAAGAAAGAAGTATTGTATCAGATTAAACACATTTCTTTTCTTATATATATATATATATATATATATATATATATATATATATATATAATGTATCATCCAGAGTTACCATCAAGCAGAATAATTTGAAAGAGGGGGGAGGGGTACTACAACAGAATACACGAGATTGCATTACTTTCGTATTTTATTCTGCTTCACCATCTGGATCAGCAAGCAAGCACAGAGCTAATTCAGAACTATCGTACAATATCCTCAAATGTCTTTGAAATAAAAAAATAAAAAATAAAAAAAGAAGAAGAAGAAGAACCATGGGGGTTCGGGCAAAGAAAAGATGGCAAAGCAATGCATTTTGCTCTCTTAAAAAAAAAAAAATAATAATAAACTTGGCTTTTTAAAATAAATAATTAATGATTAAATTATTTTTAACTAATTACGATTAAATTATTTACTTAACTTAATGCAAAATTTAGGTACATTTTGTTTTCAAAATTTTCCTTCCTCATTTAACACGAATTTCCCCAGTGCATTTTTCACTGCAATTACATAAAATCATTTTAACCCTTTCCGACTCAGTGAGCCTGGTCTGGAACCGCCTACACATTCTCATCTTAAATACCGAAAATATGCGATAAACGAAATGAAAATTAATTTAGAAATTACATTTAACCTTCCTTGTGAATAATATGCATTAGCACTACAAAATTCTTTCCACACTTTTTGACTGAAATAATTCTTTAAAAACTTTTATTATTCGCTTTTTTGTGATACTCAAATCTCAATGATACATGTGAACTACTCAAGACCTTATTAGTCAGCTTATAAATATATTTTTTGAAATTTCAAATTTAAGTGTTCTGTGTCATCATCTCAGGGTTGGCAAGTTTCTTCCAAGGTGGAAAAAAAATCGGCTGGAAGAAATAGGTTTTTCCAAGTGGAAGAAACTATTTTTCTTTAACATTTATCATATAAATTTTAATTAACGCAATTTTCAAATTAATAACCTTAAGTTAATTTAATTACACCTATAAAAATTTAATTAGTAATTATGTATGCTGAATTAAAAATTACATGAGATTTTTAGCCAAGATCATATCACACACCAAAATATTCAAAATCCATTAAAGAAATCAATTTCACTTTAACCAGTATAAAGTTTTAATATTTAAACAATGTTATTTCGTTAACTGGCAGTTAAGTGGTTTGCATAACTTTCTTCCACTTTCTGATAGAAGACATTTAGTTAATTATGGGAACAAATACACAATAATTACTATATTACAAAATGTCACCATATCCTCATTTTCTTTATTGTAGTGCGACACAGTATAATAAAAGTTTTTTAGAAGTTGAATAATAAATTGGTTTCTCAACTTAAAAAAGATGAATGAAAAATATGAATAGCTAAATAAATAAATTCTGGATAACTTGTAGGGCAGTTTAAAAGTATTTTGACGTATGCGTATAATTCACCGGTTTACCAGCTTAGAGATCATACAAATGATTGCATTCTAAAAAAAAATTGTAGACAAATATTTTGGCTAAAAAGTTTATTAACTATTATCACTTGTACTATATGAACATATGATAACATGCCAGTGTTGCCAGGTTTGGGGACTTTTTTATTCAACATCCACCATTAAATTTTTATTGCAACAGGTGCCCAATCACATCGACGATTAATCGTCTATTATGTATGTCAAATTTTACTTCTCAAAATTACTGGTGGTAGTTGAATAAAAAAGTCCCCCCAAGTCTGGCAACACTGTAACATGCGATAGTATCTATGCAAAAAGTTTTAAAAACATTAGTCTCTTAAAGTAAACATTGAAATATGAATGCTAGTACATATAAGAAATAGTAGCTAATGCATAATTAATTATATTTTTTCTTATTTCATATTAAACTTTGCGTATAAAATTATGTATTTTATATTTAAAAAATATTTTGAGGGATTTTTTTTTAAACAGAAGTAGAAAAAATAGTTAAAAAACCACCCTACCCCTACAGCAGAAAAATCCCATTACCCATAGATATTTAAGGTTTGTTATTAAATAATAAGTTATTTTTTTTAATAATATTTCTAATATTAATTAAATAATAGAGTTTAGATTTGATATTATATTATGTTTTCAGTTTAATTCTTTTACATAGGTAGTTAATATATTTTAATCTTGAACATATGTTCTGTGGGTTTCTACCAGTTTCTTCCACTTTCTTCCCCTGTCCGATAGAAACCCAACCCTGGTTCATCTGAATAGTTGGTCCTCTTTGGGCACACTCACAAAACTTAAATGGCAGATGTAATCTTTTCAAAATAATACATGCCAACTATTCTAAACCTGATTAGACTGCCTACAAACTTTTTTGCTGAAATTTCAACTTTTATAGGTAGCCAGAAAGGGTTAAAAGGGAATACTACCATTTGCATACGTTTAAAGAGTGTGACAGAGAGGCAAATTTGAAAATGTACTCATGTTTATAACAGTAGTTACCATTACTGCCAACAGCAGTAATAATAATATCATACTCATTAACAAAAACAAAAATAAAACACTAGTAGATAAACTGCAAACATACCGGACAATTCAATTTTAAAAAATCATTTGAAGGAAGCTATAGCGCCCTTAAAAAATGGATTTAGAAGCAGTGGCGGATCCAGAACTTGACTTTTGGGGGGGGGGCTAAGACTTTTCAAAGTGTTATTCTAGACCAATAAAAAATTTACAATTGCAATATTCAATTGTGAATGTCAGTGTTTTTTTTTTTTTTTTTTTTTTTTTTGGGGGGGGGGGGGCTTCAGCCCCCTAACCCCCCCTTAAATCCACCACTGTTTAGAATAAACGCAAATCATGGGTTATTATATATATTCTAATATTTAGACAGACTTGTCACATGACATTTCTCCCAAAAATCTACTTACATAAATATATACATATCTATTGAAAATAATAAATATAGTATAATAAATATTTGTCTATCTTCTTCTCCAATAAAATGAATTATCCCCCCCCCCCCCTTCTAAAAATACGTATGGCAAGAAAAGAAGGCATAGCCCTTCCTAGATTTTTAAGTTTGATCTAAATCATCCTTATCTTTCACAGTTTAAAAAAATAAAATAAAATAAAACGTTACTTTAACTAATCAAATATTACGAGAGAAACAATGTTTCATGAAAGTATGATTCTCTATCTCGATCTATATATAGCAAAATTCACCTCCTTTAAAGTATTAATTTAATATGATCATAGAAGAATGATGAAAAGCGACAAAAATGCTTATATAAAACAACTACTAGCCCTTTAATTCAGCTATGGTTTCAATTATTCCAAAGCTAGCTTACATCCTAAAAAAAATTTATTCCATTCCTGCCATAGAGCAATAAAAATCGCTCAGACTCCATTTATTTGCAAAGTCTACGTGTTTATATTTTATTCTACAAAAATTAAGAACATAATATGCAGATTTTCTATTTGAAATTATTATAAACAGCAATATTGATTTGTGACCATTGGTTTATTTAAAAAAAAAAAAAAAAAAAACACGAAAATTAAAGTCTGTGAAAGATATTTCTTTAAAGAAAGCATATTTTAATACATTCCGGAATGGAATTAACATGCAACATTCTGATGTACAAAAACATATTTCCTCTATTTTATGCTATGATTAGCATCAATATTTGGTTTACAAGATTACACAAATTAATGATATATATTATATACAATATGAAATATAAGTGAAAATGCTCAAAAACACATTTTTACTTCCATTACCATGCTACCATAGGTAATGGAAGAATAATGAAAAGCCTACTACCGTAGGTAATGGAAGTATTGTATTCGGTCAAAAAATTCGATGTCAAGTTTTCAACAGATTTACATGTTTTAAGGTCTCCTGAATCCAAAAAAGTTCTTTTTGGCAATTGGTCAATGTGTGTGTGTGTGGTGGGGAGGGGGGGGGGGCTTCTGTTTTTCATATATCTTAAACTAATAAAGCTAGAACGGTGAAACTTCCGAATTGAGTTAGGTCTGGTGTGCAGATGGATTTTTTTAACTGTTGGTGAAAACTGAAAACCGGAAATGAGATATATGAAGGGCCATAAATCCGTATCTCAAAAACGGCTCAAAGGATTTTCTTTAAAGTTGCTATATAAACACCCTATGAAATGTACTTTCGTACATAGTAGTTGGTTAGTTCGTAAAAATTGATAGGCGTCCTGTATAACAAATAGGTCAAATCGAGGTTTCGCGCGTTCCTTATAAAAACGGCAGTACGGATTTTTTTCAAACTCGCCTTTTTAACTCTCTTTTAAATATCCTTTCGTATGTAATTGTTATTTTCCGGTCAACAATTGGGTCTGCCAAGTTTTGATGCAAGTCTGTATCGCGAAAACGGCTCCAATGATTTTCTTGAAAATTACTACATAAAACCCTTCTTTAGCAAGTATCACGAAGTTATTACAGGAAAATTGACATTCATTGTAATTAAGTAGGTATGTTTCAGATCACGGAAATAGAAATAAGTATTTAAAAAATGGCTCTGCCATTTATTTATTTATTTATTTATTTTCAGCCGATATGTAAACTCTGTTTTATAAGTCTTTACACATTTTTTCCTAGGAGGAAAATTGTAGTTGTCTACTTTCTTAAGGCAATTTTATATCGTATGACCACATTATCTCCAAAAAGTACATATAATACACATCATAGAGGGTTGTGGCAGTCGTGTGGTTGATACACACCAGATTTTTTAAAATGTAATTATAAAAAAATTTCTTTTTTCTTTTTTTTTTTAACTGTGCTAAATTTTTTAGTATGCAATGTGTATGCAATTTTTACAAAATATACGACTGCAGAAAAATAATCTATAAAATTAATTCCAATATTTATACTTTTTTTTTTTTTTAAGGTTTTTCAACAAGTTTGAAAAGGTATATAAAGATGGTTCGTTTGTCTATCTATCTGGCGCAATCTATAGTCAGTAAATATTTTCCCGTAATGTCTTTAAATTAATACGTATTATTCAGGTTCATTATGTATCATGTCTCCTATTATCATATAGTCATCTTTCAGTTCTAGCCTTCATTGCTGAGTTCGGGGTTGTAGCCAACGTTCAGTCATGCCTATTCGTTGTAGTTCGGAATCTACTTTTAGTTATTAGACCTGGTGTAATAAACCTCAATGTACAAAAAATGATTAATGTAAAGAGATTAATACAAACCAAACATATCATATAAAATAAGTTATGATAATGATTATTTACAAAGACACTCAAAAATAGTCAGACACATTATGGTATGTGTGAGAAAACTGCTCAAAATGCACTTTCAGTTGCGTTATGAGATTTTAACTATACTAAATTTAACGGAACAATTTAGTGATAAGTTACAGGGCTACACAAAAGCGACATACCTTATGTTTTTATGTGCGTGCATCCATCCCCCCCCCCCAAAAAAAAAAAAAAAAAAAAAAAAAGAAGTTAAAAGAAGAAGATAATAAGTTATCGTGACTCCCACTACCAACCTCTCTTTTTTAAAAAATCTATAATATGCCACACAGAAATTATTTGCGTGTGCAGGAAATGATGCAGAAATTTCGCGAGGCCAAAAAATACGCAGATATTGAAAAACTATACGCATGTAAAATTTTTCCATAAAAACAGAGTTTTTTTTTTTTTTTTTTTTTTTTTAATATTTAAATGAAAAATAGAAGTTATACATTTCGAGGAGTCAGTGACCGCCGGTGAAAGATTGTGAGATGAGTGTAGCGTCTCAGTTGCTCTCTTCTTCGGATCAGCAGATTTCTAAGTGGAAATCCGTTTGCCAATTAGATATGACTAAGAAAGTTTCGGCTATTTTTCCAAGTGGTTGAACAGTAACTCGGCACATCACTCTCCTATCAATGAGGCATAGAAAAGATAAAGCCATCTTCGAAGTATTTTGGCGAAGGTGAAACGACATAACGGCAATCATGCAGTGATGCAATTATATAGGGTAAAACTCTTACCTGAATCGGGAGCACCAAATGAATAAAACGAGTAATGGAAACGGAAACGCTTGTTAAATTCAACTGCTAGCTAAATCATAAATTACCTACAGGCAGAAATAAATCATTTCAGACAGCGGACAGGTTAACCGCTTTGGCGGCAAGACAGAGAAAAAAGAAACTAGTATGCTTTGACCATCAAAAAACTTTCTTCTGTATCATTCATACAGCGCCATTTACCATAACATGCACATAAATGGAACTAATATTGCTTCTCACATTAGCGATTTTGTATATGCAATTTGATATAATAGATGCTAAAATATAGTCACTGGAAAAAAGCAGTGCCATCTGTCGGCCAATATACACTCGTTGAGATATAGGCAGCTCATAAACGGAAAAAATCGCAGTGCAACTGACAGCTAGTACGAACAAAACTGAATCAGCATAATTTTTCACAATGACATTTTCACATATCAAGTTTTGTCCATTTATACACTATAGAAACTAAGATACAGCCTTCTCATAAAAAGGGAAAATTGCAGCAGCGAACTTGCTGGATGTTATATAGTAAAATCTAATTAACACGTTGAGCGCCACGCCAATTTTTAAGGAAATTCTCGTCAGGCCACACGCACTGCTTAGAAACGCGGTAAGTTTACACTGTTTCAATAAAATCCATTAAAATATCTTAATGATATCCTGTAATAAATAAAAGTTAAGTAATTTTTAAATAAATTTTCAGTAATTACTTAAAACAATGCAATTTTTTTTAGTGTTATATCATATTTTACACTGACAACCACTGGTGGTTGACGCGGCCTAAACAGAAAGTTCAGTGTCAGCCACTGATGGCTGCTGACATGGCACTCAACGCATTATATCAAGGTCCAATCAACCATTGTAAAGTTTTGTGGATTTCGGTCTGTTATTTTCTGAGATACAAAGTATAATTTTGGTACCACACAAACATTTTCTAAGCATAATCAAATTGTGTTCAGGACACCTCAAATCTGCTGAAAATGTTCACGAATCTTCTACTTTCTCCTTTTATATAGAAGAAAGTAAAAGAATTCCCTTTCAGAAAATACTGCTAAAATTGATGCTTTGATCTGGAAAACTAGAAACATAAAGATAGTCTGATCATGTCAAGAAGTAAACAGATTATAATCAAAAATCAAAAATGCCAATATCTTTTAGGAAAAAAAATACATGCTTATTTAGTTGATACTTAAATGCAAAAGCTTTGAAATTTCAGCTATATCAGAATGAAAATTTATTTACAAATGTGTAATATGTTATTGTTATGAAACAAGAAAGGAGGAGTAAATTCTGAAAACTCTTAAAATACGCTATTTTGTAAAGCAGATTTACCAGTAAAATTAAAGGGTTTAAGAGAACAAAAACTGAAAACGCATGCGAGTATATTTGGAAATGTTAGATAACCAGTAATCCCGTTGCTTTTATCAGCTTCTCTTCCTGGATTCTGTAAAACCGAAATAGTATCATAAACAGAACACATGTAACAATAATTTTTCTTTCTAAAATAGGTAATACAACTGGCGGAAACAGCATGTACACAAAAAGTAAATTTGAAATGGCAACAGGAAGGAAGATAGTATGTGGTCAACAAAGCATGCTGCATTCCTGCTAAAGGAAAACTAAAATAAAAGGGGAACAGAATGTATAAAATTAAAGGGGTTAAAAAAAAAAAAAAAAAAAAAAAAAAAGCCATACCATGCTTGACGTAAGCAAGGACAAGTTGAGTAATTTTTTTTACATTCGATAGACTCTAAAACCGAGTCTTAAAAGTAATTGTTATTTTCTTTCCCCCGTTTATTTTTATTATATCGTGCACGCTTGTATAATACACATAAAATAATAAATATACCTCTTCCACTATGAAATAAAAAAAAAAGAAAAAAAGAAAGAGGGGAAAAAAAAGTAAAAGGTTTTCCTTCTTTTCTGTAGAAAAAAAGGAAAAAAAAAATTAGAAGTTAAAATATGCAAAATAACAAATAAAAATATTCTTCTTTTAATGAAAATAAGTTTATATACATCTTTTAAAACAACCGAAAGCAAACACTATCCCTACACTGCATAACATTCTATAGTTCTGCTATCAATAAACAGGCAATCAAACGTAATATAATTTAACATTAAATTAAAAAAAAATTTATTATTATTATTATTATTATTATCATTTTTTTTTTTTTTTTACCTTTAACGTAGTTTTTTAGAAATTTTTTTCAAACCATTAAAAAAAAATCTGGTGTGAAACAACCGCACGACTTCCATTATCCACTATTACACGTATCATATGCACTTTTTAGAGATAATGTTATCAGAAGACATACAATTGACCTAATGAAATAGACACATAATAATTTTCTGGTAAGAGAAAGTTAATACACGTGTAAACACTTAAAAACAGAGTTTACACAAAGAAAAGAAATGAAAAGAAAATTGGTAGAGTTTTTATTTTATTTATTTATTTATTTTTAACACCAATTTCCGAGATCTAAAACTGATCTATCTGATCAGGATGACTATTAATTTTCCTGTGATAACCAAGAAAAGCATGAGAAAGGATATCTAAAATGAGTTTATGTAACAAGTTTCAAGAAAATCGTTAGAGCCGTTTTTGATGTACTGACTTTTACCAAAGCTTGGCATAATTAATTGTTGACCAGAAAACAACAGTTTCATGCAAAAGGATATTTAAAACAGGGTTAATATGGCAAGTTCGAAAAAAAAAAATCATATAGTCGTTTTGAAAGGAACGCACTTCCAGGACCTGAAATTCAGCTATTTATACAGGATGCCTATCAATTTTCCTAAACTAATCAACTATATCATTCCAAAGGATATCTAATAGAGTGTTTATGCAGCGATTTTGAAGAAAATCGTTAGAGCCGTTTTTGAGATATGGACTTTCGGTTTTCCAATTTTCACTAAAATTTGGAAAGTTCATCTGTACACAAAACCTGTTTAAATTCTAAAGTTTCGTAGTTCTATCTTTATTAGTTTCCGAAATATAATAGCCAGAAGATTCCCCACATACATACATACACACTGACCAATTGCCAAAAGGCCAAAAACCACTTTTTTGGACTCAGGAGACCTTAAAACGTGTAAGTCAGGTTAAATCTAGCTATCGAATTTTTGGACCGAATACAATACTTCCATTACCTACGGTAGTCGGGCAATGGAAGTAAAAAGTTAATATATTCAAAACGCTTTCACCTTTTCGAAAAACTTCATTTTTAAGTAGAGATATTCTATGAAAAATCGTGTAAATATTTACAGTAAACAAAATCAATATATGCTAAAAGAATTGCTGGTTTAAATTAAAATGGCTGGTTTAAACAGAGAAAGAAAAAAAAAAAAAGAACTACTTCATTATCATCATTATATTACAAAACTGATACTATAGGTTTATGGTAACTAAAATAGGAACCAAACAATTTTGATTCGAATCTATTTAAATATCTTGTAAAGACTGCATCAATTGTTGTTTTATATCTCGTTGTGCTAAAATTGCGATCATTGGTCATCGTTAAATCAAATTCTCTATTTAAAAATTCAATTAATGGTAGATTTTTATCATCTGCAAAGTTGATGTTGAAATCCCCACTCAAAATCATTGGCAAATCATCAAATTTCTTCCCAATTTTATCTTAAAGTAATACAGAAGCGTCTTTTGAATAAATAAATAAATTTTCATACAAAAATCTCGTATTGCACTCAAAGACTTATCCGGTGAAATATAAACGGCAACCATTACAATTAGCTGTCTATTTTCAGAGTGGCAACGACAAACACATATATCACCGATATCAGAAACATTAGTACTGAACATACTGGTGTATCTCGCATGCACATCCATATGATTTATGCAAAATATGCCCGTTACATCAGACAACCTTTTATAAATAGCTACTCCTGCTGCTGGACGATCTTGTCTTATGAAACTTGCAACAAAGTTGAAATTAGGAATATCAATTATTTCTTCGTCACCCATGTGAGTTTCTGTTAAAATTAACACATTCATTTTACAGTATGATATAAGTATGTATATAAGTATGTGCATATATTGTGTATGTACGTACATAGATACACATGCATGTTGATATTTTTTGAGATGGGAAAAAACCATTGAACTCGCGACACTGTTACCGTAACCGACACCTCTGTATAACTATATAAGTATCTACATATATTGGCCCAGTTTACGGTAACAGTGTCGCGGAGTTCAGTGTTTTTTTCCCATCTCAAAAAATATCAACATGCACGTGTATCTATGAACGTACATACACAATATATGTACATACTTATATACAGAGGTGTCGGTTACGGTAACAGTGTCGCGTGTTCAATGGTTTTTTCCCATCTCAAAAATGCCGAACGCGCCTAAAAAAATTTTCACTTAAAAAAAAAGTATTTGTAAAGAGCAGGGCAAATTTCAATGACCATTCCCTTCCGAAGTCTTTACAGTTTCTGCTTACTAATGGGATGATGGTGAAAATTTCCTATCCAGAGAGGCAGGATCTCAAATACTTCAATGTAACTTTAAAATCATTCCATGATGGTTACATTGATATGAAATAATCACCCTCAATAATTCCTCAACCAAACTCTGGAGTTAATAGCCCAAAGCGCAGTAATACAAAGAATTTGACAAAGAGCAACTTGATTTTGTAAAACTGTCTTTAGCACGTTATTCGATTGACTGTAAACAGGAAACACATAGTATTATTATGGACAAGAAAAGTGTAAGAGCCAATTTGTGAACAACGGATTACAGATATGAAATCAAAATGCAAGAAGAAGGAATACCCTTAATGGTCTAATGATTCAAATAAGAATTTCTTCGAGAGGCTGATCACGGTTTAGGCACTCAAGCATGCCAGATGACTCTTGTGATACGGTCTCCACCACAAAACCGTAATAAGAGTGTGTTATGATTTATTTTATTTGACCTAATTTTTGCAGACTATGAAAATCTAAATAATGAGAAAGGCAGAAATCATCATAGAAATTAAAATATATTAAAGATAATGTTACCACACAAAAGAAAAATGTCTTATACTAATAATTATGTCTTATATTAATAATTAACATCAAAAGTTAGACACACATCCAGTTGACTAATAGATGAAAAAATGTGTTTCGAGATCCTTCTACACAATTTAAGAGTTTTAACAACTATTAATAAATCCTAAAAATATAATTGTAAATATTTAGAAGAAAATAAAATACATTCAAAGATTCCTTAAATACTTCAGAGGTAACATTATATTAACGCATAGTACGACGAAAAATATCTTTTGTTAATTAATTGATGCATATCCAATTGGCTCGCATTTTATTTTGATTTTTTGCAAAAAATTCAAAAATGTCTTCTATTGAATTTTTACGTGTCTGTAACTCGCGTATTTTAAGCTCTTTGAAAAAACAATTTTTTTATATAAAAATGCTTACAGTTAGCATTTTTGACAATAACAGTGAAAAACACAAAGAGAATAGGCAGTGGGGTACTGAACACTGGTTACAATACAATTGCAGTCTCTAAAGCAGTACACAAGAAATAAGAAACTAGTTTGGCAAAGGTGGACTCTGCTCAGCTCCCCATCATATTTATGTTCTCATAAATTCTTAGTGCGAGACATATTATAATCATGTTAAAAGAAATTAATTTGACCAAAGCTTGATACAGTGACAGAATGAAATCCTCGCCTAATTGGCTATCCACCGTTCACTTCGATATATTTATCTTATTCTAATCTATTAATTTATTTTATCAGAGTCGATTCCGTTGTTCAGTTTTCATGCTACTACTTCCAATGCAATAATCCTCAAAATTCATATTTATATGAAAAATTTACAATTTCGCTATGTTGATAAAATCGTAAATTACGAAATTTTCCTATTAGAATATTTGTATTCAATCATGTTCAAACAAATATCATAAATGTAATTTTGAAGTAGTCTAATGTATTTATGATCCTCAAAATGGAAGTTTATGCTCAATTTTGCCTTATTCTGACATGTTAAGTAAATCGTAAATTCCAAATAACTTACGAATTTTTTAAATTGGAAAAATCATAGTCTATGATATTCATGCCAGTATCCTAAATATTTCGAAAGTGGTTTGACATCTTTACGATGAAAATATTCCTCAAGATTGACGTTTATGTGACATTTTGCTCTATTCTGCCATGTTAAGAAATTCGTAAATTTCCAATAACTTACGAAATTTTTATATTGGAAAATTCATAGTCATTAATACTCATGCCAAGTGTCCTAAATAATATTTAAAAAATAGTCTGACATCTTTATGATGAAAATATTGCTCAAATTTGACGTTTATGTGAAATTTTGCCCTATACTGCCATGTTAAGAAATTCGTAAATTTCCAATAACTTGCGAAATTTTCAAAGTAGCATATTTATAGTTACTGATGTTCATTCCGGCATCAAAACTGATATTTTAAAACTGGTCCGACATTTTTACAGTAAAAAGTTTCCATTTAATGCACGTTTAAGTGAAATTTTGTCCTATTCTCCCATGTTAAGAAAATCGTAAATTTCTAATAACTTACGAAGTTTTTTAATTCGAATGTTGCAAATGAATAGGGTTCTTGCCAGTATCGAAAGTAATATTTTAAAACTGATCTGACCTCTCTGCGATCATTTGTTCGTGAGATATCGTGTAAACAGACTAACAAACTAACGGACTAACACACTAACGGACTGACACACTAACAGACACCATACAAATTTTGTCATTTTTGGATTCCTCACACCTGAAAACGTATAAAAAAGTCAAAAAACCTAGGTTGAAATTTTTCACGATTACCCAAGTTCCCCATACCTATAGTATGATGGGGAACTAATATCCAGAAACTAGCTTTAAAGTGCCCACTACTGATGCAGTCAGCTTATTAAAATACTTTTTAATGCATTTAGTATTACTTCAATAAGCTTTAATTGTTTAAAATTTAACATTCGATAATGTTTTGGTCCAGTTGATATTTTATTGCCATACCTTCCATGTGAATGCATTAGGCAGAATTATCAGATTGTTAAATTTATAATCCAAATTCATGAATGAACTAGGTAACTAATGAAAATATACACCAAAAATGACATGTTTCTTCTATTCGACTGTTTAATCATTACATTTTTAATAGCAAATAGCAAAACGATTTTTTTTCCCCCTGTGTGCGTGAATTATCTACACTAAGGGAGGGGAGGGGGGGACTAGTATGTTGTGGCCACTACAAGACCTTCTCTATATTTTCCTATACAATTCACTAAAAGCAAATAATTTATTAAAACTATTATTTATTAAAATTATCTAACATGGTGAACGCAAATGATTTTCATTTTAGAGAAAACTAACACTAAATATATTCAAAGAAAGACAGAAATAACATCTTTAAAAAATGCTTTTTATAATGGTTATCTCCCATATCAAGTTTCGTATAGTTATATGCCATACAAGTTCAGATATAGCCTTCCCGATAGCGAGGAAATTTCCAGTGTAGCAGCGTCTCCTATTGGCCTATAAGCATCCAACTTGAATCAGCATAATATCTCATAATGGCCTTCTCACATATCAAATTTTGTTTGATTATACGCAATAGAACCTGCCTTTCCTTAAATTGCGGAAATTGCTGTGTAGCAGCGTCACCTGTTAAGCAGTTGACACCAAAAGTTGACAGGCAATAATTTATGTCGAAGTGCATAGCTACATATAGATTTATATGCAATTCTGTGCAGTAGTTCCTGAGATATAGCCTTCCCTTAAATTGCGGAAATCGCTATATAACAGCGCCACCTGTTGGCCAATAAGCATTCAAATTGAACCAGCGTAATGTCTCATAATGACCTTTTCATATATCAAGTTTTGTTTGGTTATACGCAATAGAACCTGAGATATAGTCTACCCTTAAATTGCGGAAATCGCTGTATGCGGTTCACACCAAAAGTTGATAAACCCTAATTTAGGTCAAGGTGCATCTACATATAAATTTATATATAATTATGATCAGTAGTTTCGGAGATACAGTTACCACAAAATTTTTGTCACACACATACAGACAGACATTACTAAAAATAGTGAAATCGTGTTCTAGACCTCTGAAAGAGTGTAAATCCATTGAAAACTGGAAGTCGAAAATTGTTACGAATCCAATACTTTCTTCTATTGAATATAGAAGAATGTTCGTTGTTGCACTGTTTTTGAAGAAATTATTTTGTTAAACAATTTTTTTTTTATTTAATCTTTTCTAAGTTCTGAACTTGATACAAATAGATTTTATAAACATTTGCTTCTAACTTGCGGCCATCTGGCTTAGATGAGCAACGTGGCTGCTTAAAGCCAAATTTCCAGTTTAAATAGCCAAAAAATTTTATATCTTGCTAAAAACCATCTCACGAATATTTCGTTGACATTTAATTGTTTCGCCATATCGTGTATTGGATATCCCCCCCCCCCTCATTCTAAAATTAATACTTTTTGCAGTATCGTTAATTGCCTTACCTTTGCCATTTTTGAAATACTTTTTAAAATTACAATTTTCTGACAATTGCGTTTACACTTGGATCAATCCTTACGTGTACGTGGAGGGCGCCGTAATAAAATATGTTCGAAAACTTGCTTTTTAAACGATACAATTGGCGGTTGCAGAAAGAGAAAATGAAAACATCCAAGTTCGGCTCTTTTTTGCCTCTTAGTGCAGTTATTATAAAAAGTTTTGTTTTCCAGTGTAAGTTGGCTTTTAACAAACGAAAATAAAAAATGAACTAAAACAGATATTTCTACCTAATGAGTAAAGAAAAAGAATCATTTATATGAAAATGAAACTCGTTTCATAATCACATTGTTGCGTGCAGCTATCTGTAAAAGATGAAAAAATAATAAATATTACATTAAAAGCTGTAGCATGATATAATGGTGTCACAGAACGTAACAACACCGCGTTTTAATTTAATTGCATTACATAATGAGCAATTTGTCTGTATTGGGCCTGGTAATGAATTTAGAAATCCAGTACACAGACAATAATGTAAACACAGTATAATGCAAGGCCACTCATGTACTTTGTAATTGTAATAAGAATTAATTTTTTCTCCCATAGGTGTATATTGTACAAAACTGATGGATATAGTTTTGAAATTTTAGGTGCAATGAGCCACATTCCTTAAAATAGCATCAAATATTTCGGACTAGCAAACTCGTGTGAAATTTTCGCAATTTCTTTCTTTTTTTATTTACCTTTAAAATTTGAAACTTATAAGTCTTATACCAATTTCACAACTTAATTTAAATTTTATTTCATCAGAAGCAACATTATTATTAGTTTTTGTGGGATGAAACGCTAGTGATAGTTAAACCAAATCATTCAAAGAAAAGTTTCAAAACAAAATTCATGTCTGACACCCAGTTTTCATACTTCCCCAGGCAGGAAAGCTTTTGTATAGGACCCCTATGGCAACTTTTAAATTTTTGTCGTCATGTTGGCGATGCTTTTCAATTATTTTTTTAATTTATTCATTTTGGCATAATTTTTTGTTTAAAAAAAAATAATTAGTACCTATTTTGATTATACGTTTTATTATTGCGTTTCTTTAGTCAATTTTTGACAAAAGTTCATATTTTGTTTATATCATTAAAGTACTGCTAGGTTTAAAATGATGCTAGCAAAGATTGTAAAGATGCAACTTTTAAAGATAGATTTTTCTATGAAATGATCTCATCATACAAAGCGTATTTTATTAAGTCACTACCGAATCGTTTCAACAAAACTTAATTGTAACTGGTCTACGTTAGAGAATTATTATATAGATACATCAGTTATTAATGTTTTGTATAGTATAAGATAAAAAGTTATAAATATTGAAACTATAATGCATTTTTAATACTATGTTATCTACAGATAAAGGTACCCTTAAATTTAAGGGATCAAGGCTAGTGTCCTAATTTGGTCCTGAGTCTATAACAGCTACGGAACGTGTTTGATTTCTTTGAACAGGCATATTATCATTGTCCATCCGAATAAATAGTTATGAGCATATAGACATATTGCTATCAAAATTTTAGTTATATTTCAGAGAAATAAGTTCACACTAGAAGTCTGTACGGGATTTGCTCGGGCTCAATTTTTTTTTTTTATATATATATATTCGGGACAGGACGGGACGGGCCTGGATGAAATTTTTTCCGGGCCCGTATTTTTCTATAAGAAATTTTTCTAGTTACCTCGTTAATCAACGAACAAGGAAAATGATAAAATATTTCTTCAGTCATTTATTTTACATAATCTTACAGGCTGGTATGTCACATAAAATTTTATTTTGTTAAAAACTGTCTGTACTTTCAATTTAATTGTCTATCAGTCTGTTCGCGATTTGATTTTCCGCAAATATTTTTAGCATGTCTCAAAATTAATATATTTTATTTATAGTAATATTAGATGGTTTCCTATTCAAAATAGTATGCATGTCACTACTAGTTTGCGCACATGTACAAAGAAAAGAAATTAGATACGTTACTGTGTATAAAGCTTTGTGTCCTATGGCCTGTAGAGTTTAGGTGGTATGAAGGCAATAAAAATCTTTCCATTGTAACTTTTTCTCTAAAGCTCCTTTTTCTTTTCTCCAGTGCGCTGGATGAAAGTAGCACCATTTTTAGCATGTGCAAAAGCATTTTTTCTATTGAATAGGGTTGGATTAGCATTAAAGTTTTGTTTACCGGATCACATGAAAGATTCGGATACATTACGGTATATAAGAGGAAATGGTTGAAAGTGCATTTTTAGTAGTATTAACCATTTTAAATACTTCCTATATTGTTTAATGAATGCTAATATTTTCGATTTGACTTTCTGTCTGTCTTTGTGCCTTCTGTACGTCTGTAATAATGAATTTCTGTTTATATATCATTATCTTGTTAAAGTTCAGCAGTTTTGCTAAAAACATTCTATTGCTTGGCTATATAAAACCTCTGCAAAACACATACTAAAAATCTTTTTCACAGAATGGCAAGCAATTTTTTTTTTCTCGTTATTTTACATATTTTTGAATCGGGCCGGGCTAGGCCGCATACCGGTAAAAAAATAAACGGGTCTGAGACGAATTTTCCAATTTCATATCGGGCCGGATAAGCAAAGTTTTCGTACGGGCCGGGCCTCAAAGTTTCGGCCCGTGCAGACCTTCAGTTCACACACCACACTGCCAGTGAAAGTGACTATAACAGCACGTCTTTATCATGATGATAGTTAAGTAAACCTTTTGGAGATAAAATATCTTTTCTTAATTTTTCTTTACAATTACACTAAGGGACAAAAAAAAAAAAAAAAAAGATTATAATACACTTTGTAACATGGCGCCTGTAGTACGTTTATTTGATTCAAGTTGTTAAAATTACCTATCCATTTCTCTGAGCATCTATAATTTTGTAAGTTATCATAACTTTTTCCCTTAAAGTTAAATCATACAAAGAATAGTCATATAAAAGAGCTTTTTTATATAGAGGGTGGGGATCCGAAATTTGTAGTCTACAACTTTGCAAGAACTAGAAAAAAATTATTTATGATATTTGGCACAATGCAATTTCTGAGTTTCGTGTTAAAAAATTGTAAAATACTATGCCATTGTGCATTAAAGCAGAAATTCCATATAAAGGGGTAATTATGCAAACCAGAATACATATTTTATTAAGTAATTGTTTAGATTTAACAAATAAATAGCTTTATTTCATACATTAAAATATAACGTGTTTATTTCATATATTAAATCATAATAGAATACAAAATATATGTTTATTATATTACGCTTGAAAAGAAAATTTTATGTAGATTTTTATTAAATACTTCGTCGTAGAGTGTAATAAAGTGGATTATTAAATCAAAAATCTACATAGGTATCATGTTTTGACTTCCGTAGCATACAAACATAACTGTTTTATATTTAGTTTTTAAGTTATTATAAACACGAAAGGTATAAGTCAATTTTTCTGCAGTGCGGATTTTTTTCCCCCCTTAGTGTATTTGGCTTTCCATTTCCACAGGTTAATTGTTTAATAAGTTTTTACAAAGAAATGTAACAATATTTTATTAAGACTGATAATTTTAAGAATTTTAGTTTTGTAATAAAAATCACGATGACATTTATTTGCACATAAATTACCGGTTATTATGGATTATACTTTGTCGAGATTGTTGAATGAAAAAAAAAAAAAAAAAACCGCACACATTTATAAGATTGTTTTTCGAAAGTTAGTTTTGTTTGAAAAAATATGAAAAATAACTTTATGCTGTTCTTTGTTATGTGTTTTAGTTCTGTAACATCTTCCCAGTTCCAATTTTATGGAGTGAAACCGCCTAACAAAGCAAAATGGATAAAGGTATATTCTCATAAACCTTACAATCATAATGTGAAAGACCTGATTACAAA
Source organism: Salticus scenicus (assembly GCA_963930645.1). NCBI lineage: Eukaryota > Metazoa > Arthropoda > Arachnida > Araneae > Salticidae > Salticus > Salticus scenicus. The sequence goes on from OZ005652.1 coordinate 163,329,481, forward strand.
CAAAAGCGCGAAGAAAGCGAAACCATCTCTTGCATCTAAAACATAATCCCACACAAAGGGATAAAGAATTTTCGGGCGTATACAATGGAGTGAATCCCAACAAATGCTTTGAACGCGCTGACTGTGTCTCAGATTGTCCACAAATTGTTCAGCAATATATTTAGTTTAATACAGCCATAAATCGGATTATAATCAAACTGTTCGGACTGTCAATAATTTGGCACGGATTGGTGATTAAAAAAAAAAAAAAAAAAAAAAAAAAAAAATGTGCTTGATTTTTATTGAACCCCCCTCCTTTTTTTTTTTAAGTAGAGAAGAGAGGAAAAAAATATAAATAATATCGTAATAATAACAAAAAAGACAAGAGAACATAAACACAGAATATTGTATTTGTTCGTTTTTATTAAGAAAATACAAGAAAAAGAATCTTACGGTTACATTGCAAAATACATTTTATAATACAATTTTGGTTTACCTATAAAGGGTTTGAAATGCTTGCTTTACTGTATTTATTTTTTTGGAGTGTGAAGAGGTATCTTATAAATCTTGAAACATTTCATAAAAAAATTGAAACGTAGGGAAAAAGTTTTTTTATTTTTTCTTTCTTTCTTTTTTATTGAGTACCATTATGGCACGTTTGGTACACAACATCTTTCTTTTTTCGACCATACAAGCTATTACATTATTTTACCAGTAGTATTAGAAATACTGAAACAATCAACGATGTCAACAATTATGTAACACAATATAATTTAATTTCGATGCGGGGTTCTTCTGAAATTTAATTACACTGGATTCTAAGTTTAGAAATGAGAATTTGATCCTGTTTTAAAAATGTATGACAACTCAGATTACAACCTCTTTTTATTTAAAAAATTGTTGACTTTATTACCAGTAATACACATCTCTCTCTAAACTAACTAATAATCTCAACAGAAAAATACCATTGCAGTAGATTATTCTTTTCTACATTAAATGTGCTGCTGCAGTGAAAGTAGATTTACAGTTAAAATGAATAAATACCAATCTATTCACCAAAGGTCGAACATAGCGTCTTGACAAAACATTTGGCGAGAAACGGTAGCGTAGGATTGACAAAGATTCGATGTTCTATCTTAAATAAGAGCAGAGTTCTGGAATTTTCCATTGGGTTCTAGCACAGAATTAACCAGAATTTTCTCCAAACTGCAGTCAAAATTATAAAAAGGAGCAGATTATTGACTCCCGAATGTTAGTTATGTTCAGGCATTTGTTCTAAGCGGTCTTCTCTCAGAACATGGCTCCATGCGATTCAGTGCGATTCTAATGAATCGCAAGGAGCCATGCTCAGAAACTTGCTTCAAGCGGCTGACCATTGTTCCTGAATCAGCAAAATTCCTGTTCTGTGATGTATTCAGCGCTATTTGCTTTATTTTTTGTCGTCCATGTAACTGTATAGTGAACTTTCGAGAATATTCGTAGACCAATAACTTTTGTGATACAAGTGACAGTTTCGACTAGACTATTACGAGAGTATACGTTAAATAATGTGCATTCATCAACTAGAACTTGCCTGTTCCTTTACAAGTTACTTTCTTCAAGCAAGAAAGTATGCATTTTATCAACAATATTTTGTCTAATTACAAAATAAATAAAGAAAATAAAAAATAAAGAAATAAAATAAAATAAAACAATAAAGAAAAAAAGTATTTGCTATAGGCAACGACTTTGAGCTTATAAAAATAAACAGATAAAAGAAGGGAAAAATGCAAAGCAAAGCTTCTCGTGTTTTGTTAATGTGCTCTTTTGCACATTAACAAAACACAAGAAAATTTAGTATCTTAAAATTGTATGTACTTTCGCGCCACTGACTTGTTCTCGCAATAATAACACCAGTATTTTCATTTGTTTAAGATATTCATGATAAATTATATTGTCATTCTCAGTTCTTTTAATTCTTCTCTGCTAATCGATTCTAGTAATGTAAAAAGATGAGAAATGCATGCGCAAATTAAAAAATAAAGAAAGAAAATGAAGAAGAAGAAAGAAAATCGGCGTTGGTATAGGGGTTAAAACAGATTATCTGCACTATAGGCCTAGGCTTTGTTGAAGTGCTTTCTGTGAGGCCGGAGGGGGGGGGGGATTCTAAGGAGTCTCAGTTTGTAATATCGCGTGTTTCGGAGTAAACTACGCAAAACTCCGAACAGATGGGTCAACGAGCGCTACCTGCGATGGAACCCGGCACCTCCCATCTACCAGCTTAAAGAGCATAACTTCTCGGCCACTGGATGAAAGAAAAATGGCAGACTAAATTTTCGAATCTGCAATGATATAAGAATCTACATAATACACACTTTCTTTCCTTCAATGACTTTTAGAATCTAAAAAATCTTCATAATTAGTAAATTACCTATATAATTAAACAAGAGATTAAAATAACCTAACAAATATTTGATCTTAAAAGAATAAATAAAATAAAAAATCTCCCTCCCCCCCCCCTTCAAAATAAATAAAATGAAAACACACCCACCAAGTATACACACAGTCATCCACCTACCAAAAAAAAAAAAAAAAAATCAATACTCTGCAAAACACAAGCAAATTTTGATCTTTTCCCGAACTAAACGTAGGTTTCTTAACCTTGGCCTAATGCCATTCGTCCAATGCCAGCAAATGTTATTCATTTTATGTAATGATAATAATAATGCAGATTACAAAATTAAATAAAGAGAAAGTGTTTACAACAGATAACGAACAACCTGTAGGGAAAGTGAACGCGGCCTTCTTCCAAATAAATCAGATGATGAATAAGTTTCACAATACTGTGACCCACACAATCATCCTACAACAGCCACCTGTGAATCAAAACGGAATCAGCTGAGAGAACACAGCACCTCTGCATCTTCTTTCGTGCTGTCCTTGAAAAGAGAAGAAAGTGGAAGAGAGAGGGAGGTCAACGGCAGACTTTTTCCCTTTCCCACGGTTGCTTAGCCGCACACTTCTCTGGGGAATCTATGAATAGAAGTTCCGTCGAGTTTATTTTCAGGAGGGCATTTTGCATCTTGAGTGTCGAAAGGTAAGGCAGGGGAAAGAAACTGCTCTTGTGCCTAAAGGATGCTATTCATTTGAATATCATTATTTACAAAAGATGGGCACACCTTGATATTACTTCCTCAAGAATGCAGTTTGGGAAATTTAAGTCAAGAATAGAGTATGTATTAAAAAAAAAAAGTGTAATTTAAATATATACATATACATTATAATCCATGTACATTTACGAGAAGACAGTGGTACGTAGGTATATAAAAAGTGTAGAATTTAATAATGTTATAAAATTTAGCAATTAATAGATACATAATAATACCGACAACACAGACATAAAAGTTATTGTAATTCAATGTAAATGTTAGCACATATTTTTTCTACGATTCATTTACAGTTAGCACATTTAGGACTATAATACTAAGACCAACAAGGTGTGACTTTTATGCGAAATTCAAGAAAGTTAACAAACGTAAACCAATAATTTTATAAAAAATATGAAAAAAGGGTAACTGGAAATGAGAATTGGAATAGGAAATGCTCAAAAATGGAAGTATTCACTCTTCAGGGAACATGTATTTCTACGAGCAAAGAGATCGCAAGATTTCAGAAAACTGTATAGCTAATTCAAGCCAAAAATATAGTTCATGTTCCTACACTGTTAAAAATTTCTGTAAATTTAATGTAAATATTTATCCAGAGTCTCTGTAAATTTACAGTAATTCTTAGTTAAAAGTGAATAATCTAGTATTAATCTATCTTATTCTGTATTTTTAAATAATTTTATTATTTAAATTTTTAATTAAAATTGACTGTTTCTACTTTAGAAAAAGGCATTCCAAGTTAGAAATATATTCTCACCAATAATTAAATTAATATCAGCTATTAAAAAATGAATGTATAAAATAAGTTTTTTACCATCTCCGTTTATTTTTCTCCGTAATTTTACGTAAGACTTAAGATAATAGATTGCACAGAGTTTCTGTTGAAATTTTTAACAGTGTACCTTGCGACAAAGCCCAAATTTAAAAAGGAATGAATTAAATTTCAACAAATCATTAACACAACCCAACTATCATATATATGTATGTGATGAATTCCTTTACTTGAGTCACATAATAGCTATGAAGGAAAGAGGCTGGCACTCAGTAAATACTCCGAATTAAACCACAGATATTTATTAATCCATCTGGAACATATAAAGTACAATCCATAATTGTGAGTTGAGCAAATGGATGCAGTGCAGTGAAGCCGAATGCGATCCCGTGACCCCTCTCGGGCCGTTATTTGACGTAAGTTTACTAAGCAAGAGCACACCAGAAGAGAAGAGCTCCTCTGTCCGTGTTTTCACTTAAATACTGGCATTTTTGGCGGAAAATCACACCACTCTTTCCTATGCTTATTGGATATTAACTTAATGATTGACAGCTTAGCTGAGGTCCAGATTTCTAGGATTAATTACTATGCAGCTCCTAACCACAAAAAGCTGCAGGTTGCACTTATTCATCACTTTCTTATCTTAAAATTGGTTCTCTTTTATGATTTTTGCGTTATGCTTGCGCCTTGTACTAAAACTTACTTTACAGGGGAAACTTTAGAATTAATTTTAAGTTAAGACTTTCTAATAGGATTTTCTTTAAATTATTGCTCACTATTAATTTAAAATAATAAAATAATAATTTAAAAACTTACCTCTCTTTATCCTTTCATGTATATAAGGGGGGGGGATAAAAGTAAACGAAAAAAGAAGTGAGAGAAAAATTAATTAATCTAAACTACGCAAAGGTTAAAATATAATACAACTGTATTAAATGTTATAGTAGCATCAACATTTATTTCAAGCCATTTTAAGCACCCATTAAGAAAAAAAAAAAAAAAGTAGAAAGTATATAACACAGTAATTACTTTATTAAACACTGCGTGCAGACTCTTCCTCTATACACTCAAATTTGTTCATTCATCAGATTAAAGAATTAAAACTATAGTAGATAAGTACAATACAAATCATTTTTACAAATGAGTATAATAGAAAATTTTTGAGAAAGTTACTAATCCTAACAGTGCAATGAAAGATAAATAACGATCAATAAATGTATCAATCTATCTATCTATATATGTATATATATATATATATTTATTTATTTATGAAAAACGTGACACTCGCCATTTCTTAAATTATAAAAAACAAGAGTGGAAATATTAATTCAAAAAGTTGAAGCCAATTACAAATTCTATAAAGAACAGATTCGAAATATATTTGAAAACGTGAATGTTATTTTATAATTATTTTAAGGAAAAGTCTACGTAACGTAACATAATCTTTGCGTTATAAGCATATCGCACATCGCCAAAAAAAAGTGACACAAATAAAAAAAATGGCAAGTTTGAGTTTATGTCATTGAAAAATGTGAAATACCCAAATGCGTACGAAAGCACATCTCTATCTGAAATATTATCCAACTGAGAGGCAGTTGCGTCAGTTTAGGAAAACTCTCTGTCTCTACTTATCGTCGCCAAAAGCCAAAGCCAATGTCATTCTATGGAGAATTTTGCCCATTATAATTCATTAACTGATGCATATTTTTAAATTCCGTTTTGACATTCAGAAAATTCACCGCTGTTAAACAGGTTATCGCTTTCTAAAAAAGAAATTTTTTTAATTTTTAATATTTTATTTTGAAGTTGTAAAATGCGAATTTTTGCAATGAGAAATTTTGCATTTTGGAAATTAAAAATTAAATATCAAAAACTAAGAAAATCAATTTTTGGAAAGTGATAACCTGTTTAACAGTTGTAAATTTTCTAGATTGGAAAACGGAATTTAAGAATATGTATTAGTTAATTAGTTATAATGGGGAAAAATTCCCTATAGATTAACATTGGCTTTGACTTTTGGAGACGATAAGTAGAAAGTTCCCTTAATCATAGGCTATATCATTATCATTAAGATGAATTTCCTCAAATACCGCATTTTTGAGTTGTGTCACTTTTCTTGACCGGGTGCGATCTGGCTTAAATTTACATCTACAAATAAGTACTTTAAACTATCCTGTAGTGAAACTTCGTAGATATTTTCTGTGTGGGAAAAAGAACAATCAGCATTTTCCTCTATAAAAATAATTAGAAACAGAAATCTAAAAACTGGGTAAACACATTAGTTTTATTTGTTTATGAATAATGAATTTCATTAATCGTTTAGAAAGTAAAATATAAACCAAATTAAATTATTTCACAGTCCATCGTACTACATATTTAAAAGTAAAAGACTAATTTTCTATTTTAGGTAAATTTAACATTTATTCTTAAATGTGTCGTTTAAACACGTTGTGCGCCATGCGATTTCTTAAGGAAATCTTAGGCAGGCCACGCGCGCTGCTAAGAAGAGCGTTATGTTTACCGTGTTTCAATAAAATCTATTAAAATTCCTTAATGATATAATCCTGTAATAAATAAAAATTAAGTAAATCTTAAATAAATTTTCAGTAATTGCTTAAAACAATGTACTTTTTTCAGTTTTGTATCATATTTTACACTGTCAGCCACCGGTGGTTGACGCGGCTTTATATCATATTTGACACTGTCAGCCACCGGTGGCTGACGCGGCCTAAACGGAAAGTTCAGTGTCAGCCACCGATAGCTGACGTGGCACTCAACGTGGTTAAAGATATAGGAGGAGTAAAACCATTCTATCAGCGAGTTTGGTGTTTGGTGAGTAAGGCCGATTGAAAACATTAGGGTCCTAGGTCTAAGGCGGAATGCTCTCCATGGGGGGTCTTTCTAAGGGAACCTAGCCCATATTTACGCAAGTTTCGGAGCAAACCACAGTAAACTCGGAATAGCTAGGCCGACGAGAGCGACCTGGGATCGAACCTGGAACCTCACGTCTACCAGCGAGAGAAGGCAGCAACTTTCAACTCCGGCTAACAACGCAAAATTTCACTTGAAACCACTCTTCTGAAATTACAATTTTTGGATGCAAAAGATGGATGTAAAAAAGTACGAGTGCATTCAGCAGTATAAAACATCTTAATTCTTAAAAAAAAAAAAAAAATCTTACGGATTTTCTAATTAAATTAATATAGATTTTTTTTTTTTTTTTTTTTTCTTTTAATCCCTCCCCTCACGCCTTTTTTTTTTTTTTTTTTTAAATTTAAAAAATAGGAACAAACACAAATTTTCTTAAGCACAGATATAATCTATTTAAAATATCGAAATAAAACTTTAGATACTAAGAATAAATTTACGAAATATGAATTATCACTGTAAAACTGGGGACAGACATATTACATGATTCTATTCTGAAATAAAATGAAGATAAAAATTAATTTGAGACAGGAATGTACGCCTTGCGTGCGAAATTATTTTAATTTTGTAAGTGCCATCGTTTTTTAAAGTCAATCGAAATAAATTGCAAACATATATATATATATATATATATATATATATAAAGGTTCCTCAAAAATCAGAAATAAATCACAAAATATATTTATAATAATAATAATAAAAGTTTCTTTAAATTGAAGTGACAGGCGATAGAGGGAGAGAGAAAGAGACAATGAAAACCTAAAAATGTTGAACTAATAATCAACAGAAAAAGAAACAGATATAACTTAAATAACTTTTTCCTTAAAGAAGTAACAATTTGTAAAAATTTAATAATAAATAAAATTTCTATCTAATATTTAAAAACTTTTTAACAAAAAATAACAAAATTTATATATTTTAAAATGTACTAGTACTAATTATAAAGAAATAAAACTTAATAATAAATAAACTATTATTATTATTATATAATTCAACATATAGAACATTAAAAATGTATGTAAAAATGCAGACAGACAGTTGTTAGCAATGAACATGGCCAATAGTGCACGAATAGCAGTGTTGCGCTGATGACGGTACGCTCAATGTGCCAAAACAGTTGTCTGCATTTTTACTTATGACATTTTTGGTGTATCTGAAATATTTCCCATTTGGTCAATTATATAAAGAATTTTGCAATCATGAAAATAATGTGAACCATGTGACCCGGTCTTGGAAAAAACATGAAGGATGTTCGTAAAACTAACTAGGTTGCAATTCTTTAAATATTGATTTTAAATAAAATAAAGAATTACTAAGACATGGGAAAAAAAGAAACAGAATCTTTTTTTTTTTTTTTTTTTTTTTTAAGGTAAAAATTTTAAAGATATTCCAAAATTTAAAAGAATAAAAATTAAGTTTTATATGGTTTTTTATACTAAACAAATTCCAATGAGTAAATTATGCCTCATAACCTCTGTATAAAATTTGAGCATTGTGTCATAAAATGACCAAGCTTTCTTGCTGTAGAAAATATCTGTGAAGTAAGAAATAAGTATTGCTCGAAAACTTCGATCAAAACAGACAATTTAATTATACGTTTATTTGTTGAAAAATATGTGCTATAAAGTTTGTATTGAAAAAGAATGCGATAAACTGGAGAAAAAAAATACTCAAGAAAAATTTTCTAAGAATTTTCCGCCTACATATGAATAATATCTTAGAAATGCTAACTGATAAAAAGAGCAAGGATTTTTCTTATTTCCTTAAGTACAGCTATCAACGAATTCTACGTTAAATAACATAGCGATAGCATATGATCTGAAACAAGCGCAGATGATCAGGTAAATAAATGGCCTGCTGCCTGAACAAACAAAAGATTTCATATTCAAGGGAAGGTCGAAAAGATTAAAGAAAGAATGTGAGTATTTTGCTGCTCATTTAATTGCGTCGAAAATTGGCATTTGATAAAAGCTGAGACGTTACAGAGCATAGCGGGAAGAAAATACATTAGGGTAACTCTATCTTTAGTGGACATTTCTGGCTATTTTTCGTGTACTATTCTTAATTTTAGAGACTGTAATTATGAGCCGTGTAAGTATGAGCCGTGTAAGTATGTGCAGTGTTCGAAATCTTTCTGTACATGACGACTGTACTGCAAAAAATGCTAACTGGAGCATTTTTATACTCGAAAAATTATTTTTCCCAGAAAACTTAAAATGCGCCTGTAATGGGCATTTGAAAACTCAATAGTGGATACCTTCTTTGTTCTAGTAGTAAAGACCTACGAATTTTTTCAAAAAGGCCAAATAAAATACAAACTAATTGAAAATATGTATTTAATAAACAATAATTTTGTACTGATAAGTATAAAGGATTTAAGTCCATAAATGTCGATTTTGAGTTAAGTACATAGTCAGACTCAGAAAAAAATTCTCAATCGATTGGTATAAAGGATTTAAGTCTATGTCATTTAGTCTTTGAGAAAATCCATTGGTAAAAAAAGGTTCAAGTCAGAAATTTACCATTCATGTATGGTATAAAATATTTAATTCAATTTTTTCCCATTATTAAATGAAGGTTGACAATCACTGAATGGTATAAAGGGTATATGTCAACGAAATACCTTTTTCCTAATCGATTCTTCTGATTTGTTTTTAGGTAGTTTAATTTTATTTTTCATCTCCTAAAAAATCAAGAATATGGACTTAAATCCTTTATACTTATCAGTACAGAATTATTTTCTTTTTCATTAATTCGTTGAAAGAAAAGGAAAGAAATAAAGAAAATATATAAACTTATATCATAAATGAAAAACAATTAAGTGTGAAACATTTAACAAGCTTCAATAACACTTTGTTTTATTGAAAGTGAGTTTTAATTTGTAAATAGCATTCTAACCATTCGCATGTCTGATAATCTTACAAGGAAAAGGGGGGGGGGGTGTTAGCCAATCTTTTTTATAGATATTCATTACAATTTTAGGTTTCTAAAATATGCAAATCTCCTCTCAAATTTTAGAAGAAAAAATAGTAACTTTTATGAATGTATCGAAGAATTTCGATCTAATTTTGTATGATATTAATTGATATTCGGAATTTGGGAGAATACGGCTTGTGTTCACTATTGATTCTACCTCTTATAATAAAACGACTCAATAATGGACACCTCTGTCCATTGCTGAAAATGATATTTTGTAGTATTCGTAGTGGGCGGGCACTCTTAAAAAACGTTATATGCGGTTACAAAATCAAAATTTTTATACCATAAATGAATTCTGCATACTTATTTTTGTCACATGAAGGCAGCGAGTTCAAGAAATTATCTCAAAATAAGCAGATACAAAACAAATAAAAGTTGGCTTACTTTATCGAAAGCAAATAATAATAATAACAACGATGTGATTTTTAAAAGTTCGCACTGTTTAAGTAAAATTAATCTCATTGCAGAACTGGTGTCTTAATATATTCATAGTTCAAAACATTAATAGTAGAGGGTTGTAACACCATGGTAACTATTAGGAGGTGTGGTGGTGGTGGTGGTGTGTGGGGGGGGGGGGTAATCTTAAGAAATATGTATTAGGGATTCGTTTTTTTTTTTTTTTTTTTTTGTGAAAAAAAAATTCTATTTTGGGAAAATTTTAATTTTTTGCGAAACCATTTCGATGCAAATTCCTCATGACTGAATGTCGCTTTTTGTGTAGTTTTCCACCACTACCTAATAAAACATATCATTTTCTTATTCGATAAAATTTGAGTTTATTTTTATTTATTTATTGTTTTTACGCTAATTAATAAACTATGGGCAATACTTTTTCCACTGATCGTTAAAATGCATAATTATTTTAAGACTTTATTTTTTATTTTTTTTAAGTTTGCTCTTTTGATGCCTGATTGACTAAATGCATGATATTGTTGCAATTGATTGTCGAAACACAAAATCGTTTCACCGCTGAACTTCATCTAATCGATTGAATACGCGATCATTTTTCGCTACCAATGAATCGAAAAGTAATCATTTCGCTGCTAGATGACACAATGTCAGATTTCGCTTTACCAAACGGTGTTTCTCAAAATAGTGATCGTCTAGCACCAAATCAGCAAGATTCCTGCTTTTTTTTTTTTTTTTTTTTAGGAAAGGCAGGGGGGGGGGTTGTCTTTATTACCGAAATATGTCTTTTCTTCCATACAGTTAATAACTGAAATAAGCAATTTCCTCGGCTGAATTAAAAGAAAAAAAGAAAAAAAAAAAACCTTAGAAGTGTTTTTTTTTTTTTTTTTTTAAAGTTCCGTTTTAAACTATTCGATTTTTGTGAAAAGTCCGTTTTAATATCGTCTTTTTATTTATTTCTTTATTTATTTTAAGGGCCTGGTCTTCGTACCCAAATTTCTCCTAAACAGTTCTCTATGTATACACGACTTATTTAATTTTTATCTCCCCCCCCCCCCCTGTTCGTACAGTATTTGTCAAATTTTCGTGTTTTATGAAATTAAATATTCATAAAAAGAAAAAACAATATTTTTCAACGACAAAAAAATTAATCAAAATTTTAAAGAAATTTTCAGTTTCTTGTTCAAGATTAATTCCAGATATCCCGGGACACCTTTGGAATAATCATCAATACAGAAATGCGAAATTACTTACCTATTTATTAATTGATATTGTTGATTTAAAAGCACCGTCAGTTTATTTTTTGACAAACTGCATTACTTACTATGCCTAGTTTTTTTTTTTTTTTTTTTTTTTTTTTTGTGCAGTTTTGAGAAATAGTAAAAATCGCTTTATCTATATATTAATTGGCAAGCATGGAATTTGTGGTACACTTTTAACATATTAATTATGGGAGTAGATGGTTGAAAGTGGTATCATTCGAAAGGTACGATTAGCCAGATTTGCAGGATACAAAAATTATTTTCTTACGATGTCAAGAAGATATTTAAAAATATTTTTATTTTTTATGCATTTTTTCATTTAATAAAAGTATTCTTTTGCCTTAAAAAATTCCCAAAGAAGAAAGTTATTAAATTTGGCAATTTCTTAAAACTCAAATAAAATCATGGACAAAGTAATTTCTATAAATGTAGCATTCTTAAACTCTCGACTACAGATTTTTCATTCTAAGAGGCAACAGCCATTAGAGTGGTAGAAATTTGAGTGAATGAGTGGTAGATCGAAAGTTTATACCATTAAACATATAAGCAAATTAAAAAAGGATTTGATTTATAAAACTTTTTTTTTTTTCTAATTTATTTAAAATCTAATTTCTTACTTTCTTTCTTTTTCCTTTTTTTTTTTTTTTTGTGATTTACGTCTGCTCTAATTTGAAGACATATTTTTTAAACTATAACATAATGCATTTCAATTAACTGAAATTGACTATTTATTTTTTAAAAAATAGATTTATAACTATACTCTCTGCATATATAAGAAGAAAGTATAAGATTCGAGAAAAAAGAAACTTTGATTTCCGGTTTCGATGAATTTATACGTTTTGAGATTTTCTGGCATTTCAATTAGCTGAAATTGACTACTTATTTTTAAATAGAAGGATTTATTATCCTATCTTCTGAATATATAGGAAGAAAGTATAAGATTCAGAAAAACTATAGATTTCCGGTTTTCAATGAAGTTACACGTTTTGAGATTTCCTGAACTCAATTCGACCATTTTTAGAAAATGTCTGTCTTTTTGAGTTCAAACACTGTATTTCATGAACCAATGGAATTAATTTAACCGAACTTGATATTTGGTTGGACCTTGGTTTGATTAGTGCCGATTAGCTTTTGAGCTACATCACCCTACAGGGGATGTTCCCACGTTATGATTTTCTCTTATTTCAGGAAAGGCTCAGCATCTACAATGTACCAAACATATATTAAGTAAAACTCCGCTGATTCAGTTTGAGTGCATATCGGCCAACAAGTGGCGCCGTTAAGAACAATTTAATCTCATTTTGAAAGTGGCCGAGTTTTGATCACTGAGCGATACTAGTACAATAAATAATTCCTTAAATTAAAAACTGATTGCTTCGGCAGAATTTTTGAATATTTCCACACATTCGAATTCAACAATGAATCATTGTATCAGTCTGAATGAATGTTAACTTATTCGAGAATAATATAAAGCTATCGATTTTGATGTTATAATATGCAAAATAACAATAATAATAAATGCCAAGATAGAGTATTTATTTTTAAATATGAGAGAAAGTTAAATCTCTGATATCGTTTTAGATAAGAAAGTTACATTTTTATGAAGAGAGCATACAGATTAAATACCCTAATTTTATCAGAATGTTTGTTCTTATTTATTTATTCTGAGAGATATAACAAGTGTCTTGCGTGTGGAAGTATTAACGCCTTTTTTTCTCTCACGCGATATCTAACTTCGTAACGTGATCGTTCATTACTTTCAACATCCAATTATTTAATAATCAGCTCCGTTTTAATAAAGGTTGATGCCATTAGATAATAAAAGGGAAACTTTCGTAATGTTATCTTATCGACTTAGTAATTAACAGATTCGATATGACCTGTTTATTTTGAAATTACACTCAACTCATCTATAAATTAAAGAATAATTATATATTTATATATATATATATGTATATTCGTTGTCGATCCAATTTTATATATTTCTTTTGGCAGTGTAGCTATCAGAATAACAAGCAGCGGCTTCGACAGGTACAGGAATCGCACCAGCAACTTGGCATATAGGTTTTTAACTGCCCGATCGCTAAACAAAGCCTATTTGAGCATCTTGTCCACTGTGGGGCTAGAAAGATCCTAATTTAATTTAAGAATTAGATAACATAAGCTCTCGCATTACACATTTGATATATTTTTTTTTTTTTTTTTTGTCTGCGAACAGATATTTTCTGATTAAGATTTAATAAAAATGATATTAGAAAAGTGTAAAATATAACAATATATCAGAAAAGTAAGTCAACGGATTATGGAAGGAATTAGAAAGTATATTTGATAAAAGAGAAAAATTTATGAAGAATATTACATATTATTAATTTTTTTATTTTTTATAATTTTCTGAGTACAATAGTAATGAAATTTTCTCGTATTCTTTTATTTTTGTTAAATTTAAATCTATAGGGTTGGTATAAGTATAAATCATTCGAATAGTAAAGGGCAAAACTGGGAAAATTCATTAGTGGCCAGTGGCCGGTACTGTCAGTTTCATTAGTAGCCACTTTTTTAAGTTAGTGGCCACTTTTCACATGATAAGACTATTTCTTTCAGACCCTGCAAAAAGCATTGTCACCATTTTGTGGTATAATTACCACAAGAAAAATATGAAAATAAGAAATACATATAATAAAATTAACACAGGGACACTGAAATTGTAATTACGCTCTTTTTAAAAATCCTAAATTGCACATCCTAAATTGAAATCTGCTTAGGGCTGTAATAATAACAACAAAAGTTTTTATATTTCAGATAATTTAGTAGTATTTTTTTTTTCAATTTATTTAAGTGAAATAAGCTGTTATCATTCACAGTTCACATTGCTATTTTCTAAGTAAATGAATGATTCATCATCATCACAAACTTTTACATGGTCATGTGTAAATACAGTTAGCAGTTTTATTATTATTTTTTTCTTTTTTTCTTATTTCTAAAGACACACTTTTTTAAATGATTTTATTTCAATAGAGTTAAAATATTTCCTCTTAAAAAGTATAGATAGGAAACTTAGCTGCTTCATTAAAAATAATTTACTTAGCTGCCAAATTTGTAGCTTTAAAAATAGGGAGATTTCTACTTTAAAATGGGAAGGAAAAAGGAAGATTTCTACAAAATTTTTTGAAAAATACACATTTAAGTCAAACCAAATTTTGATACACACATTTCTCAAATATCTTAAATGGGTAAAATATACACTAAATACTATGGAGATAATAATGGAAAAAGACTGTGCTTTGCAGGACATTTGATCTGGCTGCTGGTTGAACTGGAGCGCACATGTGTGTGTGTGTGGGGGGGGGGGGGATACATCCATATACTTCTTTATAGGTTCTAGAATCTAATCAAGAAAGTTTAAAATGAATATTTACATCTATGTTATGGATGGAGAAAGATTGTAAATCACAAGGTTTCAGTGGAGCATGTGATTGCCAATCATTGGAAGGGGGGGGGGGGATTACAAGAATTATGAGTAAGAGATATTAAACAATTCTACTTCTTTACAGATTCTAGAATCTAATAAAGTAAGTTTAAAATATATATATATATATATATATATATATTTTCAGCAAATGGAAAATGGTTAGAAATTATAAAGCTTTCTATAAGCTGTGTGATCACAGATCGTTAGGGGGAGGGAAAGGGGGGGGGGTCCAAAAAATTATATGAGTGAGATATATTAAACAATTCTACTTCTTTATAGGTTGTAGAATATAATAAAGCAAGTTTAAAATGAACATTGACATTTATGCCATGGATGGAAAAAGATTGGAAATCACAAAGCTTAGATTCCCTATCGTCGCTCGATTTTTAGAATCTTTTAATGAT
Organism: Salticus scenicus; assembly: GCA_963930645.1. Taxonomy (NCBI): domain Eukaryota; kingdom Metazoa; phylum Arthropoda; class Arachnida; order Araneae; family Salticidae; genus Salticus; species Salticus scenicus. The sequence continues at coordinate 163,344,828 of OZ005652.1, forward strand.
CACAAAAAGTGGCGACTTTAGTGGCGATCGATGCATAATTTTTAATCGCCATCTTTTTTTATTTAGTCGCCATGTGGCCGGTGGCAACCGTTAATTTTGCCCTTTATCGAATAGTACATAATTTAGTAATAACTTTAACGTTAAAAGTTAAAACTTTATATGTATAACATAACAGCGTTAAATAACTTTGATAATCATAACTTATGCAAAAGAGGTCAATATCAAGATCGTAGCGATGAAAAAAATTCGAAAGGTGTTCAACTCTTAGTTCATAATGCTAAATGTTAAAAATGACGTAAAATTAAAAAAATTTCGACAAATCTGCAAATTTTTTAGGGCTATTAGCCCCCGTTAAATAAGTAAATGGGCTTTTCCCGAATTTCATAAGGACTTATTTAAAATCAGTCTTTTTTTTTTTTTTTTTTTCTTCTTTAAATCGAAGCTGGATACTATACAATCTTTATATATTGTAATTAAAAATGGATTCTTTAAAATAAATAAATAAATAAAAAGAAGATAAAAACTTATCAAGGACCCTTTAAAAAATTTCATTTGATATTTTAAAAATATATAATAAATTAAGGTCTTGGTTGTTATTAGGAAGTTCTTTAAGCCCTACGCACTTATTCTCATCAAAACAGATGCCTCACAAGAGTAGTAAATTAATATTCATTGCTGAGTTGCCTATGCTTAATTAATATTCTACTCTTGAAGACAAACCAAGTAAAACAATAAAGATGTTCCGAAAATGTATTCATTCATTTATTTTTATTTAATTATTATTATTGAAAATTCAAAATAATTCTTACAGCATTACTTGGTATTGAAATATTAAGTTTATTTCTTTTTAAATTTTTTTGGGGCTGCACATTTTTAGTTGTGTCTACACTAATTTAGTTTCTACTTTTACATAATTATCGTGGGAATGTTAACAAAATAGTTTTCATAAAAAATAAATAAATAAAATGAAAACAAATAACATAACGTAAGATAAATAAAAATTATTCAAAAATTCACTTTAAAATGTTTTACATGTTTTTTGAATGCATTCTTGTACATGACTATACATTTGCCACTTTGATGAACTCTACCTTTGAATAAATGTTTATCACGATTTATTTAGTTAATCTGTTGTAATTATTAATACAATCAATGAATGAATTTTAAAAATGAGAAATGTGTTGTGTCAATCAAGCAATTTTTTAAAGCATTATTAAAAAAAAAAAAAAAAAAAAAACTGTCTAGATTTGATAGTTCAACTAAGTTAGTTTGTAAAATAGTAGAAATAAAGGGATTCTAACAGAATTTTTCGTATTCTACAAGAATACCCTCTCCCCCACCCCGATTGATAGAGGATAATTTGCGCTCTAACTTTCAGTTCTCAAGTACCAGGGGATTTAAGTCCCGTTTCAAGATGAAAATTTGTTGCAGTTAAAATATACTCTTTAAGTCGTAAGTCCAATCTAATGAGCATTAGAGTGCAAAAAATTGCCACACAGCGACAACCCGAATATAATCCACTTAAGATACAAAAATTTATTACTATGCCAAAATTGGTAGTAGAGTCCAGAATGGATCAAATTTTACCCGACCCGATCCCGACAAATGAGTTTTTAATGAACAAAAAAGAAAAAACCCGACCCAAACCCAACAACAACAACAAAAAAAAAATTCACGAGCCCGAAAACCGATTTAAACCCGTAATATAGAATTTTGACCCGACCGGATTTCTTAATACCAGAACCTGATTTATTTTTATTGGAACCGAAAAGTAAATGAAAATTAATAATTCATCTAAAATCATGTAAAACATTTTTGAGTTATTAAAAAAAAAAAAAAAAAAAAAATTCTCTGTCACACAGTTGGTAAATCATCTTAAAAGGAATTAAAAATGCAATAATACACTAAGTTAAAATTTTAAGAATCTGATAAATGGATGTATAATAATTTTTAACCATTTATGTGTATTGTGTACTTCAAGCAGGTGTACAAAAATGGGCTTCAAGTGCAGCGTTTGTAGTTTTAGTTTATTATTTAATTCTTATATTCTAAAATAATAATAATAATCTGATTTTTTCTTTGTTCATTGCTTTTGTCCGATATGAATGTTTACTTTACTATAATAACTTGAGTATGTGTATGAAATCATGGAACATGGGTATATATCGTATGTGTTTACATTACACAAACATATTTCTGCTTATTATTGGGGGGGGGGGGGGGATTTTTTTTTTTTTTTTTTAATGTTTTCAAGTCGACTTGACTCGTTAAAATCTAAGTTAACCCGAATCTGACTGGCAGGGGGGGGGGGGATTCAGTCAATCCAACCTGATGGAAAAATAAATCAATCAATCCGATACGAACGCGATTCGCAAGAGAAAAAATTTAGTCGACCCGACCCGATGCAGAATTTTAATCAATAGTCGATATATTTGAAACAAATATGCAAGCAACACAATTTAACTTAGAAACAGTTTAAAGACATGCAATTATTAAAAGTGCCCATTTTTTTTAAACCCTGATTCCCCTCCCCTCCCCCCACCCTTCCTGTACAAAACGATATTAATTGGTATTAAATAAACTAAGAAAACATTTACATCGCAATATTCTTAAAAGAGATAATTCTTTTTGCGTTTACAAAGACGGAACAGTTTCGTCACATTGCCTTTCTAAATTTTTTGTTGGTAAGTAAGAGCTAGTATTGCATTACACTTTTAACGGAGTTCACTTTGGCACGAATGCAAATGCACTAATCAGAAGTTTGTGTACGACATCTTACTTCTGATATCTACTCACTCGTAAAACAATCAAATCAAAGTGTTAGTTAATGTCTTTAAATAATGTAGATGAAAAATTTTAAACAACTGTAACAGCTATTACTGTTATTTAAACTCAGAATAATTAATGATCTATGCATGTATTTTTGAAGAAATTTTCACTCGAAAAATTTGGAATGAAAACCTTTTCCCATAGTTATTTTAGAATGTCTAAGAATGACAAAATAAGGATTTTAAAAAGATTATCTTATGAATAATCTTAACGAATTTTATAATTTTTATAAATTTTTAAAATTTCGAAGAAAATTGAAATATTAAGATTCATGGATATTTATTTTTAAAAATGAAGATAAATAAGCATCAATCCCTTAAAGTCTTAAAAAAAAAAAAAAAAAATCGACTCTCCTTGCACAAATTACAGTTAAACCAAATTTAATAAAAAAGCACTACAAAACTGGCGTTGTAAAAAATATTACTTACAAACTTTGAATAAACACCATAAAATGCAATAAACTCGCAACAATTGTTTCGGGTCGAAAAAACACACGACCCTTCATCAGGCGAATAAAGTAAGCACGAGTGCTGCGTTGCCGCTTTGACTGCAGCACTCGTGCTTACTTTGTTCGCCTGATGAAGGGTCGTGTGTTTTTTCGACCCGAAACAATTGTTGCGAGTTTATTGCATTTTATGGCGTTTATTCAAAGTTTGTAAGTAATATAGTTAAACCAAATATCTCGCGATTGGATTTTGATTAAATATTTTTCTATTATATATTTTTTCAATTATCATTCTTCCACTTTTTAAAGCGTATAACAATTTAAATCGAAATATTTTTCATTTTAAGATAATTTCAAAAATTAACATTTTGTTTTTATTTCTTTCTTTCCGTGTTTATGAAGTGCAAACTATGTATCTGCATATATACACCAAAAAAAAAAAAAGTGTCCTCGTGTGAGAATGGAATTATATCAAATTCCAAATAAAAAATGACTAATAAATTCGCATTTATTAGTTGCTATGATGGATATGGCAAAACTAGATGTAGCTAAGATCCACAGTAAATTAAAAGAAAAGAAAACAGTGTAATGATGGTTATTCCTATTTCACAGTGACACCTTTCACAGCTTTCTCCCATTTCTTTTAGCATTTTTTCAAATGCATCTGTTTTTGCCATTAATTACTATATACAATTGCCTGCCCCACCCACTCACTGAATAAATTAACGAATTTGTTTATTCTAGCAAGATGGATTCTTCAAAGAGTTTTTTCATCAATTCATTTCATTTTTCAGAGTCATTCCTAGGTCATTTTCAGTGACAAAAAACTGACCTATAAAAAGGAATGCAAACTTTCAAAAAAGAAAGAAAAGAGAAGGAATTTCTAATCATTAAAGTTATTTATTTTATTTATTTATTTATTTATTTATTTTTTTTGACATGCAGAGCAGTGGTGAGTTTCCGATGAGTGACACATATTTGCGATTCAACCACTGGAAATAAATAACAGTGAAGTAAAGGAAGTGACTTAACATACCAAACGGTATATTGGCATTTGACTGTTTTAGTGTACCGAAGTTCGTACGTCTGGCAAGATTCGAGTATGTGCGTGTATCTCGAGCGTCCTTTCCCTTTTTTTTTTTTTTTTTTTTCCGTCTAAGTCCCGGGAGTCGACCGAAATAAACGCACTGTTTCCCGCAATAGCTGAGTATTTCGGTGGCATGCCTAGACTATTTGCATCTCTCATCGCTTCCAGGAAATTAAGGGGCAAATTGTGTTTAAGAAATATTCTTTCCCACTGAACCTCTTCAGAGTGTATTTTGTATTAAGTTGATTAGTTAAAGCTTAATCAGAATTAATAAGGGATTATTTTTTCTAAGGGAAATTCTGTCTTCTAATGAATCTCTTTAACGTATATGTATTAATTTTAACGTATGTAAAATGTATGTACGTAATAAATGTATGTACATGCGTAAATAAATGTATATACGTAAATATGTATTAACTCTAACGTATTATTATTATTATTATTTTTATGGATTCGAAACAAAATAAGTCCCCCCCCCTCATCAACTGTGAAATATCTTGTCATTACTTACGCACACGCACACACAATAAATAGAGAATATATAAGCTAACTTATTGCATAACACAATTGTAAAAATTGATCATCGAAAGATGTCCAAAGTGGAACTATTTTCAAAAATTCCATTCATTGAACTGTTATATTTTCCGCAATACATTTAACATTAAAAATTACACAATTATCAATTTTCAGCTTATACTTAAAAGTATAAAAGTCACATATAATAATCATAAATTTTACTTCAAATTTCTAGTTATAATTTTAGTATCAAGATGAAATATCCATCATTTCAGTGCATTTAAAAAATTGTACAGAAAAAAAAAAAAAAAAAAAAAAAAAAAAACCAGTTTTGTACTTTGCCTATGTGATCACATAAAGGTCAGACAGAAGGACATGTAGTCTAATTGAATTCATATTTATAATCACTCTTAACTGCACGCGCTGGTGTAAAAAATACACCATTTATAGTAAACAGAATATAAATCACTTTGGGATCCCTCTCCCCACGTTGGCGTGCACATTTAACCTATCATTGAAGTATTTATTCGAAGATTTGTCATTAGTTTTGATAATTAAAACTTACATAGTCAGCAGTAAAAGTATCCGAGCACTAGCCAATAATTCTTATATCAAAACAGTACACTTAATATTGTTTTGTAAAATAAATCCTTGTCGAATCATGTTCTTAGAACTGACTAGGAAAAAGGCTCTACAAGGGTTTATTTAACAAAGCAGTATTATGTGTACTTTTTTTAGACAGGGATTATTGCTAGTGCTCGGATACTTTTGCTGCCAGCTGTAGCATACATATTTGTTCTTATTTAATTTGACATTTTGGTGGTGTACAAAATATACCACGCGTGTACTTGTGTTAAAATATTAAACGCGTGTCGTTAAAGGACATTGTTGGAAAATGTTAAAAACGCTGAACACAAAGGCAAATGCAATTCTAGCAATTTTCAACTGTAGCCATTAATGTATCTGAATATTTTAGTGTAGCTTTGTAAATTTTAATGTTAATCACACTGTATTCTATAGAAAACACTTTTTTGTGCATATGAATAAAGAAAATGTCAATTTCATTATGATCTGTGAAAAATAAATGTATGACAATGTGACTTACAGAAATATAACGCAATGCCTTTGAAATTCTTTCGTATATCTCTGTACACAGACCAGTGGTGGTATATATAAATATCACTTGATTTGCTATCGGCAAGAGTAGGTATTGTACGCTTTTAAAGGCAATACATTTAAAAGGTAAAAGAAACTTTCTCTTTTTACTTTATTCTATTTCTAGATAAATTAATGCAACTGCAGTCAGTGACTTTAAACGAAAAGAAAACTAAATTATATCTTGTGTCCATTATTGTTTCTGTGATGGATTATTGAAATACAATATGTTTGGGGTAATCCGATTACACGTTTTCTATTTTAAGCAGGTTAGATTCAGGGCAGTAGTGTGAGTTTATAACTCACATAACAATAACACTGTCACAATTCGAAACATGATTCTACACTGAACATTAGCTAGAGTTTAGCTGAAATGCAGGACACTAAACACTTTACTTTTTGCAGGGTTATTGGGTTAAGTGCTTAAGTATTTATGCTAAATCAAACACATAAGTATATAGATTTATCATTTAATTTTACATTAAAATAAAAGATTAATTCACTTTTATCCTTGATCAGTCATAAATAGATGATGCACAAACTACTAATATACATAAAATAAATAATTGCTATTTTCGAACGCATATTAATAATTCATTTATATACTTAGTGATATAGTTTGTCATGGCTAATAACTGCTGCAGGTTATGATTTTTGACCGATAGTGTTATAATAGAATCTAACAATAAATAAATCCTTTTCAAAGCGTAAATCAAAATAATTGCTGGACGCAGTTCAAATCAGCATTTACAAATAAATGAATTAAGTAGCTTTAGATGTACTATCTTTTAAAGAGTTGTTTTTTACTGTTGTGCATATCTTAAGACCACATAAAAATGAATAGAACAAGACTTTTGTTCAAAATTAAAAAAAAAAAGTAGATATTTTTAGGAAAAAATTACCCCACTTCAAAACCGATTTTTCGATGAAGCAATTTCTTATCGTAGAGGTGCACAACCTGCGGCCCGGGGGCCACATGCGGCCCAGTAGCCATCAATTTGCGGCCCGCCGAAGGATTGGCATTTTAAGTTGCATTAATCATCAACAGGAGAAAAAAATAAAAAAGAGAGAAAAAAAAAAGTATTTGTTTGTTGCATTCGCAAGACAGGCATTTACAAAAACTTCTATACAAATTTCTTAAACCTTCGTTTGTTATTTATTTGTTGCATTTCTTAAACCTAATTTACTCCTTAAAACTTCTATAAAATTTATTTAATTCAGAAATACCTGAGCTCCAATATCCCTTTCCTTTCCTTGGCTATACCCTTGTGTGCAACCAAATCCTCAAAACACTCATTGAGACTTTTGCAGACCATGCTGTTTATGCAGAGGTTAATAAAGAACAAATTTAGTGCCGCATTTAGGCACTTTCACAAAGCCAATTCTCAGCAATATAGCAGCACACTAAAAACTTTCTATGAGCTTCGCCGTATCAAACTTATAATAAATACCCTTAATTTAGAAATTTAGTGGAGGCAATGATAATTATCTAACTGAATAATTTCTTATATTACACATAAGAAATAACTCACCCACATATATATTTATTTTACAACTGTTTCATTTTGTTTTTTAAAATTAAATAAACTGCTTTATGCATTTTGGTTAATTGTTCAGAAGCATTATTAATTTTCCCAAACTTACTTGATTTTTTTCATAAATTATTTTATAAATTGACAAATGGGGTACTAGTTTAAAAAAGCTGGATTAAACCCTGTTATTTTACGTCAGAACAGGAAGATGACACAATGTATTTTGTTCAAGAGAACATACTTTTTATTTGATTTATCCTTTTTGTATTTTATACTTTTGTACATTTTTACATTTGTTTTTATTTTATATATTGTTATTACTATTTATTGTATTTTATACATTTGTTAATTCTTTTGCTTACTATTCAATAACTTTATGATTATCATGCTTCGAGATTCACTTAACTCGCTGATAAAAAAAAAAAAAAAAAAGATAAAAGTTCCCCCCCCGCCCTTAAGTAACATGATGAAAACTGAAGTTCTGCAAACAGGCGTATGACAATGATAGTGTTCCCCTTTAAATATGCATGTGTATGTGTGTGTTTATATATATATATATATATATATATATATACATTACACAGTCAATATATCTGCATAGTTAATTCTTTTATATTATCTCGTCTGTGGCCCTTCATATCCCACTGAACAGCGAGATTGGCCCTCCAGCCAAAAAGGTTGTGCACCCCTATACTTATCGGATATAGAAATTATAGAAACTATCTGAATAAACTAAATCTTCATAGTTGCAATTTGCGTGATTGTGGCCAGGACCAGAAAAATCTAAGACATTTGTTGCTCCACAGTGAAAAATCAAAATTTAGTAAGAGAAATTCTCATCATAGAACTAAAGAGAACAATGCTAAACATAACACATTCTCTAGAAAATTTTCTTTTAGTATATAGTGTTAACAATAAATGTGAATTTCTTTGTAATTTGAGGTACAGACAATTATAATGGATAAGAATGGTATATATTATATTTAATGTATAAGAATGCCTTTCACAAAACGCATTGCATTGACATTCTTTTGGATATCGCTGTACACAAACCAGTTGCGCTATTTATATTGCTTCAAAAATGGATTATACCATGGGGAACTTTAAAACATATAACTATTTGAAGAAATTCTGAAAATATTTAAGGACACTATAGACGGACAGAAAGACATACAGAAACACTAATTCAAATCACAATGATTTTTAAGAGGACAGACTACTTTTTAAAAAATCTGGTGTGAAACAACCACACGACTTCCATTACCCACTATTACGCATATTATATGCATTTTTGAGAGATAATGCGATCAGAAAACGTAAAAGTGAACTAAAGAGAAAATCGTTAGAGCCGTTTTTGAGATACCAACTTTTACAAAAAATCAATTATTGACCGGAAAACAATAATTACATACAAAAGGATATTTAAAAGTGAGTTAATATGGCGAGTTTGAAAGAAATCCGTACAGCTGTTTTTAAAGGAACGCCCTTGGGTGACCTGAAATTGAGCTATTTATACAGGACGCCTATCAATTTTCCTGAACTAGGCAACTATATCATTCGAAAGGACATCTAATAGAGTATTTATATAGCAAATTTGAAGAAAATCGTTAGAGCCGTTTTTGAGATACGGACTTACGGTCCCACTTCCGGTTTCCGATGTCCCACTTCCGGTTAAACTCAATTATTGACAGGAAAACAATAATTACATACAAAAGCATATTTAAAAGTGAGTTAAAATGGCGAGTTTGAAAAAAATCCGTACAACCGTTTTTAAAGGAACGCCTTTGCGAGGCCTGAAATTGAACTATTTATACAGGACGCCTATCGATTTTCCTGAACTAACCAACTATATCATTCGAAAGGACATCTAATAGAGTGTTTATATAGCAAATTTGAAGAAAATCGTTAGAGCCGTTTTTGAGATACGGACTTACGGTCCCACTTCCGGTTTCCGATGTCCCACTTCCGGTTAAACTCAATTATTGACAGGAAAACAATAATTACATACAAAAGCATATTTAAAAGTGAGTTAAAATGGCGAGTTTGAAAAAAATCCGTACAACCGTTTTTAAAGGAACGCCTTTGCGAGGCCTGAAATTGAACTATTTATACAGGACGCCTATCAATTTTCCTGAATTAACCAACTATATCATTCGAAAGGACATCTAATAAAGTGTTTATATAGCAAGTTTGAAGAAAATCGTTAGAGCCGTTTATGAGATACGGACTTACGGTCCCACTTCCGGTTTCCGATGTCCCACTTCCGGTTTTTCAATTTTCACCAAAATTTGGAAATTTCATCTGTAGACCAGACTTATTTCAATTCTAAAGTTTCGTAGCTCTATCTTTATTAGTTTCTGAGCTATAATAGCCAGAAGATTCTCCACATACATACACACACACACACACACATACATACACACTGACCAATTGCCAAAAACCACTTTTTTGGACTCAGGGGACCTTAAAACGTGTAAATCAGGTGAAAACCCGATATCGAATTTTCAGACCGAATACAATACTTCCATTACCTACGGTAGTAGGGTAATGGAAGTAAAAATGAAGAAATTTTCGATCAACTTTCAGAATTTTTAAAAAAATGAGTGCATGTACAAACAAAATATTTTGTGTGTGTATGTGTTAACTAATATGACATTACTCTATCGATTAAAAATGTTATTTTAGTTTACTTTAAAATAAGAATTTTTTTTATTGCAGATTAAAAAAAAAAAAAAAAAATTCAAGGGTACCTTCTCACTGCGCGCAGGATATCTCAATTGCAATTTCCTTTATTCTTATAAACCTTATATTAAATTAAACAAAACCTTCAAATTAAGAATCGGAACTAAAAGGTTTAAATTATTTTAATAATATGGAGTTTAATAATTAAATTTCAAATATGAAATTACCATTAAGATTTTTATATTTCCACAATCATATATATATATATATATATATTATATGTACACATTTTTTTTTCCCTATTGAGCAGAACTTCTTATTTTTAGTTCGTTTTATTCATTATGTCAAAATGAATAATTCAGAAAAATTTTAAGTTCATATCTGAAATACTTTTTGAAATATGAGCGCAGTGAGAAAACACCTTTAAATTAAAAAAAAAAAAAAAAATCTGCAATAAAATATTTTTCTATTTTAAAAGTAAACCAAAATAATATTTTTAATCAATAGAGAAATGTTATACTAGTTAACATAAAAAAAAATTTGTTTATACATGCATTATTCCTTAAAAAAAATTCTGAACTTTGATCGAAAATTTCTTCATTTTTAAATGTAATCTGTCCCCTTAAACATTATTAGAAAGAGTAAAAAAAAGCTATATATATATATATATATATATATAATGCAATTCCAACAATTTCCAACTATAGTCCTTAATGTATCTGAATATTTCTGTGTAGCACTGTAAATCTTAATGCTAATCATGTTATATTTTACATTTGTGTGTGTGTGTGCATTTGAATAATAAATATTAGTTTTATTATGGTTCGTGCAAAATAAAGGTATTAAAGCATGGTTTATAGGAATATTTTGAAATACCTTTGCATAACTTTGTTGGAAAGTGTTAAAAATGGGACGGGTACTAAAATGGAGGAAAAACTCACTATATATACAGGATTGTAATCATAGATAAAAGGTGACATAAAAATGTGTAGGAGTAGTTGTATACATATTAGATACAGGTTCGGAATAGGCTAAAATTGAGAAAAGTTATACAATGTAGCAAACATATTAAGCAAAGCTTCAAAAACTAGGGGAAATCAGAACAATTTAGAGAAAAAAAAAAAAAAACACGAGTAAAAGACAAGAGGGAATCGGGGAGTCTCTAGAGTGAGAAATTCAAAATAATGCAAATTTATTTTAGTTTTCCGATGTTGTAGAAAGTGGCTCTGGCAGATGTCGAAGATAAGAGTCCTTAGACGGGTCGATCAAACTTGATCCGCACCCGACTCGCAAACAAACTTTCGACCCGCAATTTTACACAAAATACAGTTATAATATTGAATAGATCTCTAAGAGCAAGATAATAAAAATTTACTAGTATATAATTAAATTAAACTTAGTATATAATTATAATTAAATTAAAAATCACTAGCTTTATTATAAACAAAATCCAAGTTTTATTATAACAAAATTTGACATAAAACTTACGAAAAAAAAAAAAAAAAAGTGCTACATTATAAATATTTTGACAGTATATAGAAAAAGTAAAACAAGGAAGCAAATCTACATTAGAAGACTAATAATTTTCGCATATAAAGTATTATACGTTAAGTATAATATTTGGTGACGTGCCCTAAGTCCGATTTTAGCGGTTGATAAGTATATATATATATCTGTTTCCAGCATAGCTTAAAAACAAATAACTGCAGGAAATTCAAATTGTGTATTTTGAAGTTCGTATTAGGTTGCCACTTGAAAAATTTGATCAAGATTGGCAAGTTTGAAAGCAAATTAATAATAGCTTTGATATATATATATATATATATATATATATATATATATATATATATATATATATATATATATATATATATATATATATATATATATTCAATATATAAATTTAGGCACTATAATTGAACGGGTAGGTCGAGGGAGCGGTACCGCGGTACTCCTCCACATAGAGAATTATATGTTATATAAAACTGTTCCTAAACCTATTTTAGACTATTCTTAAAGTAGACTGAACTTTATTATCTTACCTTATTGATTTTACGACTTAATCTACAATCTATTTTTAAAGTATTAAAATGCTGGAGGATAAGAGAAAGTTGCGTGAGTGACACACCAGATTAACTTATTGTATGAATGTGTATGAATAAAAAAAAAGACATTCCTTCAAATTTTAAACGCCCATATTTTACTATGCTTCACTTCTGAAACCAAACAGTTAATCCTAAGTCTGGATATAGTGTGAAGGAAAATTGAAAAGTTTATTATTATTATTATTATTATTATTATTATTATATAACAGATTTGCACTAAAGGCACTTACGCTAAAAACACGCTACCGACAGAGTTCGAAATTAGCAGTCGTTAGACGTTTTTTACACCTAAAAATTTAAGTTCGGCGACCATAAAATCATATTTCAGGCATCATTTTTGACGCCTAACTTTTGACTAGATTGAAAAAAAAAAAAAAAAAAAAAAAAATTGTCATAATAATTTTTTTTCTTTATAATTTATAAAATACTCGATATTTATCATTTAAAAAAAAAATTTTACATTCTCAGTTTAAACACAATTTAAACACATATACATAAGCTTAAAAAAAAAAAAAAAAAAAAAAAGCAAGTACAAAAATACATAAACGCTGTTTGCCGAAATCTTTTCCAAATTCATATTTTTTATTTATTTATTTATTTATTTTATTATCATTATTATTATTTGTAACTTTTTTATCTATTGCTGTTACTTAGTTTGTATTCAATCAGAAATTTGCCATTATGATAATTCCTGAAATACTGAATTAATTTAAACCAAATTTTTGATTATAAACTCTGAAAATATAAATAAATAATTTATAAATAGTTTAAATGAATATTTTTTGGTAGTTCTCATTTTGTTTAAAAATGTAATACATGGTATTCGACTTATTTTAAAAATCAGTTGACCAGCAGATAATTCAAAATTTTTCTTCTACTGTCTGTTCTATTTTAAGTAAGTTTTTAATTTTCAAATAATTAACTTTCTTTTTTAAAGTATAAATGTATTCATATTTTAACTTTTGTATTTGTATGTATTATTATTTAAATAAATAAAATTTTTAAATTTTATCCTGTTGTGATCCCAATAAGCAATCAATAAAAAAAAAAAAAAAACGCCTGAGTAGACAATTTTGGCAAGTAAGAAAAAATAATTAGGTGCCATTGGCACATGACTTTCACATTCCAATTTCTAACTCTGGCTACCGAGGGGGGGGGGGATAACATTTACGCTAAGGACACGGGTTTACAGATTTAGTTAAAGGCATTGTCGTTAGGGGTATACTCCTCTAATATTTCCACAATTGTAATTAAACGCATAGCATAGTTGCTTTAAATTATTATAGAGAAAGAGAATGTTATTCGATTTGTGCAATTAAAAGGCTTTATTTATTTTTTTTAAAGTTATAAAAAGCACTTCAAAGAAATTACTTTGCGGGTAGACCGGCGTGTTGAACCTCGGGTCAGAAATTAGTGAAAACTCGACCCGACGTAGGACTCTAGTCGAATTACAAGTTTGAGATAATGACATCCTGGAGAAAATCGGGTATAACCAAACTTTGATTCGGTATTCAGGTATCGCTATAATACTAAAAACTTTATAACGGGAAAATTGGATTTGTAATTTGCATAAAATAAAAATAAAAGTTTATGGAAAAAAAAAAAACCTTATAAGGGGGGAAATAAACTTTTAATCAATTACGCACCTCAAAGATAATGATTTTCTTTTTTCTACATATATATATATACACACACACACTGCTCGACATTGAAAATGCAACACCAAGAAGGAATGATAATTACGGAATGAAATTTGTTGGATACATACATTATAGTAGGAAGAACAATTGATTAAAATTTCAGGAAATTTGGAGTAATATGTACTGAGAAAACAGTACATAAAGCAGCGACCTCTGTGAGCAATAACAGCACATATCTGCCTAGGCATTGCATGGAACAGCGATTGGATGACATGTACGAGTAGAGCACTTCATGAAGCTTCAACACGATGCCACAATTCATCGATCGAAGTTACTGTGGAGTGGTGGGGGGCCAGTCGCTTTTCAACGATTAAACAGTCATTTTCATTGGTGTGAGATCTGGAGAACGCGCTGACCAGAGCAACAGTCGAACACATCCGGCATCAATGAAGGTCCAGACAATATGGACAACTTGCGGCCGTGCATTGTCCTGCTTAAATGTTGCGCTTCGGAGGCCTTGAACATAGGGCAGAGCTATGGGCCTTAACTCGTCAGAAATGTATGGCTAGTATTCAGAGTGGCGAGAATGAAAACAAGAGGTGACCGGGACGTGTATCCAATGGTACAACATACCATCAATCCAGGTGGTGACTCAGTATATGGCTACCAAAATTCTGATTACCCTCAAAACTGCATCACTGATATGGGCGCCATTAATGTGTGATCAACGATGAACCTGGACGCAGGAATGGCGTGAAGTCACTTTTCAGACAAATCACAATCCTGTTTACAACATCAAGATTGCCTTATCCGTATTTAACGACATTATGAATAATGAACATTGCCAGCTGGGATTCGACATCATCATACTGTCCATCATTTGCAATGATATTATGGGTTCCCATTGGATTCGACTGTTGCTCTGGCCAGCGCGTTCTCCTGATCTCGCACCAATGAAAATGACTGTTTAATCATTGAAAAGCGACTGCACCCCCCCCCCCCCACCACTCACCAGTAACTTCGATCGATGAATTGTGGCATCGTGTTGAAGCTTCATGAAGTGCTCTATCCGTACATGTCATCCAATCGCTGTTCGATTCGATGCTTAGGCAGATATGTGTTGTTATTGCTCACAGAGGTCGCTGCTTTATGTACTG
The DNA here is from genome assembly GCA_963930645.1 of Salticus scenicus. Taxonomy (NCBI): domain Eukaryota; kingdom Metazoa; phylum Arthropoda; class Arachnida; order Araneae; family Salticidae; genus Salticus; species Salticus scenicus. Next base: position 163,359,976 of record OZ005652.1, read on the forward strand.
TTTTCTCAGTACATATTACTCCAAATTTCTTGAAATTTTAATCAATTGTTCTTCCTACTATAATGTATGTGTCCAACAAATTTCATTCCGTTATTATCATTCCTTCTTGGTGTTGCATTTTCAATGTCGAGCAGTGTATGTGTGAGTGTGTTGGGGGGAGGAATCTTATTTGATTACTATGACTATTTTATTAATATACAGTAATTCATGTCACTTTTTATATCAATAAATAATTTTGACTAGCAAATACGTGCGAAATTTTCGCTTTTTTTTTTTTTTTTTTTTTTTTTTTGTACTTTTAAAATTTGAAACTCGTAAATTATTACCAACTAGCAGGCTACGCCCGCTTCGCTGGTCACTATGTTTAAATGAATTTTAGAAAGAATTATCAATATTTATTTTTTTTACACCACATTATACACAAAAACTAAAAAAAAAGTAACTAAAATTGCTTCAAACCTCGCTTCGGGTACTCGCTGTCTACGGCAGCTCTTTTCCCTCCCGCACTGCATCAGGTCTAGGTTTCCCATGCCTGCAGAAAGATCTTCTACTATTTAAGAACTACGATTTTAAAGATGACTGTATCTCAGAATCTATTAAATATTTTAGTTTTGAACCATGTATTTTATAGCCCATGCTATTTACACTATATTACGATTTGATTTCGACCAATGTAATAAAATAAATAAAAATAAAAAGTAGATTAATATATATATATATATAAACAAATAAATTTTAATCAATTTAATCCTTTTTGCTATGTATGTACTTCCATTTTTCCCGATAAATGGTGTAAATAATAATTAAAAAAAAAAAAAAAGTTTTTTCTTTTAAAAGAATTAATTAAAAAATGAAAAATAAGAAGTTGGTCTACTATAAAAACTTAAACGTAACTGTTATAAAAACGTCTTAATTTTTTCTACTGCATTACAATTTTGTTTCCAAAAAAAAAAAAAAAAAAAATCGCCTTTAAATGAATGTATTAAATAAAAATAAGTTGCGTAATAGCCGTTGCTAAGATACGCAGACGATTGAAGCAAAATATTAAATTTATGGAAAAATGAAACAAAGAAGCCAATATTTAAAATCGGAAAAACATTAATTTAATAAATTCAAATTCGAAAAAATCTCGATTAGGTGCACACTTGCAGGGACCCAGGTACTTATATGCCAAAATCTAAAAATTTAATATGTTTAATTTTTTCTACTGTATGTGTATAACTATTTGATTTCAATGTTGTATAATAAAAAAGATTTCTTCCTCAAATGAATTCAAATAAATAAATAGTTTAATAGCCGTTGCTAAGATACGCAGACATTTGAAACGAAACAAATTTCTGAAAAATGAAACATTGAAGCCAATATTTAAATTCGAAAAAACATTAATTTAAAAAATTCAAATTCGAAAAAATCTCGATGAGGTGCACACCTGCAGGGTCCCAGGTACCTATATGCCAAATTTGGAGGCTCTGCGATTAGTAGTGTGAGCACCAGAGCGCAGATACACACACAGACACTTCTCTTTATTTATATAGATTTTCCCACTCACTTTAAATTTTAATTCATCAGATGCCAAATTATTATTAGAACTAAATTAACATTGCGGGATGAAACGCTAATAATATTTATACCAAAATCATTTAAAGAAAGGGTTAAAAAAATTCGCATTTTTGACGTCCCAGTTTTCGTATAACTTACCCAAGCAATACAGTTTTAGTATAGCATCCCTATGGCGACTTTTAAATTTCTGTCGCCATGTTGCTGATGCCTTTTTATTTATTTATTCTGGCATAATTTTTTGTAGGGAAAAAAAAAAAAAAAAAAAAAAAAAAAAAAAAACTAGTACCTATCTTGCTTACACTTTTTATTATTGCATTTTTTTAGTCAATTTATGACAATAGTTATATTCTGTTAATATCTTTAAAGTAATGCTGGGTTTAAAATGACACTTGCAAACTTTGTAAAGACGCAACTTTTAAAAATGCATTTTTCTATCGTTATTTTCCTGATTTAATCACTGAACTGAGTCCACTGCTAATATTGGCTATGTATATAAATACAATTTTTAAAGCTCGCGCATTTTATTAATTATGCATGTCCTTATCGTATCGTTTCGACAAAATTTAATCGTAACTGGTCCACCTTAGAGAAATATTTACATAGATTATTCACTTGTCAGCTTTCTCTTCTATAACTTGCTTCTAAACAGATATGCATGCACGGCGCCTTTACAATACCACTGTTATTGTGGGATAACTAACAAAATGCACTTATAATTAACAGTTTTGACTGTGTAATTAAATATATATATATATATATATAAAGTCTGTTCAGCAACACACTTTACTATTTTTCACTATCCCCCCCCCCCCTCTTCGAGAAAATTGTACAAAAAAATAAATATTTAATGAACCATACGAATGAAATTATTATATGATTTCTAATAATGCAACGATTTGACAAATAGAATTATGTTTTGGAAAATATATGTTTAAAAAGTTCTATGCGTTTACGCTAAATGTTCCATGGATTAGTCTTCATTTTCTGACTTTATTGAAAGAAATGCCAGGTGTTTTTCCTCAATGTCGACATCAATGCATTTTTAACTAATAAAAGACTTTCATATGGAACGAGGCATGCTGGAGAACTAAGCATAGATTTTCCAAAAATGTGTAAAAAAAAAAAAAAAAATCATAGTAAGAAAGAAAAAATAATTTAAAGGAGGGAGGGGGGGTGATAAAACATTTTAGCAAAATCTTTGAAGAAATATGCTATTAAATAAAAAACGAAATCACAGAACGTCATCGAGTAAGTAAAAAGCACACAAATAGTCTATATACATTAAAAAATAACAATAATTTCAAAATTAGATAATTTTTTACAAAGTGAAAAATAATTAAATATAAAATTAAATTAAAACTTAAAGGCGAAGAAGGAAATAAAACATCAAACGTGACTTTCCGAACATTTAGTAATGAACGGTTGTGTAAATAAATTAACGTAAGACATATCGTTAAATAAACAAAAGCGAAAATTATAATAGGGTGTTGAGTATTTTTCTCCATTGTTTAATTTTACGCTGTTGCACTTCAAATAATTTGAGCCCATAGATCATAATGATAAAGAATTTTTCGTTGTGTCCCTGAAAATATCTATAAAGGGCTATATTCACCAAAATCTATACACTTTGTGCGACGGTGGCCAATAACATGTGTATAAATTTTCATCTCAAACGAGTAAGGCACCTAATGTTTAGACACTGTCGCACTTTACAAAATTTGGGGTCATAGGCCATAATGATAAAGAGTTTTTCTTTGTGTCCCTTGGGGGAAAAAAACTGTGAGTCCTAGATTCACCAAAATCAACAGGGTTCGTGCTATGGTGGTCTATAACATACGTACCAACTTTCAGCCCGTTCGAACAAAGCCTTTAGACGCTATCGTGTTCACTCACACACACATCATCGTAAAAATAGTAAAAGTGAAGTCAAGGAGCCTCAAAAAGTACAGAAACACCAAAATCTCAAACTCCGGTTTTTGACATGATTACAATACTTTCCTCACTAAAAAAAAAAAAAAAGGTGGGGGGGTCTATAGACCATAATAATAAAGAATTTTTCTTTGTGCTCCTGTAAAAACACTGTAGTGCTAGATCCACCAAAATCTACGTTCGGAAAGTTAATAATTCATCGGATTTTTTACTTTGGATGAACCAAACTAACGTAACTTTCACTTTGGATGGACCCTTTTCGGATGGATTAAAATTTATGTTCAGAAAGTAAAGAAATTCATCATTATAACAGTGTTTTTAAGTAACTGCATGTAACACAGATAAGAAAAGAAACAATTGGATTTTTTTTTTTTTTTTTTTTTTTTTTTTTTTTGTTGTTGTTTGCTTGTTTGCGCAAGTGGTCTAAAATTGGAAAAATGCAAAAACAACTTGTTATATGTCAAGTCCAGAAAAGAACAGTAAAACAAAAATTTTATTTCCCTTTCAAAAGCTTGCGTAATTACGACTGATTAATTTTTTTTTTTTTTTTTAATTCCTATTATACAATCAGCTGACAATGAAAGTAATTATTAAAGAAGTTTGTCGAAGCAAATTCAGCAAGCAGATGTTTTAAAAACAGATTTATTGCAATTGCAAAAATAAGGTCTTTAAAATTAACATTTTTATTAATAACTCAAAAACTAATTAAAAATTTCTTTATTTCTTTCTTTATTTTTTTTTTTTTTTTTCCTCCTACCAACACCCCTGCACTTTATTCTACCAATATGTCAATTTCAGTAATTCTGCAGCAAGTATTTGCTAAATGCATAGCTGTACAGACCACACATCTTCCTTTATTGTTATAGAAAATTTATTTTGAAAGGGACTGAAGTGGTATTAAATCTGCAAACTTCAATTCTGTGTTTCCCACTTTATGGCCAACACGCAAAACATATTAAGTTGGACTTTTAAAATATTTAAACAATATTTAATAGAAATTAAATACTAGTATGTTGTAGCCACCACAAAACTTTCTACTATATTTTTCTATATAAAAGCGTCACTAATTGTTTAAATTGCACAAAAGTTTAACTATAGCTTCTCACAATAAAGATTTTGCATACGGAGTTTGGTTTAGTTTTAATCAACAGATGCTGATATGTAGCCATGTGAAAAGTCACAATAGCAGCACCACCTGTCTTCTGATATACACCGAAATTAAGTCAGCATTTGTTTTCTTAATAGTTATCTCATCACATATCAAGTTTTGTGCAGTTATAAACTATAGAAGTTGAAATTTAGCCTTCCTATTCACGGGGGAAATTACGGTATAGCAGCAATCTTGTTCCGATATGCACCCAAACTGAATCAGCAAAATGTCTGATAATGACCCAAGTTTTGTTTGATTTTACGTAATAGAAACTGAGGTATAGCATTTCCTTAAATAAAAGAAATTACAGTACAGCAGGGCCATCTGTACAGCGATTAGCACCAAAAGTTGATAGGCACTAATTTATGTCAAAGTGCAATTACAAATTTATATTAAATTCTATGCCGTAGTTTCTGCGATACAATCGCCACAGATTTTTTTGTCACGGACACAGACAGACATTTTTTTAAAAAAATTATCAAGACGTGTGAAATCCATCTAAAACAGACAGTGGAATATTTTCACGAATCCAATACTTTCTTCTAATAAATATAAAAGAAAGTTAAAAAAAAAAAAAAAAAATCGGAAAATGTAGATAATTACAGAAATTACAAAGCGGCGTATAATTACTTTGTTAAATACTAGAAATACTAATAGCAAATGCAAGTATAAAATATGAGTCGTTTTCTTTGAAAGTAGTGCAAGTCCATTTTTGACAAAAAAAATTAGTTAATGATAATTTAATAAAGTTCATAGTAATCTGCTATGAGATTTTTATCTATGAACAGCTCCCCAGAAAAACTCTTAAAATTTTTCATCCTTTTGTTAATATAAATTTGCGTAATTAATGGAATTACAAATATAATTACTTTGAAGGTGGTTAAATCCACTTTATGCAATGACATAATATTTAGTTACAAATTTTACTACATAATTTCTCTTCTTCATTTTTATATTTATGGTAAAGGTAAATAATACAGTTAATGACATGAAAATTTAACGATGGGATGAATCCATTACCTTATACTCCATCATTACCTTATAATACATCATGACTATTTTCAAAAACTTTCTCATAATATAAAAATTAAAAATGGCACATATTAATATAAAGTTGTAATTAAAACGGCATTACCTGAAGAAATATCTAATTAAAGCCTTCTTTATTATTATTATTTTTAATTATTATTTTTTTTTTTTTTACCTATTTACTAAAAAAATTCATTAAAAAAATGGGCTTGATTTAACTGAAATTTGATACAAGTACGAAATTTTCACAGTTTGTTGGCTTTGAAAACGGTGCAAGTCCATTTGAGATCATCAAAAGTACAAATTTCTTTTAACTAATACTTTAAAAATGATCACATTTTAAACTTAAATCAATTTAACTTTTAAAAAACATAAAATTAGCGTACTGACGTATATAACAATATTTTTTAAACCATTCAAATACAAACCCTTAAATATTTCCATATAACATAAAATGGGCTTACACCACTTTTAAATAAAACGGCTCACATATTGCATTTCTAACTGGCACTCAAATTGATAATAATGAAAGTAAATATTATTCTAATATTCTTATTTTTATTTTAGACTACATAGCATTATAAATACACCATTTTTATAATTTCATTAAATTGCAGTTATATAGGTGCCAATTTATTACGGATTGTCCGCTATCTTTATACCAAAAATTTTTAATAATATTCTTTAACAACATTTATCTCTAATTAAATAAGACGAATATTTTAAGACTATTTATAAAATCGTAGTATGAAAATTACTTATAATAAGTTAGTAGCTATATAGTAAAGACATAAAAATAATAAGAAAAAAACATTATTTTCTAATACAAAAATACAAATCTATAATAATAAATGGAAAGGTTTGTCTGTCTGTCTGTCTGTTCTTTTTATACGTTCAGTCCCTATTGAACGCAGAAGTACAAGAATTGACATACGGATGCTCTGGAGCCTTTCCGGGGTCCTCCTCGAAACAGAATTTAAAAATTTTAATTAGTTGTGGAGATATTAATTAAAATGTCGACTCATATCTAATCAGAAAGCGATCTCAATGACTGAGAATTCACCGCCATTGCATAAAAAAAGATATTTTAACGGAGTTAAAAGCAGAAAAAGTGGAAAATAAATTAGAAATATTTGTCCGATCGTTACGATTTCGGTACCAAATGAAAGGGAAATTTTTTCTGAATCTAAGTGTGCAAGCAGCTTATCAGTACAATAATTAGATTTTTTTAAATTAACTAAAGTATGAATTTTTGTGGCAACACCATTTCAAATGCCAGACTACTGTCTGGATGAAAAAGGAAATGATTGTAACCGATTAAGATGTCACGTGTTTTATAGTGGGGAGATAAATTGCAATTTTCAATTTTTTTTAAATTTTCATTCACGTTACATTTGAATTAATATTCGGCCTAGACAGCATATTTTGCTGATTTGGAATAGAACAGTAGATTACAGAAACTTCTACCGCCAGATGGCGCTGTAATATTTTAAAATTTCAAATTCTAATTATGGTTAAATTATTCTTAATACATCATTCGAAAGATATTTTAAAGTACTTTTATATTATTGAAAGTGGGCATCGAGATTTCTCCTGATTTACACGTTTTGACTTTGAGGTGTCCTGAATCGGTTTTCTTTTGTATCTCAGCTACTAATTAAAATAAATTCATAAGTAATGTATCAGTTGAAAGCTTTGTTGATTTGGAATCGAACAGTAGATTACAGAAATTTCTAACGCCAGATGGCGCTGTAATATTGTAAAGTTTCAATATTTCTAATTCAAATTATGATTAAATTGTTTTTAATACATCATTCGAAAGATATTTTAAAGTTCTTTTATATTATCGAAAGTGGAATTCGAGATTTCACCTGATTTACACGTTTTAAGGTGTTCTAATTAGGTTTTCTTTTGCTCCCAGCTAATTGAGTTAGACCGTTCGAAATTGGTATATGTAGGTTAATTAGGAGGGGCTGAAAGGGCGGGGAAGGTAATCGCACGGTAGTGCGCTGCCGAAGGCAGTGGGTACCCGGTCCGACTTTTTATCCGATGAGATATGATTTTTTAAATTTTCTTTTCTTAAGAATAAATGTTTGATTTCAAAAGGAATGTGTGCGCGCAGCTCACGTATATCTTCACACGTGCGCGCGCAGCGCGCATGGGTCTGCGCTGCCAAAGGCAGTGGGGAAACAATGCGAGTTTTTACCCGATGATTAATGACTTTTTCTAAAATTCCTTTTCTTAAGAATGAAAGTTTATGAGTAATAACATGAAATTTTGAGAAATCATAAGGATGGTGAAGGAATACGCGCGCGCAGCGCACGGGTCTATGCTGCCGAAGGCAGTGGGGACCCGGTGTGAGTTTTTACCTGATCACAAATGATTTTTTTCCGCTTTTTTTTAAGAGTAATGTTAATGAGTGATAATATGCAAATTTGAGAATTCATTCATTATAGTGATTCATTTAAAAATACTGACCCGCTAGAGGGCGAATGAAGAGGGGACCCGGTGTGAGTTTTCACCCGATCAGAAATGGTTTTTTTTTTAATTCCTTTTCTTAAGAATAAAAGTTTATGAGTAATAATATGGAATTTGGAGAAATCATAAGGGTGGTGAAGGAATACACGCGCGCTGCGTTCATATATATGCATTCGTTCGCGCGCATCGCGCACGGGTCTACGCTGCCGAAGGCACCGGTGCGACATTTTTCCCGATCAGAATTTTTTTTTCTCTTTTTTTCTCTTATGATAAAAATTAATGCAATTGTGAGAATTCATTAATTACAGTAATTCATTCAAAAATAGTGACCAGCGAAGCGGGCGTAGCCAGCTAGTTAATAAATAAAAAAGCTTCACACTCCATTAAGAAATACTGAAAAATTTTCAGAAAATCACATTTTTACTAAATAACAACAACGATAATATACTACTACAACTGGCCGCTAGTTATGTCCAAAACAATCAATTAATCAATTCAATAGGAAACTAGAAATAAATTAAAGGATACTCCTATAACCTCCCCCCCCCATACACACACACAAAATAAATAAAAATAAATAAATAAATAAAGCATCAAAAAAGAAAGAAAAGGACCATTTGTACATCTTATAATCAGACATTGAAAGTTCTGACAATGTAAAAATACATTATTACGCATTGTGCTCACACGGTGCATCAGAAAATACTTTCAGAATGAACTCCTCATGATCCCTTTTAATAGAGAAATAAACATGCATATCTACATCCCAACATGTAACAGAAATTTCAATGCCAGTGACACGATTAAACAGATACGGAGAGCGATAGCATCGGAAAGAGATTCATGAGGGCTAACGCGCACTATGCATGCGGAATATGGCTTCAAATCACTTATATATGCGTGCTGTATCATAATCTTGAGACAATGGTGCACTTGGTTATCGGTTGTTTCCCAGGCAAGGTTAAAGGTCGGAGCACTCGAAATGAACTGAACTCAGTTGCATATTATAAAATGCGCTTTCTAATGCAAGTGTTGGGGTAGTAAGAGGTTCAGACTTGGAACAATAGACATCCTTGTAACTGGATAAAAACGTGATGGATGCCATTCATTAACCTTGGTGAGCATGGGAGAGATTTTGGAAATGCGGATATTTCTTGGTATTAGCTGCTGGTAAAAAGAGATACATTATGCGCATGCAATTTCACTGGAGTCACAAATCTCATTTAGATAAATCTACTTTTTATTTTTTAATTAAATATATTATCTATTGACCAACACTTTCTGCACCGCAAAGTATGTGATAATACAATGGTGCACTATGTGGCCCGCTGTCCAAATTTGGCCATCTAAAATGTTTTATAAATGTTTAACTGTTTTTTTCCATCGTAACTATTCAATTACTTTCCTTTATTATTTAATTATAAATCTAATTTTATATATAAAAAAAATATTAATTTTCATATTGTAAGTAAAGTAAATGTTAAATTTAATAACAGATATGCAAAATATATGTAAAGAGTATATAAACAGTAATCTTGATATATTTAATTTCTGGACTCTCGACACCTATCTTAAAATAGTTTAAACTTCAACCGTTCGAGCCTTTGCCTAATTTCTATTTCGGATCAAACCACTTTCAGTCTATATTTTGACCTACAAAGACTATTGCTTTGAATATACAATAAAAGCATTGTTACCCGTAACCTGAAAAAAAATAAGATAAAATACTTCTGCATAGTACGAGGTATAATTGCACGTGAACGAGGACACGCGGCAATGCACACACATTTATGCATGCACGTTGTAAAATCTTTCACGATTCATAAATTAGGAAATACTTCCCTATTTGTTGGGAAACACATATGAACAACTTTATTTTAAAAGGGGACTTCTGCTGCATAAATAATTTCTTTCTTTTCTTTTTCTTTTTTTTTTTTTTTTTTTTCAGAAAAGTATTGAACATAAATTTGGTTTTTATACATTAAAATATGTATATCAATGAGTACTATTAGCTGTCAAAAATTTGTACATTAAGATATATTAAACCACAAGTTAGGAAGTTTTTTTGCCTCTCCTGTAAAATTACAAAAACGGCAGAAGTCCCCTTTTAAAATAAAGCGGTTCATATACACTGCGGACGGAACTTCTAAAAGTATACAGGAGATAGATTTGAATTTTTAATTCCAATTGTTTTCTTTTTTTCTTTTTAAGAATTTTTATGTCGGGCAGCCCCAGTTGCTACCATACTAAATTGCCAGACCCTATAGTCAGGGACCGATTTACTCACTTGAGGCCCAGGGCACTCATGTTCAATGGGCCCTTTTGCTCATACTTTAATATAACAAAAAATAAAATAAAATGAATAAATAAAATAAATCACATATTTTTGATTCACGCGTCTAAAAATTCTCTCCATTTTTCATTTTATCCGTGCATGCCTCGGATTTATTTAGCTTGTAAGAGTTTGGAATGCAGTATCAGTAGTATGCAGTTTTATTTGCGTTAGCGAAAATTTTGTAATTTTTTCAATGAACTGATAGTTTCCTTCAAAGATCATACCGCTGATTTATATAACGTGCAGTAATACCTCCATCCATTGACCAAAAAACAACAATCACTATAGCATGATTTTTCATTTTTTATTTTAAGTTTTGTTTTTTATGTATGATGGAATTTCTTGGAGGCCCCCCTCAATGTAAGGGCCCAGGGTACATGCCCCTAATGCCCTGCCTTAAATCAGGCACTGCCTATAGTCCTCTCCAAGTTCAGGAATGAGCTATACATATAGTAAAATTTTTCTCCAGACGTGAGAAAATATCTCTTTTTTTTAATCAGGCAATCTACCTTCACGTAGATTGCCTGATTGCGATTTATACAATATTTACTGAATATTATATTTTTTAAATATATATATATATATATATATATATATATTCTCAATAGAATAATTCAAAAAGTATACATTAATTGTCAATATTATATTTATATGAAAAATTCTATTCAATAATTTAACAAATTTATATTCAGTGCTAGTATTAACGCAGAAAGTTCTCTTATGTGTTTCATTTCATTCAATTCAACAAATTTTAGCGATTATCGAATAAGACAAAACAGGTACCAGTTAATTAAAAAAAAAAAAAGTGCAAAAAAAAAAAAAAATGATAAGCAAATTCAGCTGATTCCGTGATTAAATCTAATTATAAATCTACACACTAGATTTTCCAGGAAAATATTCAAGGAAACTAACCTCTCTCATAAGGATTCATTCAAAAACTACCAAATGAATATAATCAAAGTTTGATTTAGTTATGTTAACGAAAGGCGAATTGTTTTCATGCATCTGAAATATCTATTTGGCATATTGATGGTCAGAGACATAATACAATAAAAGTTGAAGATAATTCAAGAGGAAGCAATTCGTATTGACCAGCTTATAAAAAAAAACTCGAATGATCTAAAAAAACACTTATTTACATAATAAGCGTATTCCCACGCATGATTTATTAAATTTTATTTTAACTAAGCATTCTAATCAAGAAGAACTGTTATTTAAAATAATATAAATAAATATAGGCTAAAAAAGTTTCGATTATTTTCAATAGAGGAAAAAACATTTGTTTTATTCGATTTGAAACTTAATGAGCCGTGAAACGAAATGCTTTAATATAATAATATTTTATTATTTTGCTCCAAAGTACAGTACTTTAAATTACAGAAATTTGCAAAATCAAGTAACTAAAAATGATACAATGACACAGATAAGAAAAGTAGAATATTTCTTTAAAGAAATAATTAATACTTCAAACAAAAAGTTCTTTTTTTTACTTTCCATATATACAACTTCAAAACCTTTAGCACAGGCTATTAAACGTCAAACAAGTTATTTCTGCATGCTTGAAATTAATTATGCACGCTAACAAAAAATTAGTCCTTACGAACAGAGTTATTATTAAGGTGATATGGTATTGTGTAAAAAATAATAGGTTGTACAAATAAGCATATATAAAGATTTTTTTTTTTTTTTTTTTTTTTTTTTTAAGTTAAAACTATTTAGATTTAATAAAATAAGCCACATTCTTTCAGGGAAAAAAAAAAAATGGGGGGAGAAAGAAAAAATTATTTATGGCATTCATACAAATTATGCTATCTATTACTAGTTAAAATTTTAAATTATTTCAAATTGTATGAAACGTTATTTTTAATCAAACAATTTACAACGTTCATGAAATCTCAAATCAATAACTTAAAAAAAAAAAAATAATAATAATAATAAACTGGTGAAACCACCACACATATTACATGCACTTTTTGCAGGTAATGTGATTAGAATATTTTTCTTACAAATTTTGAATAAACACCATAAAATGCAATAAACTCGCAACAATTGTTTCGGGTCGAAAAAACACACAACCCTTCATCAGGCGAATAAAGTAAGCACGAGTGCTGCAGTCAAAGCGGCAACGCACTGCAACAAGTGGTGCGTTGCCGCGAATGCGTTGCCGGTTTGACTGCAGCACTCGTGCTTACTTTATTCGCCTGATGAAGAGTCATGTGTTTTTTCGACCCGAAACAATTGTTGCAAGTTTATTGCATTTTATGGTGTTTATTCAAAGTTTGTAAGTAATATTTTTTACAACGCCAGTTTTGTGGTGCTTTTTTATTAAATGTGATTAGAAAGCCATAAAATTGACCAAACAAACTAGACACCTAAAAATTTTCCAGTAAAAGAAACTTTATACACGTGTAAAGACATATAAAACAGAGTTTACTTAGCGAGTTAAAAAATAAGACAGAAAAAATCGGTCAAGCCATTTTTTGAAGCACCCATTTACGAGATCTAAAACTGGCCTACCTAATCTGGATGACTGCTAATTTTCCTGTAATAACTACGTAATACATGCGAAAGGATATCTAAAATGCGTTTATGTAACAATTTTCAAGAAAATAATTAGAGCCGTTTTTGAGATACCGACTTTTACCAAAACTTGGCATGTAATTGTTGGCCGGAAAACGATTACATACAAAAGGATATTTAAAAGGGGGGTTAATATGGTGAGGGTGAGTCAGAAAAAAATCCGTACACCTGATTTTAAAGGAATGCACTTACGAGACCTGAACGTCCTGACACTTACGATACAGGACGCCTATCAATTTTTCTGGACAAATCAACTAATGCATACGAAAGAACATCTAATAGAATGTTTATATACAACTTTTAAGAAAATCGTTAGACTCGTTTTTGAGATACGGACTTACGGTCCCCACTTACGTTTTCCAGTTTTCACCAAAAGTTGGAAAAATGATCTGTACACCAAATTTGTCCCAATTCTAGTTTCATAGTTCTATCTTTATTAGTTTCGGACACACAATAGTCAAAAGATTCCCCACACACATACAGACCAATTGCCGAAAACTACTTTTTTTGGATTCAGGAGACCTTAAAACATGTAAACCAAGTGAAAACTCGATATCGAATTTTCGGACCGAATAAAATACTTCCATTACTTGCTGTAGCCGGGTAATGGAAACAATAGGTCTTGAGCTTTAAAGAGGAAACAAAACTAGTAATGCCAATAAATTGAATCATATGACAACACTCTTTAATAAATGTTACACAGAATTTATTAACCTTGCTACCCTGTATAGGTAGATTCGACCCATTTTTAAAAAAGATTTTGTGATATCTCCCAAAGATTTTGATTCTGATCTTTAAAACTTCGTATATTCCTTAAAATCACGTATTCACATAATATATGACGTTTTCAGATTCATTATTATTATTATTATTATTATTTTTATTTATTTATTTTTTTTTTTTTTTTGGGGGGGGGGGGGGGGCACACTTAAAAAAAAAAAAAAAAAAAAAAAAAAAACATTTTACCGGAATGGCCCATATTATTTACATGCATAGAGATGCATGAAAAACCAATTTAATACTAAATTTATTTCACTTGATTTACACGTTTTAAGGTCACCTTGAGTCTAAAAAAGTAGTTTTTGGCAATTGGTCAGTGTGTGAGTGTGTGCGGAATCTTCTTGCTATCATATCGCCGAAACTAAACAAAGATAGAACTATGAAAATTCAGAATTGAGGCAGGTCTAGTGTACAGATGAATTTATCAAATTTTGGTGAAAACTGGCAAACCAGAAGTGGGACATCGGATACCGGAAGTGGGGCCGTAAGTCCGTATCTCAAAAACGGCTGTAATGATTTTCTTCAAATTTGCTATATAAGCACTCCACTCTATTAGATGTCCTTTCGAATGATATAGTTGGTTAGTTCAGTATAATTGATAGGTGCCCTGTATAAATAGTTCAATTTCAGGTGTCGCAAGTGCGTTCCTTTGGCTGTATGGATTTTTTTTCAAACTCGCCATATTATCTCCCTTTTAAAAATACTTTTGTATGTAATTATTGTTTTTCGGTCAATAATTGAGTATGCCAAGTTTTGGTAAAAGTTGGTATCTCAAAAACGGGTCTAACGATTTTCTTGAAAATTGTTACATAACTCCATTTTAGATATTCTTTCTCATGTATTGCGTGGTTATTTCAAGAAAATTAACAATTATCCTGATTAGGTAGGTCAGTTTTACATCTCGGAAATTGGGCTCAACAAAGGATTTGGGAAAAGGCGAGGGGGGTGAAAAAAAAAGGAGGTGAATTATAAATGAATTAAAATATGTTTCGAACAGTAAATAGTAATAATATACATATAAAAAAAAAAAAAAAAAAAAAATGTATCGAAAAAAATTCTTACGGTCTAAGTAAACATATTACGATCTGGATCGATTAAACCCCTACAGGTAAAACGTAACATTTTTTCAACAGGATAGGAAGGTTAATATACGTGACAAAAACAACTTCAATAGCAATGCATGCAATGCCTATTGTGCAATTATCGAATGAATATACACTATAAGGCATAAATGAGATGATTTAAAAAAATTATTTCTTAGAAAAGGTTTAAAATGGTATTAATATAAACAAATTATAAGTATTATTTTCAATTTCGATAACTTTCATTACTCTTACATATTTCCGTTATTAATAAATCAATGTTTATTTCGTCTTCGACAAATTACGCAGATTATTTCGGATAAAAGCAAAAACTTTAAGAAAAACATGTTTAAGTTAACATGATGTGGCCATCGCAAAATTTTACAAATGAAAAAGGGCTACGTAACAGCATCATATGTCGTTCGAAATGTAAACAAATTAAGTCGACAGAGTTTTTCATAAAAGTCATCTCACATATGAAATTTACTGCACTTATGCATAACAGAAACTGAAATACAGCCTTCTTGATAATGGATAAAAGTGTAACGTAGTAGCGTCCCTTTTTCATCGATATGCACCCGAATTGAATAAGCATAGTTTACCATAACAGCCGTCTCACAAAACATTTTGTGCACTTATACACCCCAGAAGATGAAATATAGCCTTACCGAAAATGAAGGAAAATACAGCATAACAGCGCCACTTGTTGGCCTATATGCACCAAACAGAACCAGCGCAGTTGTACATATTAGCTATCTAATATATTAAATATTGGTGTATTTATACACTATATAGGTTAATATATAGTCATAAGTAAGGACAATTTCAGAATAGGCAGTTACCTTATATTAAATATTAAATTAAATTAAATATTGGTACATTTATACACTATAGAAGTTAATATAGTCATAAATAAGGACAATTTCAGAATAGCCAGTTTACCTTATCTGCTGATATGCACCAATAGTTGATAGACACCAATTTATGTCTAAATGCAACTAAATCTGAAGTTTCATGAAATTCTGTACATTAGTTCTTGATCTAGAGCTGCCACAAAATTTGTCACAGGCAGACATTTTCTAAAAGTGTGTTCAAAACATCTCAAAGTATGTAAATTAGTCGAAAACCAGAAATCAGAAACTTTTTCGAATCCAATTCTTTTTATGAATATAGAAGAGAGTAAAACTCATTTACCATTTGGTAACAGTATTTTTCTTTTCGTTTTAAAACTTTAAAATGAAATCTCATTAACAAAAACAAAGTCTACTTCAAGATAAATAATAGTTTCATTGCAAGAAAATGGGCTAAGAAAGATCCCTGTTTTAAATAAGGCTGAAAGATGCTGTAACATAATTAGATCTATCCATTTCAATATCAAATATGTCTTTTCTGGCGTTAATAACAATTCAAAACAGAAAAGAAAACCGCGAATATAAACCATACGATTGAATTCAAGATGTTCAAGTAAATATATAAACGTGTTTTCTTTTTTCTTTCTTTCTTTTTTTTTTTTTTTTTTTTTTAGCCGACTTGACTTAATTTAAACTTGAGGAATACAAAAATAAATAAAAAAGGCTCCTTTTTAAATCTGGGAAACAGAAATGGCGTGAATTAAAGAGAATTCGTTCACTTCCATATTTCCTGCTCACAATATTTAAAATTAATTTAGATTTAAACTAATCATCAAAATATATTTAGAGCAAATAATTTGGATAAAGGGCTGTGTTACCTATAGATATAAATATAAATACTTTCATTTGAAATCAATGTCTAATTTATTATTCTTTATGGATGCAAATCTCTGTATTAATTCAGATAGTTTATCACATAGATTTATATATATATATATATATATATATATATATATATATATATATTAAACTATTATTTTTTAATACAATTTCTTGTTCTTTTAGCAGTAAATTCCTCACTTTTTCTAAAACGTGTAAAGATTTTAAACGTGTATATATACATGACTCAGTATATCTTTTTATAAATTATTACACAAGTGTTAATTTCTCAGATTTCTCATCTTCAAATTTGTTAAATTTTTTCAGAAAAAATATTCAAATTTCTTCGCCTTAGTAATTTGTATTTAACATCTTTAAGAAATAAATAAGTGCATTAGATAAAAGGCATTAAATGAAAATAAACAAAAAAAAAAAAAAAAAATGGCCCTCAAAACGCGGCTACCACCAAATAATAAGCGCTTGTTATTTGATGAGGCAAGTGTCTAACGTTTAATCCTTATGACTATTCGAAGTTTTCGGCAAGATTTCTCACTAAAAAATATCAATATCCATAGTTCATAAAATGTAAACAACGTTTCTGGCTTTTTGTAAATAAAGTTTTTTTTTTATGTTCTTTACGCTGCCTCTAATCTTTATACTATATATATAATAAATTAGAGAAACGTGTTCGGCTATAAAAACATCGCCAAATTTAAAGTTATTCTTTGAGATAGAATAAAATAATAATATATCTTCGATAAATATGAAAGGAGAAAAATCCGTTTCTGTATCATTGAAACGTGCTTCATAAGTATGTGTAGCACAAGTTTTCTTTTCTATACAAGAGTGTTTCAAGATACTTTCATTTTTCTTATTTATTTATTATTATTTAAAAATCTATATATATAAACTATTTTAGTATGATTTGTTTGATGGCGCAATATTTCTTAAATTCGTTCAAAGTTTATTATTATTTTTTAATTTTTTGTTTATTTTTTAACTTAAAAATATCAATAAATAAATAAAATAGTTTTTCTTAACTATTATTAACACACTTTTTTAATTTTTCATTTGTGGGAAAATTACATCTCCACCATTAAAAAGTAACATAATGATCAAATCTGCAATATATCTTATTCATACGATACACAAAAGATATGAAAATGCTAATCATTCCTCAGTGTACTTTAAAAAATAAATAAATAAAAACAGGAAATCGTTGATTAACATCAAGCGTTCTCTTTGGACTGCCTATTTTCATTTTATTATTTTAAATATCAAATAAATGGAGATAAAAAGCCGCCGCGAACCGACAGAGTATTTCTGAACTAAAAAGGATATAACAGACAGTCTACGAGAAGAGCGATAAAGAGGAAGTTAGAAAAGTAAAAGTATTCGAAATTACTGAAATCGTGTATTAATTGGTGCTAAAATAGATAAAAGGCTGATCCATGGGAAGACAGGGGGAAAGGTTATGGTCTACGATTGTCTACGTGTAGGACTAGACTAGGGTAGAGTCCTGCAGTACTGACGGCCACTGATGCGGAGAAGGAGAGTTGGATAAGAGAAACATTTTCAAAATGACTGAGTCCGTGTATTAACTAGAGCCGCTACATATGCTCTAGTAGCCCTAGTATTAACCACTGATAAAGGACGTAACGGACAATCCACAAAAAGAGAGGTGGGTGAAGTTGGATACATTAAAATTTTCAAACTTGCTGAATTCGCGTACTAAATGTAAAGCATATGAAAACAATCCATGGAACGAGGAAAAGGAAAAAGAAAGAAAAGGATTCAAGACAAATTCGAAATGTCAAAATTGCATAAAGCAAACATAACATTTTTTATTGTAGAGGTGTGTGATGGTGCATGAACTAAGGTCGATTGACAATATGCAGATCCTAGGCTTAAGTGGGATGCCCCCGGGGGATGGGGAGACCCACCCTAGGGAGGGCATCGCACTTGCATCCTAACCCGTTTTTATGCAAGTTTCGAAAAACATAACGGGAAACTCCAAATGATTAGGAAAACATTCGCGAGCTAGGCAGTAGGCTCGTACCACCTAGGATACCGACCGTCTAGCATTTCAAAGAGCAGAAGGTCCAGGCTGGTAAGGCCTTACATTAAAGCGGTTGGTAGTTTAGTGCTGGGGTTAAGATCAATTGACTACCTATGGGTTCTAGGCCTGGGAAATGGGAAGGGGAATGCCCTCCGTGGAGGTCTTGTTAAGGAGTCCTAGCCCACATTTACACCAGTTTCAGAGAAAACCACAGAAAACTCCGAATTGGTCGTCGAGTGCGATCTGGGATCGAAACCGACACTTTCCATTTACCAGCTTCAAGAACAGAATCTCTCAATCACGGGTAGGGCTACATTAAAACGAGAGAGGAAAAAAAATAGAAAGTAATTATTGCACTCGTATATTGTTTCACGAAAAAAAAAATTTAATAAAAAAGAATACATATTCCATAAATGGATATGATTATCATACGATCACATGCGATCTATACTCTGGGTAATAAGAGAGTAAATAAGCTTCCACAAATTATTATCATTATTATTATTATTTTTTTTTTTTTTTTTTTATCGACAAAGATATCATGAACCATCCATGAAAGGGAGTAAAGCGGAGAAAGTTGAGCAAACTAAATTTTTTTAAATAACTACATGCAGTCCAAATAGGATTTTATAAATGGTCATAAGTATTCAACATAACTATTACCATCAGTACTCCATTTCTCACCCAGCATTTTTTTGTCCATTTCGTCTGGATTATAATTTTATTCTCTGCACGCTGTAAAATAAAGGACAAAGAAAATTCTTGGCCCTATATAAATGTTTGATAAAAATTAATACAAGCGATGTCCAGGTTGGTTGCTCTGAAATTTACAATTTTTCGTGCTAAAAGTTTCTTTTCTTTAGATGCCAATTTCTAGCGATTCATTTTAACTTTAACCAATCAAAATTTTCAATTCATACATCTTTAAAATAATACTATTATGAGACCTAATTTGAAATTTGATTATAGCCAACAACAAAACAATTACAATGAACATAATTTAAACTCTAGATATATAGATAATCTTTGTTACATTTCACATTTAATAGTTACCATTTAAAATTAATCTTAAAAAATTGCAGTGTTCATGAAGACAATTTTACATTTTTCTGGATAGAAATGAACGAGGTTTCAAAAAATCGTTCTAATAAGTCATAAAACGTCTAGGATTGATATAGTAAGTTTCTCACAATTCAGAATTCATTAATGCATTTATATTACTCTGATTTCATGACATGTAAATATTCACCTTAGCATCAACACAAAGCACAATCATCAAATTTGCTTTTTTATTATTATTACGGAGTGTAGAAGAAATAGTGGACGTAAAAGTTATAGTCTCTGAATCTTTAATAAAAGGCAGGAAATTGTTATTTTAATATTAAATGGCCTCTTTAAAATTCATTTTTTCATCCTGTTAAAGATACAAGCAGAGATAAAAAGCCGCCGCGCCGTGATTTAAAATAGCGTTTCCTTTATTGAGAAGGCCATAGCGATCCACACTGAAAAGAAAAGAAAAAAAAATCGAAAGTATCATATTTTTTTAAACTCGCTACAACATAAATAAATTTTGCATTACGAAGAAAGTACTTTAATATTTAATATTTTCCAAATTAACAAAGACATAATAATCTGAAAATAAAAAGGCGAAAGGGGGAGGAAGAGGAGAGAGAGAGAGAAATTTTGTTAAGGTTAAATTATTATGAATTACATATTTTATAATATTCTCATTCTCAGCATATTTTGCTTGTATGTTGCAGGAAGGGTTTTTTTTTTTTTTTTTTTTTTTTTTTCCTAATGCAATATATTTCTCAAGAAATTTTGCTCTTCAAAAAATCTATTTTTCTTTTAAGCAAGGTTTTGAAATTCTTTGTTTCTTCCCGTTATTATAAAGCTAACGGCATTCTTTTTTTTTTTTTTTTTTTTTTTTTTTTGTGATTACTAGATTACGTTAGGTTATTATTACTAACACCAAATTTAATCTACAGCCAGCACGCATCGTCTAGTCTATGAAGAATGAAAGTCAATATTGTAGACGCTGAAATTTTTTCATCAATACAAAAAATGCAAAGAAAAAAAAAACCCTCAAAAATAAATAAAATTTTCAAGAGAAAAATATTACCACAGACTAACACGTTCTTTATCCAAACAAATCAATGAAAAAATTCACAATCTTACCTATAAAAGAAAATTCACACATTAAAATTTATTTGCAAGCTTTCAAAAAGTACAATATACTAAAGTTAAATATATAAACATCCATTAGAATGAAATAGTCACATGAAAAAAATATTCTATTTGTATAAAATCGCAATAAAATATAATACCACAAAAAGCGACTGTGGGAAAAAAAAAAAAAAAAAAGATTTATTAACACTTTCGCGACCGGCATATTTTCCCAATTTCTAATACTGATACCGGGGGGAATATTGAAGTAAACTCAAGCTAGTTGCTGCAGAATTTTGATGTTTAAGCACGGATAAAAATTAGATATAATGTTTTGAAATATTACTCTTGTAATTATCTGAAGCTCGAAATGAAGATTAGTTATATAATATTAGAATGAACCTATAATATTGTCGAAGAATTAATACCCTAATAATACTATCGAAATACTAAAGTATTGTTTCAATAGAATTTTTTCAATGACGTGAATTCACGTCAGCGGTAACCAGGAACAGAATCTGAAAAGACGTGAATTTACGTCAGCTTCAACTAGCTATAGAAGTTAAAATGACGTGAATTCAAGTCAGCAATCGCGAATGTGTTAAGAGTGCATTTTGCGTCCACACACATGAAAAAATGAACGTACACACGGATAAAAATTACCGTGTGTACGTGTGTATATATAAATTTCGAAAAGAGAACAGAACACAGCCAATCAAAAACAAAGTTTTAAAGCGATGAAACACAAACTGCTTCAAATTAGAAAATTAATATTTAAAATTCTAATTCTTCAACCAAACTACTAGCCCAATAACCTTATTCTTTCATACAAATTTATTTTGTGCGTTTTTAACAGGTGTAAATATAAATGCAAATTTTAAATTTGTGTTTCCTAGAGGGCAACAAGATCACAAATCCCTATTCTAGCACTGACTTTTTCATTAAAAGAAGTTCACTGATGATGAACAAGATTACAAAAAAAAAAAAAAAAAAATAGTGGCCGCAAGGTTATATCTCGAAACTGGTGCTAGGTCGAAGTCGTTGGGCAGAATTTTTTAGTTTAGGGTCAAGTTGGCCACTCGGTTGCATTCCAAATAAAAAGGGGATGATTTCTGACATTTTATTTGACTTCGTGAATGCTTGTTTTTTCTTATGGTAAATCGCCTTGGGAAAATCGAAATTGATGATATTCTAACACGGAACTCTCAAGGCTGCCGATGTTAGACTTCCTTGAACTTCAAGCAGGAAAAAAAAAAGTTGAATGAATGAATGAATGAACGGGGATGATGAGAATGTATTTTGCATGATGAGATCGACATTTGTAGTATGGAGAGTAAATTTCATTATAAGTTATGCAAAGTGATTCTATGGGGGGGGGGGACATTAATTAATATATCTTTTGATGAATTGTTTACATATAATAAGTTAAAAAATAAACAAATAAATCTAGTCGTAATTTTAATCGATACTGTACGAATCAAGATCGATTGTTTTCACGAGGGACCTAGGCCATTGAGGTCTTTCTAAGTTATTCTAGACTGTACTCAAAAGAGTTTTGGAGAAAACCGCGGAAAAATTGAAAGCTGGACCGACGAGTGCAACCGGGGTTCGACACGATACCTTCCATCTACCAACTTTGAGAGTAGTAACTTTCAGCCACTAGTGAGGCAGAATACAAAGGGAAGTTGGGGAATAGAACTCCTCGCATCATTATTATATATTTTTATCACATATAATACATATGTATGTTGTTCTGGAGAACTAGCTATACATTTCTCTTCGGCCTAGATTTGAATTTCTCGATTCAAATAGTTCAATTCGACTTTTCAAGCAAAATTAACCTCAAAAATAAATTTATACCCCAGTTACCTTGAAAAGCGCGTTGAATAGAAGCTATTGTGTGTTTGAGGATTGCGTCAACGTTTCAAACGGAAATTAAAAATATTACACGAGTGTTGTTACAATATCAAAACGACAAATAACGTTACAACTAACAGTTTAAATCCTAAGCTAATTCACTACAATCTGAAAATCCATAGATTTTTACCCTACAATTAGCATGGCAGAAATAAACTGTTAATTTCAATTTAAAATAAAATCCCTTAAGGCTTTATTTCAAATTTTGCGATCACAATATGACAATTGATAATCATATTTTATTATTCTTATTTGAGGGGAGGAGGTTGGGCTAAGCAACTTCATATATTGAAGGGGGGGGATGTAAATTCTATTTTATTAAAAAAAAATGTACTTAAATTGATATATATATATAATGTACTTAAATTGATATAATTTTTTTTTTTTAATATATACATATATATATATATTATAGTACATATACAGAACACAAGACGAAAAGGGGACAGAAGTGTTTAAAATTTCTACTCCTTATAAAACTTAATAAGGGGCCTAAATTAAAACCTAACAAGCATAACAATATAGAATGAAGGTCGAATAGAGCATTTCATTACATTATATTTTGAAAAAAAAAAAAAAAAAAAAAAAAAAAAAAAACAGGAAAAATAGACAAAAATTACATGCTAGAACCATTATAGAAACATCGATTGGAGACGCCACATTATAGAATTAAAGTTTAAAATTCAAGAAGTCACGCTGCCACGGAAAAATAGTTCTTCGAGTATGAGATAAAGAAGAAAATGAAACGAAAAGAAATACATTAGCTTCGCTAAGCTTAGTGTGTGTAACATCATTTTCTAAGAAATCTAGAAAAAATTCTAATAAGTTCTCACCAGAAAGTTGCCTTGAGACTAGAAATTTAGGTTTTAAAAACACGTTTTTCTTTCTCAAAACATGTTTCTATTTCTGGCTTTGATTTGTCTTCGACCTAGACACCCAAAGGAGTCAAAATGAGCTATTTTCACGTAAACAGGCTAAAAAACGGGCAATTCTTTGCCCTGAGGTAGTGAAGTATTTCTCAGATGCACCTAGAAATGTTATCTCATAAAAATATCTGTTACTATTAATACTTTTGATTTTGTGTGTACTCACTCATGAGAATAGAAAGGAAAAATTACAAACTAAAAAAAAAAAAAGGGGGGGGGAACCCTGATTTTATCGTTTATTTATTCGGAAAAAAATTCATATGTAACTGCATATTGAAATAAACTGATGCCTACCGTTTTTTATGCATATCATGCTATTATGCTGCAATTTCCCTTTATTTTTTAAAAAAGGCTATATCGCAGCTTTTATGGTGTATTATTACACAAGGACTTGGTACGTGATAAGGACATTATGAAAAATGATGCTGACTCGATTTGGGTGCATGGACGGCAAGTGACATTGCTATGCTGCAATTTTCCCCGCGTACGGGATGACTCAGCTTTTACAGCGTATAAATACAGGGTAATAGATAAGTAATTTGGTCATTATGAAAAGAATGCTAACTTAATTTGTTTGTATATCGGCCAATAGGGGGCACTGCTAGAACTCATCATCTAGTAGCTTTAGTTTTACATGTTATTCAATAAAATACATAAATCCGCACAATTTAATAACATTTAAAATATCTTAAACTAAATTTGGAAACTAAAAAACATTTTACTAAAGTAACACAAATGAAAAATGGCAATTATGAGTTTGATATTGAAAATTGTGTATTAAGTGCCTCAATGTGCACTAAAAGAATCACATCTCTATCTCGAAAAGTACCTATTTTACAGACAGTTGTATCAGTTTTATTATAATGTTAGTCAATATTTTATCGTTATCTTTAAGTTGAATTTTCTCAAACGCTGCATTTTTGAGTTATGTCCCTTTTGTTGCGGGAGTCCGACGTGCGATATGAAAATCGTAATGTATATAAATATATATTTTTATACATATAAAGGTATTTTTTTTTTTTTTTTAAATTAAAAAATAAGAAGTTTTTATAACAAAAAAAACTTTGAGAATTCTTAAATTTTTCAATATGTAAAGAATATATATATATATATTATTTTCCCATTGCTTGTTTTTACTTTTTTATCTTGATTCACTTTCGTTTAATCGTCATTTATACATAATGATTTGAAGTAATCGGGGAATACGGTAAATTTGTTGTGTATTATTTTATTTATTTTTTCTAATTTATTAATGCTATTAAGTTTAACTGTTTTCAGATCTGTTCCATAGTCTTTACAGGTTATTTAATTTGGTTAAAAATGAATTCTTATTGGTTATTGTGGTTTTCAGTGGCATTTAATCTTCTGTTGTTCTTTATTTTTATTAATTTCAAAAAAATAATAAAATAAATAATAAAATAATAATAATAATACATATAACTGTATTTTGAACGAGCATTCCTCACACATCGGAACAAAGACATCACGTGTTTCATTAATATATATCACGCCTACGGAGGTCTTTGACAGATCTAATCTTTTGACTCATCGCCTCTATAATGCGACCATCCTTGAGGACTTATTAAGGACCAGTCTTACGACCAATTAAGATAGCTTGCGGTGCATTATTGTCCGGGAGATTCTTGGATGACCTCCTGAACAACTGTAGCGTACATAATTTAGATGAACCCATTTTTTATTATTATTTATTTACGAGAAAGAAAAAGATGTTACGTCGCATCGTGTAACATGTATGTGCATGGAATGAAGCAATGATCAATAATATCATTATTTAATTTAATGAGAATTTATGCATCATTGTTCAGTGTAAAATGAATTACTGAACTTATTAAGAAAAGAAAATATTTGTTGATGGGTTCACTGGGTTTAATTAATACTTCCAAATTAAATTACTAAACTATGTTACAGAAATAAATATAATCGAAAAAAAGAAAGAAAGGAAAAGAAGAAAGCAAGAAAACATCATGCAGAGCAAAAAGCTTTTAATAAAAGTTCCGTTTATATTTATAAGGAATCACAAACATTTTCGAATTTTAATCTGCTCGTGGATAGATGTCCCAAATTACAAATTGTATGTGGTTACATTTTTAGACCATTGTATAACTTTCTTACTTGTGTGGTACACAAACATTTTGATCGCTGTAACTCAAGCCTTAATTCAAAGAATTCTGTGACATTTTATGATTATGCTATGAGACATTATTCATTTAGTTTTTAACTTTCATCTTTCATGGCATGGAATTCTAAAAATCTTACTAATATAATATAAGATGATTTTTCTGAAAAACTAAACTAATTCAATTCTGGTGTAAGTCGTTTAATAAATAACTCAGTACAACGGTACTTTTTATGACTCGTACGATACCTGTCGGCATTGATTTATTAATGAAATTGGATGAAACTTAACATACAAGAAATTCATTATAAAAAATTGAGCTAATTCTATTTTGATCAGCCACTGCTATGCTGTGTTGTTTAATGATTAATATCACTATCACAGTTGTGTTACAATTTATGATGACGACGGCACATTACTAATTTTTTGCTTTTTTGGCCTTTTAAGAATTTTTCATTCTTTACCAAAAATTTGTTACTCAGTTATTATAGCAGCAAATATATATAATTTTCCCTAGTTAAATATATTGATCAGAAAATGAGAACCTGCTTTTAAAAACATTTAACTTATTGAAACACATTCCTCAGAAATTTTTATATAGTGTGCCTATACTTGTGTCGTCTAGTTGCAAGATCGGCCAACTCCTTAAATTTGGAAAATGCATTTTTTCAGTTCTAAGTAAACAGTTTCATCATCTGGAAACGAGAGACCATGTCAAAGCCGATCCACCCCTGTATTATTTGCGTTTGAAAATCACGATCTGCTGCAAAACCGGTCAAATCTTACTGCTGGTGAGTTTCAAAACTGATCATCTCCATATCTGTGAGATCGTGATTCTGCTCCACCTGACCAAAGCAGCAATACTTGTTGATTAGGCTAGTAATATGTTTTCTCTTGCCTACGACTGCTTTTTCTTGGTGCACACAAAGTTTCTAGTAATTGAATTTCGTGTTTTCTTCGACAATAGAGAAGTTTGTGGAAGAAGTATCTTCTAGTCAATCAAGGAAGAGAAAAAGTGACCCTACGACGTGGGAAAAGGAACAAAGCCAAAGTTCAAAGATAATGTACACTCACTTTGTAATAACATAATATTACTTGATAGCATAAAAGCATCTTAGTTAGCATATTATGATTAATTAATCAAATGTTATTAATTTAATAACATACCTATGATAATTCAGTAGGTTATAGCGATGTGTTTAGTTGGTTTATAATTCGAATGATTTTCCCATGTATTTTAAAGAATAGCTTGTGATTAATGAATTTGGAACCGTTTCTGATACACTTTCATAATTTTCTAGAGATACATTTTGTTATGGATATCAATTTTTTTTTTTTTTTTTTTTTTTTTTTTTTTAAAAATCAGATTTTTTTTTTTTTTTTTTTTTTTTTTTTTTTTTAATTGAGCAAAACATTTTGTATATTTGCAACCCTAAATATCAAGTATTAAATTAAGACAAAAATTTCAAAGACTCTGAATTCAGCGTTAGCCACTGAGAGTTTGTCTCACGCGAATTAAAAAATTTTTTTATACACAGCGAACTTACAGTTAGAAAGCTAATTTTGCCTTACAGCTTTTCTTTGAGCCTCTGGCACATAATGTACACAATTCAATTTAAAAAAAAAAAAGAAAGAAAGAAAGAAAAGAACATGAAGAAAGAACGAAAAAGTAAATTTTACATGCATAATATGTTGTTTAAAAATAATAAGTATGTATTAAAATAAAATGTTTGTTGTTAATGTAATAATAATTTACTTTCACAAATAAAATAATATATATATATATATATATATTAAAATTTTTTTAACCCTTTTTAAATTTAAATATTTCATTTGAAATTCCATATACTCATTAGGTCTTGATTGATAATGCAATAAAACTTAAGGTTTATAGTATCATTTCGGTGAATCTATATTTTGCCTATTTTACCACTGCATCATTCAACATTCATATAAACTCTTAACTTTTAATCGAAACAGTATTTTGATTACCAATTAAATTAATAAATAGGAAATTAAGATACCTTCAAATGAAAGAAATATGATTAAAAAAACTAATGTTTTTTTTTTTAATTGTATTTTTTTTCCTTATATATAAGCGTAGTTTGATAATTATGTTAACACATCACAAATTCACTTTTAAATATAAAATATATTTTTTCTAAGAACTTTGATTAAATCAGAGATAAAAGTGAGAAATTAACAAAAAAAAAAAAAAAAAAAAAAAATACTGAAAATATGTGCAAAATTGAAAGACTAACTTTTGCAATAAAAGAAAAAATAGATACAAGAAATCATACTACATTTCCGTAAGTAAATATAGAGAATATATGAAACTAAATTGTTCAAGAACATGTTAAAAGAAAGAAAATTAAACAAAAATAAGAATATTTAGGAAAAATAAATAAAAATAAAATAAAAATGAATTTTAATCATTACTCTATCTTTGGGTAAACTAGAATATAGTTACTGATAGTATTAAATAATCTCTGCACTGAAAAATAAAAAGGTGTAAAAAAATCTAAAATACATAATAGTTTTTACACACAACTTTTTAAATCAAATGGTGATTTAAAAAAAATTAATGAAAAAGTTACAATTTTTTTAAATAAAGATAGCTGTTTATAAATCCTCACCAATTAATCCGAATTTCTGACAAACGTATCTTTAAAAAACTATCATGTGACCAATTTAGTTCATTTTTTAATTAATGGGTGTTTTAGAAATCAATATCAAGAAATCACATTAAAGTAAGCAAATTCTCTTTTCCCACCTGATTTAAGTCAAACAACTGTCAAACAACATTCGCATTTGTGCAATTCAAAAACGAATACATATTTCATATTTTATGACTTTATTTTAATAGTTATTTATTTTTTAAGTTACAGCTTAAACAAAAAAGTAAATCATCACATTATTATTCTATTTTTAAGGAGGTTAGGAATGGCAAAAAATAGTAATGGTATTATTACACTAAGATGGTGAATCGTAGAGGCGGATTTAAGTAGTTAGATTGTGCTCTAGGCCAATTTAGATATGGCGCCTACCTCCCACCCTATGTTTTGAAATATGTGTAAATAATAATAGCAATAAATATAATACAATTAAAGAAAAATATATTATTCCCAGATATATTAATCTCTATGTAACATGCATATAAAAATCAGTATATAATTAAAATATGAATAGTCCAATATGACAATGAAAAAAATCATTTAATTTTTATGTTTCTTCTACAAAAAATATGATAAATAAGCTGAATTAGAATTTTTAATTAATCACTGAAGAACAGACTAACGTCATGTTTACATTAAAGAATGTGAAATTATTTCGATTCATAAATAGATAAGTTGCTTTGCTTTAAAATAGTTTCTTTACAGCTTTTCATCCAATACTAGCGAGCTTCGCCCGCTAGCGGGTCAGTATTTTCAAATGAGTCACTATAATTAACGAATCACTAACAGTAACTTTTAGTCTTAAAAAAAGAAATTTAAAAAAAAATCATTTCTGATCAGGTAAAATGTCGTCCCGGGTCCCCACTGCCTTCGGCAGCGCAGTCCCGTGAGAGCTGCGCGTGCACAATTTAAGGGATACACGCGCTGCGCGCGCGTATTCCTTCCCTGACCCTTCGTGCCCCCCTCCAAAAAAAATAATTTCTGATTGGGTAAAAACTCACACCGGGTCCCCACTGCCTTCGGAAGAGCAGACCCATGCGCGCTGAGCGCGCACGTGTGAAAGTATATGTGCGCTGCATGCAAATATTTCTTCTCAAATCAAATTTTTATTCTTAAGAAAAGAAAAAAAAAAATCATTTCTCATGGGGTACAAAGTCGGCCCGGGTCCCCACTGCCTTCGGCAGCGCAGTCCCGTGCGAGCTGCGCGTGCACAAGTTAAGGGATACACGCGCTGCGCGCGCGTATTCCTTCCCTGACCCTTCGTGCCCCCCTCCAAAAAATCATTTCTGATCGGGTAAAAACTCACACCGGGTCCCCACTGCCTTCGGCAGCGCAGACCCATGCGCGCTGCGCACGCACAAGTTAGGGGATACGCGCGCGGTGCATGCCTATTTCTTCCCCACCCTTTCAGCCCCTTCTAATAAACCTACGTATACCAATTTGGAACGGTTTTACTCAATTAGCTGAGATGCAAAAGAACACCTAATCAGGACGCCTCAAAACGTGTAAATCTGCTGAAAACTTTCGATAATATAAAAGAACTTTAAAATATCTTTCGAATGATGTATTAAAAATAATTTAATCATGATTAGAAATTGAAATATTGAAATTCGAAAATATTACAGCGCCATCTGGCGGTAGAAATTTCTGTATTCCACTGTTCGATCGCAAATCAACAAAGCTTTCTAATGATATATTACTTATGAAATTATTTTAATTAGTAGTTGAGATACAAAAGAAAACTGATTCAGGAGATCTCAAAACGTGTAAATCTGGTGAAATCTTGAATTCCATTTTCGATAATGTAAAAGTACTTTAAAATGTGTATCGAATGACGCATTAAAAAAAATTTAATCATGATTAGAAATAGAAATATTGTAATTTAAAAATATGACAGCGCCATCTGGCGGTAGAAATTTCTGTAATCTACTGTTCGATTCCAACTCAACAAAGCTTTCAAATGATGTATTACTTATGAAATTCTTTTAATTAGTAACTGAGACAAAAGAGAAACCCATTCAGGACACCTCAAAACGTTTAAATCAGGAGAAATGTCGAAATATCGAATTTCTGTAATCTACTATTCAATTCCAAATTAACAAAGCTTTCAAATGATGTATTACTTATGAAATTATTTTAATTAGCAGCTGAGATACAAAAGAAAACCCATTCAGGACACCTCAAAACGTGTAAATCAAATGAAATCTCTAATTCCACTTTCAACACTTTAATTAGTAGCTGATATACAAAAGATAACCCATTCAGGAGACCTCAAAACGTGTAAATAAGCTGAAATCTCGAATTCCACTATTGCGATGCAAAAGAAAACCTATCAGGAGACCTCAAAACGTGTAAATCGGGTAAAATATCGAATTCCCCTTTCGATAATGTAACCGTACTTTAAAATGTGTATCGAATGACAGATTAAAAAAAAAAAAAAAAAAAAAAAAAATTTAAACATAATTAGAATTTTAAATATTGAAATTTTAAATTATTACAGTGCCATGACACCTCAAAACGTGTAAATCAGGTGAAATTTCGAATTCCATTATCTACGGTAGTCGGTTAATGGAAGTAAATAGAAAAAGAAATATTTTTAACTTAAGTGTATTTGTGTCGTTTTGAAACTTTCATCCTCTTTCGACAGATAAAATGTAAGGCGTGTAAAGATAAAATTTAATTTGCAATTAAAATGTAAATCTTTTGTTTATTGACCAAAATGGATGAAATTTTAACTGCAAGTTTGTTTTGTGGTGTTAAGATTGTATAATAATTGAAATATGCGAATTTTGAAAAATTGAGGAAAATAGAATATTGCAATTTTTAATCTCAGTACAAAAACACGTGACTCATTAAACACCAGATGTTTTTTCTTTCCGTTCAAGACCGTCTGACAAGTTAAAATGCTTGTGATTTGTTGCCACCATTTTTTTTTAGTTTAGTTAATTTAAAAAAATCTAATTGTCCGATCGATAAGCCGTTTACACCATCGGATTGAGAAAAAAAAGCCCTTTCCAATGGTATCTTGTTTGTAACAATACGACTGATATTTCTAATTTATTTTCCACTTTTTCCGTAAAAATGTCACTTTTTAAGCATTTAATCATGAATTCTGGGTCCTTTTTCGGTAGACATGGGTGGACATTTTAATTAATATCTCCGCTAATTAGGTTCGCATCGCTTAGCGAATTATCGCGATGTCGAGATGAAGAAATTCTGCGTCTGTCGACACCGGTTTCGAGTCGATGCGACCATTAGCGCCGGAGCTTTAGCTATGACAAGGCATTTCTCACAGACAGACAGACAGACAGACAGACAGACAAACGCGCACAGATTTTAATAATATAAGGAGATTTTCTGTTTAAATCATTATACACTTAATTATTTTAGCAAAGCAGTTCCAATTTTCTTTGATTCATAACAGGAAGAGCTGATAGCCTGATCTGCTGCTCTTGTCATGAGTCAAAGATAACAGAGAGAGCGGATTTCGAACACTGGTTTCGAATTTGAGTTGCTTTTTATGTTTAGATTTGTGTTCAAAATGAAATTGTTTTTAAGATTTTAAAAAGCTTTAAAAAAATTTTGCCCTTGAAACGAGTCTAAGTATAATCCGTTGCAGTATGCTTAATCCCCATATGACTGTAGCAGCATCCCATACATAGTTATATATGGCCACTCTCCAATTCAGACGATTCACTGTACAAATATAGTTTGTAGTCATATTTCAAACCGGTATCGAAAAATCCGTAACATGTTAAATGGAATCTACAAAGTATTTTTATAATCAACGAAACACCCAATCGATTGCCAATTTTCCTCACTCTTTTTAAATTGGTGATAACTTTCAAATTTTGGTTGTCCTTTAAATTTTAACCACACTGCGTCATTCAAATTTTAGTCACCTTTAAAACTAAAATACCCTAAAGCCTAATACACTGGCGCCCGTAGGCCCAGCCCACGCCTCACGGGCCTAAGCCGACACTGTATATCTGACACTGTAAAAATCGACTTAATTAGCAAATCTTGCTATGGGCTATGTATTTATTGAGTTTTAAGCAAATCAGGGGACTAATTAAAAATGAGCGACGACCTTGACGCAATTTCAAATTTCAACGATGCCAACAGGACGTCATGTTGCTTTCCTCGTGTGCGATTTGGCGAGAAAATGACCACCAAATTTGGCGCGCCTATAGCCCATTTGGTGACCGTCACTCATTCTTAACTATACCCCAAATCGATCTATAAATACTTTTTTTTTTTTTAATGTAAGTTTTCAAGTGACCACTCCACAACTTGGAAACAAGATGACAAATCAAATATCTACTGCCCCACTTTGGTTCGAATTGATCCAGTATTTTAGAAGTTAGGAATAATACATTTTCCATTATATATAGTTTTTCTACTTTTTTACTTCCATATATATGCCCCCTATATAAACAAAGTTATTGCAATAGGTCGATTTCTATAATTTATAATTTAAATATTTTATATATACAGATTTGTTTCTTACTAAATTTAAGCAATATTTTATTCTTTACGGAAAGGAGGCATGAACAATAAGGGTGCTGAGAATGAAAGTAATACAAATATATATATATCAATAACTGATACAGTTTTATAACAGAGTTAAATTTATTTATCTATACTATCCCTCTATTCTAAAATAAGATACCTGACGATCACCAAAATCCTGGCAACTGCCTTTCGCAAGACGAGTTAGGAAACTTTTAATGCTATCATAAGCCAACATACGGAGAATCCTCAAGGCTGGAAGAATGATCAAAAAGCATCATTGGCGAGCATCCATTTTTATTAGTTCAGTATTTTTTTTTCCAGAAGCTTTAAAATATTTTATTTGAAGTTGCTTACGAAATTGAACAATATTTTAGCTCACGGTTAATGTTTTAAAGCTATCCACGATATGTTTTGGATAACTTATACGTTTAAAAAATTCTGTATGCCACAAAAATATACAGATGTGTGTGTGTATGTATGTGGCTTTTCTCAGAGCTTCATTAAAACTATTATTGATTATATCCTATCCCTCCCGTTTATGCGTATGACGACATTTCATCATCTGTTTTCTAGCATTCCACAATCATTGTTACAATATATATATATATATATATATATATATATATATATGTGTGTGTGTGTGTGTGTGTTTCATTTATTTATTTTTCTTCTATTCAGTAGGATTCGTTTGTTTTGTAAGTAAACTTGACGCAAAAATTTGTTATTGCTTAGGTTTAATTTAGAGAAATTTACTTACATTTGCACACAATAATGCAATATGCGCCCTTAATGAAGTGTTGAGTATTGTTAAGCTTTATATATATATATATATTTAATTTTGTCTACCTTACTTTCTTATTGGGATTTTTACTACTTTAAAAGTAATATACTATGGGATAATATATATTAAGCCAATATAATATAAAAATAAACAATATTTATTATAATATTATTACACAGGCATTAATTTGTCGGCATTAATAAAAGAGAATTCTAAAACGATTCGTGCCTGGAATTCTATCTCCTTAAATTATACAACAATTTAATTATTGGCACAATTATTGTAATATGTAATAATTATAAAATTAAATCTTTTTTTTTTTTTTTTTTTTTTTAATTAAAAAAAAAAAAAAAAAAAAAAGGTTGCACCAGATAAAAAAATTTTAACGAAGTTACTTTTTATTCTGAAATTTTATGTAAAAACTAGAAGAATTGATACGTCATTAGAATAGCTGCCAATCTTTCTAATTTCTAAATCATACGTATTTCTAAAAAGGTATATCTGTCATACATATTTTCGACGATTAAATAAACAAAAAACTGTTTAAAAAAAAAAAAAATCGGTATGAATAGTCTTTTGAAAAACATTAGACTCGGCCCCTATGTATTAGTAATACTTAGAATTAATCTTTTTTGTGCAGATATACTAATGGATATTAATATTTTTTGCCATTAGATGAAGCATATTTCAGAGAAAGTTAATTTTTAAACTGGTTTCAAAAAGACATTGAATTTGCAAAGCATAGATATTGCTAAAAGGTATATCACAATAAACATTCTAAAAGAAATTATGTAGCATACTGGATATTTGGTGGTACTTTTGTATTCCTACAGAAAACCCAATTATTTACACACACACACACAAAAAAAAAAAAAAAAAAAAAAAAGGAATTGTGTTTTCAAAAAGAGCTTCAAAAATTTTCATTTAGATAATTGTTAAAAATAACTAATTGCTTTGCATCAAAGGATGTTGAACTGATAGAAACGCATTTAAAACACAGTTAAAAGCTGGAGAATCCTTCAGATAACTTAATTTTGTTATATTTCTTATTAATAATATTTTTATGCTTGTCACAGTAAATTATGCATATCTGCAGGGAAATATATATATATATATATATATATATATATATATATATATATATATATATATATATATATTTACCCATTGAAAATACGAAACTTTTTGTTCGATTTAAGGATGTTATCTTTTCTTTTTAAATTTGTTTCTAAAAACGTTTTGTATCAATTTTTATTTTTAAACTATTAAAATGAGAATTATGCAAAATTTCGCATTTTATTAAAATGCAAAATAAATAAATAAATAAAAAGATAAATAGTCACTGAATTAGCGAAATGGAAAAATAACTGCATTATAATGCATCTTAAAAAGATTTATATGAAGGTCGAAGGTTATTATCCTGCAGACATTAAAACAAATTCCTGTATTTTATACTTGACCTCTCGACAAACTGAAACACTTGTTCTGAAAACAATTCTCTCTCTTCCTATTGCGTCCACTGAAGAACACAGAAAATATGTTAATTTAAAAGAAGCAGGCCGACCAACGATTTACAAAGCGTGATTGTTGAAATAAATCAAGTGTTTTAAGAAGTTTAGGAAAAATATTTAAAGAAGAAAAAACAACCTTAATCTTCCTTTTCAGAACTCCTTTTTAATGTAGATATTTTCTTAAGAACACTTAACTATCGATTATGTTTAGTTCTGCTGCACTTAACCAATACAAAAAACATATATATAGTCAGTGATTATTATTATTATTTTTTTTTTTTTTTTTAGATTTTCTTGAAAACGGCTGAAACGATTTTGATAAAAATCTTAGACTTTTTGAGCTAGAAATCGATCTGAAATTTTATCTCTAGGAAAATTAATTCTCGCTGATAGGTTTCTCTCCATCCAGAGAAGAAGTTACAAAAAGCAAACAGTTTTACTATTTCTATGAAAAATATTAATTCGGGGTAATGGATTAGAAGTCTAGAATGCAAGAAGTCATCCCGAGAAAATTAGTTTTTACTGAAAACCCGCTTTTCACCCGGAAATAAAACATTACAATTAAACGGCTTTAACTATTTGCATATAATTGAATAAGTAAAAGTACTTTTGTCTTGCAAACTGATTAAACATATATTATTATCACTAAGGAAAATCAAAATTCACTGGCAACTTGCTCTTCGGCAGGAGGAAAACAGCTTTCTCCATTTTGATGAAAATCGAAGATTAAAGATATTTTTTGAATAGAATTCTATAAAAGGTCGTTGTTGTTATCATCGGGAAAACTACTCTTTACTGATAATTCTCCTTCGTCTGGGGCAAAACATTATAGATTGTAAATGACTTTCACTATTTCGATGAAAATCGAAGATGAAAGGCTTCGGAGGATTATAAATCGATCTAAGAGATTGTTATTTTTCTGAAAATTAATTTTGAAAGATGATCTGCTCTTCGCCCATGGGGAAAAAAAAATATATATATATATATCAGGGCGCGAAATTTCCGCTCGCCAGCTCGCCATTGGCGAGTGAAAATTTTACTGCGGCGAGTAAAATTTCGGTCTAAATGTAGATAGAATTCTTACAGTATATACGGTGCTACAAATATATATATATATATATATATATATAAACGTAAAATCATACTAATCTTGGGTAAGGTGACCAGACATCCTCTTTTTAAAAGGACAGTCTTCTTTTTCAACGCTCTGCCCTCTTCAACGAAAAAAAAAAAAAAAAAAAAAACATTGCAGGTCTAAAAAGACCTCCTTTTCTTATGTTTTTCGTCCTCTGTCCTGTTTTTCAAATAAAAAGGATTTAGTCCTTGATTTCAAAATTTTCGCAAAACTGGGAAGCTATCAGCTGTTGGCTGCATCAAACGGCGAACAATAACTCTTTTCTGCGCTAGGTTCGCAAAAGAACAACTTTCTAATGAACTTGCCAAAGCATATTATGGTTTATGTCTATTCAGATTTTTTGAGTTACAAAGAAATAAAAGTATACTTGTACGGTTCTTTGATCCAGAACAGGGAATCACTATTGAAATTGTCATGAAATCATAAGAAGGTGGTTCTCCGGTTGGTACGCGGTGGGTTGGTTGACGTATGTTCTCACTTTTTCATAAATAATATTACTCATAAAAATTGGCCCACCATTGACTGAGAGGTTCTATCCTCGAAGCTGGTATACGTGAGACACTGGGTTTGATACCCGGTCACGCTTGTTGGCTTAGCCGTTAGGAATTTTCCGTGATTTTTCCGAAACTAGCGTAAATATGGGTTGACCTCTTAGAAAGACCCCATGGAGGACTCCCTTACTCAGGTCTAGAGCCCTAGTATAGACAGTTGGCCTTAATGATAACACTACCATCACCTCACAAAAATATGCAAAAGTGAGTTGAATTCATTTTATGCCCTCCTGGTAAAAACACTCCCACAAAGCGACTGTTTTCTTCAATGAACAAAATGTAGACATTTGAAAAAATCCCCTTTATATACCTACTATAAAAATTTATTAATTACTAAGACTTATTTGGGTTATACTTGTGAGAACTCTTATAAAATGTTGATAAAGAATGACTGTTCGTTAAATCAAATAGTTTCATCTGCCGAATATTAATTTTATTTTTTCAATTGCCAATCTTATTTCTTCTTTTATGATTATGATTTTAGTAAAAAATGTCTACCAACTTTTTTTATGTAACTGAATGAAAGTACTACCAAAAAAAAAAAAAAAAGTTTTTGTCTATAGCAAAAAAAAAAAAATAAAAAATAAATAAATAAATAATAATAATAATCTATATTGTCCAGTGACACATATAAAAATTAGGGATTTTTCCTCTCGTATTCGTATATTATTAATTTAAATTAAGGCGTCCAAATTCATCATTTGAGATAAAAATGTTTCCACCATTTGTATGAAGAAGCTTTTGAATCAGTTTTTATAATCATTTTCATTCAAAGTTGTGTCCTCGTAAGTGAACTCTTTTTCAAAATTGAATGTCTTCTATTTTCTTATAAAATAAAAGTCATTGTGTAATTTCTCCTCTCTTTCCAATAAAAAATACTAGTCACCTTATACTTAAAAAATAGAATAAGTTAATCATATTTTGTGGCGAGTAACTTTTTCTTTTCAGCGAGTGTAATATAAGTTGAAATTTTGGGTCCTGTATATATATATATATATTCTTTTCTTTTCTCCTTTCCTTTTCCTTTTGTTTAAAAGAAACCAATCGACTAATGTCCTCTCTGGAAAAAAAAAAAAAAAAAAAAAAAAAATGTTTTCACTGATAAGTCGCTTTTCAACTTGGAAAAATACATTTAAGGAAGCAAACAGCTTTTAACTATTTCGATATTCGGAGTTTTTCAGAACTATATAGAAGTAAAAATAAAAATACTGTTTATTATTTAAATAATAATAATAATAATAATAAAAAGTCATCGTCTTTATTATTTATTCATTTCAGAATGATAAGCAATGGCTCATGGTTCACTAAATATAATAGAATTCCTTTAAAATAATAAAAAACACAAGGAAGTAAATGAATGAGAAATAACGGAAAACTGAAGATAATAATATACTATAAGCGTGAAACGCGACATGGTTTTTCTCACAATAAACTTTCACAGAAAAATTGCAAAACAGCGTGAATAATATTTAATATTTATGCGCTTAGAAAACTGAAGATGTTCATTTGTCAGTGAATAAAAAAGATCATGCTAAAATATCGTTCGTGGTCTCAAAAAATAATTATCGTTCACTGAAATTCCAGTAGCTCTTTACAGAGGCTGTTCGCACATTTTTTAGACGATTTTATTTCTCAGTAAGAAAAAATCGTTTGCATGGTGAATTTTATTTTCACAACAGTTATATTTTTGGAAGTTTTATTTATCTTCTGATATTTAGAATTTTTGTTTAGATACAAAAATGCGCTTTTAAAATGGCAGTGGATGGAAGGATAGGTTTCCGCTCTTTCCAAAGATAGTTTTTTGTGAAATCTTTATGAAAAGCATTTATCAGGAGAAAAATGGAAAAATGTTGCAACAACAGATGAATCTTGGGTCTATTTAAGTGGTTGCAATAAAAAAAGGTCAATTTATTATCACAAAAGTGGAGAAAAAAAATTTGCTACATGGCTCAAAGCATCAAAAGCAAGTTTTTCTAAAGGATTTATGATTGCCACTGGTTTTTCATACAAGCGCAAGATAAAAGCAAAAAAAAAATATGACAAAAATGTCAAAATCAACTCGAAATACTCTCAAGAACATATTTTAATTCCGGTTTTTAAAAATGAAGATCCAGATGTTTATCCACAATGCTGTGGTACTGTATCAAGACAAAACAAGCAGCCACACATCACAATCCGCAATTGCTTTTCTATAAAAAAATGGAACAAAAAACGGGAATTAAAACCATACCCTTCACTGACATTCCTGCTAAATCTTCTGATGTATCACTGTTGGATTTTTGTGTTTTTCGACTCTTAAAATCAACATTATCCAAATACCGACCTACAACGCTTTGTGGACTCTGGAAAGCCGTTCAAGCGGAGTAGAAAAATATACCTCTTCCGATATTATAAAAAGCATTATTATCATAGAAATTATGCTGTAGAATGTAAGTTAATAAGGGCTATCAAACTGAACAAATAAAACTCGAAATATGAGTGAAATTGCTTCAGTACACTCCATCAAAATCGTCTAAAAAATGTGCGAACAGCCTCTATATATTCATTTTCTCACGGCATTTAAAAAATTTTGGGAGAAGGGGGGGGGGGAAGGCTCATGTGTATACACTCATGTGAATTAATAATGACAATATAAAATAGACGGCGATAGAAACATTTATAACAGTAGCCTATTTCCTTGTTTTTCTTTTTGTTTTTTTTAATATGTATATCCTTTTCATCTTCTTAAAGTTATACTATGTTATTCAAATGAAACTTGTATTTGATTTTAAACAATTGTATTAATTTATAAACAATTCTATTCTATTAATTTACAGCTATATTTACGGTTTCTCGTTTCATTTCAGGATATGGATCACATTTCTCTTGGCATATTCTAGGGAATGTTACTTAAAAAAAAAAAAAAAAAACAGCTTCTATTTACGCTACAAAACTTCGGTATACTTGAGAATTTGTCTTCCATTTTTTGCTCGCTGATAGCCACTTCTACTGATATCCAATACGCCTCCTGAGAGATTAAAATAATGTTAAAAGAAGGCCATTGTTCCGTGATCAACACAATTACCTTTCTGTATTCTTATCGACAACAATCGAAAGCATGCTGCAGTTTAAGATGATTGGCAGGAGATAAAGGTTACTCTTTTTTTTCTTTGATAATTCAATATAAAATGAAATAAGTTCCTTCTGAAAGGACACCTTTTTTTTTATTATTTACTTATTTTTTCTCCAAGGATGATGTTGAATGCTTCCATATTATTAAATAATAATTTATCTAATTCAGCGACTAAAAAAATATTTATTTCAAATAGAAAAAAAAAAAAAAAAGATATATTTTAAACAAGACTGAGAGGGATTATCATAACAATTATTATGTTGAGGTTAGGAAAAATTGAAAAATCTTTCATTTTAATATATTAATTAAAACAGTCAAGCCATTTTTTCCCCACCAATAGATATAGATAAATTATATATATATCCATAACCGTTCATCATAAAAAAAAAAAAAAATAGAAAGATATTGTTTAACGTGTTCAGGGATCAAAACATTATATTTAAATTGTTAATTGTTACGAATTTCAATCGTATTACAATTTTAAAGGCCGGGGGGGGGAGGGGGGGTAGTTATCAGAGAAAGGGGTCAGCTATGAGGGTCCGTGCCCCCCCCCCTCCCCATCCTTCCCAATACTTCGAAATAATTTTTAATTTTTGACTATTGAAATTTATATTTCCATCAATTGTACTGGATAATAAGAATCCAAATCTATATTAATAAAATCAGACTTTTGTCTGTAAATTTGTCGGAATCAAAAAATTTTGTGATATCTTCACGTTTTACACCCCATGAAAGCCGAAAATGACT
Source organism: Salticus scenicus (assembly GCA_963930645.1). Classification (NCBI taxonomy): domain Eukaryota; kingdom Metazoa; phylum Arthropoda; class Arachnida; order Araneae; family Salticidae; genus Salticus; species Salticus scenicus. The sequence continues at coordinate 163,400,861 of OZ005652.1, forward strand.
TCAGAAAATTTTGCCTGTGTGTGTGTGTCATCGTGTCCGAATGTCGCTTTTTTTGTCCGGGCATCACTTGAGAACGGCTGGACGGAATTCAACGGCGCTTGGCAGGAATTTAGGTCTTCACCCAACTTAAAATTATATTTATCAACTTTTCAGAAATTCCTCCCGTTCTCCCCCTAGGGGGTAAAAGACTAAAACACGTTTGTCCGGGCATCACTCGAGAACGGCTGGACGGAATTCAACGGCGCTTGGCAGAAACTTAGGTCTTCACCCAACTTGAAATTATATCTATAGAAATTTTCAAAATTATGATTAGTGTTTTAATTGTGGGTAAAAAACGCCTGCGCATGCGCCATAAATATTTTTTCACTAAAATGCTTTGAATGGAAAAATAAAATATAAAAATAATTTTTTAAGTTAAAGACTTTTGTATTCGTGTGATTCGCACTACAAATTATGAAAAGATTGAAATGAAGTGTTGCCATCTAAGTTTCATACTTTAGTTAATTTTAAAAAATCTAATTGTCGTATCGAAAAACTGTTTACACCCCAGGATTCAGAAAAATCACCTCTTTCATTTGGTACTGAATTTGTAATGATAGGTCTGATATTTCTAATTTATTTTTCCCTTTATCCGTTTTTCCGTTGCCACTTAAATTTCATACTTTAGTTATTTTTTAAAAATCTAATTGTCGCATCGAAAAACTGTTTGAACCCCTGTATTCAGCAAAATCGCCCCAAGTTATTTTACCCTTTTTCCGTTTTCAACCCAGATTCGATATGGAACAGCTTTAGTATTGGATCCCTTTGGCAAAATTTGAAATTCGGCACCGAAGTAGCTCGGTGTTGGTGTTGGTGATTAAGGCCGATTGACAACACTGGGATCCTAGGCCTGAGGGGGAATGCCTTCCATGGAGGTCTTTCTAAGGGGTCCTAGCCCGTATTTACGCAAGTTTCGGAGGAAACCACGGAGAACTCCGAACGGCTAGGCCGACGAGCGCGACCGGGGATCGAACCCGGCACCTCACGTCTACCAGCTTTGAGCGCAGAACCGCTCAGCCGCTGGTGGGCCCGAAGTAGCTCGGACGTTTCTCGCCAAGATCTTTAATTGCACAATTGAGATAGCCAATTCAGTTCATCGCAAAAACGGCTTAAAATATTTAAAGTCACCAAAGGGCTCCGATACTTAAGCTGTGCTTTTTGTATTTATTTATTTATAATACTGTCTATTAAAGACTTATGTGGTCACGAAATTTGGTGTGTACATTGTTTGTATGCATCCGGCACTTATTGTAACTGCATTTCACGAAATTCGAAATCCCCCCCCCTTCTCGGAGTCGAAGGGCAATAAACATGTGTAAAAACATGTTCTTCCGTTTGAATTCGCTTTGAATTATCGTAGAATGGCGAATTTTGGTGTGTGGATATTGATTAAGTGTACGCATTGTGTACATTAGTGGGATTTTGCAAAACTTCGAACTCACCCGCTGAGGGTGGGGAAGTAAGAAGTGGGTAAGTTGTGCCGAAGACAGTGGGGACCCAGACTCCTCTCATTGGGAGCGAGAAAACCTCTACAAATCACAGCGAGAACTTAGGTTATTAATAAAGATATGGCATTTTGACAACTCATTTAAGTTTAATGTCCAGCGAAGCGGGCAAAGCCTGCTAGTATAAGTATATAAAATGTAATTACGATAAAAATTATGCTTATAAAATGGAAAAATCGTTTCAAATATGTTTATATATACAGTATCTCATCATTTTTTATTATGTTTTGAATCAAATAAAAAGCTTAATTAATCATGCGAAGACAGAATATCTTTGCCTCCGAGGGAAATTTTCTTCCCAAACTTCTGTTTAAAAAATGCATATATTTCTTATCACTTTTGAAAAAAAATCGCATCTTAAAGTAACAATAGAATTTTTATCAATTTTAATAATATTGATGCATTTTCATGAATCACGGTTCATAACATGAAATCATTTAATTTATCATGTAATTTATTTATTTACTGACGTGAGGGGGGAAAAAAATATTCTCAAGTCAAGCGTTTTTTAACTGACCTTGTATAATTTTTTTGGAGTATTACATTTTAAGCAAATTTTGCGCGATTTTATTATTGCTTGGAGCGATGAATTAATTGTTTCAAAGGCCAGCTGAGCATGTACGTTTTTCATTTTGTATGGAGGTAAATATTAGTATAGAAAATGAATGATGGAGAAAAGAAAAATTGCAGGACTCAGGGTGACCAACATTAAAAATTTTCCAAATTCCATGACTTTTCCATTTTTCACCATTTTCCCTGACTTACACTGCTTTTTCTCCAAAAAAAATTCATAAAAGTAACGAATAATTTAGCAAACGAGCTTTCAAATCTATTTCCACAAAATTTGTTAAAATTCCCATACTGCACATGAAATTCCCTGACTATTCCAGACTCACTTAAATCCCCTGATTTTTCCATGATTCGCTGATTTTCTCTCACTAGTGGTCACTCTGGGACTGAATTCTGCTGCCCTCAAAACCGCTTTTTTACTTTAATCCAAGAGAGCAAACACTACACACAGAGGTGTGAACATTAGATTCAACGCAGAAATTCAACATTTTCTTACTTTCTGTCTTTATTTTTTCAATTTCCAAACTTTTGGGGCGTAAAGGTAAAGAATATGTCATATCTAATATTTCAGCGAGCGTTTTGTCCCAAAAGCAAAAAGACAATCAATAATATATATATATATATATATACACTGTTTGGGATCACCCTGTAAAAAATGCTTAAAGTTCATTGTAGACTTTAGAATCATTTCCTTATCATCTCTAACATATCATTATAAGACATCTAATATAATGTTACTTTTAGAAATTTTAACATACTGCAGTAATTACACGATACTGTAATCAGAATGTAAAAATATTGAATGTCTACAAAAATATTAGCCATTTTATTAAATAACTTTTAACTGCGCATACGCAGGAGTTATTTTGCTTTTTTTTTTTTTCATTTCCTCATTTTTTTTTTTTTTTTTTTTTTTTTTTTTTTTCACGAACACTTTTCATTTCCGACCCCATATTGCCTTAAAATGTATTTTACTAACCCTTAAAGTTTGGCCCATGAATTCAGGGACTTCCTGTATATATATATAAAATTTGAATAATTTAATTCTTTTACAACACTCAGCAAATGAAAGAGATATGAAAATACCAACATTTGAAATTTTAAATGAGATGTAGTTCGAATAATATTATAGTCACGGTGATAATTTAATTTAATTACACTGAGTAGCAATAACATATTAAAGTACTTACGCAGAAGAGAAATGACACACATAAATCATAAGCCTAACGATGAGATAATTTGCATAATCAATTAATCCAATATAAACATTCATCAAATGATAGAAATGGAAAGAGATAAAGTAACCAAAAGGGTCTGTTAAAAGAAAAGAGAATTGATGAAATGAAAAATAGAATTTTAAATGCTGAAAACCAGAAATGAGCACTCATCAGGAAACTTGCATCTCTGTCAGCATAAGCAAGATTTCTGATCGCTGCATAGCTAATTCAAGCGATATACAACTCAAGTTTCTATCTTGCAACAAAACAAAGTAAAAAAGGAAATTAGATTAAACATTAACTCAACCAGAATTGAAAAATGGAATAATCATTTTTGATAAGTCCACATGTAACCGATTCCAAACGGAAGTAGTAGAAATAAACAGGCTGCCAATATATATATATATATATATATATATATATATATATATATATTAAGAGTAACTTGATACATTTGGCAAAAAAAATTAAGAAAAAAAAAATTAATATTTACGTATACGCAATTAAAAACTACTTAATATCTGCGTTGATCCTAATAATTTTAACACAGCTGAAGTCCAGAGTTATAATAAACATTATTGAGAAACTTTTAACACATTCGCGACAGCTGACGTGAATTCACGTCATTTTAACTTCTATAGCTAGTTGCCGCTGACGTAATTTCATGTCTTTTCAGATTCTGTTCCTGATTACCGCTGACGTGAAATGACGTCATTTAAAGAATTTCTATGGAAACAAAACTTTAGTATTATTTCGATAGTATTATTAGAGTATTAATTCTTCGATATTATTATAGGTCCGTTCTAATATCATATGACTAATCTTCATTTCAAGCTTCAGATAATTACAAGAGTAACATTTTAAAACATTATATCTAAAGTACATCAAAAGTTACATCAAAAGTTTGCGAAAACTAGCTTGAATTTATTTCATTCACCAGCAATCAGATTTAGAAAAAGGAAAAGTTTGCCAGTCACAAAAGTGTTAATTGACTTAAGAATTAAAAAAGAGAGAGCTATAAAGGAATTTTAATTTTGAAAGATCTGAAAATCATTTCTCGATCTTTTATAATGTCAAACAGAGAAAAACTGATACATTTAAAGATCCGTTCGCTGTATCAAAAAATGATGTTTTAGCATTATTATTTTCATAAATATTAGAAAATGCTTTATATGTTCTATGCTTCAAAATTTGTAAAGACAGAAATATTTCATACGCAAAAAATTATATTACAGCTAAAATTGGGAATTTCACTGGAGAAAGTGCTAATTTTTAAAACCCATGATAGTGATAAAGTTCATAAGGATACCAATTAGATGATTAAGATACCGTACTACAAAAATAAAAGCAATCATATTTATAATTTACTCGTTAAAATACCTTAAAGAAGATATATAAATTTATGTAGAATTTAGAAACTAGGATGAAAGAGGGGGGGGGGGGGGATCTAGGACTATAAATATATCACATTCAACAACAAAAACACATTTTTTTAACGCTTTATCTCACTCGGTGATCAAAATCAGCATACAGTTGACCGTGAATAAAGACATGTTTTGAAGGGAAAAAGTAGACAACAAGCATTATGACCTCAAACACGCTTCATACATTTTGACTGTTACCTAGTTTGTAAAAATGAAATAATAGAAGCATCTGAGCTACACAATTGCGATCTTCCAGATTGTTTACCACCTCTGAATTCCAATTCTATAATCAATGTATCGTATAAAGTGACTCCCAATGCAGAAAAATAAGGGATATACTTATCTATTTTACAATAAAAAGTTTTTTTTTTTTTTTTTAACATTTTGATTATTTTTTCGTCCATATTTCTGTAAGAGTGAGAAAAATGACTTTATAAATTAGGCTGATAGAAAGACTAATGTTATTTTTTACATTATGCATATAATAAGTAATAGTAATACAGGTACGTGTATAATTTACATTTTTGCGCATTTTTCACACTCTGTATTTTAAAAATAAATTTTGTGGGGAAAATTCCTATGATTTCTGCACGAAGAATAAGGGATAATTTGCAATGATAAAAAGTTATTTATGTTGATCTAACTATTTTTGGCTTTTCCTTTTCTGCTCCAAAATCTGGTTAAAGTGAAGCTGAACCTTGCATACATAATAACAAAAGGGATATCATAATTTTGCGCCCTTTTTAACATTTTAAAACTAAGTTGAAAAGTGTTTACAATTTCGGTTTGTCTGTCCATAGCCTCCTTAACTAGATGCCTGTCGCGTAGCTCGGAAACTAGGCAACAGTTGAAACGGTAGACAGCACCACCTGGTACAGCTTGCGCGCCTTTTTTATTCACCAAAATTTTTTAAAAGTAGGATATGATGTACATGAAAGGCGAATAGAATCGAAGAAACGTCGATTATATATATCATATATCACTTCTCCAAACTATTGGTGACAGTTGAATAAAAAAGTCACATAATCTGTACTAAGTGGCGCTGTCTACCGCTTCAACTGTTGCCTAGTTTCCGAGCTACGCGACAGGCATCTAGTTAAGGAGGCTATGGTCTGTCTGTGCTCTAACTTTCATGGTTACGTGCTATTTGCGAACACATCTTACACCTGGCATCTCATTTGGAGGTTTTTTTTTTTTTTTTTTTTTGGGGGGGGGGGGGGGTCGTTCCAGAGAGGGAGTCTTGTTAGTTGCAAACGGTTTTTTTTTTTTTTAAATCCCCGAACAAGATGAATATCGTGCGTTTTCCGAACGGAATATCTGTTAACTTCACTTTCACCCCTTTTCCGAGAAACAGACAATAGACTATACTGGTATTGAAATATTTTATTAAATAAATTTTAACATTTTTTTTTTTTAATCTATAAACATTCTTAGAAGAAAAAAAAAACATTTTATATTGAAAAATATTTTAGAACAAGCTTCACAGTAATATTCAAGCAATCTCATCATTTCTTTTTTAATTATTATTAAAAAATATATTTTTAATAATCAAATTAGTTTTTCAATTAGATCTTTTAAATTAAATAATTTTAATTATCTCCTTATTTCTAAGATCAATGATAGTAAAAAAAAAAAAAAAAAGAAAGAAAAAGAAATCTTATAATGTTTAAGAACATTTTGAAATAGAATTTTTATTTAAACGCCTAAACAATAGTATTAAGCAGTCTCAACTAATTATTAAAAAATTATATTTTTAATAATTAATTTTTTATTAAAATATATAGTTATAAATGATTTAAATATATAAATATTGTATACATATACAATCATTTATAGAAAAAAATCGTTTTATATTAAAAAATATCTTCGTGGTGATTGTGTAAGTGTTAAAGTCGGTTGATAACGCGAGTATCCAAACGCCTGCGTGAAATGCTCTTGAAGGAACCCACGGCCATCACGTTATCAGTATGGCGCATGCTGTAAAAATATAACAAGTACTTATACAAAAAATAATGACTAGGAATATTATTCTAGGATGCTTTTTAAAATATTTTGAATATTTGAAAATTTTCATCTCGTGCAAAAGTGAAATAAATATCTATATTTCTCTTTAAAATTTTATAATTGTTGAAACTTTTATTTTTTATAGCATGTTTTTGCAAGAATAAATTTTTATTTTATAATACAATAAAAAGTTACAAGTTTTTTTTTTTTTTTTTCAACCTTACTCTTTTTACTTTCCGAACACTATAGTAAAGTATTGTAATCATGTCAAAAATCCGAATTTGAGATTTTAATGTTTTTATACGTTTCGAGGTCCAACGAGTCCGTTTTCACTATTTTTGCGATGATGTATGTATGTGTGTGTATGTATGTGTGTATGTCTGTGAGTGAACACGCTAGCGTCTAAACGCTTTGTTCAAATAAGCTGAAAGTTGGTACGTATATTGTAAGTCACCATAGTACGAACACGAACCCTATAGATTTTGGTGAATCTAGTACTTATAGTTTTTTTTACAGGGACACAAAGAAAAATTCTTTATCATTAAGGTCTATGGGACCAAAATCTTAAAAGTGCGATAGCATCAAAATTCCTTATTCAATTGAGCAAACAATTTATACACATATTTATAGGTCACAGATACTCAATCTGTATAGATTTTGGAGAATCTAGCACTTATAGTTCTTTTACAGGGACACAAAGAAAAATTCTTTATCATTATGGCCTATGGGGCCAAATTTTTAAAAGTGTGATAGCGTCTAAACGCCTTATTAATCTGAGGAAAGAAATTGCACACATATTATTGGTCAGAGTTGCACCAACTGCATAGATTTTGGTGAATCTAGCACTTAAGGTTTTTTACAGGAACACAAAGAAAAATTCTTTATCATTATGACCTATGGGACCAAATTTTTAAAAGTGCGATAGAATCTAAACGCCTTATTCAATTGTGCTGAAAATTTATATGAATATTATAAATCACTGTTGCGCTAACTATAATCATTTTGGTGAATCTAGCATTTATAAGTTTTTACAGGGGCACAACGAAAAATTCTTTATCATTATGATCTATGGGCTCAAAGTTCAGTAGCGTTAAGTAAAACATCGTGTAATATATGGAGAAAAATGCTCAAACACTCTATTATGGTTTTATCTCTTTTGTTTGTTTAACAACTCCTCTATCTTTACTTTATCTATAAAACTGTTAATTACTCAATGTTCGGAAAGTCGAGTGGAGTCACTCCAGATATATATATATATTTTGTGTGTGTGTGTGTGTTTTAGTAACTAGAAAAAAAGGGCTTCATAAAAGATAAATAAAAAATGAATTAGTAAAATAATCAAAATTTCTTTGATATTGTGTAGATAATGAAAGATTTACTTTTATCAATTACACCTTTTCTATTAATTATCTGCAAAAATTAACACATCGGCCCTTCGAGGATCGAACCCACGACCGTCTCGTTATCAACATCACGCTCTAACCAACTGAGCTAACGAGCGACGAAAAACGTTGCTTACATTTATATTAAAGTGTAATTGGTTTGATTTTTAGCGGACACGATGACAGAAATCCAATTTCAATAAAAAGCTTCTAATTTAAAAATAATAAAATCTAGTTGATTATTACTATTATAAAATAACTCTTTTTAAATTTATTATGATAATTTTCATTGTGTACATGTCATTTGTGTTAATAATTCTCATTATGTACATGTACGCGAAATTTTGTCCGATAGCATTAAAAATTTATTTAAAAAAAGAAAAAAAAAAAGATGGCATCGCAACGTGTCAAACGTTTTCCATCAAAAGTTTTTATGATAGGCACTATTTCACGTCAAGCTCAAGATCAAACAACATATCAATTTGTATGAAATCCAGTGCAGTAGTTCCTGAGATGCAATTGGAAAAAAAATTTTACATAAACACACACACAGGTATTTACTAAAAATGTTCAAATCATGTTTTACACTTCTCAAAATGTGTAAATCCGTTGAAAATCGTTATACAATCAATATTTTATCTAATATAATGTAGAAGAAAGTAATGAGGAAATTAATGTTTTGTTTTTAACTTTTCAACACAAGTATCTTTTCATCTTACTTAGTTCATTGAATTCTAGGAGCTTTCGAACTCTGTCTTCTTCACAGAAGAAATCTAATCGTCTCAAGTAATCGTCCTTTCTGAAGGCCGAAGCTAAATTTCAGTATTTCAATCTTGCACTACGTAAGGGAAAAAAAATATACAAAGAGGGGAGGGCTTTTTTTTTTTTTTTTTTTTTACTTTTTCTTTAACAGCAAAATTTAAAGCAAAAACGGAAGGAATACACCATGAACCGTTCACTGACAGAAAAGTGCAACTGATTATGACAGAATTTTACGTGATAGTTTTTTTTTTTTTTTCTTCTTCATCATTTTAGCCTTGACGGAAGCATTAGTCACCTCTTGTTGAAAGAGCCAGAGCGGGTTACACTTATTCTAGCATTTGATGGCAAACAACACTAAATATTTATTTCAAAAAAGAAAGAAAACGAAAACTACATATATATTATATACATATTATGCGTAATATATATATATATATATTATATCATCATCAATTTACTGCAGGATGAAAACATTTAGTCAAATTATATTTACATTTAAATTTAATATGCTGCTTATGCGCAAATATTTAAATGTATTTTTTTTTATTATCAACAATTTTCAAAGAACTTAAAAAAAATCTTAAATTTACTACTTATTGTGTGTGTGTGTGTGTATATATATATATATAGTATATAATATATCAAAATCAATATATATATATATATATATATATATATATATATATATATATATAAACATAGTAAAAAAGAAAGCATGAAAAATAAATAAAAATTTAAAAGTATATTTGAAGGTATTTTACTTTAAAATTTCCAGTAAGCAAAATATACAGAAAGAGAAGTTATTAAAAGTTTCACGACATGTTTTATATGCCTAAGTAATAGCACATGCATTAATAAAATTACTGATCACATAGACTATTACATATAAAAGGAGGTATGTTAATAAGATCTCTGTTGTAATTAGTTAAAAGATCTATGAGAAATGTAATAGATCTCAAAATTTGTTAAACGGAAAATAGTAGCATACAATTTCCAAAACATTCGTGAAGTCACAAACATTATCATAAATATCTGACTAATATTTTTTTCAGTAAAAATATTATGCTTAAAAAACACGTAAATCAAGGTATTTCCAAAATTTGTTTTATTTTTTATTAAACTATTCCTGCTATACACACGCTATTTTCAACAGGAAATAGGCTATTGTGAATTGTGACTAATATAATATCAGTTTCTAGTTATCCTACGAATATAACAGGAATAAGAGCGTTTACAAACATAGACAGTCGAACAGACACAAAGGCTGAATTTGAAACACTTCTCAATTTTTATTTTAGAAAATGTTAAAAAAAAAAAATAAAAAAAAAACTTTCATAAGACATATTAACATACAAAATTATATAAAAGGGTTGGAAAAAAAAAAAAAAAAAAAAAAAAAGGAAATTTATTATTTGCCTTCTTCGAAAATTAACCCTCTCAAACCCACTGGGAACCCCTAGAGATATTTTTAATTCACCCACTAATGGAAAAAAAAAGCGTGAAATTTATTGGAGTGCATGTCCCACTGGTTTTCTGTGATTACGATTACATTCATACGTTAGCGTAATTTTATCTATTTTTTCATGTATATGTTACCGTTAAAACGCGAAATCCGTTAATCTGCAGATTACCTAGCTAATCTGCAGATTAACTAAAATAACCCGTGAAAGTGCGGAATAAAGAGTTTTCCGCATTTTAACTAGGTAATCTGCAGATTAACGGTTTCAGTATCGTTAAAGTTCAAATGTTTGTTTCGAGCCTTAGTTTTTTTTACATTCCCTATGACGTCAAACAGCCATGTGATACAGATACGCGAATGACCTTCAAACATAACTAAAACTTTTACCCCTTCCCTTCCGCACTTCCGCTATGCTATGATGATAAACCGATTCACGGCAAAAATTTGGAGGATGGAAGCCATGATTATGCTTATTATTATGACTAACACAACATTTAAAGTAACAAGTAAGTTATAATTGTTTTAATTTTGATTTTATTTCTATCTTTTTTAATTCTGTCAATATAAGTTTGATAAGGGTCTGCATTTTATTAATGAAATGTAATCTTTATTAAAAGCTGTCTCTCGTGAAACTCCGCATTTTGAATTATGAATATTAGATTTACATTACAGTAATTATTTCCTTCCGGACTAAAACTATTAAACCATAACTTTTTAAAACTAATTTATTTTAAAATTGATTTAAATTACTATTACTTACTGAAAAAAAAAAAAAAAAATATTAGTTATTAACTTTGAAAACTATTATGACATTTAATAAATACTTAATATGAAATTTCTGTACATTTTTTAGCATTTCGTTACATTTTTTTCAAGTTTCCTGTACATATTTTATATATCATGATTATATTTTTATTTATTTATTTATTTATTTTAAATTTTGTTCGCTTTTTCAGATAATTTCGTTGTAGTTTATCACATAAAAAGTGTTAATAAAGGTTTTTTTTTTTTTTTTTTTTTGTAAAATTAATATATTTGCTAAACTTGTGCAGATATATGTATGCTGCAAAATATAGTTTAATAAAGCATTGAAAACTGTCATTTTAATTTTTATGCATTCTAAAACATGTTAAAGCAGTTTTAATTATTTGAAGTACTTCTTAAATATTGCTTCTGATTTGTCTAATTTAATATTTTTAGTAATATTTTATATAATTTAATATTTCTAGTATTTAAATAGTAATAGCAATATAAGTTGTTAATAAAACTTTTTTTTTTTTAAATTTTAAATTGTTAAATATTTTTATTTTGAAAAGAAATCGTTACTGTATTACAACTCTAACATTCATTTATAAAATGGAATTTATTGAAAGCTATTAAAGCTATTATATTTCATAATAAAAATGCATAACATCTTCAAACTTATATTGACAGAATAAAAAAGATGAAATAAATAAAAAATAAAACAAATATAACTTTAAACAAATATAACTTTAAAAGATATAAAAATTAAAACACATACAGATTAAAATAAGTAAAGAAAGAAGTAAAAAAGAAAAGAAAACTTTTTTTTTTTTTCCGAATGAAAAAACAAATACAACACAGCGTGCTGTAAAATTACAACACCAGATATCCTATTTTCACTTTAACTAGTGCCTAGTAGGTAATGTGCAGATTATCTAGGTAATTCGCAGATTACCTAGGTAATTTGAGAAATAAAACAATTTTCCTCACTTTAACGGATCACCCTAGTTGATGTGCAGATTACCTAGCTAATCTGCAGATTAACTGATTTCTGCACTTTAGCGGTAACATATATACTATTTCCAAAGTATTAAGAAATTAATTTAGAACTACAGAACACTGTATTTTATATCGTCACCCCAACTCCACTAGGACACATGAGTACCATCTAGAAAGACAAGTGGAACATCTATGCCCCACTTCCACAATTGACCTTACAGTTAATTTTTGTTTTTATTTTAGCAGAATATTACTATTTCATCTGACCTACTAAAGCCCAAATTTACCTTATTTTGGAAAGGAAAAACTGGTAGTGAAAGGGTCAATGAATAAGGAAACAAACAAAATTCCTGTCCCTATCCGAGGTTTCGGTAGAAAAAAAAAAAAAAAGGAGGGGGGGGGGGGGGGGGCAATCTGACTTGATTTTCGACTGCCAAATGTTATAAGAGAAATATTCAAGAATGTCCTTTTGAATATAGGAACCAGAATTTTCAAAAAGGTTGAACACTTTACAAGCTTTATCTTATCAAAAATAATCTTTTATAGCTCTTCATAGTTACAAAAAAAAAAAAAAAAAAAAAAAAAAACTAGTAAGGTTTCAACTGAAAAGACTATGCGAGACAACATATTTACTACAGAACACTTACACTGTTTAATAATGAATATCTTCTTGCTACATTAATCTATATATATAAAAGAAGACTTCCTGAGTGAGGGGGTGATCTATCAACGCCCAGACCAAACCCCTGGACCTAGAAGCATGAAATTTTGTGACAATTTTCGTTCTATGACGTAGGCATCGACTAAGAAGCGATTTTACAAAATTCGCCCCCCAAGGGGGGAAGGGGGGGGGCAAAACGTGATTTCACAAAATCCTTCATATCTCAAACAAAAAAACAGATATCCGTAAAATTTTTGCTTTAAAATATAGCTAACACAAATGTCTAAAAATCAATTTCTGGAATTCTCAAAATTCGGTCCCCAAGGGGGGCGGGGGGGCAAAACGTGATTTCACACGCGTAAAACGTGATTTCGCATAATCCTATATATCTGAAACAAAAAAACAGATATCCGTAAAATTTTTGCTTTAAAATACAGCTAACACAAATGTCTAAAAACCAATTTCTGGAATTTTCAAAATTCGGTCCCCAAGGGGGACGGGGGGGGGGGGCAAAACGTGATTTCACATGCGTAAAATGTGATTTTGCGTAATCCTATATATCTCAAACAAAAAAATAGATACACGTAAAATTTTTGCTCTAAAATATAGCTAACACAAATGTCTAAAAACCAATTTCTGGAATTTTCAAAATTCGATCCCCAAGGGGGCGGGGGGGGGCGCAAAACGTGATTTCACATGCGTAAAACGTGATTTTGCATAATCCTACATAATCTCAAACAAAAAAACAGATATCCGTAAAATTTTTGCTTTAAAATATAGCTAACACAAATGTCTAAAAACCAATTTCTGGAATTTTCAAAATTCGGTCCCCAAGGGGGACGAGGGGGCAAAACGTGATTTCACATGCGTAAAACGTGATTTTGCATAATCCTATAAATCTCAAACAAAAAAATAGATACACGTGAAATTTTTGCTCGAAAATATAGCTAATAAAAATATCTAAAAACCAATTTCTGGAATTTTAGAAATTCAGCCCCCAGGTGGGGCAACAAGGGGGGGGGCTATGGGGCAAAAACAAATGGAAATACAGTTAGGCCGTTCAAAATTGGTACAGACAGGTTTTAAAGGCCTGCAAGTCGAATGGGAATATTTTAAAAAGTGTTAAGTTATTAGGAGGGGCGTGAAGGGGGAGGGGAGAGGGGGGGGGCAAAAAAATAAAAATAGTGTTATCGTTCAAAATTGGTATATAGAGGTTATCGATACTTACAAATCGATTGCGGATATTTTCGAATTTTTAAAATTATTAGGAGGGGCGGGAAGGATGGTGGGGCGGTAATGGGGGGGGGGGGGGGGGCTATGGGCAAAAACAAATAGAAATACAGTTAGGCCGTTCAAAATTGGTACAGATAGGTTTTAAAGGCCTGCAAGTCGAATGGGGATATTTTCGAAAGTGTTAAGTTATTAGGAGGGGCGTGAAGGGGGAGGGAGAGGGGGGGGGGGCAAAAAAACAAAAATAGAGCTAGATCGTTCAAAATTGGTATATAGAGGTTTTCGATACTTACAAATCGATTGCGGATATTTTCGAATATGTAAAATTATTAGGAGGGACGGGAAGGGGGGGGGGCTACGGGGCAAAAACTAATAGAAATACAGTTAGGCCGTTCAAAATTGGTAGAGATAGGTTTTAGAGGCCTGCAAGTCGATTGGGGATATTTTCGAAAGTGTAAAGTTATTTGGAGAGCCGGGAAGGGAGAGGGCGGAGGGGCAAAAAAAAATAAAAAAAAGTTATATCATTCAAAATCAGTACATAGAGGTTTTCGATACCTACAAATCGATTGCGGATATTTTCGAAATTTTAAAATTAATGGGAGGGGCGGGAAGGGGGGGAGTGGTGGGGCAAAAAAATAAAAATAGAGATAGATCGTTCAAAACTGGTTCTTAGAAGTTTTTGATACTTACAAATCGATTGCGGATATTTTCGAATTTGTAAAATTATTGGGATAGACGGGGGGGGGCGAAGGGGAAAAATAATAGAAATAAGAGTTAGAGCATTTTGGGAATTTTTTCCGAAGGCAGTGAGAACCCGGTGCGATATTTTTCCTAATCGGATTTTGTTTCTCTTTTTTTTTCACGTGATAAAAATTAATGCAATTTTGAGAATTCATTATAGTGATTCATTTAAAAATAGGGACCAGCGCCCAAAAAAAAAAAAAAAAAAAAAACAGAAATTATGTAGAATTGTAGTGATTGCATATTTTTGTTTGTTTGTTAATTTATTGTCGTGATAAAAAAGAATACATATTTAATAAAAAAAATACTGATAAAAATCTGCAATAAGCATGCTTAAATAAAATTATTTTTGTTCTCAAAAGGCCAAGAAAATAAATAAATTCGAATGCTACTACTTGGTTTTGAAGGTATTTATCAAAAAATAAAAACACACCAGACTTCTGAAAAACTTACTGATTAGCAGGAAAGCTTTCGATGAATTTTTATTAAAGGGGAAAAAAAAAACTTCTGAGTTAATATTCATTTTATATCTGATTTTTCTCATAAATACATGAATAATTTATTTTTATACAATCTTAGATTAACTTCGAAATTACTAACAGCATTCCTAGATGAGATTTGATGTATGACATAAATATACAAAGTATTGACCTTCAATGTCACTTACACCACCTAATGACAACAACAATAAAAAACTATGAGCATGAACATAAGATAGGGTTTCAGTCCTAGATAAGGCAAGGAAGTTTTAATATAGGTTCATGTTTCAAATTTCACTTTACTATTCACCTAATAAACCTTTATTTAATGCATTTAGAACGCGAGCGATGAAATGGAAAATAGATTTTAGACATCTCCCAAAAGAAAAAATGAATATAATATTACTAAATAATAATTATCTGAAAGCCACAAAAAATTTATTACTAATTATTTATAAAAACCACTATCATATATTTTCAGATTCTTGATTCCTTAGTCTATTGGCAATCTGATAAATCAAACCTCGTTAAGAAAAGTGAAGAAAAAAAAAAAAAAATGGCACTTTTAAGTTTATATAATTAAAAAATGCGTATAATGCATTCAACATGCACGAAAAATGTTACATTTCTATATCGCAATTTATCCACTTGAGAGGCAGTTGTGTCAGTTTTATTGTAAGCTAGTTAATGTGTTATCGTATTCGTAAGTTGGTTTTTCCCAAAAGCTGCATTTTTTGAAATGCGTCACTTTTTTTGCGAAAGCGCGAAAAAAAAAAAAAAAAAAAAAAAAAAAAAACAGCATAAAATTAAATGTTTATTTAAAAGAAATATATATATATTTATATATATATATATGGAAACAAAATTTTAAAAAGGATACAAAAATCTCTCTCTCTCAGAAAAATCAGAATGCATATAACATCAGGTTTCAGAAGCCAGATTTTCTTTCCTATACACGAAGTTAATTCATATCTGCAGGGTTTAATCCAGCTTTTTAAAAATGGTACCCCATTTGTGAATTTATAAAATAATTTGTGAAAAAAAAAAAAAAAATCTAGTAAGTTTTTGAAAATTAATAATGCTTCTGAACAATTAACTAAACTGCGCAAAGCAGTTTTAATTTTAAAATACATGTAAAAAATAAAATGGAACAGTTGTAAAATAAATATATACGTGGATGAGTTGTTTCTTATGTGTAAGATGAGAAGGTTTTACTTAGATATTTACCGTCTCCAGTAAATATCCAAACTGAGGGTATTTTTAAGTGTTCAATGCAGTGAAAATTATAACAATTTTTTAGTGTGCCACTATATTGCTGAGAACTCATTTTGTGAAAGTGCCTCTTTGCTGAAAGTTTATTTTGTGAAGGTACCTCATTGCCAAAAGTTGACTTTGTGAAAGTACCTCATAGTCAAAAATTGACTTTGTGAAAGTACCTCAATGAGGTACTAAATTTGTTTTGGATTAACCTCTGATCTGTTTCTATAAATGGCATAACATGAAAATTTTAACACAATCAGAATAATATCGTAAATAATGTAATTAATTTTTTTTTCTTAATTATATCTTCAAAATTTTATAAGGTACTTGTACCCAATATGGACAGTGCTCTCAATATGGACACCCCTAATATCTTTAAAAGTAACAAATTTGATTGAGAGATGGCGCTACATATCTGTGAAGAAAAGCAGTTGAAAAGATAATTTAGCCTGAAAAGTGCAAAAAAGCGCGCTGTTCGCCATTTTGAAGGAAACTTGTTTTTTCGTGGTGTGCTGATCGTAATTACAGGTAAGTTTAAATTCTTATTAGATATGGTAAAATTACTTTAAATATTGAAAAGTGGAGTGTTTTAGAAAGCTGATAAAACATATTTTCGATTGCTATTGCATATATTGCTTAAAAATGTTTTCTTTGTTTATTTATTACAAGATTTAGTAAAACTACGCCCGATTCCCAATATGGACACCTTATGTCTACATTGGAAGTACAGCAAGTGAATCTTCAGATTCACAAACTTGTAAAATATCTGATTGATGTTATTTCATTTAGCTAATTCATAATAAATTAATGTTTATATGTATTTTTAATCTTAATTATAGTATCCGTACATTACATTACGAATTAAGAGTGGAAGTACAGATGTTGAAGCTCTTGTTAACAACATACCTTCTCCTGTTACTGACCCACCTTCATCACCTGCAAGATCATTTTCCATGGAAAATTCTTTCACCAGCGTGTTATCGACTCCAACTGTAAGAAGGAAGAAGACACAACGTCGCCAGGCGATAAACTCAAAAGGCATCAAAGTGGTAAAATCCTTGTTCAACAAGATTCCATCTGAACAATCCTGCAAGAAACCTCTTCCAAGAAAAAAATCTTCCAAAAACCCTTGCAAAAAAATCAAAAGAAGCCTCTCCTCAGTAGGGTATCTGTTGGCGAAATAGCAAGTACCAGCGGTATCACTTCCTCAACAAAGGAGAGCTGGTACTGCTTCTTATGCAGTATTAATGCTGTTGCGGACATGCGGCCATACATCAAATGCGGCACATATGTCCATGAGGACTGTGTGGGACTTAGCGCCCATCATGAAGAAGTTTTTATTTGTCCATCTTGTGAGGACTGGGTAATAACAGATGTAAATTCTGCAGACAGATGCAATAAAGCTAAGCAAAAGCAACTATATTATTTCATAATATTTTGTAGTAACTGAGGTGCTTTGCATGGATCTTCGAAGAGCCATAACCGAAAATGTCCCCCCTCCTTTCTAATGTGCATGTTCTGAAGATATTCACTGTGCCCTCCCTCCCCCGCAATACTTTAAGATATATTTTTTTTTTATCCCCTCTCCTCTAAAATCCCTTGGAAGAGTGGCTCTTCCATACACCCTGTGTAGTAGGTCAATAAGGTGCCACCTGTCCCTAATATGGACATGCATGTCTATAATAGGGACAGGTGGTTCCTTATATGGACACTTATAAACATTTTTTGTTTTTATCATTTAAATTATACCAGAATAATTACAAGGTCGCTAATTTCAATAATGATAGTCAACAGTCCAGGGATAGTGGTCATACATTTTTGGAGTCCTATGACGTGTACACGGGGGTGAAAAAAATACATTTTCCTTAGGGTGTCCATATTGGGTACAGGTACCTTAGTTTAAACAATTTTTTGTACGTATTACATGTATGTTTTATAAACTCAGTCTCTGCCCAGAACATTCTGAAAAGAATCTGTCTTCCAACAAAGAAATGTCAATTGCCAAATACTAGTTCAAAAGTGTTAGACATAATAATTAATATCATTCTTAAAATTACTTTTGGAAAATATTCTATTTAAAATAATTAAAAAAATAAGAACACAAACGTTAAAATAATAAAAACCGCTTTGCTAAATTTGAGACACAAGATGTTCCATACAAATTTAATATATTTATAAAAATTTCAAGGAAATATTACAAAATATTCTGCGCGCAAGCACAAAAATAGCAATATTTTTTTAGTTGAATATACAAACTACCGTAAAAAATTTTTCGAGAGGGTTTACTTTATTATGTCTCGTGGTCTTGTACAAATTTCAAAGATGATCATCAAAATAGTTGAAAACTCTGAAAACTATTTAAAAACTTTTTTTTTTTTTTTTTTTTTTTGAGGTTTGTTTTTAAAGTTTGATAGGTCAGAGACCCCTTAAGAAAAAAACACAATTTACTATATAAAAATAAACGTACGATAGACTATCCCAATTAATTCTGTTTCATCAGTAGTCCAAAAAATTTAAACCATGCTTTACTTCAAAATATCATAATTTAATAATGCAATCGAATTCAAAGAAGTCTGAAAATTTTAAGTCGAATTGCCAGCTGAACTTTCAAACGTTCCTTTAGTTTTTCTTTTCCAGAAATTAACAATCATAATAACAAGAAGAGGGTGAACAAAAATAGGTACGAACATAATTTCAGAATATATATATATATAATTTATTCATAAAGTGTAGCAGTCGAATGCATAAATAATAATAAAAAAAAAGGTATGGTTGAAAGAACATGCTCTAGTGAAGATCTTCCAACACACAAGAGGTTAAATTGATGTGTATAACTGAAAAATTGCTTTTCTTAAATCAAAGAAGGAGGGAGGGGGAGGGGGGGGGGTATTTTCTATGACTTGAAAAATAAATATACAAGTCAGTCCTATTTACGTTTTTAAACTTAGAAAAAAAAAAAAAAAAAATCAATTGTTTCGTTTTTCCCGCAACCCTCAACATCTATTTTACAGATTTAATTTTTATTAAATTATTATTTATTTATTTCAAGCTAACAGGCAAGGAAAAAACAGAAATAAAAATTTTTTAATATAAATTTGGACAAATATACAATGATGAATTGCATAACACTTATTGTTACAGTTATAAGCACAATGAATTTTCATCGTTCTATTTAAACATCAAGAGCGTCAAAGTGAGAAATTTAAAGTATTTTATTAATCTGAATGAAACAATGTCTAATAATACTTCTAAGTAATGTTACTTTATTCTTATTTATTTATTTATGTATTTAATTTTTTTTTTTAAATTATAATAATGATACTTTTTTTTGGCGCTTATTTAAATAAATTAATTAAAAATTTAAAAATTATTCGAATATTTTTAAGTCGAACCTCGAAAAATTAAATGAAAAATAACAAATTAATTGGCTCTGTATTAATAAAATTTTAAATAACAGCTTCTTAAAACCATTACTACTAAAAATTCCTATTAAAAAAAATGCATATATATATATATATATATATATATACATAGACATATATATATATTGTACTATATATATATATATACACACACAAGATATACATATTGTAAAATAGTTTTTATTCTGTTGTAAGAGTATCATTACTTTTTTAAAAATTCAAAAGAGCTTTTTTAAGCACATACTTTATCCTTACTTTTTTCTTTTTTAATAAAGCCGAGATAGAGAGAGAAATTTTAAAAAGTAGAAGCTAAATGCTACATTTAAAAAAATTATCTGCGATTTGTACTTGAGCGAATCGTCATGCCGAAATTTTATAATTCAAATTACAGTTCTACCTGCACTGGCTTCTGTTTGCATTTAAAAGAGAATGATTTTTATTTCTTTAATATGATTTCATTTACACAAAGTGTTTTATTTAATTTATTTTTTTTTTTGAAGAAAAAGGGGAGGTTCTAATCAATATTATAAATAAATACAAAATGATGATTTCTCCATACCAGTTTTAAAAAGGAAAGGAAATGCAACATTAATAATTTATCATATTTTAAACGACACGTAGAATTATAATATGAAAGTATAAACATATAACGAAAGCACGGATAACATAATATATATTTATCTTAATTCTAATAATAATTATTATTGTATTTATAACCTTTTAAACGGTTTTAAAGTAAGCTGCAACATTATTATACAAAATGGTTGTCTCGCAGTTCTTGTTCTTATGATGAATTTATTGAATTCTATGAAAATTTGTTTTAAATACTTTTTTCTAAAACCCAGACTTGTTTAGTTATCATAAAGTTATCACAGAGAAAAATCACAAAAGTTATCACAGAGAAAATAAAAACTCCTTATTCGAATTAAAAAAAAAATCTCTTAAATGTTATATGTATGAATAATATCTGTCAGACGTAAAAGATAGGAAATTCCAATCATGTGCAATAACAGAGAAAGAAATGTGTACCTGCCACGTCTTCTTCAGATAAGAAACTTAGAGATAGAGGAACTACTCGAGTTACGGAACTGAATAATAAAGAATCTGAAGAAAAAATATTTATTCTGCAAGACGAGAGATTTTACAGTCGAGTTACCAAAAAACCGGTATACCAGTTTCAGATTTACAGTTAAGTTCAAGTCCAGCCTAACTATCGCAAGGGCATAAAATTTTCAATAGTTAAATATATATGGTTTAATCTCCTACTTTTTTTAACCTAACATATATGAATAAAATTTCAAAATAAAACCTGTCGTTAGATCTTTGAGAGCCAAAAGCAGAAAGAGATGCATCTTTTGGAAAATACTTTTTTCAGTCAGCTATTTGCCTGTTGAAAACTGAGTCAATATATATATATAAAGAAAAGAAAAAAGAAAAAGACGAAGAAGAAAAAAAAATCCTCCCGATATAGACCAGTTAATTTTTTTCTTCAATACTGGTTTGGGAAAACAATGTGCTTCCTTGTCCCTCCCCCTTTCAGTATCACCTGATAGTCTTTGGGGCAAGAAAAATTGAAAGTGAACTGGGCACAATAATTTCTTATTTGTGCCCTGAATGTAAAAGTTTAAATTTATAGTATAAGAAATAATTGGATATTAAAAATAAAAACATTTAAAAATGATAATTTTAATAAAGTTCATCTACACAGTTTCAGGAGGGCTCTACATATTACCTGCCTTGCCCTTTATCACAAAGCTCCCACAAACACATTGCTCTCGGAAAAAAACGATTAAAAATTTGGAAGAGGTCCAGTCATTTTACAACAAAATAATTTATTAAACATCACAATTTTCAGTTGTCTTATGGTCGACATAAACGCATATTTAATTAAAAAGTGTTCAATTAGATCAGTTTTATAAATTAATAACATCCCAGATACACATTCCCAACAGTATAAAAATTGCTAACAAAATAATAGAAACGTAAATAATGATTGGATTATCTTCGAAAGAACAATTTACCCTCAGTGGTCATTACCATGACATCCAATTCTGTGAGATTCATAATCCAATTCTGAAGCTATTGTGAAGATACACGAATGGATTTATTTATAACTCTGATATTCCATCCTTTACATACCAGCGGGCACAATTTCATTTACTAGTTTCAGTGATCCATTTTTATTCAGATCATCATTTAATCATGAAAAAACAGAAAAGGTTAAAAAGTAATATTGGAAAGCATCGGGTTATATAGCACTATTGAATAAAATATGAGCCGAAGTGTAGGCTGACCAGATGTGATCGACCTGCATTACCCAGAAAAACGAAAACGAAGA
Source organism: Salticus scenicus (assembly GCA_963930645.1). Lineage (NCBI taxonomy): Eukaryota > Metazoa > Arthropoda > Arachnida > Araneae > Salticidae > Salticus > Salticus scenicus. The sequence goes on from OZ005652.1 coordinate 163,423,097, forward strand.
AAAGCATCAAAAGTGCTTTCGCCAGTTCAAGTAAGGTTTAGATTCAGAGTTTTGGATTTCACTTTTTCGATACGTAGTCTCAACTCATTATTTATGTCACTATTGAATAATATGGAGTTTTTTAAAAATATGCTATAATATGCGGAATACTTGTATATGTTGAGTAAATTGAAGAGCAGTAACTATTTTATTTATTTATTTATTTATATTTTATTATATATAATTTTTTTTAACAAATTGTAACAAAATTCTAAATCTAATAACATCATTAAAAAGGTTATTTCCACTCCCTAAGAAAAAGCAAAATAAAGTTTTTTTTTTTTTTTGTTTTTTTTTTACTGGGAAGAGTTTTTATAAATCGTTTTAGATTCCATAACTTATCTGTCAGCACTTTATCTACCCATTTCTAATTTTACTTTATTTAAAAAAAAAATTTAACGAGGTACAAGTATTGAATTTATGCATATAATAACGATTCATTTTTATAGTCCCTACTCTCCCCCCCCCCCTTAAAAAAAAATGAAAATTTATAAAATTAATATCAAAACTGAATTAGTTAACTTAAAATACTTTTTTGTTTCTTAAAGGATTTTAAACAAATGCTTAGGATTTCCTTTTAGACAAAAATTCACAAAAATGTACCTTCTAATTATGCTACTGTAACATTTTGCTTTTTAATGATCCCATATAATAAAAATTAAGTTTATTTAAATGAAACTCTCACATAATAAAAACTAAGTTTATCAAGATAAAACTAAGTTATTATGGCATAAGGGAATCATCTGAGTTCAAAACATTCTCATCAATTAGAAGATATGATTAGACTTTTAAATTCTCATTCTTGACACATCATCTTTTATAGCACCATTCCTATTACGCGAAAATAGCTAAGACACTTTAAGAAATGTTAATCACAATATTTCTTTTCTTTTCCTTTTTTTTTTTTTTTTTTTTTTTTTTTTTTTTGCCCCCTCTTAAACATTCGTTCTATCGTACATAGATATTTCATAAAAACACATGGAAAATTTTAGCTTAAGTATTACTTATTGAAAATATTGTTTGACAATTCGCATAACATTTGATATTATAACGATGCATTGCAATAATGAATATCGCGATTGTTAATCATATTAAAGATTAAAAAAGAGTGGCGGTTGGAGTAACAGGTTCGAACTAAGGATAAAAATTAAGGATTAAAGCTAGTTCTACATTTTTAAAGATAATAACTTATTAAGAATATACCAAGAACCACAATGCATAAGAGCGATGATGAAAATAAAGAATTGTTCCAAAAATCACAAAAATATTTATTGTGCTTGCTATATAACTGACAAAAACTAAACAGTAAATTAAATATTATCATTATACTTGGGAGAATATAATCTAATTAATAAAAGAATGGAAGAAATAAAGGATGATAAGTACATATTATGACATTTTAACGATGCATTGCAATAATGAATATCGCGATTGTTAATCATATTAAAGATTAAAAAAGAGTGGCGGTTGGAGTAACAGGTTCGAACTAAGGATAAAAATTAAGGATTAAAGCTAGTTCTACATTTTTAAAGATAATAACTTATTAAGAATATACCAAGAACCACAATGCATAAGAGCGATGATGAAAATAAAGAATTGTTCCAAAAATCACAAAAATATTTATTGTGCTTGCTATATAACTGACAAAAACTAAACAGTAAATTAAATATTATCATTATACTTGGGAGAATATAATCTAATTAATAAAAGAATGGAAGAAATAAAGGATGATAAGTACATATTATGACATTTTAATCATAACACTGAAGTAATAGAATTCGCAATTTAAAAAATACTTCACATGAACAAACCAAAAACATCGCCAATGGCATTCTTTATTTTATGGTGGGTGAAGAAGTTTATATATGTTTAAATATTGATTGTACACCAGTTCTTTAACATATAAATAAGATGAGTTTTATTAAACCCTGAGGTAATTAGAAGATCTAATGAAAATTTATTAAATGAAAATTTATATTATTCCGATACTTGTTTACTAAGATTATTATTTAACACATCAGTGATAAAAAAAATCATCATTGTATGAATTATCATTTTATCGTAACAAAATCAATTATATTTCAAGCGAATAAACTGAAACACACTCCGACCCCCCCCCCCCCACCTTTTTGAATATAAATGCTATAACAAACCTACTCCTACATACAAATTTGCGACGTTTCATACGTCTAATCGTTTTTGCGATAGGAAATACATACCTACATATGCAATGCGCATGCAAATTATCAACGGAAAAAATTGTAAAATCTTCGATAGCTCTAAAGTAGTGGGAGATACATATTTAGACCAAAATTTGGAGGTAGATGTATAGATATGAACTAGATGTCATACTTGCCAAAGTTGAAGGATGAATTTTTAAGCGGCATTTTCAGGCCTAAACAACATTGATGGGTTTTTGACATATGATAGTATTTAATAGTTTAATCCATGGCTTAAATTGTCAAAAATCTATGGACGTAAGTTAAATTTAATTATTAAGCAAAAATCTAGCAATTATTAATTAAAAATAGTGCTATCTATTGAGATGCATGAGAACTTTTCCAGCAAAAGCAATCTTGTTTAAAAAATTAAAGATTTGTTGAAGTTTTGAATAAATTATAGGCATAACTTTAAAATGTTCGGAATAAAGGAGGAATGTATGAGAATAAGGGAGACAGGAAAACAGTCCTTAAATAAGGGAGTCTCCCTAGAAATAAGGGAGAGTTGGCAAGTATGAGATATTATAATCACAAAAAAGGCCAACAGTTTTTAGTTAGGGGAGATCTAGAGAAGGGGAAGAAAGAAAAAAGAAGGTTCTAGTATACTTTCTTTTAATTCATACAAAGGAAGTAAAAATAACACAGGTCTACACCTAAAATTTTGATTTGATAATTTTGGCTGGGCTGATCTTTATGTTTTCTGGTGCGCTCAAACCGACGCTGACGCCAGTTTTTCAGTATCACGTATAGATTTTTGTCAATATAGGGTGTCTACAGACACAATTTCTTTCGTGACTCTTCCACCAATATAATTATATGGTAACACTTCTAGTATAGTTCCATGATTAATTTTAATTAATCATGAAAACATACTAAAAACTACTGACAAAGAAGAAATTGTGTCGGTAGACACACTGTATTGACAAAAGTCTATACGTGATACAGAAAAACTCGCTTCATTTTTTTTTTTTTTTCAGTACACCAAAAAAATATACGTATCAGTTAAAATTATCAAATCGGTTTTTTCCAATATTATTTTTGTAGACCTGTGCAATAGGTAATGTTCATTAATTTAATTATTATTATTTTGGCACAAATTTTAACAAAAGAAAAATTCTTTTTAAAACCTTGAATAAAAACCTAAAAGAATTGTTATTATTTTCGCAATCTATTATATGAAATAATAGGAACGATGTATTTAAAAATGGAAAATTTAAAGAAATTTTAAATGAAATAAATAACAATTTACAATATTAATCAAATATCAATATTTCATACATAATAAAATATTTAGTAATAGTAGAACTACAATAACTTAATGAGTATTTGATACTTTCTCATTTTTTTTAAGATTATTTTCCCCAGGTTTTCGGACTCGCCCACATACCCAAAAAAAATCTGGGCGGGTTTCATTGGTTTTTTTAAATCTAATAAAGTTTTTCACTTTTTAAAAAATAATTTATTATTTTTTTACTTGACATTATTACATAGAAAAATTCCTTTCATTTCAACTACCTATCAGCAATATCTCTTTTGAAAGGAACAGTTTAAAAAAAAGAAAGATGAGAATAAATGAACAAAATTGCAGGCCATTTTTGTAAGTTATGATGTTAAAAAATAAAAAAAATAAATGGGGCCTGGGTAAGACTTTGCCTAAAATTCTAAGGATTTAACAACAAATACTAAACATAACTAACAAACATACTATGTTGAATTTATAAGGTTCAATTCAAGCAAAAAATGGGGTTCTTTTGTTACTCCCCTCACAAACTTCAAATTCATTAAAAACAGTCTTTTTAAAAGATTTAGTTTTATAAAAATGATTGTTTTTATAAAAAAATTTCCGTGTTTTTAGAATTATTTTTAATGATTACTACTTATAATTTGATTCAATGAAACACTATTAATTCGATAATAAACATTTATATAAAACGACTGGTAAAATAGAAGGTGTTACATGATGATTTTTTTTTTTTTTTTTCACAAAAATAAATAAAAATTTCACAAAATTTTTTGTTTTTCACAAAAATGGGCCTCAAAAATTAAAACCTGGATTGACTCCTGCCACGTAAGTGTGTAAATTGCAGGCATTGACAACTTTGTCTTGTATCCCTTTATTAAATAAGTTTTCAAATATGGATAAAATATCTCAGTATCAATATTAATAAAAAAAATTTAAAAAAAAAATTGCATACTTTTTTACTTTAACCATATAAAAATGCATAATTATTTGCAATATGAAAATCGTACATGGAAGGGTTAAAATATTTTTCTTTTGTTACTAGTTTTAGTTTTATACAAAATAACTTAATAATGAAAAATTAAATTCAAAATTGTGATAAAATATTGAATAGAATGAAATAAGAATTCATTTTATTGTTTAGACCAGGGCGCGAAATTTCCGCTCGCCAGCTCGCCACTGGCGAGTGGAAATTTTACTGTGGCGAGTAAAATTTCGGACTAAATGGATATAGAATTCTCACAATATACGGTGCTACCCAAATATACATATATCGATTTAAAAACGTAAAATTATGCTAATTTCAGGTAAGGTGACCAGACATTCTCATTTTAAGAGGACAGTCTTCTTTTCCAACGCTTTACCATCTTAAACGAAAAAAACATCACAGGACTATAAAGTTATCTTTTTTAGCCTCTGTCCTCTTTTTCAAATGAAAAGGATTTAGTCCTTAATTTTAAAAATTTCGCAAAACTGGAAAGCTCAATTGGCTGTTGGCGGTATCGAACGGTGAACACTAACTTTTTTCTGCGTCAGATTTACAAAAGAACAACTTTTAAATAAACTTGCCAAAGCATATTATGGTTTATGCCTATTCAGGTTCTTCGAATCACAAAGAAATAAAAGTATTCCCTATATTTGTACGGTTCTTTGATTCAGAACAAGAAATCACTATTGAAATTGTCATGAAATCATTAAGAAGGTGGTGTTTCGTTTGATATGCGGTTGGTTGACGTGTGTTCTCACTTTTGCATGAATAATATTTCTTATAAAAATAGGCCCTCCAGTGACTGAGAGGTTCTGTCCTCAAAGCTGGTGTACGTGAGTCACTGGGTTCGATACCCAGTAGCACTCGTTGTCTTAACCGTTAGGGGGTTTTCCGCGGTTTTATCCGAAACTAACGTAAATATGGGATAGGACCTCTTAGAAAGATCCCATGGAGGACTATTTCTACTCAGGCCTAGAGTCCTAGTGCAGACAATTGGCCTTAATGACACCACTACTACCACCTCAAAAAAAAATCAAAAGTTAGTTGAATTCATTTTATATGTCCTGGCAAAAACGTTCCCACAAAGCGACGGTTTTCTACAATGAACAAAATGTAGGCATGTGAAAAACACACCCTTTATATACTACTTTAAAAGCTTATTAACTACTAAGACTAATTTAGGTTTATAATTGTGAGAATTTTTATAAAATGTTGATAAAGAATGACTGTTCGTTAAAACAAATAGTTTCAACTGCCGAATATTAATTTTATTTTTTCTTTTACGATTATGATTTTAATTTAAAAAAATGTCTGCCAACTTTTTTATATTTTTTTATATGTAACTGCATGAAAGTCCCCCCCCCCCCCGCCAAAAAAAAAGTTTTTGTCTATAGCAAAAATTAATAATAATAATTAAATAATAATAATAATATACAATAAAAATCTGTATTGTCCAGTGACACATATACAAATTAGGGGTTTTTCCTCTCGTATCCGTATATTGCTAATTTAAATTAAGGTGAAGTGATCCAAATTCATCATTTGAAATAAAAAAATTTCCACCATGTGCGTAAAGTGCCCTTTGAATCGGTTTGTATAATCAATTTTGTGTCCTCTATAATGACCTATTTTTCAAAGTTGAATGTCTTCTATTTTCTTATAAAATAAAAGACATTGCGTAATTGCTCCTCGTTTTTCAATAAAAAGTTCTGGTCACCTTATACGCAAAAAAATATAGTAAGTTAATCATATACTATTCTGGCGATTAACTTTTTTTTTCTGCGAGTGTAATCTAAGTTGAAATTTCGGGCCCTGGTTTAGACCAAACTTAACATTAAGAATATGAAGGTCATTTAATTTTTAATTTATTATAATTTATTGATATTATTTTGTAATAATTTTTCCTTTAGTCCAAAACTGTTCTCTTTTGAAATAAACTTAAAATTCAAACCCACTAATGTTATTCTATGTTTAATATAAAAAAACCCAATTAACCCCCCTCCCCCCCCCCCCAAAAAAAAAAAAAAACTCTGTTTTTTTAAAACCTTGTTTTCGCCAAACAACGTAATTAACATTAATAATGTATTACACCACATTCACAATTGTTGACTATGAGGATGAAAAATTTATTTTAATCTATTGCATTGCAGTGTTGACAACAACACATCCTATTAAACTTAGACTATTTTCATTTTTACTTTCCGAACATACATATGTAAGGTAAGTGTTGTTTGTAATCATGTCAAAAATCCGAATTTGAGATTTTGACGTTTATCAGGGGTGAAACTACCTAGCTTGCAAAAACCCTGAAAACTAATCCTTGCATGCAGATAGGGGAGATTTATTAATGATATATCATATGGCTACCTATATTAAGTGATATTTGTAGAATTCATAATGCATTATAAGGTAAACTAAACATTCATAATGAGAAATTTCTGTAAAAACAAAATATTTTAACATAAAATTCAGACAGTAAAAATTTCAAAAACCCTGAATTCAGGGGTAGCCCCTGAAAAGTTTCATCCCTGGTTTATATACGTTTTGAAGTCCCTGAGTCCGTTTTCACTATTTTTACGATGATGTATGTATTTGTGTGTGTGTGAGTGAACACGCTAGCGTCTAAACACTTTACTCGAATGAGCTGAAAGTTTGTACGTATGTTGTAAGTCACCGAGCACGAACCCTACTGAATTTGTTGAATCTAGAACTTATGGTTTTTTTTACAGGGACACCAGGAAAAATTCTTTATCATTATGTGAATATTATAAGTCACTGTTGCCCTAACTATAAGCATTTTGGTGAATCTATCATTTATAGGTTTTTACTGAGACACAACGAAAAATTGTTTATCACTATGGTCTATGGGCTCAAAGTTCAGTAGCGTTGAATTAAACACCGTGTACTAATGACGAAAAATACTTAAACACCCTATTATAATTTTCTCCCTTCTGTTTATTTAACAACTCCTCTTACTTTACTTTATCTACAAAACCGTTAATTACTCAATGTTCGGAAAATCGAGTGGAGTCACTCCAGATATTTTTTATTATTATTATTATTATTTTTTATTTTTAGATAGCTTTCGTTCGGACAAAAGCACATCAAGCTTAATCGAATTGTGCAAATTGATATATTTTGTAATAAATATATAAGCACAAAACAGTAAAGTTTATTTATTATACATTTACATTAAACCATATTGTTGCCAAAAATGCTATCGTGTCAACTTACGGTTGACCACAAAAGCTTCAAATGGAAGTAGAGGGGTACAATATTAGGCACAAACTTACTTCATTTTATAGTTGACGGAAAATTTGTGAAGAAATATACATTATTTCAAATAACATATCCAGCAAAGTGAGCCAGTGTCTACTAATATAACAGTTATAAACAACTTGAGTTTTATCATTTTTTCTATTGTTATGCTTTAAAACATAACTTATTCGCCATAGACCAAAATTATATTTAAATCTTAAGAGTATTACATGTACCACCAATCAGAGTTCATTTCTTCAAATGATTAAAAACATAAAAGTCGGATACAAGTTAAATTAGAAATTTACAAAGATAGTTAAAAACAATAATATCATGCATTAACTTTGTCAACAACATTATTATTATTATTATTTTTAAACATAGTTATAAGTCAGATTATTTTTCAGACATTTTAAAAAAGCTATAATCAATAGTAAACAGATAAACTATCTCAACACAAAACTAATTTCTAAAGATAAATATTACAATGAAAAGGATACTGATAACGAAGTAAACTTATCGCATGAAGTTTGTTTTATACTCCTGGAAAGCTAGAAATATGACAATCAAATTTCAGAAAATTGTACTGATAAAGAAGTTACTCTGAGCATTTGCCAAAAAAATTTGTTTTTAGCTAGATACAAATTTATCACAAAAATAACGCTGTAGAGGAATATGTACTATTAAATAATAGATATATATTGTTTCGTGGTTTTATTTTTACACCGCTGTAAAAATTTATTTGTGTGCATAAACTTTCATAAAAATAGAAAAATGCGAAAATAAATATTAATTTACTAGTATATAACCCCGTCAAAAATGACGGAATGTGAACGATAAATCTTGAAAACAATGTTTAGATCATGATGGTTACCACGTGATCATTTAAATGTATTTTCAATTTTTGTTTATAAATCAAATGTGTTTCGATATTTTATAATTTTCGTTCTGAAATTAAAAAAATCCTACCCGATCAATAAATATGAATGACAATAAAAAAACTGCTGGTTGACAAAAAATATAGGCCCGACAACACAACAGCAACAACACATCCCAGTGTTCCCTTAAGTGCTCTATACGCAAGCGAAGTGTGACGCCACTGACCGTCCGTGGATGCAAGAAAATGATTTCCTATGTTATTCGCCCATTGGATTTTTCGTAAAAAATTATTAAAAATCGAGGAAAATTATTTCCCGATTTTAATCCCCATATTTGGGTATATATATGTATTAGTTATCATGTGCATGTGTTAGATTGAGTTATTTTGCTGTCAAATTGACAAAATTTTAATTTTAAATTTCAAAACTCTGTTGTCCTTGGCGTTTTTGTATTTGGCGATCAAAAACGTAATACGAAAATATACATGCCAGATGTATATTTTCGTAATATGTAGTGCCAAATATTGTTTCATATTATTCATTACTCTCTTAATATAAGTTTTTAAAATAACCATGATTTTTGAAAGGAATTAAATTATATTCGCCAGATAATTTGGCAATATATATATATATATATATATATATTTTTTTTTTTTTTTTTTCCTGCCAAGGATGACCGATATCAAATAAATTCCGCTGCAACATATTAGTATCTTATATCAGATACTTTATTTAGACGTTTGAAAACAAATTTCACTTCAAATTATGATAGAATATTTATCATTTTCCTTTTAATTAGTATATTAGTTCGATATTTATTGTGTAAATATCATCCTTTGAAATGAAATGTTTATGTTTTCAATGGAATATGGAAGATTTTTTTTTTATCTAGAGTTTTGAAATTTAAAATTCAAATTTTATCAATTTTAGAACAAAAACAACTTAATCTAACGCATGCACGTGATACATATCTAAACCTAATTTCCTTCGATTTTTAATAATTTTTTACGAAAAATCCATTGGACGTTTATAGGAAATATTTTTTTTTTTGTATCCACGAACGGCAAGTGACGTCATCACTTCGCTTGCGTATTTAAAGTCCTCATAATAAGAAAAAACGATTCACTTCATTTTACCAAAATACTCTTTTTTAAGACTATCGTAGATCCTGTTTTCAAATTTTCTAACTAACTATCCAATAACTACAGACACTCCATGCTAACCCAAATTCACCTCTACTCGATACCTCCAACCAGCTATCTTACCCACAACATCGCCAAAATATCCAGGATTCAGCTAGGGACTTTCTCATTCTCAACCGAACATTTTACCTTGACACGACATTATCACCTTAGATTACTCTACTTTCAATACTCATTTCAACTGGTGACTTTTACTTCCCCAACCAAACATTCTATCCCAACTATCATTTTACACTAATTTCAAAACTAAAATCAACTGGCGGCATTTACGTACTAAACTCGACGCCAATCATACCTTACAATGTAAACAAACAATGAAGTTTGATAAAAATATTTAAAGGCTTTAATGCGTTTTTACAAATATTTTAAGATTTTTAAGGCTTTAATATGTTTTAGAAATATTTTAAGCGTTTTTTTTTTAATGAAACAGTCAAAGAGTCGTTCATTCGGAATTAAAAAGTTGTCCATTTGGAATTTGTATTTTCTGAATGGCAACAGTTTTGGTTTGTTTTTATTTGGTATTGCATTGTTTATAATCATGAAGTCACATAATTCTACTTATAGGTTCATGTTTATAATAGCCAGTGACCCGTTATATTTAATTTAGACATTTAAACATTACAATTGAATAGTTTTTCAAGGTTTTATAGGAAATAAATAAGAATATGTGCGATACAAAACATGTATGAAAATGATATGTATGTTTCCTAAGTTGAATTAAACAAACGGAAAAAAAAATGGCTGCCAAAAGTTTCTGTTTTGAAGCGGTACTAACCAGATTCGTTCATGACAGATGAGGATCATTATATATATTAATTGTTTGATTTTTTAAGCTCTCTAAATGCGCTTTTATAATTAAAGCACGTTTATATTTATGTATTCGTAAACTTTCATAAATTTACAAAATAAGGTGAAATTAAATATTTGATTGCTCAAAAACTTCAAGCTAATTTCTATTAGATAACATTAGAATATATCTGAATATGTCAAAGCAAACGAAGACACGTTTTGTACACAGTATTTAAAATATCTCAAGCCTTTCTAGATGACAGATTACTTCAGATAGATTGATTTGCATATGCTTACTGTATTTTTTTAAGGTGGAAAAAAAAAATGTTAATAGAAACTTAATACTTTTTAATTATTGGAAAATTAGAAATGCCAGACAAACAATTAAGACTATGGAGTAGGGTGCCTATTGAAAATAGTCAATGAAATGAAGATCTTTTTAAGTGGAAACATAAGAATATATAGTGTAGTTAGACAGAAATTTTCTGTTTAAACCGATATTTTAACCATTGCATTATGATAACCTGTAAAAAATTATTATTTGATAGTGGGGATGGGGATTAAAACTATCAGCCAGAGATATATTTTCTGATTTCGTAGTATGCTTTCCATAGCAAATGCGTGATGAACTTATAATGTGCTAAATTAGTACGTAAGTATTCGCCTAGGCAAAACTTTACAAATCACACAAATATACAGTTTTTAATTATGTTGCCTGAAAAAGATTGCTTACAGAGAAGGCTTTTAGAAAAGGCAACTTGATTTTTCCTTTTTGCGCAAATTAAACTATTATGAAAATCTAACACAGACGTTTTATTCAAGTCATTTTAATTCGTGAATTTCAACATTTTTCTTAACATGTATATGGTCAGTAAGAACATTACTAAACAGGTAACTGTTGGATCTCTGATCAAAATTTCAACAATAGTAAACATATTGATGCGCAAATAAAAACTACGAGTGATGCGTGTTTGTTTTAAAAATATCCTTAAGTATACAAAGCAAAATTAAACCTAAAGCATATGCAAGCCAATATAATTTATCTGAAAGGAACCTATTCCGGATGCCCAACGAACGGTTCTGGGTTAGGCGATATAAAGATCCAGCACCCCCCCCCCTCTCCTCCCCCCATCAAAGGCATATTTATTAAAATAATTAAAATATTCTGTCCTATACCATAAAATATATTCAGTATTGTTTATAAGTTACCTGAAATAATAAGTGATATATATATATATATATATATATATATATGTATGGCCTATGTATGTTTCTGTGGTGATTTATTTGACTGGCTATTTCTTCGTTCTCATTCTTTTCTATTATTATCAAAATGGATTATTTATATATATATATATTATATTATATTATATTATATTATATATATATATATTTGGCAACTTTTGATCAAAGAAGAAACATTTGAAAAGAGTCAATTACTACTTCGATAATTTTAACATGTGGGTCATTCATTATTAGAACGTCATCTTTGTTTCTCAGTTTATAACATCAGTTTCAAAGCCTTTCTAAGAATACCATACTTTTATTAGAAACTTTAAAAAATGTTATTTGACTCCTATGAATTTAAATAATAACAGCAATTCCAGTCTATATCGGTGATTTTCTTTACCATTGTGTCTGGGAATAGCAAGTTTGAATTTAAAAATAAGTTTACATAAAATACATAAACAAACAAACAAAAGCTACAAAAAAAGTATAATTAATTAATTAATTACGTGCAATTTATATTCTGAAGAACTGTAAACACTAAGTTCGGGGGGGGGGGGGGGATTCAAGGTCTTGAACCCAGTCAAGTTTCCGAAACGGTAAAGAGAAACGACTGTCTAGCTCCTCTTGATATAAATATAGCCCAGATCCAGTGACCTAGTAAACCACGAGTCGCGATCTTGAAGCTCACTTCACAATAAAGGCTTCTTTTCGATATCCTGTCGACATACTTTGATATAGTCTTAATTAAGAAAGGGCAGTTACTTATATAAAGGGAGATAAGCCTGAAGCTGTGCTGTTAAGCGTGCCTTGAAAACATGAGGTATCAATTATCATGCGAGGGAACGACTATCATTTATAATGGCAAGGCCAAAGAAATTCAAAAGTTATTAGCGTTCAACACATTGATCATTATATTAGATGATGATCACTAAATTATTAACTGGGATCACATCAATAATAAGCTATTTTTGCTGGTGATTGCTCTAAAAACAATTGGATTACCATGAATGGGCGGTTATTATTTTCGAAATAAGTTTCAGCGATATTGTATTTTTTCATGGTAAATAAATTTCTAAAATATTATTTATGTGGAAATTCGGGAAACTTTTCTCTTAAAAATAAATTTTATAACCTACATAGTTTTGGGTTAAATGACATTAGAAATAAATAATTGACTCAAGGCTTAAATCTGCTTTGAGATATTGTTAGGTCTTTATTTCAAGGATATTTATAGAGGTATATAAATAAACTTAATTTTAAGAAATGCTACACTTTATTTTAGCTTCATCCTCTCTCTCTCTCTCTCTGTCACTATTGTCCATTTTATACTGATTTACATAAATGTGCTTCCCAATTCATGAACATTTTTAATAATAGATTTTATTTATGTAAAGTTTTGGTTTATATACTGATGATAAGTTCAAAGTTTTACAAATTTTAAACAAATCAGTCTAGTCTAAGGTGATCAATTTGCACAGATAATTTGATCAGTTTTTTAAAAATAGTTCAAAATTGTTGCTTCAGTTAAATTCTAATTTATTTGATGTTATTAATTATCGATGATAAATAATAGAATGTTTAAATGGAAAAAAAACCACTGCTCAAAATCCTATGTTTTTATTCAAAAAATAAATAAAATAAAAAAATAAACTGATTTAATATAATTTAAAATATTATAATACAAGTATGAATAACTTATTTTTAAATAAAAGTATTGATATAACGCGAGTTTGAGCTGGTACAGTTCATTTAATAAATTTATACATGAAAACAAAATGAATTTATTTTAAAAAAATGAATAAATAAATCCTAAAGATATCTAATATTTTCAAATAATGACGCAAAGACCAGTCTTTCTTTACTAATTAACATTTTTATTAATTAGCTGGCATAGGTAAGCTCTGCTCAATTCCCCTATCATATAAATGTTTTCATAAATTTCTAGTACAGGGCATACTATATTCCTCTTAAGAGAAAAGAATATGACCGATCACCCGATACAGTGAGAGACTGAAATGCCTGACCTAATAGGCTACCCACTGTTCAGATCGATACATTTACCTTATCCTAATTTGTTAATTTATTTTATTGGAGTCAGTTTCGTCGTTTAGTTTCCATACTATTTCCAATGCAGCGATCCCCATAATGCAAGTTTATATGAAATACTGCTCTATTCTTCTACGTTGAGAAAATCATAAATTTCCAATAACTTACGAAATTTTCGTTAGAATATTTGTAATCAATGATGTTCGAGCCAGTAATAAATGATATTTTAAAAATAGTCTGACATCTTTATGATGAAAATAACCCTCAAAATTTATGTTTATGTAGAACTTTTGCTCCATTCTGGGATCCGGACAAAATATCGCGTCAAAAAAGTAACATGATCTATTTGAAAATTTGTATTTCTGTCACGTGCGATCTTTGGTGAAGGCCACTGGGCCTTATAAATTAATATTAATTAATTATAATAAATAAATAAATTATAGAATGGAATTTTATTATTTTATCTATATTTAATTTTAAGTTATTTTATCATTTGCTTTTCACCATTCAAAATACATTTTAAAAATATTGTATATCACAGCTAACATCAAAGCTGAACACTGTTCACAAACCTTAATTGAAAATTTTAAAATAGATAAGCACAATTGAATTCTTTATGACTAATCTTCATATAAAAAACAAAAGTTAATAAACATAGTCTTTAAACTCTTTCAAGCAAAATTTATAACAATTTTTGCGGTGGGTTTGTGTGTATGTCAGTGCTCTGACTAAGGTATGTGTTGTCATGAAATTTTATACGACATTATTAATAATTACCAACTCCTTTTTGCTTTCCATTCATTTATGTAGGCGAGATTTTGTCCACGCGAGATTTTGTCCCCAACCCCTCTATTCTGCCATGTAAAGAAAATCGTAAATTTCGAAGAACTTACGTAATTTTTAAAATACAAATATCATAGTCAATGATGTTCATGCCAGTATCTCAAATGATATTTTAAAAATGGTCTGACATCTATACGATTAAAATATCTTTCAAAGTGGACGCTTATGCGAAATTTTGCTTTATTCTGCCATGTTGAGAAATTCGTAAATTTCAAATAACTACGAGTTTTCAATGCTGAATTTTCATAATTAACTATGCTCATGCTAGCATCGTAACTAATATTTTAAAGACGGTCGATCATCTATTCAGTAAAAACATTCCTTTTATGCACGTTTAATTGAAATTTTGTCCTATTCTCCCATGTTAAGAAAATCTCAAATAACTTAAGAAATTTTGTAATTAGAATGTTGCAAATCAGTAGGGTTCTTGCCAATGTCGTAAGTAATATTTTAAAACGGGTCAAAATATCTGCGATCAATTGTTCTTGAGATATCGTGTACGCAGACTAACAAACATATACTCTGCAGACAGATACTACATTAATTTTGTTATTTTCGGATTCCTCACACCTTAAAACGTGTAAAAGAAAAAAGTCAAAAATCGAGGTAGAAAATTTTCACGAATACCTAAGTTCTCGATACCTTAGTATAATGGGGAACTAAAAAGGACATCTACCACGACAATTTCCTTTTTAAGAAACGCATTAACTTTTGCGTGAGAGGAAGTCGCAGCGATATATTCACAAAGCCAGTGAGTTTTTTGAATGCAAGAATAAATGATGACTCCCTTTCACTTTCGTCTTCATTCAATAGAAATAGAAATAAATGTTAATATTACACCCAAGTACTGTAAAAATAACTTTTTCTAGTGAATGGAAAACTAACCCGGATAGCATAATGCAATAACCGAATAAAAAATTTTCACAAGAATTGCTTTGCTAAGGCAAATTAAACATCGTGAGCACAACATAGTTGTAAAAACAGCTTTAAATAAAATCGGCATAGGCAGATTCCACTCAGTTCCCCATTATATATCTGTTTACATTGCCAAATCTCAAAATTTCCACTAAGGATAATATTCATGAAAAGAGCAATAAACTTGTCTGGTGCTCAGACAAAGATCTTTAAATACGTGATCTATTAGAAGTTCTCTGGTTCAGGAGCAGTTGAAGGCTGGAATATCTCATCCTTTAGTTTTCATGTTGTTATTTCCCATACATGAAGTATCAAAATAGTCTGTCATATTATAAAAGAGTTGCCAACTTTTATAATTTATTCCGGAGTATTGTTAGCTCCACTTTCTTTTCATACACTCTATCTTTAGAGTAATTTTTTTCTTATTCAATCGTAGTTACATATTCATGAAAATTACTTTAAAAAATATATCGAGTGAAAAAAGGGCAGTGCTAACAATGCTTCGGAATAAATTATAAAAGTTGGCAACTCTGTTTATGTGTAAATCTTACATTTTCAATAACTTACAAAGTTTTTTAACGTGGAATCTTGTTATCCATTAATGTTCATGCTAATATTATAAATGATATTTTAAAATTGGTCCAGCTTCTTTACGACATTATTGAGATAAATGGGTCATTCCATGTCAAATCAACCAGAAAAAACAACATTTGTAACCCACCATCTCGGATTTTCTTGAAAATTTACTGATTTGTTCTGACTATTATGTAACTAACTCCAATCAATTTTTTTGGACCTAGGCAAAATAATTTTTGAAATAAAAAATATCAAAGTTTTCAAGAATTTCATGTAGGAGCTATCAATGTTGCTCTTATTTTCATATGTGCTATATTGCAAGAAAAATCATATCTCAGACTGTGATCATGCTATCATTTTTAAAATTTTAGGATTTGAAGGTTATATTACACATAATAAAAAAAAAAATAATATATGATGTTTGAATATCGGCTAGAATTTAAAAAAAAAAATGTTTTTTTCTGCATTTAACATCTTTTTTTGAACAAAATTCAAGATTCACAATTTACACATTTTTGTACTGAGGCAGAGCCTTAACCAGTTACCTTTTTTTTTTTTTTTTTTTTTTTTAAATTGTAGTAAAAAGTGTACTCTAATGGGATTTTAAATAAAAACAGTGTGTTTTTGAATGCTTTAGAAAGTATTTTAGCCTTTTTTTTTTTTTTTTTTTTAATCAATATATTGCAATTGCCTGGAACTAATACAAAATATCCCTAAGTATACTTTATTTTGTGTACATGGTTATTTAAAAAAAATATTAAACAGTATTTTGATAGCATTTTCAAAATATTATTCATCAATAAGAAAAATAAAAATTAGTTGTGAATGTTTAACATCTAGAATGAACATTTCATGGAAAAACTTTTGTGCTCACATTCACATAAGTATTTTAAAATATAAAATCAAGCCTATCATTTAAAAAATTTTGGAGCTTAAAGGTTATACTACACAGAATGTTAAAAAAAAAAAAAAAAAAAAAAAAAAAAAAAAATATGAGGTATAATTTTTTTTTTTTTTTTTTTTTTTTTTTTTTTTTTTTGCATTGAGGCAGAACCAAAACCAATTCCCTTTTCAGGTGTTAATAATCACCTACATTTTTGCAAACTTTTTCAGTAATATCATTTACATTTAGTAATATTTTGTTCTTTTAATTATGAAAAAATATTATAAAAACTAACTACTATTCAAATACAGTGGTTTAAATAAATGTATTAAAATATTAGGAAATATTACTATACATAGGTAGTGGTGTAATGCTGAATTCACAGTCACTTAAAATTATTAACTGTTAAACTTCTTAATAAACACATAAAATTTCTTAAATAACAATATCTTGTCACGCCAACTCCAAAAGAGAAAAATAAATAAAAAATAAAATAACGCAACCCAGAAATGCAGCATTTTAGAAAAATAAATTTAAAAGTAACAACGTATTGGCTAACGTATATTAAAACTGACACGAACTCCTCTCACTCTCATGTGGATAAATTGTGGGGTAGATATGTGATAATTTTCGAGCATGTTGGGTCACTTGATATGCATTTTTCTATGACAAACTCAAAATTGCTATTTTATGACTTGTGCCATTTTTCTTGCCAAATTTGGATGTGACCTTTGTTTGATCTATTGAAATTTCCTACATGGAAACATCATGTGTATTATGTATGCTCTTTCTTAACTTTAGAAACATGCATTGTTATACTGTTATTGATAAAGACAACTTTTGTTAGGTATTATTGTTATGATTAATGTAACTAATAATTAATTTCTTTAATGTCATTTGAAACTGTATAAAACAATTGTTTCCATTTAAATATAATCCATTTCTTAATTACTCTGAAAAATCTCGGAGAATTTAAAAAAATTAAAAAATCTCGGAAAATTAAATAATTAAAAATAGCAAAATTTTTTTAAATGATTAAAAATTAAAAAAAAAAATTGAATTATATGTTCAACTATCCGAATAGTTTCAGATTCGGCCAAACCGAATATTCGATGTATCCCTAATATTAGCAATATCTGCAAGGAATGATGAGAATTAAAACAAAAAACTGACAAATAATTCTCATCTGAGCTGATTCTCTTTGTCGCTATTCAATCTTCATTTAATGGTACGAAATGATGGAAACTTCTTGTACCATGAATTGTTCGTGAATTAAAAAATCTTTCTTTGAATTTTTGACGTGTCTCTGAGATCTGTTCTTTCTTTATTAAGTCGAACAGTATGATTAATATCCTATTAGTATTGTATATATAAATTAATCTAATATAAATTGTCATTCTATATATAAAGATACAAGACAGACAGACATGATTATTTTTTATTATTATTATTTTGAGAGGAGGGAGCTTGCAATATCCTAGATAAAAAAGTTAAAGAATAAAATGAGTTTTAAATATGTAAAGTAAAATGCAGCCACCTTATTTCTGGGTTCAGATAAGTTTCAGTTTAAAAATTAATGAGTAAGGTGTGTTAACCTTTGTTAATTGTGTTAAATTTTTATTGAAGTTGTCTACTTTTTGTCAAAGAATTTTAGAAGAAAGAATATTATTTTAAATCTGTATATGGGGAATTTTTATAACTTGGAAATATGTATTTTTAGTTTTGGTACAGGCAAAGTTAAAACAACTAACTATTATGTCTTATTAGTTCAGATGCTAATATATTAACCAGATTTTATTTGTTTTTAATTTTACTTTGGATTGATTTATTAACATTTTTACAAAATTAAATATTTTGAAAAGAACAATTAATACTCAATGAAACATAATCATCAAAGGAACATTCACAGAAAAAGCACAAATAGTGACATTTATCAAATCTAAAGCAGTGAATGAAATGCAATGAATATTTTGATAATGAAATTAAAAAATAAATAAGAAAATAAATAAATGCTGAAATATTGCTAAAGAACTCAAAAACTAAATTTTATACTTTATACAAAAGTGTTTCCATGAAATGTTCATTCTAGATGTCAAACAATCACAACTAATTTTTATTTTTCTTATTAATGATTAATATTTTGAAAATGCAATCAAAATACTGTTTAATATTCTTTTTTAAATAGCCATGTACACAAAGTAAAGTATACTTAGAGATATTTTGTATTAGTTCCAGGCAATTGCAATATATTGATTTAAAAAAAAAAAAAAAAAAAAAAAAAAAAGGCTAAAATACTTGCTAAAGCAGTCAAAAACCCACTGTTTTTATTTAAAACCCTATTAGAGTACACTTTTTACTACAATTTAAAAAAAAAAAAGGGTAACTGGTTAAGGCTCTGCCTCAGTACAAAAATGTTTAAATTGTGAATCTTGAATTTTGTTCAAAAAAAGATGTTAAATGCAGAAAAAAAACATTTTTTTTTTAAATTCTAGCCGATATTCAAACATCATATATTATTTTCTTTATTATTATGTGTAATATAACCGTCAAATCCTAAAATTTTAAAAATGATAGCATGATCACAGTCTGAGATATGATTTTTCTTGCAATATAGCATATATGAAAATAAGAGCAATATTGATAGCTCCTACATGAAATTCTTGAAAACTTTGATATTTTTCATTTCAAAAACTATTTTGCCTAGGTCCAAAAAAATTGACTGGAGTTAGTTACATAATAGTCAGAACAAATCAGCAAATTTTCAAGAAAATCCGAGATGGTGGGTTACATGGCCTGGTTGAATTGACTTGGAATGACCCAAATACAACACAGAGTGACAAACTAAGTACAGTCGAACCTCGTTAACGTGAACACTGTTAACGTGAATTACTTTTAATATTAACTGTTTACCCAATCCCCAAATGAAGATTAGTTTAGTTATATGAAGAATAGTTACTGATAGCATAAACTACTGATAACATGAACAAATTTTTTATCCCCCTTGAGATTCACGTTAACGAGGTTCGACTGTATAACAAACTACATACAGACAAAACATCGATTTTGTTATTTTCGGATTTCTTATGACTCAAAAAACATCATGAAACCAAAATTTTACAGGAATACCTAAGTGACTCATATCTATAGGAAACTAATAATAATGTCATGGACAAATAATAGATAACACTACTTTATCTTTTTTTAATAAAAATGTAATTTCTTTTTTCTATAAACGTTTGTGACCATAAGGAAATTAATACGCAATGAGAAGTCCCCATATTGCACATCTCCCCAGGACATCCTGAGTAAGTTCTAAGTATGTTTCCACACGTTTCGAAAGGTTTATTTCTTCAGTTTATATTCGAGGCCATATCAAGAGTAGAATTACCAGAATTCTGCTCATGTACTTTATTTCTCTTGCCTAAAATTTATTCAATTTTAAAAACGAACGACTTTTAGGGGGATATCCGGATGTCTCAGAAATCGTTTCATTAAACTGCAATATAATAGTACTTTCATTATTGAAAGATTTTAGAAAACATATCCATATCAGGAGTCGACCCAGGTGAATATTGGGGTCCTTTTGCTGCCCCTTCACAAAATTCCACATCATAAAATGGACACCTTCACAAAATTCAAACTCATAAAAACAGCTCGTTAACAAGATTTTATTTTTTAATAATTTTCCCGTGTTTCCAAGTATTATTTTTAATGAATGCTTATACTGGGTTCAATGAAACACTATTAACTTGATATTAAACGTTATACAAAGTAGCTGCAAAAATGGAAGTTTTACAGGATTTTTTTTTTTTTTTTTCCCCACAAAAATCAAGAAAAATTTTACAAAAATATTTTATTTTTCCCAAAAACGGGCCCCAAAAATTAAAACCTGGATCGCTCCCTGCATATCTCAAGGAAGTCCTAATTTTTCTTACAAAACAATGCAAATGAAACCAGTTTAAAGTATGAATAAACAGGGTACTATCCTGGACTGCCGAGCCGATTTGAAAGGGACCTTTAAAATTTCAGTATACAAACAACACTAATATTTATAGGATACTTTTCATTAAAACTATTAAATCATCACTTAGTTTATAATTATCTGACATATAAGCGCTGGGTGTTTTATTGTTATTATTTAAATTTATTCATTTTATTTTTCATTTGTCTTATTTTTAAAATAAGGGAATTTATAATTTCAATAATTTTAGATCGATTGCCTCAAATAACATTTGTGAAAAAAGAAGCTCAGTTGAAAAATCTGCCAAGAACTGTATTAATATTTTGCAATTTTGAAAATTATAAATGGAAAAATATTTTAAAGGTTTTATTATTATAACTTCTATAATTAAAATTGTTCATCAATAAAATTAACTCATATAACACATTTAGTTAAGAGAAAATTGAAATTAAACTAACTTGATTTGAAATTTTCATCCAATAAAACATTCAACTTAAAAAAAAATAGTGCAAAATAAATGTTTACATGAACATGATTTTCTTCAATAACGATTAAATTAAATAAAAGAGCTCAATTTTATGAGCTCTTATTTTATGATTTTATTTTATGTTATGCTCAATATTTGTTAAATTGTTAAATCCTTAAAATTTTACGCAAATTATTACTTTCCTCCCCCCCCCCACCCCCACCCCTCTTGTTATATGACGACTTACAAATACAAAAATGACTTGTAATTTTGTTCATTTATTCTCATCTTTCTTTTTTCAAAATTGCTCTGTTCAAAAGAGATGTTGTAAATACTCGTCGATGGTTCAAATGAAAGGAATTTTTCTTATGTTGAAGTTGAAAAATAATTACATAACAGGGGTCGATCCAGACAAAATTTGGGTCCCTTTTGCAGCCCCTTCACAAAATTCTACCTAGTAAAAAGGGACCTTTCACAAAATTCAAATTCATAAAAAGGGACCCTTCACAAAATTCAAATTTATAAAATGAGTCCCTTCACAAGATTTTGTTTTATAAAAATGATCCTTTTATTAAATGTTTTCATATTTTCAGTATTATTTTTAATTAATGCCTTAATTTGGCTCAACAAAACTATTAACTTGATATTAAACATTGCATAAAGTGATTGTAAAAACGAAAAATTGTACACAATATTTTACTTTTTCACAAAAATAAATAAAAATTTCACAAAAATATTTTGTTTTTCACAAAAAAGGGACCCAAAAATTAAAACCTGGATCGTCCTGCATTATATATATATCACTTCATTAAAATGATACGCTATGAATAATTATATATTAAATGAAAAAATTTATTTAGATTTTAAAAACCCAATAATAAATTGACAGTGCGTTTTATTATTTATTTTTCAAGTGGGTAAACCCAAAAATGCCCGCCCAGGTTTTTTTGGGGTATGTGGGCGCATCTGAAACTCTGATATATATATTTATTAATAAAATGAAATGTCAATAATATCAATAATATACAAATGAAAATCTGAAATTTTAAAAACAGATTTAATAGATTAAGCCTTATAATTTAAAATTGTAATAATTCAAACACACGTGATAAATAATTTAAATTTTTAGTTTTTACATCAAATTTAACAGAATGCAGTAAATTTCTGTAATCTATTTGAAATAAATAAATAAACACCTTTATTCATGAAAGTTTTGAAAATTGCTTGATTTTTGCGCCACCCACACTCTCCCTAATAATGGTCATTTTATGAGTCAGCATACCTTTTAATACCCATCCCACTCCATTTTTACAGAACTGAATAAAATAAATAAATAAAATTATGTCAGGCGTAACATTATTTCCTCCCACTTCAAATAAAAAAAAAAGTAGGAATATTGTTGAGTTTCCGCCAGACAAAAGAACCATTTGACAAAAACTGCAAAAAAACTATGGGACAGTGAGTCTTTTGTCTACGTTTTAACCTAACAGGAAAATTGCGCTTACCAATTTAATGACTTCTTTCCTGGGACTCCATACCGATGAGTAATAATGGCACTATAAAACAGACATAAGAAGTTGCGCTGCGCTTATGGTTATGATGATGCAGTGACTCATATTAAGAAGCACAACTGCCAGTTTTTAAAATCCATCACGTGTTTGCATGGATAATTATGAACGACTTCAGAAACTGGACATCACATTCAAAATTATAAGGTTGATGAAAAGTTAGCGAAAAATACGGAGATATTCCATTCGCATTTTAGGACATTTCATGGTTACAATAGCATTTAAGCAATTTTGAATATGTGGATAATTCAATAAATAAATGAAAGTGAAAATTATAATAAAGTATTTATACCCAAATTTGCCTATTTTTACAATGGACAGTAGTGTACTGAAACACGTCTTTATAATTGAACTATGAACTGGCATGTAGTTTCCACTTATGACCATGGTGCAGTGGTGGGCATAATTGATTAAAATGTAACTGAATTACAATTATAATTTTTTTTTTATCAATCGATTAACAAGTAATTGATTACAAATAAATTGAATTATTACGAATAAATTGAATAAGTAATTCAATTTATTTGTAATCAATTATTTGTTAATTTATTGACAGTAAAATAATTATAATTGTAATTTAATTGTAATTCAATTACTTTTTAATCAATTATGCCCAACACTGCCGTGGTGTAGCAAAATTCAAAAACATGTATTAGAATCCTATTAAAATATTCATTCTATTAAAAATAATTAATTCATTTAACGCAATTAAGTCCCATAGGACGTTATATACGCAAATTTCTTCACGTTTTCCAATAAAAGAACTGTAGTGTTCGCACCTCATATTACACCACACATATCGCGCACCCTCGGAAGAAAAGTATTACAAATGAAAAACACAGTATTTGAGAAAAATCGATTTAAAGATAAAGGGTTTTACCACCAGCGAGTCCAGCTGATTTACAAAATTTAAAATGAAGCGCAAATCCTGATTACCAAAATGCATTTCAAATAATTTCAATTGTAATGTATAAAACTTCTTCTTTGCATCCTAGTAAAAGAAATATACATCTTACGTTTAAGAACCTGTATAATTCGTGCGACAATAATCAAGATTCGCATTACAGTGCGAGACCGCGAGAATCTCGCATATGTTTCTCAGTTTCTCACTTAAAGATTTTAATATTACGAGAAATTTGCGCACTTTTTCATTTTTCAGAAATCGATTTAACCCTTTCAGGGGCGGTGGCTAGAGGGTCTATCCACCTACTTTAGAAATTTTTCTCTAAGTGTGCAGTGGCTACTTTTTTTATACACTTTTATAAAAAGTTAATGTGTACTTCTAATATTTAAATAGAGATGGCAGAACTACAGTAACTTTAAGCAGGATGTGCCTGTGACTTTTTTAAATGGACAAGTTGCGGGAAAATTTTTTGAAGTTTCTTTAATATATTTTTATGAAAAATAATTTTTTATTCAAAAGTATTTGATAGTGTAAATATACTGTAATGCACCTTTTAAATACAACAGATTTACATATTATCTTAGATCATTAATTTTAGTTTGATTTTTAGGAGCATCTTTTAGGTGGATAGACACAGTGGCTAGAACGCCTAGCCACCACCCGCAAAAAAATCCCCACATGCTGAATTTTTTTCTTCCTCAAATATGACTTGTAGGGGATGTTTACTTTATGATATATATATATTTAAAAGGAAATTCAATCACTTTTACTTAGTGCCCCTGAAAGGGTTAAAAAAAAAAAGAAAGAAAGAAAGAAAAAGAAAAAGAAAAAGAAAAAAAAAATGGAGGAAAGAAAGAAACCCACCAAAAGCTTTTTTTAACTTTTTTTTTTTTTTTTTTTTTTTTTGGGGGGGGGGGGGGTAATATTTGTTCTATGATAGAAAAAAAGAAAAAAAAAAAAAAAACACGAGACAAACAAATCAGGACTGAATCTGCTCAAATTTTAGAAACTTTTTGTCCCCCTCCCCTCCCAATCAATTGAACGGAATACAGCTAAATAATCTATTTTAAAAAAACTTTTAAAACCCAAATTCTTAATGTATCGTATCACATAAATCTTTTCAAAGTTAGAATAAAATTTAATTAAAAAAAAAAAAAAAAAAGTAACCTTTTTTGTTTATTAACCAAAAAATTTGATGGAATTTGAAATGCAAGTTGGTTTTGTAGGGCACAGGCTGCATATTATATTTTTGTGTTCGTAAGAGAAAATTTAAAAAAATTTTGAAAACTGCAATTTTTAATTCCACTTCAAAAACATGACTTAATATGAAGCAGATTTTTTTTTTTTTTTCTCCTAACAGTTTCCAAACAATCTTCTACTGCTGCTACCTAAAATTCATACTTTAGCTAATTTTAAAAAATCTAATTGTCCGATCGATAAGCTGTTTAATCCATCGGATTCACAAAAAATTTCCCTTTCATTTGGTATCTTATTTGTAACGATACGACTAATATTTCTAATTCATTTTCCACATTTTAAATAAATGTACGTTTTTTTTTTTTTTTTTTTTTTTTTTTTCTTTTTTTAATTATTGTTTTTGTTATTATTATTATTCTGTCTGGGAAAAAAAAAATGGCAGCAATTAAATTATGAATAAAATTTAAATGGCTTATTTATCAGAAATTAGAAGATTATTATTTTCACATTTTAATTAATTAAGAATTAAGGCTTCTTAAAAAAAACTTTTTCAAAAATTCTTAGGATACTCTGTAGCCAACGAAAAATTTTCTTTTATCAATTGACATCTTTTCTACTAATTATCTCCAAAAATTAACACTCCGGGGTATCGAACACTCGACCACCGCGTTACTAACATGGCGCTCTAACCACCTGCGCCACGGAGAGACAAATGAAAAAGCTTATATTTACCTTAAAATGGAGGCGCATTTTTAATTAGCTTGAGATTCACAATCATGCCGAAGTGAATGACATTAAGTACATAAGAATTTGGGAGGGGGGGCAGCTATTCTAAAAAATGCAAATGCGCTACACACTACATAGACCAGAGTAGGTAAATTCGGTACCAAAGTAATTATATAGCTTTCCTCGCGATCAACCCCATAGCTAGTTTTGTCCCGAATTTACCTATGCGTTTTCTCGCTATTCTTGTAAACTGAGGGGTTTTCCACTAATATAAATTACATCGCTAATGTTGCCATTTTTTGATTTAACGAGTGATTTAACAATTTAAATTGCTTAAATTTAGTATTGTATTAATAATTACAGTTTCAAAAATTATTAATCGATATTAGTGAGTTTATGCAAATACTGTTGTACGTTAAAACTAGTATGTATAATCTCCCAAAAGAACCCAAAATGTATTTTTAAAGAGTAAATAATTAAAATATACACATACTTTAGTTTAATATTAGTCTGAACATATTTAATAGTTTTAAAGAAATCAAATAATAACCCTTTTCTTATATTATTAGTAGTAGGGGAGAAGGGGGTACATTGGGACACGGGGCACATTGGGACAAAGGCTTTTATTCCTTTATAATTGCAAAATAAAATTTGTAAAAAATCACAATAGATGGCACTTAGTAGTACATCTTCATATTTTTGATTTCAACTCAATCATTCAAGTCTGCTGCCTGTGAACAAGGTTAGTTTATTTTATCATATGAAAAGTAATTTTTTTCAAGTAAACTAATGTTGATTTTTTAGGTAATAGGAAATAAATATTTTAATTTTAAAAGTACTATGTGTTTTTATAAACATTAAGCTTTCATTTCCACTATAGATCATTAGCACATGTGCTCTAGAAAATTAGACCTACACATTTGTTTTGAAAATGACCTGATGGGGTACATTGGGACACCAATGCATGGGGCACATTGGGACTGCTCCAATGGCCCTTTCATTTCTAACACCAATATATTTTTATTTATTTACTTATTTTTTGCACATATAAGCTAATTGTATTCTTTTTTTTTCTAGGTATTCTTTAAATAAATAGAAAATGATTAGAAATTATAAGCCAAAATTTGAAAGAACTAAAATTTTAGAAGAAAATATAGAAAAGGCAATAAATGAAATAATCAAAGATAAACTTTCTGTGAGGGAAGTTGCAATTAAATATTATATACCAAAATCTACATTATTTAATAGATTGAAAAAAATGAGAGAAAATAAGATTGAGTGTGTACTACAAATATAAATTATAAGTTTCAATCCAAATATACATCTCAACAAATATTCACAGCTGAACAAGAACTCTTGTTGAAAGATTATTTAATATCATGTTCTCAACTTAACTATGCCATCAACACGATCCTACATAACATTAAAGTTTTGTGTAGACTTGCAGGGTTTTGATGTGCGTTAAGATATGAATATGCAGTAATGCTTCATAACAATTTCATTTTTTCATAATTACCTACTTTATTATTATTTGTTATTGTATCAAATTCATTGTTTTGGATGCCTTTCATTCACTTTAGCAAAATATTTTGCAATATTGTAATTAGATAAATAAAAAGATGATTGTCCCAAAGTGCCCCATCATTAAATCAGTGTTGTCCCAATCTGCCCCTGCACGGGGAACATTGGGACACTTTTGCATAAGTTATGTTTTAATTATTTCTGTTTGCAAAACACATTAAACGACGCTCATTACACATTTAAAAAGGTGACCAATAACACAAGTATTTAAATAAAAATGCACAAAAGCATCAAAACTTTTATAAATTGGAAAATAATATGCTTTTATAAAAAGTGTCCCAATGTCCCCCCTCTTCCCCTATATACACATATATATATATATTTTTTTTTAACTTATTTTTACCTAAAATTTTCAATACATATATATATATTTATTTATTTATTCATGTTCTTTGAAGCATTCTCTATAAGGCTCGAATCTGTAGAACTTTAATTAGATGGTGAAGTGGAAAAATGTTAATGCACATAAAAAAAATTAAATAAAAAATTAAATTTAAAAACCCAATCTTTAGTTTCATAAAATGTACAACAATGAACATCCAGAAAAAGAAATGAATCAAGAATTATATACATTCAAATTTTATTATTTTGCATAATTTTACACACTGGGAAAATATTAAAATTAAAGGCGAATTGAGAAAAAAGCATTTTAAAAGTAAGTGTATTTTCAGGCATTTAAAGGGACACAGTTGCAGTAAAATAATAATAATACAAATAAATAGTTCTGCGAACTTGACGAAATTTTGTCAGGATACCAATATATAATTTTAGCTATCAATTAGAAATTCGTTATTTTCGTTGCTTTTCGCAAAATGAAGGGTACCCGAGTCCTCTTAAATGTGAATTTTCAAGTGGCATTAAAAGTTTCCACAGTTTTATTACAGTACGGGGGGGGGGGGGGGGAGGCTTCTTTAGAATTTTTTCACTTTTTTTTTTTTTTTTTTTTGTTAATTTAGGACAGTATATAATACTTTCTACATATTTCTAATGTAGGTAATAATTTTACACATTATCTGAAAAGAAAAAAAGTTTATTATTATTTTAATTTGGAAAAAAAAAATCTCATAAGCTTCAATTACCTATCTCTTAAAATAACGAAGAATAAAATGTACTCGATGCTTTATAAGAATTCTAGGTGATTTTTTTTTTTTTCCTTGTCTTAATTAGAAATATGAAATGTACCAGAATTTTTTAATTCTGTAATGTTAAAAAAATATTGTGAAATTAGAAAATGCTGTGGTTCACAAATGAGTTTGAATTGAACTCTAAAATATTTTTTTTTATGTCAAAATATATCCGAAGTATTTTAAAATATGTTTTTAAATTAAAAAAGGTAAGTGCACTCTAAAGACAAAAAGAAATGCAGTCAGTTATACACACGACATTATTATTCTAAAACACACATACACACAAAAAAAAAGGGGGGGGGGGAGAATATATATATAAACAACATAAACTACCAGTAAGAAAATTAATTTTCTAAAAGTAGGGAGGGGGGGGGGGAGATATCTGCGGATAAACATTTGGAGCAAGCGGTATTAAGAAAATCGTGTGGCATAAACAGACATAGAAATATTTATTACAGAAAATGCTAATTTTAAAACAAGTGCTTTGTCTGTTACGGTACTTTCTGTTAGTCAAGAAATAGACTAGACTAGAATAGTCTCATCTCTTTCGAATTAGTCTGCGAAAGGTATAGATAGTTTTATGTTCGAGGATAAATTTATTCCCAAACGTAATTTGAGTGCGAGTCAGTTGCGCTTAAAAATACTCACCCCCCTCTTTTATTTTTTTATTTATTTATTTTTTTTTGGGGGGGGGGGGGTTAACATTTATTACATTTACATATTACATCTGCAATAAATCCAACAAAATTCTTGAATCAAATTGTCGCCATCAATAAAATATTTAAAAAGTTCACAATAAATAAATTTATAGAGAACGTGTTTATTGCAGATATTTTAAATTCAAACTTGGCTTAAATCCTACCTGAAAGCATAATCGTATCTGAAAGCATAATCGTATTAACACATTTCAAAACAAAGTGAATTTTTACGGATAAAAAAGAAAATGAGCAATAAAAGCAACGGGTGCTCTCTTTTTTCCTTTTCCGTTCTTCCGCAGGATGTAATAGAATTTGCAGTTTTAAATATGGTTTGCAGAACAATGCATCTTACTTTTAGCGTTTTAAAATAACAGGAAAAGGCAGTTGATGAACTTAATGATTATATCACGCGTACAATACAAACGCGTACGATGAATAAGTTATTTAACAAAAACGTCATTCTCTTCATGAAGATGAATAACAGCAGCAAGAAAAGAATATAATGCCTACTTTTGACACATAATGTCAAGTTCATGCATGGCATGGCTGGTTTATATAGAGACAAGCTTACTTTAAAATATGAGTCTATTAATGTTTAAAAGTAATCTGGTGCGGCACTCACACTACTTTTTTCTTTTTTTTTACCACAAACAAGGTTCCCATAAGAGGATGAAAAATCCTGCTATACTTTTAAAAAATGTCACAAGGAGGTTAGTCTCGCAATTTTTGTCACACTGTTCATTGAATATTTCATCTGTTTTTTAGTTGCTTTGGGTAATATAATTATTTTTTTACACCTTTAATCCTCTTTCTTAAGCTTCTCAAGAAAGAATTTTATGAGTAAAAAAAAAAACAATTTTTCGAGTTCTGATATCATTCTTGCTGATTCTTATGTAAAATGACCTTCTGAATCCGAATATGACTCTCATTTTGCCCAGTCACCCACTGTTTTCTAGAAACACCACCCCCTCCTTCAATTTTCCCCCCTGTTCGATAATTTTATGACTATGAATTTGATTTGAAGAATGAAAAAGAATTAATTTAACACCTAAAAACAGAAATATATAAAGTTTTAAAAATAACACTAATAACAGATTAAAAAAATATAAGATGTATAATACATAATTTCAGTAACAAATCTCCCCCCCCCCCCAACCCCTCAAAAAATATATATATATTCCCTTGTCGCAAATGTCCATGTTTTACAATTTTCCAACTCTGTAGCCACCGAGAAGATATTTAACGGTTAAAATAATCCCTCGACCTCCTAAAAATCAAATTTATAGCCATAAAATCACGGGAAAATGATAAAAATAATAGGGGGCCGTTCCTAAAAAACGGAGGGTGATAGGGCAAAATGGGCGTCATATTCAGATTCAGGAGGTCATTTTAAACAAGAATATGCTGAAATGGTATCAGAAGCAATTTTCATGCCGAGCAGTGTTATTAAAATTTCCTACTGTACGCACTCGTTGCATCGTCTAACATTCTATGTACTTTACACACAACGGACAGATAGAATTGAAATGCAGAAAAATAAACTAACTGATTTCATATTCACTTGTAAACATCGTTGTACAGCATAAAAACGTTTAACACAAATGAAAATGCAATTTCCAATTGTAGCCCTTAATGTATAATTGAATATTTTTGTGTGGTCAGACACTGTAGAATATTTATGTACAGCTACAGATATTGTAAATCTTAATAAAAATTATTACTACATTCTATACAAAGTTTTTCCTTGTGCATATGAATGATAAATTTCAATTTCATTATGATTTGTACAAAATAAAAGTATTAAATGTGATTTATAGAAATAACTCTCATAGAGCAAGAGACACAATCCTATCTACCACAAAAGAAAGTTTATTACTTCTTAAAGCCCCTCCATCTGGTGTAGTTACGCAGGAATTAGAAAATTTGAGAAAGCTGCATTAATTTCAATATTTAGAGTTTCTTACTACAAATATTTTACTAGAGTCAGTACGAATACAATCGTGGACAAGGATATTTCTTCTTATGTGCTATGAAGGATAATGGTTAATGTCAACTCTTTACCAAGCTAAATGTAATTAAAATTGTACAACTACAATGCTTCCACATATCTAACAGATTAACAACGTTAGATAAATGCAAACTTGTGATAAAAATACACTTACTGAATCCGGTAATTCCCCCCCCCCTCCCTGTATTTTATCATTTTTATTGTGAAATTATTATTATACTGCAGATTATTTTCTAATTCCTTTATAACTGTCGCAGACTGACAAAAAAAAAATCTTCTACTGGGAATACCGGTACAGTCATGTCATGGATGCTTTGTAGTGAACTAGAATCCACTTCATGCAGTAGGTCCCAGTATATGCAACCATTATGCCTTATGCCATTATGTGCAAAGTACAGTGACAATAGGAAAGCAAGGTACCTATGAACGCCACATTTAAGATTTTGTCAATCTTGTTGGGCAAAATTTGAAAAGGAAAGAAAAACGTTGCATAGAGATTGAGAATTATATTCTTTTACATAGGAAAATGTTTATGAAACTAAAAAATTTTACGAATATTTATCGCTCAATGGTTCAATACCTGGAAATAAAATTCAAAAATAAAAACTAACTGATATTTCCTAAGAAAGCTCTTTAGTTAATTTCTCTATTTAATTAATCTTTTTACTTTATAAAGAGTATGTTAATGACTGTTTTAAAAAATGCAATTTCATCAAAAATATAAAGTCTTGTAAATGTTCATAAAACAGTTGTTACTCTGTTTTACTTTTCGAAAATACATTATGTAAAGAAAATATTGCAATCATGAAAAAATTTTACTTCGAGATTTTAGTGTATCTATACTATACGTATCGAGGTCTCCTGAGTTCATTTTAGCTAATTTTACAGAGATATATGTATGTGTATGAACATGATAATGTCCAAATGTTTTGATCCATTGATCTGAAAGTTTGTAGGTATGTCATAGGTCACCATCGCACGACCGTTTAGATCTTGATGAGTTTAGCACTGATATTTTTTTTTTTTTTTTTTAACAAGTGCACACACACACACCAAAAAAAAAAAAAAAAAAAACTTATCTTTATGGCCTATAGACTTAAATTATTTAAAGTGAAGTAGTGTCTAAATGCCTTATTCGACTGAGCTAAAAGTTTGTAGGTATGTTAGAAGCCACTGTCCCACGATTTGTATAGATTTTGATGAGAGTAAGACTTAAAATACTTTTATAAAGATAAAGATTTTTTATCATTATGGCCAGTGGAGACTCAAATTATTTAAAGGGTGATATTATCTAAACACCTTATCCAATTAAACTAAAATTTGGTAGGTAAGTTATAGGTCACAATGTTGATAAATAGGTACAGGACTTACAATTCTTTTATAGGGACACAAAGATAAATTCTTCATCATTGCAGCTAATCGACTCAAAATGTTTGAATAAGTTGGTATTAAAGTTATATGTTGACATTGCAAGAACAGTACAGATTTACATGAGTGTATAACTTATATATTATATATATTTAACCAGTAAAATTTTTATACATTGCGGTCTATGGGCAAACACTATTGAAGTTTGTTTTAGAAATGTTTAATTGTATAAAAAGAAAAATAAATAAATGTTTGATATTGCGAACTCATCACTTATAGTTCTTTCACAGGTGTGCATAAAAAAATTAAATACATTACACTTTATTAAAAATCCTACAACTAGGAGGGAAATACTTAAACACCCTATTATGATTTTTCCTTTTATTTATTTATTTAAATTTTTTTTTATTTAATGATTTTTCTTGTTTAAATTTATTTACACAAGAATTGAAGACTACATATTTGGAAAGTCCAATGGTCACTTCAGAATTACTTTAGATTTTTTATTATTATATGCAGGTAAAAAAATTTTTAAGGGATATTTCGATTGCAATATTAATCATAAAACAATAATTTGAAAATTTTTGTAAGTGTAACACTTCCTTTAATAACTAAATACACTTTATCATATCTAAACACATAAGAGTAACTTTTAGCCTATACTATTGCGAATGGAAAAGGGAAGAGAGGGGGGGGGGGCAAGAAAAAGTTTATACTTCAAATATGTTTAAAGAAAAATTATTTAATAATATTTTCAAATGATGAATAATCGGTTTCCTCTTAAAATAATTAGTTTGGCCTGTTGCCTATTTTTGCCCTAGAAAATTAGTATATCTAAAGGTAAGTATAAAAAATAATGATTAACTGGATGACATAAGACAATTATATTCCATATATTTTATATAATCATGGCTATATCTCTAATATCTTCATATCTAAATATGCATATCTATAAATATAAAGCCTTATCACTATCACTTATTATTTCTTTATGTTATAGACACATGTATAAGAAAGCAATAGCAATAATTTCACAAAAGGAAAGGAATCGCCCAATTCTTTGAAAGGAGTTCACATCTGGAGATTAACCTCAGTTATAAGCTGTGAACAATAGTCATTTCAAAACAAAATTGCCTGCTCTCACAAAATGAGAGACATAAAAGAGGTACATATTTGTACATGGGCCTTTAATGGAGGTAAATTACTAATTAAATCCTATGCAAAATTTTTGAGACCAGAAAAAAACTGCCCTCTATCAGAGGTTAATAGATGTGGACATTTAAAAAGGTCTTCCAGTAAGTATACTTTTCAAAACATAATAGAAAAACAGAAATCCAATGATAACTTCGTTAAAATTTTCTAACATAAAAATTCTCAAGCAATCAATAAAAATATAATAATGACAACCAGGGTTGTATCGGTTTTAACCATAGGGGATTTAACCAGTGGTTTTAACCGTCCTGGTCGATATCAGTTTTGACCACTGAAATTCGTTATTGAATTTATTTACTACCAATCAAGGTCAGAAATTAGAATCTGCTACCAGTGAAATATATGTTAGTATCATATGTTAAAAGTTAAAACTAAGTAAACATTTGTTTAAAATGTCATAACATAGGAATGTCGTAACACAAATAATATCACCAAGAAACAACACAATTGTTTTAATTAATTTTTACACAAACTCTTTTTTCGAATTTATATTGAATTTACAAAATGGTTACAAGTCGCAAGTTTTGCAGTTGTCTCTAAACTTAGACGGTTTCGTAAATTGTTTTGAATAAGTCCAAACTTTGAAAATAGTCTTTCTATTGAAGACGAGCTGGCACAACAGTTCATTAGATGTAATGTGAAATCAACAAATTTTACATCAATGCCTTTTATCTTCTTCATTGCTGCCCACCAGACATCAGGTCCAAGTGTATTTTTTACGCTTTCAGAAAAAAAAGGATTTTGGATATGGTAAAGACTGCAGTTAATATTATTATAGACTTTAATAAAATTTTAACTGCAAACCACCACATTGTTTGTTTTAATTTTAAGATTTGTTTTTTAAACTACAACTCATGTTTTTAACTGAAATTAATGTTTTGTTTTTAACTACAATTCATGTGTTGTGTTACGCTTTTAACTGCAGCTCACGTGTTTCAAAGAAGATACCTATTTCATCTTCCTTGATGTTTTTAACTATAACTGGTTTATATTTTTATATTGAATGGTCCATTTTTAAATTTCTAACATTATTATTATATTAGTATTATTATTTTTAATGAATTGTTGTTTTTATTACTTATTAAGTTATTTTTAATTGCAAAAACAATTATTATTAAAATTAACGCTGTTTAAAACCATTTTTAACACTGCTGACCATTTTTGACCAGCATCCTGGTCAAAATCAGTTTTGACCGGTCAAAATTACAACCCTGATGACAACAGTAATAAACTACTCCGGTTAAATGTTTTGCACCTTAGTTATTACATTTGCTAAATAGATTTACAAAACAAAAAATGTACATGCATGTTATTTTTTTAAAGTAATGTCTCACACATTTCTGAGACAACAGAATGGAAAGAGTGGAAAATTAATATAAAACTCATAAAAAAAAATAATAATAATAACGAAAAGAAGAAAAAAAATTACAAAACAACAAATGAATAGAAGGGAGAAAAAAAGACAATTTTCATGAGCATTTCTATTTAGTATTTAAATTGTTTCATTGAATGCAAATATAACGTGTTTCTTGTTGTAGAAGTCAGAAATGTAGATTTCTCAACTTGAATAGATAATCTTTAATCTCATTTTAAACCAAATACTGATTTCTCTACCTTATGATATAAATACTATGTTAATTTATTAAATCTTTCATGGTTTTTGTGTTAAGTTTAATTTTTTTCTTTCTGCAGTAATTTTTGTCTTCATTTTAACTTTTCACTTTATTACAATATAATCTTGCAGAGATTTTAGGGAAAGTTAGGTGCCCATAAAACTTGTTTAACAAACTCCACCCACCTTAAGTTTTAATATTAAATGTTTATTAAAAAGAGATTATATTTACATTTGTTCCACACTTTCATTCATATATGGCTCAATATTGTTTATCAAAAAGAGCTAAAAATACTCAGTTTTAAGATTTGAATTTTTTAAAACCTTATGTAAAATAATTGGGCAAAAAGTCTCTTTAATATGTGTTCATTTTTATGCAATATACTATTTGATAAAATAATTGACTTAAATATAAAAAATTGTCAAACATATTTATTATGTACATCCAATATTTAAATTAACTTAGTGTAATATGAAATTTACATTCATATAGTCCAAAATTGTGATGTAAAGAGAGACATTTTAAAAAATAAGTGATTAAGAAAAAAAAAATAGACAATAACTAACTCAAATTTTTTGGTAAAATTAAATATGATTTATCAAAATAGTGCTTCATAAGAAGTGCTTCATTTAAAGAAACTTCTTTTATATTTTAATTCTAGAAAACAAAATCCACATGTGGTTGTTTATTGATTAATCCAAGTCTTCCTTCCTGGTGTTTGATCATTGTAATGATGAATTACACATACCCAGAAATTGCAGTCTCGAAGGACATTCACAAAATCTATAGCTACAAGTATTAAAAAATATGTAAACTATTTTATAAATTTCAATTTAACTACTTCGTTTACATGATGCATAAATATATACATGTGTGTGTATAAAAGAATGCATCATTACATTATTATTAAAAATTATTATTTTTATTATTTGTAAATGAGTGTTTAACCCATTTACAAATAATAAAAATAACAATTTTTTCAAGTTGTTTATTTGCTAAAAACTTGTCAAAAAACTAGTTGACAAGAATAAATAAATAATGGTATGAACTAGATAGTTTAAACTGAGAGAAATGGGTAGAATTATGTTGATGAGGTAACTTAATCAGACTACAAAAAAAAATTAATTTAAAGAAAAGTGACAATTTTATTTTAATAAGTAGGGGCAGGCCCAGACTTTTCAGGCAGGGTCCTGTTTTTGTGAAATTGTGAAAAATCTACACGTAATTTTGTGAATATAAATTTAGTGTGAAAATCAAGTTTTTCCAAACTTTTCAGCTAGGGTCCTCTTTTTGTGAAATTGTGAAAAATTTAATATTTCAAAATAAAATTACAGTTAAGGTTTTATTTTAGAGAATGGCAGTTCACTTTTATTGAGCTAAACTCACACATATGCATAGAAACCTCTTAGAAATTGAATATCAACTTTTTGGAAGAAATACAGCAGAGCACATCTGATTATTCAGGCGGCCTGTTCGTTCCACGGAAGATTGATTTTTGAAATGAAACAGATTTATTAAAGGTCTGTCTTTAAGAGGAAAAGTTTTGTGAAAGGTCCTTTTTTAGGATAAACAATACTGTGAAGGGTCTTTTTTTTTAGGATAAATAATCTTGTGAAGGGTCCATTTTCAGGATAAACAATTTTGTGAAGGGTCCTTTAAAGGACCCAGGTTTTCCTCTGGACAGACCCCTGATAAGTTACACTGAAAAACGCCTAGATCTTTCGAATTTAAGTTTTTAGTTTAAAAAAAATAGTTTTTTATTATGACGATATGAAAAATTGTCTTTTACTATTTGTTAAATAATCTCGCATTCATTGAAAATGTTTATACTACTGTCTATAGCAGAAATCTATTGATAAAGAATTTCTCATTTATGAGTACAGTAACAATAATTCGTTGTATAATTCATAATCGTCAAGACTTATACATCATTCATATAAATACACTACGCAATTGTTATAATGATAAAAATTATCGACTGTTCCAGATGGTGTCAGTTCATATCACTACAATTTACAAAAAAAAAAAAAAAAAAAAAATTAAAGATTAAAAAAACTTTGGATCTGTTAAAGTATTTAATATGTTCTTTGCACAATTACAGGGGGGGGGGGGAACTTATCAGACTCGTTATTTTCCATAAATTTTCACAGAAAAAAAATTCCGAGAAAACATTAATTAATAACATTCCAAACATAATTCCATAGCATTAATTATATTAAAAAAAAAAAAAAATGGAATTTAGTAAATTATTCCCCATAATTTTTTTTTTTTTGGGAAAAGTAGGACAAAAAATTTCAACTTAATTCAAATGCAAAGCTGCTTTTTTTTTTTTTTTCCCTTTCCCTTTCTTTAAAAAAAAGAAGAAAAAGGAAAACTTAGAGTGAATAAAATTATAAATAATTTCACACGATGATACATTAAATATATTTTGAGAATCTATTTTTTAATTAATTTGTTATAATTATTTATTTAGAAGGGGAGGAGAGAACGATATTGGGGAACATTTGAACTTCTGATCGAACTTAACTACATTATAATTCAGATACAAAAATGCAAATAATAATTACAAATAAACAAATCTCTGTATCAATGTTTGAAAAATTAAAACAGTTTACCACTTCTATAATGTCAGCTGATAAATTAATAAAATACAAATAACAATCTGAAATACTAGCATACAATGTAAGTATACTTGTAAACATTAAGTTACTCACCTTTGAAACTTTTGATCGGCAATCTGTTTTACACGAAAAAACTGTTTCATCATCTTGAATTTAAAATAATGTACACCACAGTAAATCCACTGTATGTCTGTAATGATCTTGAATTACACCATATTTTACAATCAACTTAAACACATTAATAAAAATCCCAAACAAACCGCCTCCTGCCTGTCTCTGCAGCCGCACATGGACAATCACACAACTTTTTGTTTGCACTAGCCGCTAGTTTACTTTGAGAGTTTGATTTGAAAGTGCAGACGATATCGAAGCACTGAAACTTGCGCGTGCGCATAAGATGTATTTCAAAAAAGTTTTTTATCTTCTTCCACAATTTCACGCGCAGTGGTATTCAGTAGTTACTTGCGAACTTTAAAGACGATGGCAAAAGTATCCGAGCATTAACGAAAATTCCTATTTAAAAAGTATACTTAATACAGCTTTATTAAATAAATCCTTGTCGAATACTGTTCTTAGTCAGTCTAAGAACATGATTCGACAAGGATTTATTTAACAAAACAGTAGTAAGTGTACCCTTTTTAGATAGGAATTTTTGCTAGTGCTCGGATACTTTTGCTGCCGACTGTAAATAAACCATCCCGAATTATTGATTTCCTTTTGATAATTATTTAAAGCATGTGTTTTCCTTGACTACAGAAAAAATATATCCCAAATAAGCTCTTTTAGCGATAATCAATCTTTATTAGCTTTTCAGAATTTTCAGTTTTAAATATGTCCCCAAACAATAAATTGACAACTCACAAGAGGCGGAGCTTTCAACACCTCCTGAAATAATAATGCTTTCATACGGAGTTTTATGTAGTTATCAGATCAAAGTACTTTTATAAATAAGGACTAAAAATAAAATATCATTAATAAATAATTTACTTTCTACAATTTTTCAAAAAACTTAGTAAAATATCTTCAAAATAAAGTCTGTAACCGGAATATGGGGACACTTGGTGTTTACGTCATTGAAGATCGGCTGATTACAAATTATAAGGTAATGTTCAAATAAACATTACCTTATAATATGAATTTATAGGACATATAGGATGGTATGGATTGGATGAAATTAGTCGAAGTCGAACAACCTCATGCACGTGACGTCAATACGGGTATACACATGTAAACAAAAAGCCAGACATGCCGTCACAATTTTGATCCTACACGGAGGTACAGCGTGGCAACAGCAGTGTGGCAATAACAGATAAACAGTGTGGCAATCGCCTATAACCGTGATGTTAAAACGATGCTACAAAAAATAGCTTACCCAGATGTCGCTGTGATCGAAGCTATTGCTCAAATCGAAGACCTGATTGGCTTTTCCCAGTTTCGTCAGTTTAATCACGTGATCTAAGCATATAATTAACCAATAGGGAGTCTCGGTTTTGTTGTCGGGACACTAGCTTCGATTACAATGACATCTGGTGACAAGCTTAATTTTTTTAGTACAATTTTATTCGCCGCTTTCCACACTGTTCATTCTAGACGCTGTAACGGAGGTGATACAGTCGGTAACAAAAGTGTCCGAACACAAGCAAAACTTCCTATGTAAAAAAAAGTAGATTTCATACGGTTTTGTTAACCTCTTCACTACGATTCCGCCCGATCCCGGCTTTGTAGGTTAGCTACGGATACGGCCGGAATGAGGCGGATCGTAGAAAAATAGGGGTGTTGGGAAGTTCAACAGATGGGGGTCATTCTGTCGCGAAAGGAAGGTCTTTGATGAGGCGATCGCTTTGTCCGAATGACATTGATGAAAAGCTTTCTTATCATTTGTGTGTACACCAATTTAAGATACTGGGTGAACATGGTATGATATTCTTTCTAAGTGAAGTGGTTTTTCTCTTTTATTTTGAGTTCTTGAAAACAGCTGCAAGTTAAAATTTTACTATACTTTTATTTAAGTAATATATTACATAAATCCGTTGTAACGTGAGAAAAGTGGTACCTTTCTGTTTATCAAATAAACTACAATATTTTTTAAAATGATTTAATTTATTTTATTTTTTCGTAAAAATGAACAGCACGATTTTTTACAAAAAAAAAAAAAAAAAAAAAAATGTAAATTTCTAATTTAAGGAAAATTTCCATGCATTTTTAAATGTAAAAGTGAAAATTCTCAGTTTGGAT
Source organism: Salticus scenicus (assembly GCA_963930645.1). NCBI lineage: Eukaryota > Metazoa > Arthropoda > Arachnida > Araneae > Salticidae > Salticus > Salticus scenicus. Next base: position 163,463,488 of record OZ005652.1, read on the forward strand.
GAATAAAAATGAATATTTCAAATAATAATCTATATAAATAAAGAGAAGTATTTATATGTCTTTATGTGTGTCTGTCTGCGCTCTGGTGCTCACACTACCGATCGCAGAGCTACAAAATTTCGCATATGGGTACCTGAGATCCTGTAGGTGTGCACCTCACCAATATTTTTTCGAATTTCGAATCTGAATTTTATTATTATTATTTTTTTTAGTTTTAAATATTGGCTTCTATTTATCATTTTTCATAAATTTATTCTTCCATTGAAATCGTCTGCGTATCTTAGCAACAGTTATTACGCTATTTATTTTTACTGAATACATTCATTTGACGGCAGAATCTTTTTTCTTTTTTTCCTTTTCTTTAAATTTATTATATTTATTGAAAATCAAATGATAATGCTGTAGAAAAAATTAATATATTATATTAAAAATTTAAAAAAGTATTGGTAACAGAATTTTTTATGCCTAATTATTACAGTAAAGCAACTTTTTATTTTATTCCTTTAAAAGAAAAATCTTTTATTATTATTATTATTTATGGTATTTATCAGGGAAAAAAAATGTAGTATATATTAGAAAATAGTAAAGTAATTAAAATTATATACTTAATTATTTTTTAAAGAAAATCGACTTATTATTATTATTATTATATTAGTCGGAATCAAATTGTAATATAGTGTAAATTCCGAGGGCTATAAAATACATGGTTCGAAAATTAAACTATTTAATAGTTGCTGAGATACAGTTATTTTATAATCGTAGTTCTTAAATAATAATTCACCTGTCGTCAATAAATATCCAAATTGAAATGCCAAGGGAAGAACTTTCTGCAGGCAGTAAGAGCCCCGACCTGGTGGAGTGCGGACGTACTGCGGAAGTGCTGCCGTAGGCAACGGGTGCCCGAAGCTTGGTTTAGAGCGATTTCAGCATTTTTTTTTTTTTTTAAGTTTTTATTTATAATGTGATGTAAAAAATAAATATTAATCCAATTCTTTTGAAAATTCATTTAAATATAGCGCCCAGCTAAGCGGGTGTAGGCCACTAGCTTTAAATATGGCAGGGGTGTAAACAAAGTTTTTCCAAATAGATTCATAAAAACTATCCGATTTTTAAATATTTAATTAAATGTGCTGATAACATAGTACGCAAATATCTCTTATTTTTGCAAATATGAATGAAAGTGAATTTTCTTGCAAATATGTTAGAAATGTTTCTGTTATTGAGTGAAAAGAAGAGAAATGTTAATAATAAAAATTAAAATAAACAGAGAAAGAGAACAAGAATGTATTTATTTCATATTTTTTAATTTTATCAACTATTTCTAGATTTAAAAGTGCATATCTGTTTTTCATATAGTACTATACACATTGAAACAAAATGAAATCATATTAGCTTTTTATTTATAAATAAATAAATAAACAAATAATATAATTTAATTTAAGCTCTCTGTGTGTTCTGAAGGTTATAATTGAGCATAAATTAGGCAGAGATGTACGAATTTCGGTTATTTTCTTTGTTTATATATATATATATGTGTGTGTGTGTGTGTATCAACGGTTATATATAATTTAAACGCATTTAAATCAGATATAAACTAATTGCAAAAATACATTGAAACTAAATTGTATTTATAAATCACAAAAGCTATTTTTATTAATTCTGTCAACGCTTTTCACATTTTGTGTATGACTAATTAAATATTTGTGAGAGAAATGTATTCTGCAATCAAGAGAAATTGCACACTTTAATATTTTTGATTAATTTATTATAAATACAAGTTAACATACCCTAACCAATATTATTACTGTTATTACTATTACTATTGAATTTTTGGTCAAAAATAAAATATTTTCCCTTGGATATGTTTATAAACAATCTCAAAAGCAGAATGTTACCACTGTAATCTAAAATATAATTTAGACTTGAATCAAAAATAAATATGATAAATGAAAATAAATAAAGTTTTTGATTTTTGAATCTTACATTTACAAAATGCAATTTATATATTTTATTAGAACCAATGTGATAACGTTAATTTACAATAGCATTCCTTTTTTATTTTAATTTCGCTTTTAAATAACTAACGATGTATGTTATTAATAAATAATTTTGAAATATCTTCTAATAAAAGAGGGAAAAAAAGCGTAAATTATCAGTGTTCTAAATGACTTGCTCCGCTCACACTGTACCAATTTGACATCGTGATGTGGGGCGTATAGATCAAATTGACAGTTCCGACACGCCTCTCTCACTTTCTATCTTAGGAGTGTAAAGAAAGGAATACGTATGGGAACTGGATGAGTCTATTTTCCATTTTCCTCCTTCTCAATGCTCAGTAATTTACGATAGAAGAATGCGCCCACTTCCCGTCGTGAAAGAGTTAAATAAATCCTTATCGAATCATGATCTTACAGCTTACACCGACTAAGATCATGATTCGACAAGGATTTATTTAACAAAACAGTTTTAAGTGTACTTTTTTTTATATAGGAATTTTTGCTGGTGTTCGGACACTTTTGTTACTTACTGTACCGTCAGCAGCAAAAGTATCCGAGCACTAGCAATAATCACTGTCTTAAAAAGTACACTTAATACTGCTTTGTTAAATAAATCCTTGTCGAGTCATGTTCTTAGTTATTCTAAGAACATGATTCGACAAGAATTTATTTAACAAAACAGTTTTAAGTGTGCTTTTTTGACATTGGAATTATTGGCTAGTGCTCGGATACTTTTGCTGCCGACTGTAGATTAAGACACAGAGTAGTCTTACTGTAGATACTCTGCATTGGTGAATCCAGAGGACATTGCGACCCCAACGAGAAACTACAAACTAAGAAATATACAATCGGCAACAAAGTTATCCAAGCACTTGCAAAAATAAAATAAAAAAGTACACTTCATACAGGTTTATTAAATAGATCCTTGTCGAATCCTCTTCTTAGGCAGTCTAAGAACATGATTTGATAAGGATTTATTTAACAAAACAGTATTATTAAGTGTACTTTTTTATATAGGAATTTTTGCTAGTTCTGTCGGACAATTTTACTGCCGATTGTAACTAGGTCGGGCAACGGGGAAACACGACTATCTCAATATATGGATCAGAAAAAATAATGACCATAGCCGTAGGACAGCAAATCAGAACACTAGTAACACAATATAGGATGGCAAAATCCTCAAAATTTAAGGGAGGGAGGGAGAAATATAACAAGTCTATTTACAGAGAATGATTAAATGGAGAATGTAAATATGTAAAAGAACATAAATATGAAAAGTAAAAGAAATAACAATAAAAAAATGAGTAATATTTACACGGATATTAAATGCACATGCCAAAGAAGGTTATTTTGTATAAGGAGAAAATGAAATAACTATGAAGCGAAACGCTCGAAAGCCCCGGCGACCATATTGGTCTAAGCAAAAATATATCTAGGATTACTGGAAACTTATAAAATCTAAAGAAAGCATAAGTTATAGTAATAAGTAGATTAAAATTAAGATGAATAAAATTTTATTCATCCAAACATAAGAGAAAAGCATCATAAACATTTAAGATAATTTAAAAGTTTAAATTTTATTGATAACAAGAAATACGAAAGGAAACTTTTTTATACAAAGGAATTTTAAAATTAAAGTGCTTTATTCTTTTTTAAATTAGCTCTTTAGTGCTCAATTAATTAATATAGATAGAGACTTCATAGAATGTAATTTTGTTATGTTTGAAAAAAAAAAAAACTAGTGTTACTCAAACATAATAATAAAAAAAAAATTACGTAAGCTTTACTTAAGTTTTATCATTTTAAATTTAAATAAAATTAATTATTTTAAAATTTGATAACATATATATTTATTTAAATTTACCTTATTACTTTTAATAATTAAAAAACACATCTAATTTAATTCTAAAAAGTTTTAAAGGTGTGTAGGGAGTAGAGCTGATTGACGCGTCGAAATGCCTAGGCCTGGGTGTATTGTCCTCCCGTGGAGTCTTCTATGGGGGTTCTACACCTTTTTTAAAGCGAGTTTTGAAGAAAACCACGGAAAACTCTGAAAGGCTAAACTGGAGAGCATGACCTAGGCTCGAACCCAGCATTTCTCGTGTATGAGCTTCGAGAGAAAAACCTCTTAGTCACTGGTGAGGCTTTTTAAAAAGGGAAACTTAGTATTGATCTTTTTTTTTTTTTTTTTTTTTTTGTACAAGGATTAAAACGAGATAAAATTTTCGAATTTAATTACAGTCTTTTACAAAACTTTAAGAACACCCATAAAAAAAATCAGATTTAATGGAATTTCGCAAAAATAACCCTCTCCATTTAAACATTTAGAAGTTTTTAGAAATAATGACCAATCTATGTGCTGATGAAAAACTATTCCAGGAAATACGAAAATTGCATAACAAAATCGGTTTTGTTTCATTTCCTTGTGACCGATCGCCATTTCGCAGAGGTAATAGGTGACGATCTCGGAAATGTTTCAAAAATAGATACCCATCTGTGTGATGCTACAACTGGCGATTCGGAAAAAAATGCAAGGAAGAAAAATGTGTTAAACCATGCTCATTTCAGGAAAACGATGCCTGCAAAGAATAGAGGCGACTTATTCTTTGCCTCAAATTTCACGTCGTCCATTCATACGTATCAGAAAACAAATGTGTCATTTCTGGTCAATACTGGCTCTGACGTACCGTACCTCTATTTCTCGCAAATAATTATCAAGCCCATAATTCCCCTCAACAAACTCTTTGTCTTTTTGCAGCAAATGCTTCAACTATTAACGTGTACGAGCAGAAAACATTATCATTAGACTTTCATTTAAGACGTCAATTTATTTAGACTTTTCTCATTGCCATTGTGAGTTGCCACCCATTCTTGGAGCAGATTTCCTTCATTGCTTTGAACTGATACCAGATTTTCGGAACAAATGCTTCAGAGACTTTAAAACTAAATGTTCCACAAAGGTTCTGTAAAACATACTTCCATTCAGTTAACTATCACTAGTGATACTATATATCACAAATTTTTAAAATAATTTCCTTCTATTACAAAACTGCCCGATCCTAGTCAGCCTGTAAAACATAATACTGCTCATTATATAATAACAAAAGATCCTCCTGTTGTAGCAAAGCCCTGCAGATTAGCTCCGAATCAGTTAAAACTGCTAAAGCCTAATTTAAAAATATGATCGAATTGGACTATTTAAGACCTTCTAGAAGTTATGTCTCCCACTCCATATAGTCTCCAAAAAGGTAACATTGGAGTGGAGACCAGTAGGAGATTTTCAAACATTAAAGTCTCAAATCATTAAGGAAAAATACCCTATTCCTTGCACTGCAGATTTCATATTCAAATTGCACGGTAAAAAAGTTTTTAATCACACTGACCTAATAAAGGCGTATCATCAAATTCTAATAAACCCAGAGGATACTCCAAAAGCGACCATTTGTCCACCCTTTGGGTTATTCGAAAGTACCTGAATGCAATTTGGATTATGCAATGCAGCGAACAATGCAACCTTTCAAACATTTATAGCCAAGATTACTAGAGATTTGCTAGGTGTTTATGCCTTTGTCGATGACATTTTAATCGCTTCAAAGGATCATAATAAACATATGAAGCATATTAAAGCTTTATTTCTCAGACTGGAGGAATATGGTTTTTGCATTAATATCGAAAAATGCACCTTCGGAAAACAAAAAATTCTTAGGATTGAAACTTTCAGGAAAAGGAATAGAACTAATCCTGATCGAGTTCAATGCATACTAGATTTTCTCTAACCCACAACACTAACACAGCTACGCAGATTTTTAGGTATGTTCAACTTTCACCGCAGATTTATTCCAAAAGCTGCAGAGATATTTCATCCATTAGTGCAGTTTTTAGAAGGGCATAAGAACAAAAATAAATATCGATCTAATGCTAAGAAATTTGAGCAATTAAATTGGAACAAGAACACTGAGAATTCCTTCTTATTAACAAAAGAAGCAATTGTGGAAGCAACTCTCTTAAAGAGATCCTATTCCAGGTGCACCCCTAAGCTTATGGGTTGATACATTTGATTTGTTAGAGATGGCTCATTAATGCAACTCTCTGAAGGAGAATGAGAACCAATTGCCTCAGTAAAGTTAAACAATTCTATAAAAAAAAAAAAAAAAAAAAAAAAAAAAAAAGAGAGAGGTTGTCAACTTACAACAAAGAGTTATTCTCTATTTACCTAGCAATAAAAAAAAATTAAATACATGTGTTAGAAAAAAGGAAAATTTCAACTTATACCAATCAAAACCCATTCACTTATGCTTTCAAACAAAATCCAGATAAGTGTTTACCCAGCCAACAATGCCACCTTTATTTTATATCACAATACTCCACTGACCTCAGATATGTATAATGATCCAAGAATATAGAAGTAGATTAATTTAATTTTCTCACATAGAAATAAATTCAATTATCAAATCTGCTTTTCTGAATTTTCATGAACTGTCTAAACCTCAACAAAAATGATCCAGAAACTCAAATTTCTACAGGATAAAAATTCCTTACTTCAGCTCGAACTCAAACCATATTAAGGCATAGATTCTATCGTAATATGTGACATTTCAACTGGCTGACCAAGACCAAGATCAATCATTCCTGAAGCATTTCAAAAACTAATTTTCAAACAATTGCATGACATTTCACATCCTGGAATAGTAGCTACGACTAAGCTCATATGTGCTAGATATGTTTGGCCAAATATGAAAAAAAAATTCAAAGGAACTGGTGCGATGCTACGAATCGTGCTAAAGATTTAACATTCAATGACATACAAAGGCTCCATTAAGAACATTTAGTTTACCTGATGCCCATTTTCAACAGATTCACATCGACATTGTAGGTCGATTACCCTTTTGTGATGGTTACAACTACTTATTAACAATGACTGATAGATTCTCAAGATAGGCAGAAGCCATTGCTTATTGTAAACATGCAAGCCAAAACAATTTATTGAGTGATTTTTCATACTTGGATATCTCACTTTGGATGACCTTCAATAATTACCTCAGATCAAGGCTCGCAGATGCAATCATTTTTATATTGTGAGTTTTCGAACATGTTGAGCACAAACTGAATATGTAACACTGCATACCATACACTTGCAAATGGGATTATAAAGGGATTTCATCTTCATTTTAAATCATCTATAAAGGCTCATGAAAACAGTCAGTTTATACTTCCTGTATCCTAGGAATCTGCACAGTCATCAAGGAAGACATCAGAGCATCATGAGCAGAACTTGTGTACAATAACTACTCTGACAGAAACATCTGTCATTCCATTATATTAAATTTTATACTTTAGTTAATTTAAAAACATTTAATTGTCGCGTGGAAAAACTGTTTGCACCCCTGGATTCAGAAAAATTGCTCCTTTTATTTGGTACCGAATTTGTAATGAGCCACATACTTTTTAAAAAGTGACTGAAAGGATTTAATTATAATTTAAAATACCTTTTTAATGTTCGTTCAACTCAAAGCTTTTCGGCCCGATATCGGGTTTTCTTCAGAAGCTGAAACTTTCTGTGCTTTGCACCAGACTGCTGTTTCCTTTAATAGTAAATGTCATCTGCTATCTAAATTTCTGTTGGGCTCCACATCATTGCAACTGTCAGGATTTGTTAGTATTTCGATGGTTTTGCGCATTCCGGTCAGGGCCCGACTTAGACAACCTGGAGCCCCGGGGCAAGCCTATTCTGGGGGGCCCCCTTGCAGTGGCATAAGAGCTCTTTAGGTTGCAGAATTTCTGCATTCGTCTGTAGGGGGGCCCCTTCCAGAAGGGGGGCCCAGGGCATTTGCCCCGTATGCCCTGCCGTTAGTCAGGGCCTGATTCCGGTATAATCATGGTTATAGTAGTTAGCTAATTTTTTAGTATTATTTAAATCAGTATTTATGTTAGAATTCAGGTTAGTGCTGATGTTATTTTTCCTTGCTTAATATCGTTTTTATGTTCATTAATCTTGTTTTTGATTGGTCTTTTGGTCATTCCTATATAAACACCATTCTCATTTTCATTGTTTTTAAAATTAATCTGATAAATCCCGGAAGTATCTAAAACATTAATTTTATCTTTATCATTTCTTATATGTCGAAAAATATTTCTGTTTGGTTTTATTGGTATGTTAGTGCTATATCTAGCAGCCTCATTTTTTATTTTAAGAGCGGCACCTGAGGCTGCTAGATATAACATCAACATACCAATAAAACTATACAGAAATATTTTTCAACTTATAAGAAATGATAAAGATAAAATTAATGTTTTAGATACTTCCAGGATTTCAGATTAATTTTAAAAACAATGAAAATAAGAATGGTGTTTATATAGAAATGACCAAAAGACCAATCAAACACAAGATTAATGAATATAAAAACAATATTAAACAAGGAAAAATAACAACAGCACTAACCAAAACTAACCTGAATTCTAACATAAATATTGAATTGAATAGTACTAAAAAATTAGCTAACTACTATAACCGTGATTATGCCAGAATGCATGAAACCATCGAAATACTAACAAACCCTGAGAGTTGCAATGATGTGGAGCCCAATAGAAATTTAGCAGATGGCATTTACAATTACAGGAAACAGCAGTCTGGTGCAAAGCACAGAAGGTTTTCAACTCCTGAAGAAGGCCCAGTATCGGACCGAAAAGCTTTGAGTTAAACATTAAAAAGGTATTTTAAATTATAATTAAACGTAACAATGCGTTTAGATTTTCAAGAAATTTTATAATGACTGAAAGGAATTAAAATGAAGTGTTGTCACCTAAATTTCATATTTTAGTAAAAACAAAAATATCTAATTGTAGTGTCGAAAAACTGCTTGCACCCCTGGATCCAGAAAAAAAAAATCACCCCTTTCATTTGGTACCGATTTTGTAATGATAGGACTGATATTTCTAATTTATATCCCCTTTTTAACTCGGATTCGGCAGGAGGTTTGTGACAGAGAATGCAAGCCAAAAAAAAAAAAAAGTCTTTAAAAATGGCCTACATAAAACACAAGAAAAAATTTCAGCTATTTTAAATGTTCCAACACCTAAAACTATATTCAGTAAAAGCATTCATAGGTTTAATTTCTTACTATTGCAGATTTTTTCCTAAATTATCTACAATTGTTTATGCTTTAAATGAATTATTATGGGAAAATAAATTTCCGCTGGACAAAAAAATGTGAGAATTCATTTAAGGGACACTTCATCTAACATTGATGGCAACCTTATCCCATGTTATTCTATGGAGAAGGTTGTTTTAAAAATTACTCATTACCTAGTGTATATTTTTAAATTTCAATTTCACATTTCGAAAATTCACAACCATTAGATTGATTCTCATTTTTCAAAAATTAAATTTTTACTAATAAAAATTAATAAGAAAAGTACCTACTTTTGAGTTATTCCGTCAGTAGTATTGGAGCTGGTGCCGGACCTTCCACAGATGTGCATTGCTGATTGCTGATTTGCTTGTGTTGACTAAGCAGACTCATCCAATTTCGTTGTATGAGTTGAGATGCTTCTTGCTGATTACAAGTGCACTCATTGGCCATAATTTCGATTATTTCCTATAGAGCCATGTAATTATGTGACTCTACAGGAAATAATCGAAATTGTGGCCAATGAGTGCACTTATAATCAGCAAGAAGCATCTTAACACGGAGTTGGATCAGTCTGTTCAATCAACACAAGCAAGCCAGCAGTCAGCGATGTACATCTGAGGAAGGTTCGGTGCTGGCACCGATAGTACTGACAGAGTAACTCAAAAGTAGGCATTTATCTTATTAATTTTTATTAATGATTTATGTAGTTTCTCCTTATTATGAATTTTAAATTAGTTTAAATTTTTACTTTTTTAATATTTCATTTTGAGGCTTTAAAGTGGAAAAACTTATTAAATTTTTTGCACTTTAGAGCTTTTAAAATGAAATATTAAAGATTACAAAATTAATTTTTGAAAAAGAAGAATCAATTTAATGACTGTGAATTTTCTAAATGTGATAACAGAATTAAAAGAAAACATACATTAGGTAATGAGTAATTTTGAATACCAATTTCTCCATAGAATAACATGGGATAAGGCTGCCATCCACTTTAGGTGAAGTATCCCCAAAATACAATTAAACAGGAAATTACTTCCGAAAGGATTCTCACGTATTTTAATTCTAAATTAACCCTGATTTTAGCCACTGATGCTTGCCCTTATAGAATTTCAACAGTTTTGCATACAATGCCAGATAGCTTCAAAAAACATAGTCCCCCCCCCCCCCCCCTAGAACTTTGTGTTTTGCAGAAAAGTAGTATAGTCAAGTAGACAAACATTATCCATATTTTTTGGAGCAAAGGATTTTTTTTTTAAATTTTTATATGTTACAAGATTTATTCTGTACATAGATAGCAAATCTTCAGCATTAATATTTTCATTACGAAATATTATTCCAGTAGGCAGCTAGAATGCAAAGATATGCATTATACTTACAAACATTCCAATATGATATAAAAGATATGCAGAGAAGGGGCGTAGGAAAGAGAGGGGCTCAGGGGGCTCAAGCCCCCCCCCCCACCCCCTATTGATTATTACGAAATTTCTTTTTAATGTCAAGTGAAAGAATCCCCAATTTAAAAACAAAATTAATGTCATATAAATGTTTATAATAATTAATTGATTTTTTAAAGATTAATTTCGAGTCATTTTTAATAAAAATATTTGAGTCCATCCCATGATTTTTGAATTGCTACACCCTTGCTACAGAGCACAGAAATTTTGGTGCTCTATTACATGTTCTATTATATAGTGAAGCATTACTGCTGCCATTGCCCAGTCCTTCACCATCAGAAAAATTGTCACCAAATTTAGTTGGAAACACTGATGAAATTGATTGCTTATTTATACATCAAATTGATAGTTTACCATTAAATACAAAAATAATATGTGCGAGCTCTAAACGTGATCCAATATTAAAAAGATGTATCAACATTTAATTTCAGGTAATGAAATTCTTAATAATTTATTATTTGGCCACAAAGAAGACTTTTCTATGGTACCTAGGGTTAGCCCAACACTTCTTTTTTCCTCTCTGTTATTATTTTATTTGTTAGGGTAACTACAGCTGGCACAATACCACTTTTTTTTTTTTGTCCCCTCTGTTGGTATTTTATTTGTTGGGGTAGCTACAGTTGGACCACTATAAAAAATTATATTACAAGTCCAACAGTAATTAATGTTAAATATATTTGATTTGCATATAAGGGTTCATTTCTTACCTTTGTGTGACTTGAAAAGGGTGTATATATATATATATTCCCTTCTTTACTATTTTGTTTTTAGATTGTGGCTTAATAATTTTTTTTAACATACTCTGAGATAAATTGGGTCCAATACCACTTTTTTGTCCCCTCTGTTGGTATTTAATTTGTTGGGGTAGCTACAGTTGGCTCACTATAAAAAATTATATTACAAGTCCAACAATAGTATTTAATGTAATGAAATAAATAGGAAATAATGTTAAATGTATATTTAATTTGCATATAATGGCTCATTTCTTACCTTTGTGGGACTTCAAAAGGGTAAATATATATAATTCTTTCTTTACTATTTTGTATTTATTGTTGTGGCTTAATATATATATATATATATATAGTTTTTACATGCACTAAAATAAATCAAATATGCTATTTTTTAAGCAAAAATATAAAATTGGTAAATAATTATTTTATTTATAAAATTATGGATACTGAAAAATTCAGGATGATTGCACATTTTGTTATTTATTATTTTATGTGAATCACTTCTGAATATTCAGGTTGTGCACATGCATGCAAATGGAGTTGCCACAATGTTTTTCCATATTCATTGGCCACCATTCCCATTAAAAGTTAAGTGTTTGGTGGATGTAATATGTGAATGTCACTTGCTCAGAACTAAAAGGTAAGTATTATTTTTATATAACAAATAATTAGCCTACAATAAGTACATTATAAGTGCCTAATATACAGAAACACTGCAATGTTATTAGCCATTTTTTAACAGATAGAAACACAAGCAACCTAGCACAGTAGAAAATTTAAAGGTAGAACAAAACAATTTGCATGTTTAGGCAATTGGCTTGCCAATGGTTGAGACTAACGATTTTCCCATGTAAAATGCTACATATGGGCTAATGATTTGCCAATAGTCAGGCCATCCATTCAGCCAGCAGCCATTCATAATGATTTGCTAAAATAAAATGGGCCAATAGTTGGGACCAATACTTTGCCAACATAAAATACTGCACATGGGTTAATGAATTACCAATCGTCAAGCCAGTTTTTTCAGCCAGTGGTTGGGAACAACAATTTGCCACTGAATAGGCCACCAATTTAGCCAACAGCCATTTATAATCGTTCGACAACAGTAAGCTCCAATGAAAGAACATTATCAAAGTGATTGTTTCATCACTGGCTCATATAATTTTTGTCAGTAGGGAAGTGCCGCTTAATGGTCATTTTTAAAACCTTCCTTTTTTAAAATTCCTTAAGTGCATTTCATGAATCCTCCACTACCAAATTTGGGGGAAATTTAATTGTCCACTTTTGCTGTAGGATACTATTTATAGCAGAAATTTAATTATAATCAAACCATATGTTGTTGATGTAGTATAAATTATCAAAAATATTTTGCATTAAGTGAAGTAATGCATTATACTTTTTAAATGTGAAAGTTTTCTGTTAAAATGTTTTAGAATTTTCAAATAGATAGACTAAATTCTACTAAAAGATATACAGATCATTTTATGTATTTGATTAGATATTCACAAAAAATTCAAATTAATAAGATTATACTGTTCAGGCTGCATGTATGAAAGTCACCCTTTTCTTCTCTCTTTTTCTCATACACACAATTACTTTTATTCCTCCACATGTGAAATCATTGAATATGGGTTCAGTGGGTCTAGTAGGATTACTGGAGGGTTTATAAAATAGCAATAGAATTGAACAATAATATCTTTTATTTAATTGGCCAGACTAAACGAACTTTCAACAGAAGAATTCAGGATAACATTCATAACGTTAAAGAAGAAAAAAGTTCAACTTTAATTAATTTCATTTATGATAACCCTGGCGCAATCTGGGACAAAGCAAAAGTTATTTTAACACCACAAAATCTTCAAGAACTAATTATTTCCGAAGCTGTTAATATTATAAAAGGTTGAAACATAATTAATTATAAAGATTCAGCAATTTTACCAAAAATTTGGCATTATCTTATAGAACTAGATATTTAATTAATTTACACTTGTTTTCTCAGTATACTTATTTAGAAGCCAAAAATCTTTTTATAAGACTTTTTGACATTATACCTGAAACATTACAAGCTCTCTGCAAGATTTCTACATGATCCATGTAATTCAGATTACTGACTCTCAGGTTTCTACTCTACAAATTTTTCCACAGATGTTGCTGCCTTACCAACTTATCCATTTTCGATCCACCAGACTCTCCAGAATCTTTTTTTCTGAGCAACCACATCAATAGATTCCTACTTCAAGCACTGCATGTTGTCTCCTTGCGACCCAACAAAGTTCTTACCAATCTAATCCTGTGATTCATCTAGAACAGACTTTTGTGAAAGCCGTTTTCAATTTTTCTCCATCTACATCAAGTTAACTGCTTATATAACTGTAAAATATTGTGATATATATTAAGCTGCACTTTAGGAACACAACTATAAAAAAAATGTTTCTCCTGATGATGCTTTGATAGTCAAAACGAAAAGCTTCGAAAATGTATTTTAATTGTAAATAAATTTTTAATTAAATATAATGTTTTATAGCTACGTGTTTTAAATTGTTTTTTTAAACAAATTTTATAATTATACATGTGTTTTAATTAGTCTCTTTTTCTGAGAAATGTTTTTTAGTTTGTGGATATTTGTGCTAAATATTGATAGATGTGTCCTCAGTATGACTGTGTGATTCTATAAGAGAAATAAGTGATAGTATTCTCCTAAAATGTATTATTTTAGGCTATTCTTATTCTTGTGAGATCTGTTCTAAATTAAATAAAAACAAGTATATGATAAGAGATATTTTTATTGTAATTTAACAGTTCTTAAATGATTTTATACATTGGAACTAATTTACAAACTGAAATATATATCAGTGTAAAAGCACTAGTGGAAAATAAAAATGGATAAGACTAGTTCATGATGAGTTGGAATGTTGTACAACAATATGACAACATGGCTTTTAAATAAATATTAGTCAGAAAACGATGCTTTTGATTCTGTACGATGAATTTCTAGTAATTCTGGAAACAACTCCACAGCTAGAATATCCAGAAGTACATATGATATCTAAAAATGAAAACAACAATTAAATACCAAGATACAACATAATTAAAATATAATTAAATAAATAGTTTTTGCAATGGAAAATTATATCATGGATAACATCATATACTAGAAATGTCTAATTAAACTAGTAGTTGGCATATATAGACTGTGTCAAGTTCCCCATAATATATTTGTTCTAAAAAATTTTCACTATAAGTTACATTATATTCTTTATAATAACACTGAATTTGATTAAGTACTGGGTTATGGCCACCTAACTAACCCACATTTCTACCTCTTTCGATGGCTTTTCTTCATCCTAATTTGCTACATAATTATACAGCTGCTAGTTTTATACTTTAGTTTTCATGTACTATTTCCCATGTACTATTTTTCATGCTATTTCCGATGTAATAATCTCTACAATCCAAATTTGTATGAAATAAATACTGTCCTATTCTCCCCAATGTCATAAAAATTACAAAATTTCAAATAACTTACATAATTTTCTCGGCAAAAATAATTTTCATTATACAATATAAATGACCTCAGTGGAGGAAACTTTCTCATGGGCTATAGTTTACTCTACCTACCAATAAGTATTTGGATACTTTTGAATTTTTATGTTTTGTCAAATATCTAGAAAAATTCTTTAGGAATTATCTTGAAACTTTGGGAGTATTAAAAGCATGTTATATCTCATATTTCAGCAAAAGTTTTGTCCTGAAAAGGAAAAGAGAACCAATAATAATAATAAAAAAAATGGTTTAGATCACCCTGTAAAAAGTAATACTTGAAATGAATTTTGGCTATAGCATGTGATTATGAGGATTCTCCTAATTATCTGTATAAATTTTTATAAGGATATCACATATATTCATGGAAATATAACAGTTTCTTTAAAAATTTGAAAAAAAAAAAAAAAAAAAAGCTTTTTTAATTATAACACATAGGGTATTAGACACAGTGCAAAGCCATTTTTACGAAACTTGGCATACGACATTAGACACAGCATACTGTAATCAGAATGCAAAATTGTTAAATATCTGACAAAATATGAGCCATTTTTACTAAATAATATTTAACTATGCATGCACACGCTTAAAAAAAAAAAAAAAAATCATTTGCACAATTTAATAGCCAAAATATTGAGTTTATAGTATAAAGCTTTTAAAAGTACAGTATATAGCTTAAAAGTATATACCTTAAGTGTTCTAATTAAAAAAGTGACTTTTTTTCGCAATTTTTAAAAGAAACTGTTATATCTTTATGAATATATGTGGTAGCCATATAAAAATTTATACAGTTAATTAGAAGAATTCTCATAATCACATGGTACTAACAAAATTCATTTCAAGCATTATTTTTTACAGAGTGATCCAGAACACTGATTTTTATTTAAGTTTTTACTGGTCTCCTTTACTTCTTCAGGACAAAAATTTTGCTGAAATTTTTGAAGTATAACATGTTCTTTATACTCTGAAAGTTTCAAGATAATTCCTAAAGAATTTTTCTAGATATTCAACAAAACATCTAAATAATTAATTAAAGGATACCACTGAAATTTATTTAATTTCATAATATCTTATATTATTTCATTCTTTTAATTGCATATATATTTCAATTGCTTCGCAGTCTTTCTCAACGCAAAAAAACTTGATGACTTCTTTCACTGGTTCAGCAACACTCTTTCCTTCGCCATTGGTCCTCTTCACTTCATTTCATAAAATCCAAAAGCCATACTTGCCAACTTTCAGAAACTGGCATCAGTAAAACTTTTCGCGACGCGTTTAATGGAACTGCGATTTGAGATAATTTTAATACTATGAATTATTACATAAATATATATAATAAAATATGTAACTGCAACAATGTAACATGATAATGACCACAAATAAAACATTTTTCAATTTGACTAAATAAAATTTTAGATTAAAAAAAAAAAAAGTTCAATTTAAAAATTTTTATGTATTAAAATCAATAACATAATATCTAATTTTACAAATAACTAATGACTTATTTACCTTACTTTACTTGCTTGAGATTGAATTCTTGTAAAAAAAAAAAAAAAAAAAAAAAAAAAATCCAAACACCTTTAAAGTAGTACCAATTTAATGTCTTTATACATACTAAAATTGTCTTTTTACTGAAAAATACTATAATACTAATTGTGTAAGATTCTATATACAAGATAAGATGCTAAATACAAGATACGGTGCTATATACAAGATTATGGAATATTTAAAATTCTTCTTCACTATCAGCAGCATGTGAGGAAGTTGAAGCTGCATTTAGAGTAGCTGCAGTAGCTTTTTTCGCTTTGCTTAAGAATTCTTGGTTAAAGGTTTGTTCATAACAAGGTTGAGAAACCCTTGTTTTTAATATTAACAAACTTTCTAAAGTTTTGTTCGACATAGCAGCCCGAGAATCTGTTCTGTTTTTCCTGACGAGGCTAAAAATCCTCTCGCATTCTGCATTAGAATGTGGGATGAGCAAAATAGATAGAATTACATCTGCTACTCTTTCATACTTTAATATTCCATCAGCACCTCTGATCTGTTTTACTTCAGTCCATTGCATGTCAACTTCTTTATTTTGGGCAATTATAGTTGACAAATCTTCTAATTGTAGCTCACAAAACTCTTTTCGAAGCTGATCGAGTGCTTCAATATCTGTTTCACCATTTTTTTGTTTTAGAAGAATAGGAAACAAATCCACAAAGTATTTTATGCTGTTAAAGCTGGAATTTTCAATATTTTTCAGGTCAGCAACTTCAGCATGTATCAGTACATCATTTTCTATAGGGAATTTTTTTAATATGTACTCACAAGCAGTCACAAAATATTTAATTAATGCAGCATAAAATAACTTCTGCTCCTCTTCAGAACATTTTGCAATCAAATTCAATGTAGCACTTCCAATAACTAAATCCTGGAGACCTTTATGGTTTGAAGGCAAGTGAAAATTAACTTTGCTGAGTTGTTTCCCTTTTACTTCAGAAGCCTTCACAAACTTTGAGTACAACTCTTTCAGCAAATCAAGTAAAAGGGCTTTCAGCCTATGAATTTGTGGAGATGATGACTGCAAAATTGTATTGACTTTTTCAAATGAAGGTATTATATGAAGAAGAAATAAGCTGTAGGCTTTATTTAAGTCAGAAGACAAAAACATAAATATCTTTTCTTCTTTCGATAAAACTGAATTAGATTCATTTTTCTGTTTTTTTGCCATTTTTAGACCTGTATTTGAATTTTTCCTTTTCTTTGAAGTAGTGGAATTATGTTTGCTTGCAGAAGCAACTTCTTTTTTACTTGATATTTTACCTTCTGTGCATTTAGGTAGTAATTTATCTTTTAAACCATCTTTCGTGAAATTCTTTTGATCAACCTTTGATATTTTGACCTTCATTTTTTCAGTAACATTTTGATTGACATTTGTTGATGTTTGGGTTTCTGTATCTTTAGACAGGAGCATATCTTTTGACTTGTCTTTGGTGCTATTATTTTTATCCATCTTTGGTATTTTGAAAAGCGATAATGATGTAGGTAATTTATAAGTAGCTGCTTCTGCCCTAAAAAAGCTCATGAGAGGATCCCACTGATTTACTAACCTGGTTAGACTTCGTCCAAGGGATAACCAGCGGGTAGATACATGTTTTAGTATTTTTTGGGCTTCATTCCCATACAACTCTTGAAATTTTTTAAGTGAGTCTTTCCTATTAGCACTTTTCTTCAAATAATAAAAAATGTCTATTATAGCTTCATCCACCTTAACAGGAAGGGTTGACGCAGCTTTCTCTGAAGCAAGATGAATTAGGTGGCAGCAGCATCCTATAGCAATAATATTTGCATTTTCTTTTTCTAAAAATGAAATTACACCAGCTTTTTTTCCCTGCATAACAGCAGCATTATCAGCACTGAAGGCTATGCAGTTCTGGAAAGGGATTTTATGGTTTTCAAAGACATTTAAAATAAGAGAACTTATATTCTCGCCTGTTGAATGTCCTTCCAAATCTGGAATTGCCAACAATGTGTTTTCTATACGTCCAATGTCCGGATTGAAATAGTTCACAACAACCGGGTAGAGTTTATAATCGCTTTCATGACTTCCGTCACATGCTGCTGTAAACGCCTGTTCTTGTAAAATTTTTACAATAGATACCGTACGATCGTTGGCCATTTCATGGACTAGAGCTGATGTTTTAGTTTTTCCGCACCCATACCGTTTCGCAATTTCGTTCTTCGGAAACATCTTCCGAAAAAGAGGGCCAGCGTGACTTGCGGCACTCAAAGGAACATTATGATCGATTAAGAAGGTTGTAAACAATAATTCCGCACGTGTTACATCATCCTGAATAGCATTTGGTTTGAAAAAATCTACCAGTTTTTTTTTATGTCCATCCGCAATTTTCACGTTTTCCACGTGCTGCGGGCCGACAACATGACGATGAACGTCGTTCCTCCCTCCATGGGATATATTGAAATCATTCCTGCAAACATCACAATAAGCATGCTTTTCGCTTTTTGCTGATTTCCTGATGCAAGGAAATTCTTCAGTGTAAGATTCCTTGTACACTTGAAAATATTTTTTTTTCGATGCCATTTCGATTTCTTACGGGCGAACGCGATGCGGCGAAGTCTACCGCACTCGTAGTAGGCTTAACGTCAGCGGCCGTTCGCTTCCGCTCGCGCGTGCGTGCGTGCAGCTGCAGCATTCGATTTACAGGGAGTGATGACGGCGCTTGGATCAGCCACAGCCGATCGGACAGAGAAGAGGGAGTAGCAAACATATTTGGAACAGCACATACTCATTTGAATTTGCTCCCGGCTCTGTTCGCGGCCGCTTTGTATTGGTATTGTAGTTGTACGAGAGAATTGGAGAGAATCAAGGGATAAGCGTGGAGAGGCCCCATACGGGAGAAGAAAAAAGAATAAATGAGAAAGCGCGTTTCTCGTAGAATTTCGCAATCATATTTTAAAAGATTTTTAATTTTTATGCATTAGCCAAATGAGAAACCCCTTAAGAAAAAAAAAAAAAAATTCGGTTTTATTTTGCATCGTACGAAAAACCGTAAAAATTACAGGTTCGTCCGTAAGTCCGTAAAATTACACAAAAATCCGTAAATTTTACGGATAATCCGTAAAAGTTGTCAAGTATGTTGTTGCCATTCACCAGGAATCACGCTATGTTCTCGGTCGTTTATAGTAGTGTTAGTTGTTAAGATTTCTATGGCTTCACGTTTAAGGGCAAATTTATGGCTATTGTATGGGGCTTTTTTTTGAATAATAAATGTGTAAGATTAATGGGATTAGTATTGTGAGTGGTTGAAAGAGCAGTAGTAGTGGATTTGTTATACTTAGAGTCTGATGTGTTCTTTTTCGCATTCTTTGAGAGGTCTTTTTGTCATACCGATGTAATTGGCTTTAGTTTTATCTTCAAAATCAAAATTAATTCTTACATACCCCAGAAGTATTTGTGAAATGGACTGTATGTTTTTCGTTTCTGAGGAGTTGGAATATATTTTTGTTAGGTTATATGGGAATGTTGATGTTAAGTTTTGCAGCTTCGTTTATTATTTTGACGGTGGCATCATTGCAAAATACTATGGAGGAAGTAAACATGGGTTTTATTTTTTGCGCATTATTTATTTAGGGTTTTTAAAACATTTTTTATATTTTTTTGGACAAGGTTTTTACTGTAGTGGGCTTTATTCGCGATATCTTTTATGTATTTGATTTTGGCTTTAAGAAATGTTTGATTGGAGCAATGTCAAAATAAAAAACGAAGCTGCAAAACTTAACATCAACATTCCCATAAGACCTAACAAAAATATATTACAACTCCTCAGAAATGAAAAATATACTGTCCATTTCACAAATACTTCTGATATATACAGAATTAACTTTGATTTTGAAGATAAAACTAAATTTACATCAGTATGACAAAAAGACCTATCAAAGAACGTGAAAAAGAACACATGTCAGACCTTAAGTATAACAAATCCACTACTGCTCTTTCAATCACCCACAATACTAATCCCATTAAGCTTAACACAATTAATATTAAAAAAATAGCCCCATACAATAGCCATAAGTTTGCCCTTAAACGTGAAGCCAAAGAAATCTTAACAACCAACACTGCTCTAAACAACCAAGAACATAGCGTGATTCCGGGTGAATGGCAACAGCCTTTGGATTTTATAAAGTGAAGAAAAGAGGGCCAGCGGCGAAGAAAAAAGTGTTGATAAACCAGTGAAAGAAGTCATCAAGTTTTTTTAATGCTGAGGAGGACTGCAAAGCAGTTGAAATATATGTAAGCAATTATATAAAAAGGATGAAATAATATAAGGTATTTTGAAATTAAATAAAAAATTCGAAAGTGTCCAAATACTCATTGGTAGATAGAGTATTCACATGAGCTTTTAATTGAAAAATAAGCAAGCGCGACATTACAGTATTTTTCCCTAACCCAACATTATAATAAACAAATTATTACAGTTTAAAGTGCATAATGTGAGGTACTGTATTTCAACACTTCTAGTGCACTTTAAAAACAGCTCAAAATAATTTTATTTCATACTGAGTAGGACTGTATGCATTGTCTATTGCATACACACCAAATAGTGTGCTTAAATTTAACACAACATAAAAATTCCTAACACACCTAGCAATGCACTCCAAGTTATTTCTAGCCATACTCTACTATATTTGAATTATTTTGTGATACTGTAAATGAAAGACAAATGTTTTTCATACAATATACTATGTGAAACATGCTTTTGCGCAAGTAAAAAATACATGTTAATTTCATTTTGTTTAACATATTCATTGCAGCAATGATGCATGTTCATTCTAGTAAACAACTAAGTTAATTAATTAAAATAGGTTCATTCAGTAAATAAGTCAGTGTACACGAAGAAACCATTTAGATAAACACTGTATAGAGGATGTGTTACTTTGTCCCTAGGGCACAGTGAATAATCTTGAAAAACGAGATAACTTGTCTATCATGGCAGTGGCGGATTTAAGGGGGGGGGGGGGGTAGGGGGCTGAACCCCCCCAAAAAAACACTGACATTCACAATTGAATATTGCAATTGTAAATTTTTTATTGGTCTAGAATAACACTTTGAAAAACCTTAGCCCCCCCCCCCCCCCCCAAAGTCAAGTTCTGGATCTGCCACTGTATCATGGTGAAAGTGTTAAAGCAGTCTAAAGATGATAAACTGTCCCAATGGGAAATTTCGCCCATAGACATAATGTATTTAAATATTTTTATATGTTCCTGTACAAGAACCATTTATTGTGTCTCAATGAAAAGTTTTAAGAAGCAACCCCATATGATATAGAATTAGAACTTTCTGCTATTACCTGTTTATTGAATTAGTCTGATGACAGACTCACACGCAAACAGACAGGGCAACTGCTGTGCTGCCCTGATTTTTCAATTTAAAGGACTTAATATGTGAAATTACAGCAAAAACTAAATTTCAAAAATTTCACTCCAAAACAATATTTTTCCTACTACAAATGGCAAGAAAAAGTAAAAAGTATACGCAGTAGAAGCACACTGTTCTTATGCCTATATATTTCTTTCTTTTTTGTTGTAAATTTTAGGATGCTTGTTTAGAAAGTGCTTTTTCTTCATGTACTAATAGAGCAGTTTAATTTTATATTACAATTTACAAACATGTAATTTATAGTACCAATATAATAACGTTTATTTACTTCCATTACCTGACTACCAAGTAATGAACTATTGTAATCTGTCAAAAATTTCAACATCGAATTTTCACTAGACTTACATGTTTTGAGATTTCCTAAGTAAAAAAAAAAATGGTTTTTGGTACTTGGTCAATGTGTGTGGTATTTTCTGATATCCAAACCAACAAAAAAAAAAAAAGATACACAACATAACTTTATAATTAAGACAAGTCCAGTGTACAGACGAGTTTGCCAACTTTTGGTGAAATTGGAAAGCCAGACCCAGAAAACCAAAAGTAGGACTATATTTTAATTTAAGTTCCTATTTTAAAAAAAAGCTCAAACAATTTTCTTAAAATCTGCTATATAAACCCTCATTTTACTGTTCTTTTGTACCCATTAGTTGGTTAATGCAGAAAAATATATGGGTGTCTAGATTTGGTAGTCCAATTTTAGGTCTTGAAACTGGATGTCTTAAGAAACAAATCCATGGATTTTTTTTCCAACTCATCATATTAATTCCCTTTTGTATGCACTTTCATAAATATTAGTTGATTTCGGATGTGCACATAAGTTTGTAAAAATCGATGAAAACTGAAGTCAAATCAAAAGTCAGTTTCTCAAAAACAGCTCAAACAATTTTCTTCAAATTTGCTACATAAAACCCTTTTTAGTTGTTCTTTTATATGTATTAGTTGGTTAATACAGAAAGATTGATAGGAGTAGTGCTTAGGGAAGTCAGTTTCAGATTCCAGAAATGGGTGTCGCAAAAACGGCTCAAAAGATTTTTTAAAAACTCACTATGTTAGGCTCTTTTAAATGTATTTACGGTGATTTATTAATTGGTTACTGTAGAAAAATTGGTAGGCATACGATTAGTTAGATCAATTTTATGTCTTCTGACTACAATATCTCCTAAAAGAACATTTATAATATGTGTAATAGTATGGAAGTTGTGTGGTTGTTATACCCCCCCCCCCCCCCATACACACACAAAAGGAAAAGGGTTAGTAAATAATAAATGAGTTTATGTTGATCATAAATTTGAATAAGTTCTATAAAAATACACATGATTTATACAGACAAATCATGTTATTTACACAAAACTACAAACTCCAGAAAAAGAAATTTGTAATACAGCTTAAATTTCTTAACACCCCCCCTCCCTAAATATTTAGAAAAAAATTTCATATAAAATACTGTGTTTTTAGAATCAGAGTTTTTTTGTTTACCTGTTTGTTAAGTAGAGGGCACTGTAGAATTTCAAATAATAGGTTGAGGCTTTCATCAAACTGTTTTGTGAGCATAAAACCTAAAACAGTAGTGATTAAAAATTAGTCAAACATTGTAGTAGATGAAACCAAGTATCACATGAAGAACTAGGAAAAAAACATGAATAACAAAAACTAAAACCAAAATAAAGTAAATCCAAGAGGCAATCAATAAATAATATTGAAAAGCTAAAAGTTTTATGATGTAAAAACAATGCAAGAGAAAGAAAATCAAATCAACATGAAGATATTTTTAGATATTGCATTAAAAAAAAAAAAAAAAAAGCCTAAACACACACACACAAAAGTAATGTTTTATTATTTTGTTTGCACACAGTGTATGCAAATGAACATCAAATGAAAGCCATATTACTAATAGAAATATCTTTATTAAAGCAATAAATTTTAAATAAATAAAATAGTATATTTTACAATTATTATTAATATATATATTTACCCAATGTCTGTTATTAATGTAGTTAGGGAAACACCACCACTCCTGTAAAATCACCCTATCACCTTTAGGCAGCCATCATTAAACAGAGAGAGCAGCCATCTCTTAATCATAAAATTTTGGGGTCAAAACTTTTTTGGAAATCATTGTGAAAGTTATATGGATAAAAAATCATTTAAAAAATATAAATATTATCTGTGGGAGAAAAATTCCAAACTTTTATTGCTTCCAAGATTTTTTTTTAATTGAAAAATCTAAAAGAAGCAATTTTGACAGAGTTCAAAACAATTTCTTTGAGCCTCATGCCTAATTTTAATTTTATATTTATTTTTAAAGAACAAAAAATAATGATGATTCCAAACAATGTTAAGAATGTACAAAAATAGATAAATCATATAATTTTACATTTATGGTTCCATATTCCAATAAACAAGAAACAATCTTTTATATTGAAAAACACATTATAAAACACATACTTAATTTGGATTTTGAATCAATGGCTGCCTAAATTTCTATGCAAAGTTAAAAAATATTTACTATCCTCAGCTAATAACTAGTGAAAAAATTTAAACTTTTATTATTGGTTCTATAAATTCAAATATCAGTTTTATGGAAAATATATAATGCCAGAAAATGTCAGTAAAGAAGTGACGAGAGCAGTTATACAGTTCTATAAATTCAAATATCAGTTTTATGGAAAATATATAATGCCAGAAAATGTCAGTAAAGAAGTGACGAGAGCAGTTATACAGTTTTCTTTCAAATAAATTTTTAAAATTACTTTTAAAAAATATAGACTTATTAAAAATGGATAATTGAAAAGAGAGTGCAATATTTAAAATAGTGTATATTAAAAATTGTATATTCATTTTTTATCTATTTCTGATACAAATATTTTAGGCTAAGAAATTTTTAGACTCTTATTATAGATTTTAACAAACTATATATATATATATATATATATATATAACATACCAGGAAAAAAATCTTTGGCTTGTCGTAAGGCTTGTCTTGCACGTTCTGCTTTTTGTCTTCTTGATCTATTTTAAGAATACATAATATATATGAAAATATAATATATCTTTACATGTTAAGTACAAGAAAAATAAAAATAAAATCTTACCGTGGTGGATCATCTTCAAAAAACAGAACATCTATAACAAGAAAAAGAAAATTAAAATGAAAGATACAGCTACATAAGAACAGCTACATATTTTATTTCTATTATCTCTAAGGAGTATTGAATGATTTATTTATAGGCTTCTAGCTAGCTTCAACAAGTGTAAAACTAGCTTTATAAAAACCCTTGAGTTTGAATTTTATTAAATATAATTTTTTTTTTTTTTTTTTTTATAAGATTTGCAATTTTCAGTTCGAAGAATACTAACTCGCAAATTATTAAATATTAAAGCAGGGATAGGCTTGAATTTAATAAAGTGTTATTTTCTTTAAAATCTTTAATTTTCAACCAAATTATTTAGTGATTTTTGATATGGATTTATAATCACTATTTTTAGCCAATTTTTATACATAAGTTAAAAAATTGTGTTTTTTTTTTTTTTTTTTTTTTTTTTTTTCTTTAATTTTTTTATTTATTAAAAGGAAAAAACAAGCTTCTTGTCTATATAAAAAGCACTAACGAGAATATATATACCTATAAACATGTCTTATCATCTAACATGAACTAGAAATAAAAAAATTGACAAATCGCAAATTTTAAAATATTAATAAAAAAATGGCCTGGGAAATGAAAAAAAAAAAAAAAAAAAAAAAATACATTTTAATTATTTTTAAAAAATCTCTAATTTTCAACTAAGTTGAGAGATTTTTGGATTCTGAACTCATAATCCCTATTCAAGGCCAATTTTAACTTTTGACAAAATCGCTTTAAAATTTGGGGGAAACAAAAAGTGATTTCTTACATGATTTAAAAGTTGAAAGCTGGCCAGCTCGCCAACTAATCTTATCTACTATGATTTGGAAATTTGAAGATTGTTAGCTCACAAATTTTAATTAATTAAAAAAAATCTAACAGATTATCTTCAAATATAGCTGAAACCCACCCAAATTAAACCAGTGTCAACAAGGAAAAAAAAAAAAAAACTGCATTGAAGTTGATCTATTCGTTTAAAAGCTACTGTGCCACAGACAGACAAAGGCTTCTACAGCACCCTTCTATTTATGGTCAGGGGATAAAAATAATATTTTAAAATTGGTCTAAATTCTTGACAATCGTTCCATCTTGAGACTATTCAGACTAATACACTAACTAACCTGACAGATGAATATGGACACTACAAATATTGTGTAATTTATTTATTCTTCAAAACTTAAAGCATGTAAATATATAAAAAACTGGGATAAATATTTTTAAGAATACCAAAGTTCCTCATAGCATGACGGGGAACTAAAAAGAAATTAGCAGAGAGCTTAACACTTGTACAAAATATAGGCTACATATTTTGATTTTCAAATGACATCAATTACACTGTTATGCTTACAGAAACCAACTGGAATTTACTTTAAATATAAGAAATCTTCAATAGCTCTTCGTTATTGCCAAGTGACATTTAGTTATGAAGTGAATGAGTAAGTGAATGACTACAAATTTTACAACCATAAACTGTAACATTTAAAGTTTTATCATTATCTGAAGACAATAAATAAATGAAAAGTAAATTGAAACACAGAAACCAATGTAACTTTCTATGCTTTTAACAAGAAATAGACCTTTTTAAAAATTCACTTGAGACTAAGCATGTTCATTAAACTAAACACACTTAGCTAATTTAACACACTTAGCTATGAGTGGAAAAATTTCCCCACATTTCTTCTAAATTACCAAAAAATAAATTAATAATACCGAGTAATGACAGTACTCACCTCGTAGTAAATTTAACAATTCAGCAAGTCTTTGTGGTTTAAAAGCTTGTTGCAGTTTCACATCGAGATACCACTCAATGCCAGCTTGTAATGTATGCCTAAGTAATATATCACAGGTTGCTAACATTTGTACAACATATACAGGAACATGAACAACTTCAACAGCTGCAACAGGATTATTATAATAATCATTACACATCAATCAATGCAAACTCAATACAAGTATCTAGGAAAACTTTTCACTTCATTTAATTTTACATTGCATCAAAAAATACTACATATATGTGAAATTGTAACAGTTATCTAACATTTGAACATTTATTTTTAAACTAATTTTTATATTTTTTGAAAATCTAAGGGAAAATTTTAAGAGAATTTTTTGTATGTTATGTATTTATGTAATTTTAGAGAATAGTATGTTAAATTATCCTCTCGCAAGATCACCAAAAACTTATGGAAATATTTTCCATTTTAATTTCACACTTGGAAGAAAAGGAACACTTTTGTTTTCTTTCTTTCTTTTGTCCCCCCCCCCCCTTTTTAACAGATTAAGAAAAACATAATTGAAAATAATAACAATAATAATGCATTTTTTTTTCCAAAACAAAAGTTTACACAGTGAACAAATTCACACAGATTAAAAAAAAATCAAGTTGCATAAGATGGCATTCTGCAAATTACGAGATATTAAATAGTAACAAAAAGTTAGTAGCCTTGATGTTTAGACAAAAAAAAAAAAAAAAAAGAAAAAGTAAACAGGTTTTAAAACTTGATTGTGCATCCATTCATTATTAGGTCATAAATATGAGTTTTCATGGAAGAAACTAAATCCTGCATGGTTTGAGGATTGATTTCATACCACAAAATTTTAATAGATTTCTTGAATTCCTTTACAGAAGAGAATTATCTACCATTGCTGTAAACTTTGCGACACATGATGACTCAAAGATTCTCTGTATGTTTAAGATCTGGACAACATGATGGCCAGTCAAGAAATTTTGTATTCCAAGAATTAAATCAAGAGTTTGTTTTGCTTACAGTCTGAATTGAAGTATTGTGTTGCTAAAATTGCATTTGAGGGCCACCTAGACGCTCAGCAAATAAAAGGAAGTTATCCTCCAATGTCTTGTAAAATGTTGTGATGTTTGGTGTCTAGTAAAAAAGGTCAGCAACACTTGGTTATTGCAGCAAAATGTAGCCCAAACCATCACCGAGCCACCATTTTGTCTCTGAATAAATAAACATACATTATTTACAAGTCATGCCAGTATAAAACCTATCCATTTGGGCATTCCAGATCCCATTTTTTTTTTTTTTTTCAGCGCTAATTATAACTGATTGTAATTTTGGTTCATATGACAAATGACCCATAGCCCATAACATTCTTTGTGACTTATGATGTGGCTTCAGAGCTGGTTCCTTTTTCCTTTTGCAGTAGATCATTGTTCCTGTTTCATAAATTCTTCTACAAATCATATCTTTTGATACAGAGAGTCCAATAACCTTAGAACTTCATGAACAGTCATTTGTTAGGTACTTGATAGTCTTTGAATCTGATGATCATCAGTTTCATTAGTCACACCTGGCTCTCCCTAGATCTGCATTTTTCTTTATATTTACAACCCTTTGATAAAACTTTATAAATAAATTTCTTTAATCAATACATAATAGTTGTAATTTCTGAAACAAACTTAATTTCAGCTTTCAACTGCCAAATCTTTATAACTGCATTCACCATAATTTCTTTAGTTCATGGCATTTCAACCATGAAGTGTTTTCATTTGCAGACCTTCAGCACATGAAGTTGGTGAGGTCATCTCTTTTAAATTTGTATATGCCACTAAAAATGTATAGAAACTCATAATTGTGCCTAAACCTTTGCAACAAGAAAATTTCTACTTTTATCTTAAAAAAGTAGAATTATAGCATAGCAAACAATTGTGTTTTGATTGTGAGATTTTAACAGAGTTTTTAAATATGTTTACAAATTTTTCGCCATTCTACTATCACAATTCTAGATCTTAAAAGTTGAATGATCTCATTGTCTAAACATTTGTGTTGGAGTATATTAAACAAGAGGTATTTAGGTATCTCTTCTACTGAAAAATTAATAGCTGGATAATAGCCATATTTTGGATACATAGTTTTTTGAGTATGTATTTTTGATTTTTGAAAATAAATAAGTAGTTCACATTTTACCAATAAAGATGGATAAGACACTGCAGTTCTGGTATTTGGAATTTAATACCAGTATAAAGGATAAGGAGTATAAACGGTAAGGTGAAACAAGCTTTTCATTGAGCAATGAAAATAAAAGTGATTATTATAATCATTTTACCACATCGAACACCTCTCATTAAATTATTATACCAGATAAATAACATTGCTTCCTCTACTATTAAAGCATTATGATATGTAAAAGTTTGAATTGAGGTCCTATCATCATTACAACCCTTCAGCGATTAATTATGCATTTCAATGAGACTGGGGTATTTGCAATGAAGTCTAGACAAAGTCGCAAGCTTTCTGAAATGTAGAGAGCTGAAAAAATTAAGACATTAGTTGTTAAACAAGCAGCAACAAATGCACATAGTAGCAACAGTGCAAGAGCGCAATAATTCAGGGTTTTGGCATTAATTATTCAACATTGTGCAGAGCCTTGCATAAATTTTAAAATTGCAGTCATAAAATTAAATAATTCTTAGTACTACTTTCACTTTTCCCTAATATCCATTTAGATATTGTTCACTTTATTATTCTTAGAAAATGTAACAATATTCCTTCTCTTACTCCATTTTTGAAGTTTATATCTGAAGCATTTGAT
Source organism: Salticus scenicus (assembly GCA_963930645.1). Taxonomy (NCBI): domain Eukaryota; kingdom Metazoa; phylum Arthropoda; class Arachnida; order Araneae; family Salticidae; genus Salticus; species Salticus scenicus. Next base: position 163,492,959 of record OZ005652.1, read on the forward strand.
CTTATCAACCATAATAATTATTTTCTCTTTAATGGTGTCATACATAAACAAACGTTTGGTGCCCCAATCGGATCCCCCCTTTAGCCCTATTCTTACTGATATTTTATTTATTGAACTTGAAGAAAGATCCTTTGCTATATCAGTACTTAAACCAACAATTTATCTATGCTATGTTGATGATATTTTTATTGCTTGGCCATGTACAAAAAACTCCCTCCTTAATTTTATTAATATTTTTAATAAAAAATTTCCTTCCATTAAATTTCCTTATGAATGCAAAACTAATCAAGCATTACCATTTTTAGACCTTTCTATACATTGGAGCAAAAATAATTCAGTTATTTGGTTTGACGTCTACTATAAAAACTCTTTTGTCTTCCTTCCTATTCCTGCCTCTTCAGCTCATCCAACTGTTTTTAAAAATTCGTTTTTCAATTCTCACATATTCCAGGCCTTTAATTATACTTCATTTCAATTTAGCGAAAATACACAATTAAACAAAATTATTGAAATCTGTATTGACACTGGTTACAAAAAACTACTATACTTAAAATTATCAACAAAATAAAAAATAAACTCTTATTTCCTCCAATTAATAACCCTTTTGCATTAAGCCCTAAAATTAAATTCACTAACAGCCTGGTTTATACTAATGAATTCAATAAATTTAAACATTATATCTTTTGTAAATTTAATACTGTAAATCATTATAGCTCCCTTTTAACTATTAAACATTTATGTTTTAATGATCGTGATTATAGACCCACTGGAGGGATTTATAAAATTCCAATACAATTAAACAACAATTTTTTTTTCTATATTGGACAAAATAAAAGAACCCTTAATAAAATAATTCAAGAACATATTAGAAGTGTAAAAGAAGAAAAAAGTTCGGCATTAGTTAACTTCATTTACAATAACTCTTGTGCTATACCCCTCTGGATTCAAGCAGAAATTATTGCAACTCCACAAAATATAACTGAACTGCTAATTTCGGAAGCTGCCAATATTATAAAATGTCACAATCACAATGCAATTAATTCTAAAGATTCAGCATTCCTACCTAAAATTTGGAATTTTCTTATACAGCCAGATATTTAACTTTCATTTATTTTTCAGTAGACTATATGACTTCTAATCGTTACAAGTTTCATACAAGTTTTTTATGAACTAGTCTACAGTCTTCTTCAACAGTTATTAACGCCAGTCCAGCTTTTCCATTTCCCATCCACCGACCTCTCTAAAAGATTATGATTCCTAACTGCTGCAAGTTCCCTACAAGTTTTTTCCAACAGTTGTTACTGCCAGCCCAGTTTTTTCCAGTTACCAAATGTTGCTTCTTGTAATCCCAAAATGGCTCTAACCAATAGACTTTTTGAACTGAAGTAGTGTTTTGACTATTTTCCAGATGGACTTAACTGTATTTTTCACCAAATGCTACAATATATATATGTCTTTTTTAATTAAGTATATTTTTAGACTTTTACATGTTTTAAAAGTGTCTCTTTTCATAAATTTAGTATGATACACGTGTTTTTTAAAAATATCTCTATGTGAGGTATGTTCTCTCATAAAATTAAAGATATTTCATACTAAGAAAGGGTATATACAGTCAGTTTTATGCAAATTACTAACTCCGTAGTACTATTTCCTTTTCTTTGTAATCAGTCAAAACATGTAATATTTTTTTTCTTTAAGAATTAAGAATTCATGGATTGTGATTCAGCCAATAGTTTTTAAATAGGAGATGCCTAAATACCTCTTGTTCAATTTGGATCACCTTGTATATAAATACACACAATCTATGCTATTATTTTTACTATTACTGAAAATATAAACTTATTCACTTGTGAATGAATAAGAAAAAACATTAGCTTTACACAATTAAACATTTTAAAATAAATAGTATGCTTATTTTACCAAATGAATTATTTTACATTTATCCATCAAAAAGTATTTATACATGAATCAAATTAATTTACTATTTGATGAATTTTATTAGGTAAGAAATTTATTGATTAATTTTTAAATCTATTTAGTATAAATTTTGACATAAAGAGCGATCTTAGCTCAGTGGCTTACATTTTTCAATAAATTAAGAACATGTATTTTATTGATGTTTTCTGTTTGAATTACACTGCTTTGCATGAAAATCAGCCCCAACACCATTTTTGCAAATTCTTATGTAAAATGATCTCCTGAATCCAAATATGACGCCCATTTTGCCTTATCACCCACCGTTTTTTAGCCCCCCCCCACCCATTTTTACCATTTTTTGATAATTTTGTGGTTATAAATTTTATTTGAAGCAAGAAAAAGGTTTATTTTAACTAATAAATGTCTTCTTAGGTGCTACAGAGTTGGAAAATTCCAAAACACGAACATTAGCAGCAAGGGGAAAATTTAAGGGGGGAGGGGGATTTGCCACTGAAATTATAGATTGCATTTATTTTATTAATTATTATTATTATTTATTATACATATTATTTCTATTTTTAAGTGTTAAAATAATTCTTTTTCCTTCATCAAATCAAATTCATGGCCATAAAATTAACGAACAGTGATAAAAATTGGGGGAGGGGAGCGCCGTCCCAAGAAAACTGTGGGTGATTGGGCAAAATTGGGGTCATATTTGGATTCAGGAAGTCATTTTACATACGAAACAGTAAAAATGGTATCAGGGCTCAAAAAAACTTTTTTTTTTTTTTCAGCACAGTTTTATTAATTAAAAAATTAAAACAAGTGACATTTTTTATATAATAGAAAAAGAGAGAGAGAATTTTTTAACATATGATTATAAAAAAATTTCTACACTGTTATAGTTGCATAGTTATGCGCATATATAAGTAAACAAACACACATTAAATATGTCCATATTTGGATTGCAAAATTAAACTAGTTGGCATAGGTGGACTCTGCTCAGTTCCCCATCATGTTTATGTTCTCAGAAATTTCTAGTGCGAGACGTATTACTAGTGGATCTGCAGATCAGGAGCCTCAACGTCCTATTTGCATCAGACATTATTCAATAGGTCATTTTTATTTATTCCTTATTATATAATAGTATATATTGATTCGATCGACTTATTACCAAAATCAAATACATTCCTGAGGGGGGCGGCAGCCCCCCTCAACCCCCCGTTGTATCTCTCTTTGTATACCTATTTGTATATGATATAAAGTGTTACGAAATTGTAAATAATTGCATTTATTTTTGTATAAATTCTTTCAAAGAGGTTTAGTCAGTTGATAAAATGCTAATTTTGTGCCTTTATAGTCGTTTTAGCGTTAAAATAGCCAAATTTTCCTTTAAAAACGCATTAAAAAGCTCCTATAAGGGAAGAAATAAATTTGGCGCTAAATTTGGTGACTATTTCCCTCCTTGGCAATTTTTTTGGCGATCTTGGTGAGAAAATCCTTATTAAGGATATACCAAATATGGAAGCTCTAATCTTATTGGCTGATGTGATACGAGAATTTTCCAGAACAGTCTGTTTTCGATAGAAAAGCATAAAAGGAGCATTATTTTCGCCAAGGCGGTCAGTCTCAGATCTATATCAGTTTCGTCAAATGCTTGCTCAATGGGCTCATGAATATGTGTACCAAATTGCAAGTCAATAGCGTGTTTTTTGTGGCCGCTATCGCGGTACATACAAATTCTTCCCATAGGCCGTAATGGTAAAAAAAACTTTGGCGTGTCCCTGTACACGAACTTACAAATGGAATGCACACCGAAAACTATACAGCTAATTTCGTGGGCATCATGAACATGTGTACAAAATTTCAAGTCAATAGCGTGTTTTTTTGCGGCCGTTATCGCATGACAGACAGACAGACAAACGGAATCCAAAATCCTTTTAAATCTCAACAGAGGGCCTCCATTCACATTTCGGCAAAAATTGGAAGTCAATAGCTTGATTTTTGCGGTGGCTATCGCGGTACATACAGATTCTTCCCATAGGCCGTAATCATAAAAAATCTTTGTCGTGTCCCTGTACACGAACTACAAATGGAATACACACCTAAAACTATACAGCTGATTCCGTTGGGCTCATGAACACGTGTACCAAATTGCAAGTCAATAGCGTGATTTTTGTGGCCGCTATCGCGGTACATACAAATTCCTCCCATAAGCCGTAATGATAAGAAAAACTTTGGCGTGTCCCTGTACACAAATTACAAATGGAATACACACCCAAAACTATACAGCAGATTTCGCGGGGCACATGAACAAGTGTACCAAATTGCAAGTCAATAGCGTGTTTTTTGTGGCCGCTATCGTGATACATATAAATTTCTCCCATAGGCCGTAATGATAAGAAAAACTTTGGCGTGTCCCTGTATACGAACTACAAATGGAATACATACCAAAAACTATACAGCTGATTTCGTGGGGCTCATGAACATGTGTACCAAATTTCAAGTAAATAGCGCTTTTTTGGCGGCCGCTATCGCGCGACAGACAGACAGAGTCCAAAACCGTTTTGAGTCTCAACAGAGGGCCTCCACTGACGTTTCGGCAATAATGTTAAAAGAAATCAATTTGACCAAAGCTTCATACAGTGACAGAATGAAATCCCCGCCTAATAGGCTATCCACTGTTCATTTCGATATATTTATCTTATTCTAATCTATTAATTTATTTTATCGGGGTCAATTTCGTTGTTTAGTTTTCATACTACAATTTCCAATGCAATAATCCTCAAATTCATATTTATATAAAAATTTACAATTTCGCTATGTTGATAAAATCGTAAATTACGAATAATTTACGAAATTTTCCTATTAGAATATTTGTATTCAATCATGTTCAAACAAATATCATAAACGTAATTTCGAAGTTGTCTAACATATTTAGGATCCTCAAAATGGAAGTTTATGCTCAATTTTGCTTTATTCTGAAATGTTAAATAAATCGTAAATTCCAAATAACTTACGAATTTTTTAAATTGGAAAAATCATAGTCTATGATATTCATGCCAGTATCCTAAATATTATTTCGAAAGTGGTTTGACATCTTTACGATGAAAATATTCCTCAAGATTGACGTTTATGTGAAATTTTGCTCTATTCAGCCATGTTAAGAAATTCGTAAATTTCCAATAACTTACGAAATCTTTATATTGGAAAATTCATAGTCATTAATATTCATGCCAGTGTCCTAAATAATGTTTCAAAAGTAGTCTGACATCTTTACGATGAAAATATCTCTAAAAATTGACGTTTATGTGAAATTTTCCCCTATACTGCCATGTTAAGAAATTCGTAAATTTCCAGTAACTTGCGAAATTTTCAAAGTACCATATTTATAGTTACTGATGTTCATTCCGGCATCAAAACTGATATTTTAAAACTGGTCTGACATTTTTACAGTAAAAAGTTTTCATTTAATGCACGTTTAAGTGATTTTTTGTCCTATTCTCCCATGTTAAGAAAATCGTAAATTTCGAATAACTTACGAAGTTTTTAAAATCGAATGTTGCAAATGAATAGGGTTCTTGCCAGTGTTGAAAGTAATATTTTAAAACTGATCTGACCTCTCTGCGACAATTTGTTCTTGAGATATCGTGTACACAGACTAACAAACTAACGGACTGACCCACTAACAGACTAACAGACACCCTACAGACAGACACCATAGAAATTTTGTCATTTTCGGATTCCTCACACCTGAAAACGTGTAGAAAAGTAAAAAAAACGAGGTCGAAATTTTTCACGATTACCTAAGTTCACCATACCTATAGTATGATGGGGAACTAAAAAAAGCTAAGTATTTTTTATACATAAATGAAAATATTTTAATTCTATAAAGAATATATATATACATAATTACCTTTTCCTTAATTTATTGGTAATTATTTTTGTTTGGCTTTTATTGCTGATTTTACTTATGTTGGACAAATGGCAATATTTTGGATTAATCGAATGCTGTTATTAAAAAAAAAAAAACTTAGTATTTTTCCTATTTTGCAATAATTTGTGATTGAGAATGATGATGTCAGAGGAAAAATTTCAAAGTAATTCTCCTATATTTTTAATTACTTTGGATTAATCTTCCTTTGTCATATTATTTATGTTTTACTAGTTAGATTTTTGCCATTGTTACTCATAGTTTTCAGTTCTTATATAAATATGTATACATGCACACACACACACAGCAACAAAAAGACAAATACAATTTTTATTAAAATCACAATCAACTGATTGTAAGAAAATCATATTTTTTAATGAAATTTTATTTTTCCGACTGAGTGAAAATAATGCCTGGACCGGGAGTTGAACCCCGGATCTTTGACTTACAATGTCAAGGCTCTACCAATTGAGCTATCCAGGCCGACAACTGGTCAGCATTACTCACTCAGACAACCTTTAGGTCTACATCTGGTCTACCATTTAGATAGCTCAACAGAAAAAAGCCGCAGGTAAAGGAAAACACCATTAGACAATGGGAGAAAGAAATACAATTTTTATTAAAATCACAATCAACTGATTGGAAGTAAATAATATTTTTTAATGAAATTTTATTTTTCCGACTGAGTGAAAATAATGCCTGGACCGGGAGTCGAACCCCGGATCTTTGACTTACAAGGTCAAGGCTCTTTCTGTTGAGCTATCTAAATGATAGACCAGATGTTTTCTGCCTAAAGGTTGTCTGAGTGAGTAATGCTGACCGGTTGTCGGCCTGAATAGCTCAATTGGTAGAGCCTTGACATTGTAAGTCAAAGATCCGGGGTTCGACTCCCGGTCCAGGCATTATTTTCACTCAGTCAGAAAAATAAAATTTCATAAAAAAAAAAAAAGACAAATAATAACTAGTAAATTGAGACTAAAATGTAATAAGACAAATCAGAAATACTAAGAAAAATTTGAAAAACCTGAAATTCATTATTTGAATGACATACTGCAGCATACACAATTTTTATAAGTTAATCTAATGTTTAAATTAGTAAAAAGAAATAACATTATAAGTTAGGATTTATAATATATAGTATTTAAATTGCATATTTTGCTTAAAATTGTGAATTAAAGTGAAAAATATAATTTAGAACTGAAATTAACATGTAATTCTTACCCATCATCATCTAGTAAGATTACCATTTTCTGAATAGTGAATTACAGTTTGCCCAGAAAGTAATGAGACTGATTCCATAAAATTCGTTTATTTGAAGATAATTTTACAAACACCTAATATTCTTGAAAATAGCCTTTTCCTGCATTAACACACCATTGTTATTGACTCTGCCACTCATTGATGCCCGCCTAGAAGTCTACAACTGAAAAGCTGTTCAGAATGCGTATTATATTTTCCTTCAAGTTCTCCAGTTGTCAAAAGGATGACCTTACCGAGGGAATAAAGAAAGATTTGGTGGTGACAAATCTGTACTGTACAATGTTTGGGGCTACATTGCAATGATGTGTTTTGGAAGGAACTAAATCAGAAGCTTGGCACAAATTATCTACATCTGAAGTTCTTCCGTGACAATTTGATACACAATGGATTTTGTAAGTCCTTCAATGATTTCTCAATCATTTGGACACTAATCTGATGATCAGAGTACAAAAGTGTTTTATTTTTAGCCACATTGTCTGAAGTTCGAGAATTTGATGGACACCCAGTGTATTTTTTGTCATAGACAACCTTTCTTCTGTCTTTGAAGGCATTTTGTCACCTAAACACTTGAGCCTTGGACAAAGAATCCTTATCATAGGTTTCTTTTAATAGGGCAAGTGTCAGTAGTGTAAAAAGGGGGGTTCACCAACAGGGTGGAGGGACGGAGGGACGATGAGGGTCAGGGTGGAGGCGCGCCACCACCCTAGACCCACCGTCCCTCCACCCTGGTGGTCAACGCCCCCTTTTTACACTACTCAGTCATCATCTTGGATGAGGGGTGTTGCCAATGGAAGAATAGAGACTGTGTGTTGCCACCGGAAGAATAGAAACTTTGAGTATCATCTTGGATGAGGTTTGGTGGTGCCATCTATTGGAGAAGGGGGAAATTTTGAGTGGGGACTTCAAAATTTTTTCGAATTTTTGCAGGGGGTTAGATTCGAACCGAAGGTAAAATAGTTTCACGGCTTGATAAGTGGATAAGGGTTTTATTTATCAAGCCATGAAGCTATGCTTGTGAGTGCACTTATAAGGTATATAAAGAGAGGCGTCGCGTTAGTGAGTCATTGTAAAAAGTATCTTCGTACGAGGAAGATATGATGCGCTTTCGTGTGAATGTGAGTCATAATAAAATTTTGTGTTGTAACGATGGAGGTGTATCAGAACGCAAGTCACGCAGGAAGTTTTGGTGGTGTAAATGCCTTATTTCGTGCTGCCAAAGGCAAAATCTCGAAGAAGAAGATTCAGGACTGGCTGAGCGGAGTCGATGCATACACGTTGCACAAACCTGTTCGAAGAAAGTTCTCGACCAATCGAGTGATAGTGTATTCCATCGATCAACAGTGGCAGACTGACTTAGTGGATCTCGGCAGTTTGCAAAAGTTCAATCAAGGGTACCACTACATCCTGACTTGTATAGACATTCTGTCTAAATTTGCGTGGGCGGTCCCTTTGAAGCAAAAACGGGGTGATGATAATGTAAAGGCGTTCCGGTCTATTTTTGTGACGAGGAAACCCAAGTCCCTACAATCGGATGACGGAAAAGAGTATCAAAACAGACTTTTTCAAAAATTTTTGAAAGAAGAAGGCGTGCGGTTTTTTACGACGAATAACAATACGAAAGCATCTGTCGTGGAGCGATTTAACCGAACTTTGAAAACGAAAATGTGGAAATATTTTACCCATAATCACACCTACCGCTATTTAGATGTGTTGGATCAGTTGTTACACAGTTATAATCATACCTATCATTCGAGTATCAAGAGAGCTCCAGTCGAAGTAACCGCTGAAAATGAAAGGGATGTATGGGATACTTTATACGGTGACATGCAAAATGCGAAAAGAAAACCCTGCGTGTTTCAACCGGGAGATGTTGTACGAGTTTCCAAGCAGAAATTAACCTTCGAAAAAGGATATGAAACGAACTGGACGGAAGAAGTGTTTGTCGTGACTGAATGTGTGAGAAGAGACCCTCCTGTCTACCGAATCAAGGACCTGTTAGAAGAACCCATTAAAGGAACCTTTTACCCACAAGAACTTCAGAAAGTGAAACCAAAAGAGAATTATACGATTGAAAAGATTTCAGATAAGCGGATACGGAAAAAGTGTGTGGAATACAAAGTGAAATTTAAAGGTTATCCCAGCAAATTTGACCAATGGATTCCATCCTCTGATTTATTCGCCTTATAAAACAAGTGTTTGGATTGTTGAAAAATCATTTGAAAGCATGTCGTTCTACGTGACGTTACGTTCGGTCAGTTCCCGGAATTATTTTCCTGAGAATAAAATTTCTCATTTTATTACGCGATTACCTGCCCCTGTTGAATTGAAAGGGGAATGGGAAGTAGGCCTCGTCGAATTTATTTACCCTCACACCTGGTATAATGTGAACCAAAATAATAATTTATTTGGTTTCGATTTGAATGACCAGAAATCCCCGTTTGGTAGAAGAATTCCCCCTGGCTTTTACGAATCGGTTGATGACATTTTAAAAGCGATGTCTATTGAAGAGATTAAAAATAAAATTTCTTTCACTTATGATCCGCACACGAAAAAGGTGTGTATTAACGTAAAAGATAAAACAAAACTGATATTGCATGAGGGGATAGCGCAGATGTTAGGATTCGAACCAGGTGAAATCGCCTCGCCGGATATAAATATCGAGCAAACTATTTTTAGTACCTATGTCGCAGATCCCTGTGTGCATTATAGAGTGTTGCTGGTTTATTCGGATATTGTTGAACCCCAAATTATCGGAGATGTGTTAGCACCTCTTTTACGAATTGTCAATGTGAGGGGAAAAGATGGAGAAATGATTCGCGAGACATTCGACCGACCGCACTATTTACCTGTCAGCCGAAAATCGTTCGACTCTTTGGAAATCGTTATAAGGAACCACCTCGGCGAACTCACGCCATTTGAACGTGGGCGCTCGTACGTGAAGCTTCACTTTCGTCAAAAATACCTCTTGTGATGTTTGTTCCTTACCAGTGTTGTGCGAAATCTTTTGAAGATTACTATTCCCATCAGTCGGGTAGTGGTCTAAATTATTATCAAGGCACTACTTTACAAAAGGGATATGGATTCGGTGGACTGTTTCGATCCCTTTTTCGTGTAGCAGTACCCCTCTTCAAATCGGGTGCGAAAGCGGTTGGCAAGCAGTTGTTTCATTCAGGCGTGAACGTGTTGAGTGACCTGTCTCGCGGAGAAGACATTAAAATGGCCGCCAAGCGAAGATTAAAAGAAGCTGGACAGACCTTAACCGACAAAGCCGCTACTAAAGTGAAGACGATGATTGGATCGGGCCGCCGGTATAAAAAGAGGAAGTGTTCTACCAAAGCTGTCATTCGACGTAAAGCCAAGAAAGTGAAGGTACAAGATATTTTCGCTTAAAGATGTCTGGACTCATCCATAAAGATTCTGCTGCCTGTACGAAATCCGAATTGGATTTATTTTTGATCCCACCCACGCAAACGGCTATTGAAAAAGGATACTTTGTTGAATACCACCCTCTTGCGAATATTCGAGACGGAGGACCTGTGGAATTTAATATTTCCGGAAATGGTGAAGACTATATTGATTTATCAGCTTCCTACCTGTATGTGAAAGTGAAAATTACCAAGTTTGATGGATCACCCTTAGCGGAAACGGATGCAGTTGCCCCCGTGAATTTATTTTTACACTCCTTGTTTTCTCAAGTGGATATTAGCCTGAACGAAAGAGTGATCTCCTCGTCGAGTAACACCTACCCCTACCGCGCCTATATTGAAACGCTGTTGAATTATGGAGAAGATGCCAAGAAAAGTTTATTGACCTGCGAATGTTTTTACAAAGATGAGAATTTAGCTGCTACAGATCCTGCTGGAGACAACCCCGGATTGAAGATACGTTACGCACTCACGAATAAAAGCAAAACGTTAGATATGATTGGACCTTTGCATTGTGATATTTTTCAACAAAATCGATTGCTATTGAATATGGTTGACTTGAAAATTAAGATGACCCGAAGCAAGCCCGAATTTTCCTTAATGTGTAAAATCAATGCGGCGAAACCCATTCCCAACTACAAAGTGATTTTGGAACATGCTTCTATTTTCATACGTAAAGTGAAAGTGAGCCCAGGTGTATTACTGGGTCATGCCAAGGCCTTAGAGAAAAGTACAGCAAAGTATCCCATCGATCGAGTGTTATGCAAGACCTATTCGATCTCAACCGGAAGTAAATCCTTTATGCAAGACAATGTGTTTTTAGGAGCCATGCCGAAAAGAATTATTATTGGACTTTTAGAAAATAGTGCCTACACTGGTCAATATGATTTAAATCCCTTTTATTTCTATCATCACAAGGTCAACTTTTTAAGTGTTTACGTGGATGGACAACCCGTACCCAGCAAACCCTTGGAATTGGATTTCGAAGAAAATAACTATATAAGAGCGTATCATCGTTTGTTTTCGGGATTTAATCGAGTTACCGGCATTTATCTAACCCGAGAGGACTTTGCGAACGGGCATACTTTGTATGCTTTCGACTTGAGCCCTGACATGTGTGATGGACCCCATCTGAATCTACAGCAACAAGGAAATTTACGAATTGAAATCAAGTTTGCAGACTCCTTAGAAAGAACCACGACTGTATTGGTGTATGCGGAATTTGAAAACATTATAGAAATTAGTAAAACACGACATGTGTTGTGTGACTTCCCCAACTGAAAATGAATTCTATAGAAATCGAGACTATTTTATCCCACGATCCAGTGACCAAGAAATACTTTTCCGGTGTTTTCCCCAGTGATCAATTACCCAAGAAGATCGAGCGTTATCCTGTATGTTTTGTATGCAACGTGGACAAGTCTACAGAAGCCGGAAGCCACTGGGTGGCATTCTACTTATCCTCCCCTACAGAAGCGGAATTCTTTGATTCCTATGGAAACAAGCCAAACTTTTTTAAAGGACCTATATCGAACTATGTATCTCAATTTTCACAAGTGGTGTTTAATCCACTTCTGCTGCAAAGTCATGTGACAGCTGTTTGTGGTCAATTTTGTGTGTATTATATTTATTGCCGATGTCGTGGCAAAACTTTGAAAGATTTTTTAAAGCAGTTTGTAACTGAGAATATATGTAACGACCATCGAGTCTATAATTTTGTATCCAAACGATTTTGCACACGTGCTCCTTTTTATCAATAAAAAACTATTTATAATGTAAACCTGTGTGTCTGTGTTTATTTAGAATGGAGTTTCCACGCTTTCAACACCCTTTTACAATGCTCTTAGCAGGCCCCACAGGAGTCGGTAAGAGTTGGTTTCTGCGGGGTTTACTGGCAGAACGACGGCGTATGTTTAACCCTCCTCCCGATAAAGTCGTTTGGTTTTACGGCATCTCTCAAAAGCTTTACGAGGAAATTCCCGACGTGACGTTCGTGGAAGGGTTTCCTTCTAATTATCGGGAATATTTAGGTACCCATTCTTTAATGATTTTAGATGATTTGATGGTGGAATGTGGTGGTGATGAACGATTAACCCACCTCTTTACCAAAGGAAGTCACCATTCAAATTTAAGTATTATTTTTATTACTCAAAACTTTTTTCATAAAGGTAAAGAAATGAGAGGTATTTCCTTAAACAGTCAATACTTAGTACTTTTTAAAAATCGTCGGGACATGAGTCAAATTACGCACTTGGGTAGACAATTATACCCGAGATCAACTCAGTTTTTTCAAGAAGTGTTCGAGGATGCTACCAAACAACCCTTCTCTTATTTGTTGGTGGATTTAACCCCTTAACGCGCGGTGTCCTCGCCACGAGGACGCAAAATTTAAGATCCAGCTGCAAAAATTCACGTTTATAACATATCAGAAAAGGTCGGTTTTTTAAACCTCAAAATTTAAAATTTCTTTTAGTTTAATTTAGTTCATGAATTCCGGTGGCAGTATAATTTAAATGTTTCGAATTGTCTTGCGCCGCAAAGGGTTAAGGAATGAAACCCCCGAAGGTATGCGACTCAGAACGCGTATATTACCGGGGGAAACCCAATTTGTGTACGAGCCCAAAAAAGGTTTAAAAGGAAAGCCCTACCGATTTTAATTCAGTTGTGATCATGACGTTAACGAGGAAACAACTTCGAGATTTGGAGCTTATAAAGTCTTGCCCTCAAACCTTACGCAAGCATTTGTTAAAAAAATTACCGACTCGATCTGTAAAGGCTATTTGCGAATGCACCCTGAACGTATTAAAAGGAAACGTACCTCTCTCCTCTCATCAGAAAAGGTCTTTAAGGAAATATAAGACGACTCTTCGAAAAATTGGTACCAAGAAAGGAAGTTTATTCAACAAGAAAAAATTGATTGTTCAACACAGCGGATTTTTAAATATTTTAATCCCAGCTGCATTGTCTGTTTTAACCGGCATCATCAATGGAATTCGCAGCTAAGTATGCGTTGGTACCGGAAGAAGAATTTTCTAAGCATACACCTTCTAAAAAGCAAATGACGGAATTTGATTTAGCTATGGCTAAAATATTAAATAGTTCTCTACCGGATCACGAAAAAATTCAGCACTACTACGAACTCTTAAAAAGAAAAATGGATTTGTAAGAATATAATTTGCCTTGGATGTCTAAACAACCCGAAGAAGAACCTAAAAAAGTGGAACCTAAACAAGTGGAGTCTATAAAACAAGAACCCCAAGAAGACTATGAAACCTTTGTGTTATCATCTGTAGCTAAACCCATGAAGAAACAAGCCGAAGCCTTATTAAATTTTCTCAAATCTCATTCAAACAAGTTTAAGTGGAACCCGAAAGGAGAGATTACTTACAACGGAAGGACAATGGAACATTCTAATTTAGCCGAACTCTTTCATTTCATCTTTTCTGTGAATAAAAAACCACCTATTACAGGACAAAGTGAATTTTTGCAAGCCTTGAAAGACATGGGAGTACCCCAAAGTATTATTAAGAATCGATATTTGTCTTCAAGAAAAAACATTGTCAAACCGAAAAAGAAACTTATTGTAAAAAAACCTGTTGTTAAACTCAACCCTGTAACCTGGGAAACATACCAAATAAAATGAATTTGTATCTATCCCTACGTGTGATTATTTATAGAATAAAATACACTTACCTGAAAACACTTCCTACTCCAACGGCTGCCTTGAGAGAAATGAATGATAAGGAGACTTCTTATCAGCGACGCGAGGTCACGTGATTAGGGTGACATCACGAGTGATGTGATTGGCTATGCTCAGTCACGTGGTGAGTGACGTCACGAGTTATCTGATTGGCTACCTCTGGTCACGTGACGAGAGTCTTATCTTATCAGAGATTGCTTATCAGCGATCACGGCTCAGTCTACCATTTGATTTCGTGTGTGCTGGTTGTCTCGTCATGTCTGCAGTGAGTTTCACGGAAAACGGACTGAATGTCCAGTATGTTTCAAACTTCATCGAAAAGGAACAAGCAGATCGGTATTTTGCCGAGTTAAAAACTTTACCTTTCTACACGCCAACGTTTAGAATTCATGGAAAAAGTTTTAAGCCTAAAAGACAAGTTTTGGGATACGGCGATTCAACTTTGAGTTATGCCTTCAGCGGACCTCATGTGCCTGCTAACCCTTGGACGCGTCTGATATTGGAGCTGCGGGATCGAGTGGAAAAATGGACGGCTTCTACCTTCAACTATGTTCTGCTAAACCTCTACAGCAATGGATACAGCTACATACCTCAACATAAAGACAACGAAAGTGGATTAGATGCAACTTTCCCCATCGCAGTCCTCAGCTTTGGTGCCGAACGAACAATTGAATTCAAGAAGCTTAAAACACCTTCTACTGTGATTTCATTAGAACATGGTTCTCTTTACAGTATGTTAAAGCCTACGAACGAACTGTTTACCCACGGCATTGCACCGAATCCTATCGTCAAAGATATGAGAATCAGCCTGACTTTTCGTCACTTAATACCCAACCCTATCATGCCACCTTTAAAGAAACCAAGACTTGATATAAGTGATGCTTCATCCAGTGCATGCGATACTTTGAAAAACTCTGATTGTGACACTTCGAAAAACTCTCATTGTGATACTTCGAAAAACTCTCATTGTGATACTTCGAAAAACTCTCATTGTGATACTTCTGTTAAAAACTGCTCTCAAGACATGTGTGAAGAATTGAATGTGAATGATTGGTTAAACCAATGGGTACGTGAACAATCTTGGGATCCTATACGAGGTGAATTTAATTTAAACTTTAGCAGTTTTTTACAAATTGTAATAGAAAAGAATTTTAATGTGAGAATCCACATTCGTAATTTTAAAGAATTACATACAGGTCAATGGATACCTACTAAAGAAGGCGTTGCAATGACAGCTCAGACATGGTATTATTTTCAAAGTAAGATTGAAAATTTTAATTTTGAATCAGTAAATGACAGTTTTATTTCTAACAATCAATTAATAATGGCTTACATAGATGAGGATTATTGTACTTTACAGCAAATGTTTTCTTTAAATCCTTCTGGCTTTTATTTAAAACCGAATGTCATTAAATTGTCCAAGGATCAAATTTTTAGGCTTAGAGAACTCAAAATGAGAATAACTCATTTTATTATTGATGCAATATTCACCGTTCAACTTCCTATGTTAATTCTAAATAAACCCCTTGCGTGTATTTCTCATGAAAATGAGCAAAGTGCTAAGGAAATCTTACTCGATTTTATCGTGTATGAAATTCAGTTAGGAATTGCAAATTTATTTCAATGTGACGGGTGTGTTTTTAATTCAGACGATCAAAATTCACACGAGTGTTTAATGAAATCTATGTTTGAAAAATATCAATTATATCGTGAAGAAATACTTATAAAATTAAATATGCATGCTATTGTTAAAAAAATTAATTGTTCCTGTCATTACAATGATGATTTCTTTAAACAATTGAATATGACCTTGTATGAAAAATATATTGAAGATACTTTATCCAAAAAGTAATGTGTGTTTATGAAAACGACTTCTTTAAACAATTGTATCCAAAAAGTAATGTGTGTATATATTTTATGGATTTTCAATAAATAGATTGAAACTGAATATCTGTGTCTGTCTGTCTTATTTTGAAATATTTTATTGATTTTATTTCTTAAAAGATTTAATTAGAAATATTTTATTTCATAAAAGATTCTATGAATTTATAAGTTTGAAATGACTATTTCATTTCTTAAAACAATTTATTTTTAAGAGATTCACTGTCTAGGGATTTAATAATTTAAAAAATATATTTCTTAAAACATATAAGTTTGAAATGACTATTTCATTTCTTAAAACAATTTATTTTTAAGAGATTCACTTTCTAGGGATTTAATAATTTTAAAGATATATTTATTAAATCATATAATAAAACCATTTCCTATGCATTTAATAACTTATATTCGGGAAAAATATTGTTTCGAAAAGATATATTTTATTTCGTAAAACATATATTAAAACCATTTATTCATGAAACAATCCACTTGAAAAAATATTTTTTAATAATCAAATTGAAATAATAATTGTTATTTTCCATTAATTAAAAGTGTAGACATTATCTTTTCATTAGAAATATGCAAATGAGTATGTTTCATATCTTCCGTAAGATATTATACCTGTACGAACACGGAGGGGATGACTCACCTTGGAAAATCCACAAGGGGAAATATGCAAATGAATCAACCTCTATGATGATGAATCAGAATTCGAGAAGTTTCTCGTAAGATCTACAGAGGTGAGTCAGGGTGACGCATGGGGGAAACCCCTTATCTAGATAAGCCGCTGCAACTCAATTCTCGGGTCATTCGTAGATTATCTACTGCCTAGGCAACACGCGCTTTTAGTTCTCTCCTTTAGCGACGCTCACGAAGTTTTCTTCCCGTAAATATCTTGTGTTTTTCGGCGTATTGTATTTCAGTTTTTCCGTACCTCTATAATGGAAGGATTCACCAACGACAATCAAGCTATGGATGTTGAAAATGCAGTAAGTATATTTATCTAGTAATCATTGATTTTAATTAATTTTCTAACTGTGTTTAATCATTTTTAGTGAAATATGAGATATTAAATTGTAATAAAAATTCTTTAACTTATTATTACTTTTTACGATATGTTAAAAAATAAATTTGATTTACACTATGCAAAAATAGAATGAGTTTAAAATCTATTTATAATGTGTGTTAAAAATAAATTTCATTTCGAATCTTTATTTTGTTAAATGAGAAATCTATTTGATTTATAGTATATTAAAATCTATTTTTATTTATAATGTGTTTAAAATAAATTTAATTTCAAATCTTTAATTTGATAAATGTGAAATCTATTTTATTTCATTCAATAAACTATATAAAGTGAAATTTAAGTATGTGTAAAATCTGCTTATGGCTAGAAATTTAAGTATGTGTAAAATCTGTTTATGCTTAGAAATTATTTATTCTATAAGTGAAAATCTATTTTATTTATAATATGTTAAAAATAAATTTGATTTACACTATGCTAAAATCTATTTTTATTTATAATGTGTTTAAAATAAATTGAATTTTGAATCTTTATTTTGACAAATGGGAAATCTATTTTATTTATAATGTGGTAAACATAAATTTAATTTCGAATCTTTAATTTGATAAATGCGAAATCTATTTTATTTCATTCAATAAACTACATAAAGCGAAATTTAAGTATGTGTAAAATTTGTTTATGCTTAGATATTATTTATTCTATAAGTGAAAATCTATTTATAATATGTGTTAAAAATAAATTTAATTTCAAATCTTTATTTTGACAAATGGGAAATCTATTTTATTTATTATGTGTTAAACATAAATTTAATTTCGAATCTTTAATTTGATAAATGCGAAATCTATTTTATTTCATTCAATAAACAACAAGAAATGAAATTTAAGCATGAGTAAAAACTTGTTTATGCTTAGAAATTATTTATTCTATAAGTGAAAATCTATTTATAATATGTGTTAAAAATAAATTTAATTTCAAATCTTTATTTTGACAAATGGGAAATCTATTTTATTTATTATGTGTTAAACATAAATTTAATTTCGAATCTTTAATTTGATAAATGCGAAATCTATTTTATTTCATTCAATAAACAACAAGAAATGAAATTTAAGCATGAGTAAAAACTTGTTTATGCTTAGAAATTATTTATTCTATAAGTGAAAATCTATTTATAATATGTGTTAAAAATAAATTTAATTTCAAATCTTTATTTTGACAAATGGGAAATCTATTTTATTTATTATGTGTTAAACATAAATTTAATTTCGAATCTTTAATTTGATAAATGCGAAATCTATTTTATTTCATTCAATAAACTACATAAAGTGAAATTTAAGTATGTGTAAAACTTGTTTATGCTTAGAAATTATTTATTTTATAAGTGAAAAACTTTGTATAGAAATTTTAATAAGTTTATTTATTTTTTTACAATCATATGACATAGAAATTATTTTATAAGTGAAAAACTTTTTAATTAGAAGATTTAATTAAAACTTATTCTCATAAGTTTAAACTAAAAATTTATTATTCTAATAATTTATTTCCTTACAAAATTTATGACTCATACTTCGTTTAAAGGTGCTTTTTATATTATTCAAATCAAAAAGTTATTATTATTATTGTTTACTTATGAGAAACTTAATTTGCATTCATTATAAATAAAAAATTTAATTATTAACTAGAAAATCAGTTTACTTATAATTTTCATCAACTAGTGTTGTTTATTTAATTTCCAACATCCATTGTGATTTATATAGTAATTATCGCTTATACAATAAAATGTTAGTGTTCAAGTAGATTCATGTTCAGTCATGTTTAGGATGACTCATCGTTTGATGAGTCATCGCATAGCTTATACAATAAAATGTTAGTGTTCAAGTAGATTCATGTTCAGACATGTTTAGGATGACTCATCATTTGATAAGCTATCAATTAGATTATACTTATTCAATTTATTTATGTTGTATAAAAGTTAGATTTGCATAACCTTTTGTTTATTAAATCTTTAACTAGGAGAATTTATTTTTCTAAAAAATTTTTTAAAGTTGCATACCTAATCCTATGTTTAGTTAAAATAGTGTATTGGTTTATTAAAATAGTAGCGTGTATGCATAAAAGTTAGATTTATTAAATCTTTAACTGGGAGAATTTATTTTTCTAAAATTTTTTAAAGTTGCATACCTAATCCTATGTTTAGATAAAATAGTGTATTTGGATTATTAAAATGGTAGCGTGTATGTATAAAAGTTAGATTAATTAAATCTTTAACTAGAAGAATTTATTTTTCTAAAAATTTTTAAAGTTGCATCCTATGTTTATAAAATGATTCCTTTATTTAATGACTCATCGAATAGATTAAATTTATTTATTTATGTTGTATAAAAGTTAGATTTGTATAACCTTTTGTATATCAAATCTTTAACTAGAAGAATTTATTTTTCTAAATTTTTTTTAAGTTCCATCCTATTCGTTTATTTTCAGTTGGGTATTTCCTTCGGTATACCCGATGACGAACTTCATATGCTTTGTACTGTTGGGGAAATGAATGATGAGGAGTGGCGAAACCCCCAATGGGACGCCGCCGCCCAACCTGAACCCCAACCTGAGGTCCAACCTGAGGCCCAACCTGAAGCCCAATCTGAACCTTCTAAGGTATGTATTGTTTTGCATTAAAAATGAGAGTGTTTCCTTTTACAAAAGTTTGAAAAATTGTCCCTTTTACAAAAGTTTAAAAAATTGTCTTTCTTATTATAGGTTCAACCTGTTTGCCCTACTTGTGGGAAATCTTTTGTAAATAACTCAAAACTGAATCGGCATATGGCAACTCATAACACAGAAAAAATGTTCGTGTGTCTCATTTGCCATAAGGAATTCTCCAGAAAGGACAACCTAAATAGACACCGAAAATCGCATCACTCCACAAGTGAATTGCAAAAATCTGTTGATCCTCAGCCAGGTCCTTCTAAGGTATGTATTATTTCTTAAAGTTTTTGTTTTGTGATATTTCGAAAAATTGTAACACGTTGATTAAAAATTGTAACACTTTGATTAAAAATTGTTTTTTATTCTTTTATAGGGTTTCTCCTGTTCTGTGTGTTTGAAGGAGTTCTCCAGAAAGGATGCCTTAAACCGACATAAGAAGTTGCATGATGCTGACACTTCCACCTATCAATGTGCTACATGTGATCAAAAGTTTAGCCACCTGGATAAATACAACGCTCACCTGAAGAGTCATAACTACCCCTGCAAAGAGTGCCAGTCCACCTTCTCCTCTAAGTCATCATTAATGAACCATATGCGAGTTCAGCATTCAAATAGCCTAAGTGAGAGCCGGAAGAAACCGAAAACGACTCCTCCACCACTCTCTCGAAGACGTCCCTATACGCAAGCTTTGAACACGTTTAAGACGGTGCTCATCGAACCTACTGAAGCCACTCGGTACAATGTGAAAATCTTTTTAGAGTCTATTCGTGCCGAGATACATGAAAACATCCTACAGGAATTGTATGAGAAAGATTCCATCAAATGGTACCTGGTAATAAAAGTCTGCTTTGAAAGAGAGACAGCCGAAGGAGAACTGGAAATTATGGATGAGTACTTCAGAACACCCTGCTACCAGCAACACACTCCTGACTTAATTGATGATCAAATAAGTGTAGGATTCATGAAGATTATTCAAAACTACGAAGAGTTCTTAGAGAGAGGTTCCGGCTGGGTGCTGAGAAACATCTACTACCTAGAATTCAAGTCTGCTAAATATAACCCTTTAAGAGCGAGTAGCTATCAAGAATTGCCAGCTAAACTGCTTGCCAAGAAAGCTATCTTAAATATACAGAACAGCGATAACAAGTGCTTCCTATGGTGTCTGCTAGCACACAAACTGAATTTAGACTACACAACCCAACCTCATCGAGTCTCCCACTATTTACCTCATGAAAATGAAATCAAGATGGGTAATGTTCAGTATCCTGTTCCCATCTCAAAAATAGGTCTCATAGAAAAACTGAACAATCTTAGAATCAATGTCTTCGGCTACGAAAACTCTAAAGTGACAATTCTAAGAATTTCTGAAGTAGAAGATGTTGAAGCTATCAACTTATTACTCCTTGCGAATCAGGAAGGTGCCCACCACTATTGTTTAATCCGGAACTTTTCCAGATTGATGGGAGACCGCACAAAACATCGTTGCACACAGTATTATTGTTATAGATGCCTGCATGGTTTTTTGACAGAACTTTTGTTAAAAGATCATGAAACAAACTGCAAAAAACACACTGCTCAAGCCATTGAGATGCCCTCTAAGGAGAAAAATATATTAGAGTTCACGGGAACCCATCTTCAACACCCCATCAGCTATATCATCTATGCAGACTTTGAAAGTTTGTTAGAACCTATTGCATCAGCTGCTCCTTCCTCATCAAACTCCTACCTGCAACATACAGCCCGCCATACAGCCTGCGGTTACGCTTATGTAATCGTAGGGTCTGATGGCAAAGCCGTTAAGCCCATCTTTAGCTATCGAGGAGAGAATGCAGTCAAGCATTTTCTGGAAAATATCATCATGGAAAAAGATATCCTTGAAGACAAACTGCAAGAAATTAAGCTGATGAAGCTCTCTACCCAAGAAGAGGAGGCCTTCCAAAATGCTACAAGGTGCAGCATATGTCGTCAACCCCTGTTACCCAGATGCATTAAAGTTCGGGATCACAATTACGAAACTGGAGTTTTTAGAGGTGCCGCCCATGCTAACTGCAACCTTAATTTTAAGCAGCCTATGAAGATTCCCGTGGTTTTCCACAACTTGAAGAATTATGATGCCCACCATATTATGACAGAATTAGGCCATTTTCAAGACCATCAGATACAAGTTATCGCAACAACATTAGAAAAATATATATCATTCACTTTGAAGAAACCTGACAGTCCTGTACAACTCGTCTTTCTTGACTCCTTCCAATTTTTGCCTGCTTCGTTAGAAAAGTTGGTGAAGAATTTGGATATTAGTCAGTTTAACATTCTAAAAGACCAGTTTGGGTCAAGTACCGATCTAAGTCTCCTCACCAGAAAAGGAGTATACCCCTATGACTACATTACTGGATTTGATAAATTCCAAGAAACAGTGTTGCCGCCTCCATCAGCGTTTTTCAACTCTCTCACGAATGAAGCCGTCGAAGAATCTGATTATCAACATGCAAAAAACATATGGGAAGTCTTCCAGATAAGAAACCTCGGCGAGTATCATGACCTGTATGTGAAGACAGATGTTTTACTCCTTGCCGATGTCTTCCAAAATTTTAGAAGTCTTTGCTTACACTATTATAACATCGATGCTGCTCATTTATACACCTCTCCTGGACTGTCCTGGCAGCATATTAACTACCTTTACTCGAGTTCGAACAGGGTGAAGTTTCAGCGCAGCTGATTGGTTGTTTGATTCTATGACACAATGAATCTTCACCGAAAACTAAACTTTGCTTAAATTAGTCATAATCTTTGATATTACTCTCGTTTCTCGTTGAATAAATAAAGTGGGTATTTGAAAGAGTTTTCTAATTGTATTTTGAAAGCAACGTTTTCTTCTCAATACTTTAAATCGTTTATTTTACCTTATTAAATTCATGGCAGATAAAATTACTTCAGTAAAAGAATACTGAAAAAGAGAAATAGTGTCGCCATCTGTGTTTTTGACTGATACTTAATTATGATCTTACCCCCCCCCCCTTCATTCCCCTCGTTTTCCTAAATAATTCATTTTAGAGCTTTGTATAACTTTCACCTAATTTTCTTAAACACATTTTTAAGCGATTCCTTAAAAAAGATTTCATTAAAAAAAAAAAAAAAAAAAAAAAAAAAGAATGAAAGAAAGAAAAGAAAGAAAAGAAAAATATTTTTTAATGTTGTTCTTTTAGAAATATCGAAATAACAAAGTAAAAAATATTAAGTAAAAAGAAAAAAAAATTGCAAATCTGATTTGCATTTCTTACCATTATTTGTTATTGAGGTATGGTGATCATGGAGCAACCGTTAAATACCTGATTTTGAATTGAGGGGGCTTCAAAACGTGTAAATTCTGCAAAAAATCAATTTCAAAAATTGACCCAAAATATTACCGTTGCTCCCATAATACGGCTAAGAGAAAGTGTTAATAAATAATGTAGAATATAAAAAACAATTTTTACCAAATAATGAATAAATAACACTAGAGGAAAATATATATATATATATATATATATATATTAAATTTCATTTTAAAATAATTATTTATACTGTACATTACCAAAATGTTTTAAATGTACAACAATTTAAAGTATAGTATTATGACTTTTTAATGGATGAACGTTTCCTTAAATGCTAATAACTTTTTAATTTATATCCTCCAAATGTACATCAAATTAATAAAGTATTTATTAAGTCATGTCTTTATTTATTTTTCAAATGAGATTTTCGAAACTCCCCCCCCCTCCCCCGCCCCGTTTTACTTAATATTTTTAAATTTGTTATTTCGATTTTTATGAAAGAATAGCATTAAAATTGTTTTTTTATGTAAAAAAAAAAAGAGAGAGAGAGAGAGAGAGGAAGAAAGAAAGAAAAAAAAAAGGGGGGGGCGGTAAACAAATAAATAAATAAACGATAAACACAATTACTTTATTTGTTTCTAAGAGATCCAAAAATATACATTTATTTTTTTCTTCTTTTTTTCCCCTTTCTTTCATTCTTTTCTTTTCTTTTTCAATAAAATCATTTTTAAGGAATCCTTTAAAAGTATGTTTAACATATTTAAGGGAAAACTATACGAAGTTCTAAAATAAATTAATTGGGAAAACGAGGGGAAAAGAAAGAAAAGAAAAGGTTAAATAATAATTAAGCATCAGTAAGAAATACAAATGGCACCATTATTGCCTTTCCAAGAATTCTTTTATATATATAAAAAAAAAAAAAAAAAAAAAAATCGTAAATTTACTATGGCAAAATAAGCAATTTAAATTACTGAGAAGAAAACTTTGCTTTCAAAATACAATCAGAAAACTCTGTCAAATATCCACATTTATTTATTCAACGCGAAACGAAAGGAACATTATAGAATATGGCTCATTTAAGCTAAGTATTATTTCCAATGACGATTCACTGCGTCATAGAATCAAGCAACCAATAGCAGCATCGAAACTTTATCCCTGTCCGAACTCGAGTAAAGGTAGTTAATATGCGTCCTGGCAAGCCTGTCTGAAGATGACTGATGTCAAGCTAGAGCTGCTCATGGATATCAACATGCTGCTGTTTATTGAAAAAGGTGTGCGCGGGGGTGTGTCGCAGATTTCACACCATTTCGCTGTTGCAAACAACCTGCACACTCCTCACTACGACTCAAGTAAGCCCTCTAGTTATATCATGTACTGGGATGCGAACAACCTTTACGGTTGGGCTATGTCCCAGTACATGCCTTATGGCAAGTTTTAATGGATGGACCCCTCTAACATTACTGAAGATTTCATCATGAACATACCAGAAGATGCAGCTGAAGGCTTCATTTTTGAAGTGAATTTGGAGTACCCGACAAATCTGCATGACCTCCACAATAGCTACCCACTTGCACCTGAAAAAATGACCGTGACAGAAGAAATGCTCTCCACCTATGCCAAGTCCTTGTTGCAGAACCAAAAATATTCAGGAACACCCAAACTCATTCCAAACCTTCACAATAAATCAGAGTATGTTGTACATTACAGAAATCTACAGTTATACCTAAAACTCGGAATGAAGCTATTAAAAGTGAACAAGGTTTTGAAATTTCACCAAGCACCCTGGCTTAAAAAGTATGTCGACTTCAACACAGATAAACGAAAATCTGCAAAGAACAGCTTTGAGAAAGATTTCTTTAAACTGTTGAACAATAGCGTCTATGGAAAGACCATCGAAAATTTGAGAAAACGTTGTAACATAGAACTGTGTAACAATGAAGTCAGAGCCCAAAAATTAGTTGCATCACCGAATTTCACAACTTTTAAAGAATTTTGCAATAACCTCGTAGCTGTGGAGAGAACAAAACCCACCATCCTGATGGCCGATATACGTGGGTTTCTGTATCCTTGAATTAGCAAAGTTGCTCATGTATGACTTTCACTACAATTTCGTTATGAAAAAGTATGAAAGTCGTGCAACTTTGTTGTTCACGGATACAGACTCCTTGACGTACTGTATCCAGACAGCAGACATGTATCAAGATATGAAGGAAGATCAGCACCATTTTGACTTCTCAGAGTATCCAGAAAATCATCCGCTATATTCTACAACTAACAAAAAGGTCCTTGGAAAGTTTAAAGACGAACTCCACAGTCAAGCTGCCTACAAATTCATTGGATTAAAGCCAAAAATGTATGCCATACAGTCAGCTGGTGGTGAAAAGAAGACAGCAAAAGGCATATCAACATGCATCGTAAGGAAAAAATTAAGTGTTCAAGACTATCAAGAATGCCTGCAAAAGGAGATAGCCACGTATGAGCAACAAACCAGAATCCTACAAGAACGTCATCAACTCTATACAGTTAATCAAAACAAAAAGTGTTTATCTCCTTTTGATGACAAGAGGTATCTGCTAGATGATGGAATCACCAGTCTGGCTTATGGCCATTACAGAATACCGCAGCATCCATAGTGAAAATTTTTGTATATATTGTTCCTGCACCTTGTATATATTTTTAAATTGTTCCTGCATCCTGTATATATCAATTGTTTCTGCAACCATGAAGATTGTTCCTGCACCCTGTATATATCAATTGTTTCTGCAACCATGAAGATTGTTCCTGCATCCTGTATATTTTTAAATTGTTTCTGCACCTATGAAGATTGTTCCTGCATCCTGTATATATCAATTGTTTCTGCACCTATGAAGATTGTTTCTGCACCCTGTATATATCAATTGTTTCGCACCTATGAAGATTGTTCCTGCACCTTGTATATATTTTTAAATTGTTCCTGCATCTATGTAAATTGTACAGATTGTTTCGCACCTATGAAGATTGTTCCTGCACCCTGTATATATCAATTGTTTCTGCATCCATGAAGATTGTTCCTGCACCTTGTATATATCAATTGTTTCTGCAACCATGAAGATTGTTCCTGCACCCTGTATATATTTTTAAATTGTTTCTGCACCCATGAAGATTGTTCCTGCACCCTGTATATATCAATTGTTTCTACATCCATGAAGATTGTTCCTGCACCCTGTATATATTTTTAAATTGTTTCTGCACTCATGAAGATTGTTTCTGCACCCTGTATATATTTTTAAAATGTTTCGCATCTATGAAGATTGTTTCTGCACCCTGTATATATCAATTGTTTCTGCATCCATGAAGATTGTTCCTGCACCCTGTATATATCAATTGTTTCTGCACCTATGAAGATTGTTCCTGCATCCTGTATATATTTTTAAATTGTTTCTGCACCTATGAAGATTGTTCCTGCACCCTGTATATATTTTTAAAATGTTTCGCATCTATGAAGATTGTTTCTGCACCCTGTATATATCAATTGTTTCTGCATCCAAGGAGATTGTTCCTGCACCCTGTATATATCAATTGTTTCTCCACCTATGAAGATTGTTCCTGCACCTTGTATATATCAATTGTTTCTGCACCTATGTAAATTGTCTGAACCCATGCTTTGAAGACAATCTCAGAAAACTATGTGATGAATTCAACAGGTTGACATTTTTTATTTATTTTTTTATTTATTTATTTATTTTTATTTTTTTTAAGGAACTAACTCCCGCCTTGCTCTACGGAGCGAAAAGGGGCACCGCAGGGCCTCGGGAGGGCAGTCTCCCAGGCGCTCAAGGTGAACTCTTTCTTTCTCTTTCTCCTCTTTTTTTCTAACTCTCATTTCTTAAATTGTGTATTCTCTTTCTAACTTTTTTCTATACATTTTTCTTTCACTCACTTCTCAAATTGTGTATATGTATCTCTTTTCAGGCTAAGTCCCAAAAGATCGTGACGTCATCTAACCCTCCTGCAAAAATTCGAAAAAATTTTGAAGTCCCCGAAATTGTGAAAAAAATACTAAGTCCGAAATTTAGGAAAATAAATCTAATTCCTCAAAATTCCCCCTTCTCCCCGATAGATGGCACCACCAAACTTCTCATCCAAGATGATACTCAAAGTTTCTATTCTTCCGGTGGCAACACACAGTTTCTATTCTTCCGTTGGCAACACCCCTCATCCAAGATGATGACTAAGTAGTGTAAAAAGGGGGCGTTGACCACCAGGGTGGAGGGACGGTGGGTCTAGGGTGGTGGCGCGCCTCCACCCTGACCCTCATCGTCCCTCCGTCCCGCCACCCTGTTGGTGAACCCCCCTTTTTACACTACTAGTGTCTCAGTATCCAATTTGTTTAATTTTACACAAAACTTTAAGGTATATCGCTGCTCAACACTCTGCTGCATTGTGAAAACCGCTTTGAAACATATATCTGCTTCATGAGCGATTTTTACACTGCAAAACAGGGGTCTATTCAGAGGAAAATCTGGGTTCGTTAAAGGACCCTTCATAAAATTCTATATCTTGAAAAAGGACCCTTCACAAAATTCTATATCTTGAAAAAGGACCCTTCACAAAATTTTTCTCCTTAAAAACAGACCTTTGATAAATCACTTTCATTTTCAAAACTAAACTTCAATGGAATGATCAGACTATCTGACTAATTGGGCGTGTTTTGTTGTATTTCTTCCAAAATGCTGATATTCAATTTCTAATTTATAAAGGGCTTCTATGCATATGTGTGAAATTAGTTCTGTAAAACTGAACTGTCATTCTCTAAAATGAAACCTTACCATAAAATCCCAATTATAAGCCCCCTGTTTTTCAGAAGCAAAACCAGTAAAAAATAGGGAGGGGCTTATAATCGAGATTTTTAGAAATTTCTTTTTTTGCAAAGTTGTGTACTTTTTTTACTCAAAATGAAAATAAAAGGGGGGGGGGGAAAGGGCTTATTTTCGGGATTATGGAAAAAATCCAAAATTGCCTAAAAGTGGGGAGGGGGCTTATTTTCGAGGAGGGGCTTATAATCAGGATTTTACGGTAATTATAATTTTATTTTGCAGAATTACATTTTTCACAAAAAGAGGACCCCAGCCAAAAAGTTTGGAAGAACTTCATTTTCACTCTAAATTTAGATTCACAAAATTACATGTAGAATTTTTCACAAAAACAGGACCCTGTGTGAAAAGTCTGGGCAGACCCCTGCAAAGACTCAAAGCTAATTGACTTCCCCCAGAATCTGTAGATGACATTTCTAACCATTTTGTACCATTCACAAACATTGCCACTTTGGCCTTCTGTTTGGCATGAAAAAATCTGTATCATTTTCTGGACAGACCTTGTATATATATATATAAACTACATGACATAAAAAAAAAATATATATATATATGTATATATATATATATATATATAATGTTTCTATTTTGTTACTTTTTGTTTTCTGAATTAAATAATTATTATATTTATTTACTAAAAGAAAAAATAAATAATAAGCAATTTATTTAAAGGCTATTAATTTGAAATGCTAAGTTAATATAGAAAAAATAAATAAATAAAACAAAAATAATTGAATAAATACACATGAAATATAAATACCTAAGTAAACAATATAATCATACAGCTCTTTTAAATCAACAACAGAAACAATAGTTGGTCCATTATAATTTTCTTTTTTGGTTTTTATGGATTCAAAATTATCCCTAAATAAGCCAGCTGTCAGCTAAAAGCAGAAAAATAAAACATATAAACAACAATTAATAATGTATAATCATGCTAAATTTTATGGAAAAAAAAAAGGGTAAAATAATGTGCTAATTTTATTTGAATAATTTCTTATTTCTTTTAGTTTTAGACATAATCTTGAACAAGGCATAAGGCTACACTATCCCTCTTACAATTTCCTTAACTCTGCTCTCCAAATTCCACGCAACTAGATGGGAAAATTTGTTTATAGAATAACTTATTACCTAATGTATTTTTAAAATTCTGTTTTCTCATTTGGAAAATACAGATAAAAAATGAAAAAGTGCACTTAGTTAAGTCTTTTGCAATTTTAAACTCAAAATTAAAATATTAAAATTCTGAAAAATAAGTTTTTAGAAAACAGGTACAAATTGAATGGTTATGATTTCTCAAAATGTGAAAACAGAATAAAATACATTAGGTAATGAATAATTCTATAAACAAATTTCACCACAGAGTTAGATGGCCTTTATCTTTTGGCGATGATAAGGAAAGAGTTCCCTTAACAAATATAAACACAACCTAAATTTTGTACCTGACAATCAGTATTTTCGAATCATCACCAACATTTTCTTCATATTTCAAAGTTTTCCTCTTTTAACATTAATATTAATGAAATAATGTGCCAAAACCAAGAAATTTTAATCTGATAAAAGTTTTTCTTTTGTAGCATCTGTAAATTCTTTATACAAATACTAATTTCATTTAATTACAAAATTAAAATTTTACCTTTCTCAAATCAAAATAAGATTAAAATTATTCGAATTTTAAAATTCATTATAATTATTTTTAATAATTAAAATTTGATGTATATATATCTACATAACCATACATACTTTATGAATGAATTTGCTTGTCACTGTTTAAAGCATAATTTTATGCAAATTATGATATTCCAAAATGATGATTAGTTTCAACTATTAATCTTTATTAATCTTAATTAATCTTTAACTTAAGTAAATGTGAAAAGGTCTATTGAAAAATTATTACCAATTAAATTTAGACATTTAAAAAAATAATCACCTTCATAAATGAATGTAGTTCATAATGTATTTTTATATGAAAATAAAATTAAATTGAAAGGTATTTGGATATTTAAAAAACAGATTTTATAAGGTCTTTAAAATTGAAGTTACACTAGTCATTACTTTTTTTTTTCAATTCATGTACTGAAAATTACACATATTCTAACACATTGATTGTCACAGTGCTTTTGAGGATTCTGGCCAATTTAATGTAATCATATTATACTATTAAAAACTAATTATAGTACATAATAATTATCAAAAAGCATATAAAATATTAAAAGAAAAAAGTAAATTATCTAGCAAATTGGCATATGTAACAAATATTCTTTTGCTCGTTGGTTTTGAAAAAAAAATTGTATATTTTCTTTCCATTAATTAATAAATTTTCTGTTTATGTACACCAAATTTGATTTTTTTTTGTTTTGTTTTGTTCTTTTCCCTTGATGCCATTTATTCATATTTACACTGATATACTATAAGTTTTTTAGCAGCCATACAAAATACAAATATGGCAAGTAAATAAGCTATGAAATAACTCATAGTTGGCATGCTAAGAAGGAAATAAACTATTAGTTATGTTATAGTTGGCAGTAAATATGTTAAAATCTAATGTTTTTAATGTTTATATTGATAGTTGCACAAATATGGCAAGAAAACAAGCTATGAGGTAACTCATAGCTAGAGTTGGCATCCTAAGCAGGTAAACAAACTATGAATTATCTCATAGTTGACAGTCAACATGTTAAAATCCAATGTTTTTTTAAGTTTACATTAGTAGCTGCACAAATATGACAACTAAATAAGCTATGAGGTAACTCCTAGTTGGTTTTTTAAGCAAGTGAACAAACTACGAATTATCTCATAGTTGGCAGTCAACATGTTACAACAGTTTTTTTTTTCCCTGTCTACCAAATATTTTAAAATTTGTTAAGGTCTGACCTTAAAAGATAATCTCCACGTATACCGATTCTTTAATATTATGTGTTTTTGGTTAAGATGTCTGATTTTATATTGTTTGAGTTCAAATAAATGATTCTGTATCAAAGATTAATAAACATTCATACACATAAATTTTAACACATAAAATTACACATGAAAGTTTAAAATAACCAACCTTTTCATCAACACTTGAGGTGGAAGTGTCATATACATCTTTCAACTGCTCTTTGCTATAATAAAAGTAATATAAAGTACATTAATTAAAAATACAATTATGTATAAAATGTCCCAAAAAATATGTAATTAAATAGTTACATAAACTATTTTAGGTATAACCCAGATAGCAAGCATATTTGCAGAAAGTTTGATTTTTCTTGAAATTATCTTGCCATGACAAATTTGTTGTGAAATTGCCGCAAAAAAGACAGAACATATATCCATCTTACGTTTTAATTAATATATATATTTTTTCCCCTTTCACACCTTTTATGCTGCAAACTAAATTTGCTATGTAAGTATTTGAAATTCTGTAACAGTTTCCGATACTGAAGCCGTTTCGCGATGTTGTCTTCCTCCTGTTGTTTATCAGATGAAGATGCGTGGTGTTGTCCATAGGGCTTCCAAAATATACAAAGTCTTGTATTGACAAGGCATATGTACTATGTTTACATGTTTCTATGCGTATTTGCAAATAGTGTAACGTGACAAGAATCTGAGTTTGCAATCTGTCAGCAGTTGGTTTGACATGACAAATTTGCTTGTTGCAATGTTTTTGCAGTAATCTTGATACGACAATGCTAACTTTTCTACAGGTTTGCAATGGATTTGCAGCAAATTTGATACAGTGAGAGTGCATCTTGCACGACAAGATTGCTGTAAATTTTGCGTATGGGGACTTCGGAGTTTGTGTTATCTTGCTTCATTCTTTTTATGAACTTATAAGTTTGCCATGCTGAACTTGCTGCAAGTTTGTTGGCTTACAAAGCAAGACTGCTGCAGTTTTGCTGCAAACTAAAATTGCTATGTGGGAATAGAATAGCTATAAGATGTTTAAAGAAATATTTTTTTTCATAATTAAGAAATTTTATTTATTTCATCATTAAAAGTAATGTCAAGAGATGTGAGAAAAATGATTAAAATTTATCAAATTAATAATATTTTATAAATAAGTAAATTTATTTGATTGATTTTTTTTATTTTTAAATAAATAACAGAATAATAATCTGGTGAATAACAACCACATGACTTCCATTACCCATTACTACACATATATGTACTCTTTTTGGAAATAGTGTGATCAGAAGACAAAAAGTTTATTTAACAAGTTAGACACCTAACAATTTTTCTGAAAGAGCAAACTAGTACACAAATCATAAAGACATATAAAAAAGAGTTTACATAACTAATTAAAAAAAAAAAAAAAAAAAACATTTTTTGAAACACCAATTTCTGAGATCTAAAGCTGATCTATTTAATCAAAATGATTGCTATTTTTCTGTATCAACTAAGTAATAGACACAAAAAGACATCTAAAAAGGGGGGTTTTTGTAGCAAATTTGAAGAATATCGTTAGAACCATCTTTGAGGTATCAAGTTTCACCAAAACTTGGTAGGCTCATCTGTTCACTAAAAATTAACTATTACTTATGATAGGATATCTAAAAGGGAGTTAACATGGCAAGTTTGAAGAAAATCCATTGAGTCAATTTTAACATATTCACTGCCGATGTCACGTGACTGCCATTTGAAACAATACTGCACATCATGCGCTGGTGCGTAATCAGCACCGAATGTGTTAAATGCTTGCAAGACCTAAAATCAACATACTTACACAAGATACCTATCAATTTTTCTAAACTAACTAGCTAATACATACAAAAAGACATTTAAAAGGATAGTTACACAGCAATTTAAAGAAAATCATTAGAGCTGTTTTTAAGTTACAAACTTATGGTCCCACTTCTGGTTTTCAATGTCCTACTACCATTTTTACAATTTTCACCAAAAATTGGCAGGATCATCTGTACAAACACTGGACCTGTCTTGATTCTGAAGTTTTGTCATTCTATCTTTATTCGTTTTTGAGATATGGCAATCAGAAGATTTCCCATACACAGATATACACACTGATCAATTGCCAAAATTCTTTTTTTTTTTTTTTTTTTTTTTTTTTTAAATACAGGAGATTTTAAAACGTGCAAATCAGATGAAAACTCTATGCTAAAATTTTTAACTAGATACAATACCTGTGTTACATATGGTAGTTGGGTAATGGAAGTAAAATGAAGTATTATAAAAAGGTACATTTATTTAAGAATGATGTCATATATTTTATCCTATATTATTAATGCAAAAATATTTATACTGATCTAAAAAATCTCTCTAAAATTCTCAAAGAAACTGCTTTGTTATATTGAAGATATGAGCATGTTAAGAGAATTTCTTTATTTAATGAAACCAGATCATATGAAGACAAGGCCATAGCTAATTGGGTGGAAGGAACACCCTCCAAAATTTTGTAGACTGTCGAAAATGTTTGAGTTATCCTTAATCTTTTACATGACTCAACATCACATACTAAAGCTTAAACCCTCACAGACGTTTTTTTGTGGTCATGGCCTCGTATATGAAGATAATTTAGAACCTAATCAAAGTCAAGTTAATTTCACATTTAGCTCCTAAATATACATGATTTTTAATTTCTTTAAATTTTATTTTGCTACATTGAATATATTTTCATCTAATAATTTATCTCCAACAGACACATATAGTTTAATATCTAGAATTTTCAAAAATTTGTAAAAGGTTAACAAATATTATATATTTCAAGATATAAGCTGATATAAAAATTTGTAAATAAATATGTAAATAAATATAGAAATAAAAAATCAAATTAGTATACTGCAGTTTCAGTAGCATTAAGTGTAACAGCATTAATGCAAAACATCAAGATGGATTATTTCTCTTAAATAAGTATGCATTACCCATTCTGTCTAATTGTTGGGAATATTACATAGAATTCCCAATTTCTTAATTTTTTACCATTTCCATAGCACTGCATTTCTGAATTTCCTATTAGCTAATTCCTAAACAAAGCCCACAAATCTATTGGCTGTTATTTTAGCCCAAGAATCCACTTCCCCATTTTATTTAAGAGCAATAATCAGTTCTTGCTATTTCGCATTGATGATAGTATGCTTATTACTGTGAAACTGCAGTATGCTTAATTTTTTATTTTGGCATATTTAACATTGAGTTAAATTCACTTTACTGTATATGTATAAGCTGATGCTTGAATACCAGAAAATTCTCACCAAAAATTAAGGGCTAATTTTATAAGATAGGAACAAAAGAGAAATCTTAAAATTATTCACTAAAATCATTGAAAATAAAATATATTACTAAATAACACATTAATATTACAAATAGTTGTGAAAGAAAGTAGGGTTTACAATATCATTTAAATTAACAGAAAACCTAGTGATTGTTATTGTGGAGATAAAGACAGATTGACTACACTAGGGTCTGTCTAAGGGAGAGTGCCCTCCATGGGGGGTGTTTCTAAGGAGTCCTAGCCCGTATTTATGCAAGTTTGGGAAAAAAAAAACATGGAAAACTCCAAACAGCTAGGCCGACGAGCCTGACATGGGATTGAACCCGGCACCTCATGTATATCAGCTTTGAGCGCAGGCCTGCTCAGCCGTTGGTGAGTCCTAGTGATCATTATCTGGCCAATTAAATTGAAATCTCAGTACTTGAATATATTTCATCCAAAGTAATTTATGGTCCTTAATTATGATAGATGAAGCACATTACAGCAACAGACAGAAACAAGCAGAAAAAAAAAAAGGAAGGAATGAAAACAGAGCATGAACCTTTTACAAATGATTGTTTTATAGTTATAGCAGAAATCTAGTAATTTTTTGGATGGCTACTTATTGACTAGGAGTAAAAAATTTGGGTGATCAACTTTTTACAAAAAATACAGGCAATAGAACAGATAAAAAAAAATTGCCAAAAGTATTCATACATCATTCTGTACATCCTAAAATATAAATACATTTTATAACAACATACTTAAGCATTTATTACACAAAGCATCACTGTCGCAGCAATTTCAAGCAATTCAATGTTGTAGTATCGAGAGAGAAAAGTTGCCATGAAATCAAACAATTTTTTCTCAAAACCCTGAGATTCTTCTATGAACCACTGAAATGCTACAAATGTTGATGTTGCTTGAATGTCATCCTTTCTCCTCATTCAACCATAAGTATGAGATGGAGGTTTCAATTTTGTGTCATTTGGAATTGCTGTGACACTTGTTGCTTCATATGATAATGGCTTTGCATTTAATAAAAAAAAAATACATACAAAAAAAAAAAAAAAAAAAAAAAAACTTGAAATATTGTTTTCTGGCACTAATATAAGTCAATATTAAAGTTAAACACAGTAAAAAAGAAACAGGGCCTTTCTATATATTCAAAAACAGTATAAAATTCCGGCAGTTTATAAAGGAAAATAATAAAAATATGTTTTATCTATTAAATAGATAGAAGTACTGTTAAGATTAAAACTTTATGATATGCCTTTCGTAGAGTAGAGTATGGGTCAGTGGCGGCTCGTGAACCGAAAATAGGTACAATACTTATATATAATAGAGAATGGCAGGTATGATTCATTTAAAATAAAGAATCTTTCATAAACTGGTAAACTTATAGTTTTTGTTAAAAATACTTTTTCATAAAATAAATATAATAATGACTCTACTGCTTAGTAATAATAATAATAACATACAAAGTTCAGTGGCTATTAAAATGTATAAAAAGAGTTTAGACATTTCTGAACACTAAAAAAAAAAAAAAAAAACAGAATTATACATATTTTCTAAGTTTTTTATATACCTAGGTTTTGGTTTAGCTGCTTCAGTTGAGGCAATGAAAGCTTGTAAAAAAGGTAAAAGATGCTGTCCTTTCTATTGAATGAAAAAATAAAAAATAAATGAAAATCATAATAAATATACTATCTACTTTCAAAATACTTGAAATCTTACAAAGCAACTGTATAGAAATATGCAAAAGAAATTTATTAAATACTGAAAAATAAACTATTTCACAAAGCTAGGAAAGTAATTTTATTATTATTTTTTAAACATTGAAATAATATATCACATCTATATTCTTATTTAATTCGACAGTTTTATAAATGATTCTTTCCTGTATAGTTAGTTAATATCTATCGTTTTCACACAGCAGACTATCCCACAGAAAGTTTTAGGAGGGTGCTACCTGCCCTTTGGTAAAAATATATATATACTTCTTGACCCTCATCCAAAAAGAATTCTCCTTTTATTGCCCTTTCCCATATTTCTGTGTCAGCTGCTTTTGTATTCTTACACCAAATATAACCAATTTTTAAAATAATCTAATTTTTAATGTATTCTATTTTAAATATATTATTATTATTATTATTATTATTATTATTATTTTTTTTTTTTTCGTGTCTCATATTATAATGTAAAAATTGAAGAATAATGATATACATATAAATAAAACTATTGTGCATAACTATCAACATACATTTGTACTTTAGTATAAAACAAAAGTGAAGAAAGTTGAAGCTAAAAAATTTTCACTGTATACAAGTTATTTATAATTGAATTTTGAAATAATTGCTTAAATTTTAAATGTTAAAATGTGCCCTTATTATAAAATTGCCCTCAAGAAATTAAAAAGTGACTTTATTTTACTAGCTACATACCATCCTTTCCCAAATTTTGGAGAAACTCTGACTATATGATTTAAGATGGGTTTGGTGTTTGGGAGTAAAGCTGATAGACTGCACTAGGGTCGTAGGCCTGAGGGGCAGTGCCCTCCGTGGGGTCTTTCTAAGGGGTCCTAGCCCATATTTATACAAGTTTCAGAGAAAACCATGGAAAACTCTGAACGGCTAGGCCGATGAACGTGACCTGGGATTGAACCCGGCACCTCACGCCTATCATCTTTGAGCGCAAACATGCTCGGCCACTAGTGGGCTAAAATTAGACAAAAAAAAAAAAAAAAAAACTAGACAGTAGACTGTTTATGATTAAGATATGATTAAAAACAGTCTACAAAAGTATTAGCATAAAATATATGACAAAACATATTCTTATGATATGTTTATAGATATGCAATTTTATTTATTTATACTTTTAATTTACATATAAGGAAGGAAAAACTAGGAAAGAAAAAACAACAAACCTCTTTCATTAACTTCATAGGAACAGTCTTAATCATTTTTCCTGTAAGAAAAATAAGTAAATAAATGAATAAAAATAAATAAATCATAAATGTATCTTTTAAATACCTTTTCAAACGTTTACTTCAAATGAAATATGCAAGAATTTCAGGGTGGAAACAACAACAACAATAATAATAATAATAATAATAATGATAATAATAATAATGTTTAAATTTCAATTTAGCCTTTCTTATAATGATACTGTATTTTTCTAATTGCATCTCTAAAATATCAATTACAGTCAGTCAAATAATTAACTGTACATGAAACCTTTCTCAGAATGCCAAAGAATGAGTCAATATTTAAAAAAAAAACTTTAAAAAATCTTTTTTTTTTACTTTAAATCATTTTATTGAAATAATTTTGTTGAAATTTTAAAATTTGAAATGCAATTTACTTTTTTAAAATGCATCAGATCAAAAAATTATCATCATCTATATTTATCAAATCACACAGAGTTGAAATTCAAAACTTATCAGTTTTTTATTTTTTTGAAATTTGAAATTTCGCTATTTAACTAAATGTTAAAATTCAAATGCTATTTTTGTAAAATAAATATAATTACAAGATAAAAAGATCTTTTTATATACCATGTTTTTAAATTTTCTGTTGAATCATATAAACGCTACCGAAGGCAGCGGGAACCCGGAGCAATTGGATAAAAGTAAAAAAAAATTCATTGCTCTCGTGTTTTGAGCTATTATAAAAGTTTCAAATGTCTAGCTAGTCGGGAAGTTAGTGAAAAATCGATTGCAAGCTTTGTACTGGTAACGCTGCCGAAGGCAGCAGGAACCCGAAACATTTGGTTAAAAATATTTTAAAAATGCATTTTCACCGTATTCTGAACTATTCTGAAAGTTTCAAATGTCTAGCTAGTCGGGAAGTTAGTTAAATAAATTTTCTGTTGAATCATATAAACGCTGACGAAGGCAGTAGGGACCTGAAACAGTTGACTAAAAGTATCAAAAAAATGTATTGTCACTGTATTCTGAGCTATCCTGAAAGTTTCAAATGTCTAGCTAGTCGAGAAGTTAATGAAAAATCGATTACAAGCTTTGTACTGGTAACGCTGCCGAAGGCAGCAGGAACCCGGAGCAGTTGGTTAAAAATATTTAAAAAATGCATTTTCACCGTGTTCTGAACTATTCTGAAAGTTTCAAATGTCTAGCTAGTCGGGAAGTTAGTTAAATAAATTTTCTGTTGAATCATATAAGCGCTGCCGAAGGCAGCGGGACCTGCAATAGTTAACTAAAATTATTAAAAAAATGTATTGTCACCGTGTTGTGAGCTGTCCTGAAAATTTCAAATATCTAGCTAGTCGGGAAGTTAGTTAAAAATCGATTGCAAGATTTGTCCCTGACAAACACACAAACACACAAGAATCGAAGTTAATAAAAACATGGTAAAATAGCTTGATGGACTCTGATATAGAAAAAAATATAATTTGAATTTTAGCGGATAATGTTTTGTTATGTGTTTTGTTTCTGTAAAAATTCAGCTACTTCTTTAAAGTCAAAATTAAATTATAGCAGTATTGAAAAAACTGTCTGTAAAAGACACTGACCTTAGCTCAAGGTTATCTGAATTATTTGAATCTTTGAAATTCCGTTATGAGGTTTTTAAATGTAATTTTAATCCTCTTTTTTTTCTTTGTACAGATAAAGATTTCAAAATCACAATTTCAAAAATGTTTTTGCATCTATCTTATTAAATTAATTTAATACGATATATTTTTCGCTATTTCTTTTCTGAATAATAACATAAAAAGGGTCATCATTGAAACATAGTCTCAGATTTGCAAAATGTTTACAATTTAGAAAAACAACATCCTTGATTTTAACATAAAAATGATATTTTTAACGTTTTCTTTTTTGTCTGTCAAAAAATTAGAATTATTCTTTATGAATTCTGAGAAAGGTTTAGTGTTCATGTAATTTTTTGACAGACTGTACCTATCCCATCTCCCCCCTCTTTTAAGTGTTAAATTTTCTCCTTTCAATAAACAGCAATGTTTATATTACATAGAATATTAATCACTTCTTTTTCTTACTGTTAAATTTTACCAGTTAAATTTAACAATATTTTAATACTCTTTTTTTCCTCCTCTCTCTTATAATTTAAAGAAATTGAAAGACAAAACTTTTTAATTGGCAAATTATGGCAATTGGTCATAAGTTTGTAAATCAGTTAAACAATGAAATAACAGGCATAAAGGTAAAGTTTTATACCAAGTTTAATATCAGGCAGGAAACTAGTAGTGAAGGGAGTTGGAGACTTTAGAAACTGAAATAGCAATTCACTTCCTTGCAATGCAGGCAATGTTAAAAGTGTCTGAAAAAAAGAAAAGACAGTTTGTGAGGATAAAATTGATTGACATACATAAAATGCTAAACAAAACACATATTAATATTTTAAAATTTAATCTCATTTTAATTACAAATGCAAAATATGTATTACATAAGCATCAACTCCTTTTTAAAAATCTATGTTGATTTTTAATTTATATTTTTTAATTAGAATTATAAGACATCATATTATAGATTCTGAAGTAAAAATTGTATTATGATTTAGCATAAATAAATTTCGGGTTTTGAAAATAAATTATAAGTTATATTTAGTTCATACAAATCTCTGAAGTTAAAATAAATTGTGATGGTCACAAAACACTATTTTTAGGATTTTTTTTTTTTTTTTTTTTTTTCACAGATTATTATTATTCAAGAACAATTAATTAGCATGTGAACAGCAATTTCTATTAAAATTATGATTTACAGTTTCATAAAATAATTGCACTATAAACATTGTTATATGAATTTAAATATATACCTTAAATAAAATTGTTTTCAAAAAATTACAGAATTTGACTACTTTTTAAATGATAAACAGTTATAGAACTTAAGAGGACTCTCTACTTGTTGTTGACAGAAGCCGAAGCCCGTGTTATTCTATGGAAAAATTTGTTACTAGAATTATTCATTACTTTATGTATTTCAATTAAATTCTGTTTTTATATTAAAACAACTCACAATAGTTAAACTTTTTCCTGTTTTATAAAAATCGATATTTAAAATTTTTATTTTGAAGCTTAAAAAATGTGAATAATAATCTAAATGCATTTTTTGACATTTAAACTTTCAAAATAAAACATTAAAAATTAAACTTTTGGAAAACAAGAATAAATTTAATGTTTATGACTTTTCTGAATGTGAAAACAGAATTAAAAAAAAAAAAAAAAAAGTTTAGGTAATGAATACTTTTAGTAACAAATTTCCTCGTAGTATTACATATTTGGTGACCAGACATGGAGAAATTGTAAAAAGGCGAGAAGCTTTAAGTATAAGAAGGAAATTTGATATACATTTTAAAGCAAAACATTTAACTTCTGAATTTCCCAAGTTTCTCAATATGAAAACTACAAATGCAACAAATGTAAACAAAAAAGTTATACTAGGCGAGTCGTATTAATCCTGGACGATAGGACCCATGCCCCAGCCCGCCCGGTTCCCGCTGTTCAATGTATTTTTCTAGTCAACTTTGTCCCCTTATTACTTCCGGTGTGAATTTTTTTTTTTTTTTTTTTTTTTTTTTTTTTTAACACACTTGACATTGTGAGTTTTTTCGCTTTTCTTCCCATGCTATTCCTATGGGGTTTTTAGCCTTTTTTCCCCTATTTTCCTACATTCTAAAGTGGCGGTGGTTCCCGCCCACCACCGCCAAGAGTTATACTAGGCGAGTCGTATTAATCCTGGACGATAGGACCCATGCCCCAGCCCGCCCGGTTCCCGCTGTTCAATGTATTTTTCTAGTCAACTTTGTCCCCTTATTACTTCCGGTGTGATTTTTTTTTTTTTTTTTTTTTTTTTTTAACACACTTGACATTGTGAGTTTTTTCGCTTTTCTTCCCATGCTATTCCTATGGGGTTTTTAGCCTTTTTTCCCCTATTTTCCTACATTCTAAAGTGGCGGTGGTTCCCGCCCACCACCGCCAAGAGTTATACTAGGCGAGTCGTATTAATCCTGGACGATAGGACCCATGCCCCAGCCCGCCCGGTTCCCGCTGTTCAATGTATTTTTCTAGTCAACTTTGTCCCCTTATTACTTCCGGTGTGAATTTTTTTTTTTTTTTTTTTTTTTTTTAAACACACTTGACATTGTGAGTTTTTTCGCTTTTCTTCCCATGCTATTCCTATGGGGTTTTTAGCCTTTTTTCTCCTATTTTCCTACATTCTAAAGTGGCGGTGGTAACATCTAAGTAACATTTTCTGATTTTATTCTTATATAATAGAAAAGGAAAAGGTAAGAAAATAAATACATACATTTTCTTTAATTGAAATCTAATTACTGATTTATAACAATTTTAACATTGCACTATTTACGCAGTATAATATATCGTGATGTCACTCTTTATGACAACAAATGGGAGTAATCATTGTTTACATTCGATTTCGTGCTTTGCTTTGCTTCTTAAATCAGTGAAATAGGTTTTGTATTTTATAATAATGACGGATATTAAAAAAATCGTCGTATAATATTGTATTGTACCACTGTGCACTAATACAACGGCGTTCCACAGGATCCTATTAAACGAAAACATTGGACAACCACCATGAAAAGAAAACAGTTGAAAATAATGATAATGGAAATTGGTGATAATGATATTAAATGATTATAAGATGAAAAAGAAATGCTCAGAAATCACATAAACGATTGATAATTACGAAAGTTAAAACGAATTGCTGCTCGCTAACTAGACTAACAAAATGTAAACATTGAAGTATCATAAAGTATGACGTCAGGGAGCGTTTTGAAGTCACGTGTTCTTTGGTTAATTTTAAAGTTATTTTTTAAATTATTGAGAACTTTTTTTTGCATTTTTAATAAACTTTTTGAAATTTATAGGCTTAAAACTACCAGAAAAATAGGATTTTGTTCAGATCCCCCATGTGTGCAAATTCCTCATTAGGGAAATAAAAAAAAAAAAAAAAATCAAAATATGATATAAATTATTAATCAATAATTTAGGAATAATTTTTATACATTAACAATATATACTAACAATTCTTTACAGAGATACATTTAACAGAATGTTATGGTTTTTAAACTAAAAAACTTCTTTACACACCATAAAATTAATGAAAGCACTACTGGTTTTGAAAGGATGTGGCCTTTCTTCATCAGGTGCAAAACATGCACTACTACCTCAGTGGCAAAAGCAAGGCTATTTTTAATGTTGGATTTCTGCTATGGTTTTGTAGACTGAAATTGGATCTAAATGCTAAATACTAAGGAAATGTGAGAAAAATCCAACAAAGGGTCATGATGCTATTATTTCAACCCAAAAGAATTTTTGCAAGTTTTCTAGAGTTTATGGAGTTAACATACAAAGTTTTTATTTATTAAATCAAAGTAACTTTTCTAAATTTAGAGAATATTCAAATCTTTTTGATAATGCGACAATTTTAATAACTTCAAATCATACTGTCACATCAATATTTAGATCACATTTGGAGCCCAAAATTTTATCTAAAATTTCTAAGTACTTTAATTTTCATGTCATACTGAACTCTTTATTTCTTTTCTTTCACAAAGGGGAAAAATAAATAATAATGAATGCATAAAAAAATATTTAAAGAGAAATACATTATCTGCATATCCATTTCTTCGAAAAATAAATAGATATAAGATAATAAACAGAGCATATTCTGACAAGCTTTTACAAAAAGAAAAAAGAGAATAGTACCTTAAATAAAAAGAATATATTAGTATATAATTTAAGCAAAAAAAAAAAAAAAAAACTAACCTGTAAATAATGTTCAAATTCAGGTCGCTTGCTTTCAAGAAAAGCCAATCCTTTATTTTGTTGAGAACGTTTTGTTGGTAGTTGCACAGAAAGCTCACCATGGAATTCTGTTAATTTTGCTTCAAGAACATAAAACTCATTGTACCGTCTGAAATAAACAAAGTCATTAACAACAACAACAACAAAAAAAGGTTATTTATTCAGGAGTGAAAGAGAAAAGGAAAAAATACATGTGAATTTTGCTCTCTAATTTAAAAACTGAGGATAACTTTGGAGTCTGGGGTCACAAAACTATATACAATCGATATCTGGCAGGGAAATTACACATATAATTTCTGAGGTGATAGTTGATTCTCCTTCCCTTAAAAAAAGCCATAAATATTTTCAGTTCTTCGAAAAGATGTCGCAATCTTCCTATGTATTCCAATGTTGCAGTCCTTCCTAATTATCAAATCAGACTAATAATTAGAGATTATGAAGAAATTGCAGTATTGCAAAAGGGATAATAATTCTAACACCATTCAACAATAATTAAAAAGATTTTGAAAATGAAGATTAAAGAAAATATTAATTATTTAATATTTTTATGAAATGTAAATTCGATTATAATAGGAAAAGAAAATAAAAAAAAGCTAGAGATAAAAAAAATGTAAAAAGTAAATGTCCTTCCAAAGACTAAGATAGATAGATAAACTATTTTTAAAATTCTTTTCTTGCTGCAAAAATGAATACTGTCAAATAATGCAGATTTTTTAGTTAAAAATATTAATTTTAATATTCAAGTAAACTTCACTGAAGAAAAAATAACTATATAGATATGACTGTAATAATAATTAATAACAAACAATAATAAAAATGCACTATAACATGTTTAATATGGATATCAATAATTAAACTATGTTAAAGAGTATTTTTACCTTTCAACAGTCCAATGCAAATCCTCAGGATCATCTACAGAAAATAATAATAATAATAATAATAATAATAAATTATATATATA
Source organism: Salticus scenicus (assembly GCA_963930645.1). Taxonomy (NCBI): domain Eukaryota; kingdom Metazoa; phylum Arthropoda; class Arachnida; order Araneae; family Salticidae; genus Salticus; species Salticus scenicus. Next base: position 163,536,917 of record OZ005652.1, read on the forward strand.
TGAAAAGTGATTTATTAAATTTTTATAACTTTAAAAATAAATTTTGAAATAAAATATGAAAGATATATATTTATACAGTTTTTATTAATTTGCCAAAAATATTAAAAAATATTCACAGAAATTTACACTTCTAATTGATTAATTTTTCTTCAAGTTTTCTAAAAAGAAAAAAAAAACCTATTGAAAAAAAAAAATATATATATATATATATATATATATATATATATATATAATATATATAGTGTTGCCGTCGTATAACCCCACATGCAAGTCACAAGTCTTGCCGCCTGCCTCCTTCTTCCTATCTTGTGTTTCTTGGGTTGTTTTTTCATTAATTTTGATGTTTATGGTTTTAAGTTAAGATTTGTTGTGTTACTTTATTGATTCGTTTGTTTTGCAGGCTGTTAATTAATAGATCTGGTTTCTTTACATTAGTGTATTTCATCCACTGATATATATATATATATTTTTTAATCTTATTGGTCATTGGTGTTTCAGTGATCTTGTATCTATTTCTTGGCTTCTACTATGCTTAATAGATCATCTTTATTATATTATATATGTTTTGCAGGCTGTTAATTAATAGATATGGTTTCTTTAAGTTAGTGTATTTCATCCACTGATGATTTTTTTTTTTTTTTTTTTTTTTTTTATCTTATTGGTCATTGGTGTTTCAGTGATCTTCTATCTGTTGCTTGGCTTCTACTATGCTTAATAGATCATCTTTATTATATATATATATATATATATATAGTCAACACAACAGTAGCATAAAAATATTACATTTATTTTTATTTATATACACAGATCAATTCTATTATAGAGCAAAATTTTAAATCATCAACATTTTAAAAACTTTTTTAATATATTTTTAATAAAGACTTAGGTTTTATTTACCTTCATCTCGAACATCAATTCTTTGAACCTCAATACGAAATACATGATAATATTTGCAATTTTGGTCCATTTTCATCATAACCTGTGGTATGAATACCCTCCATGCACTTAATTTTTTTAATCTAGGATCATCTTCCATTGTATAAACATCACTTTCATCTAAATTCGAAACTGCATCACTCTGTAGACAAAATAATAAAATAATAAGCAAAAAAGAAAAAAAAAAGGATATATCTAATTCAGATGAATTTGTTTACTTTTGGAGAGAATTTATTTTTCCTTTACCTTTCTTAATTGACATCTGCTAAATAAATGATAACTTACATTTATTTATTTATGCATGTGTGTGACTGTGCATGCAAAGAGGGGTGCAGAATATGTCCAAATGCCTGAATGAGGTTTGGGGTAAATTTTGACTGACCGGGGAAATTTTGAATATTTTTTTAAGAAAAACTAAAAAATAAGTCCAAAATAAGTCTAAAATAACAATCTGTTACTTTGTTATAATTATATTAGGGTAAGTGCACCAGTGATTGACACTTTTTGAGCAATCTCTGATGTTTTTAATGTTCTAGTCATCAGAAAATATTTTTAAAAATCTTAAGTTAGTACATATGGTATGAAAGACATTCAGAACCACATATATGTTAAAATATATACATTTGATATATTTTTTTTTTATGAATTTTTATTTGACACCCACTCAATGTTCCAGTGATTGACACTGCCAGTTTCCATTTTATCAGTAACTGACACCCTATGTTCCGGTGTTTGACACTGCTAGTTACTCATTTTACCAGTTATTAGCACCCTATGCTCCAGTGTGACATAAAATGTTAAAATTCTTATATGTAAAATATATGATTTTATTATTTTTCTTATCTATTAATTATTTCTGGATAGATGTCAATTACTGGAGCATGCTAATCACTGGAGCACCTACCCTATAAACTAACAGCTGTATTTTTAATGTTACAGTGTATACTTATTCTCTTAAACACTTATTACATTGAATAAATGGCTTTGTATAATAAAATAAATTTTTGCATTATTGAGGGAAATTTAGATTGTGTTAGGGGAAATTTTGCAAGGTCTGAACATTTTCTGCACCCCTACATGCAAATATGTATCTAAGAAACAAATTCTAAAAACCTTGATAACAATCCATTAGATTTGTAATACAGCTGTCAGCTGTGGAATATGTTTCCTGTTAACTAGATAATATTAATTGGGGGGGGGGGGGGAGAAAACCATTATGCTAAGAATATTAAACACAGTATTAGAAGCTATTGTAATATTAAATTTCTGTAGTTTTAGTTTGGAATATTGAGTAATTTCTTTCATTTCTTTTCCTTAATTAAAATTGTATGTACAGTAAGGAAAAAAAAAAGCCACCATTGACTAATTTTGTTGCAAATTATCATGTAAATGCACAACTGGTGCTGAACATGTACAGCTGGTGCCGAACGTTTGATAATTATTAATGCTATAGTCAAATTTTACTTACGGGGTCCTCTACATACTTATACATCAACTTCATTTATCAAATGGTAACATTCATTTTTGATTCTATATTTGAATTTTTGAGTTTAAGGCAGCTCTTGAAAAGATATAGTTATATCTTTAAATAATTCTTGATAGAGTTCCAAACGAAAATGTATTAGGGGTTCATTCATTAAAAAAAAAAAAAAAAAAAAAAAAAATTAAAATCTTGCACAGTATAATAGTATAATAAAGCGGTTTGTTACTTTGATGTGATGATGGAAGGAATGGCCGTTGGTATTGAAATTTATTCTTTCAATTAGAATTGGTAAGGATTATTTAGTATTGTTCGGATAGTGAGAAGAAATCTTTTAATAAAGCTAGTTTTATCATATTGAGTTTCAAATTATGAAAAAGTTAAACAAAATATCGATATACGTTGTTTTTACAAAGACACCCATAATTTTGCAAGTCTTGTCATGACGCCGTTGGCAAAGGCTCCCAAATCAAAAACAATAAAAATAAAATGATCTTACACCATTAAATTGCTGAGTCGGAAGAAAAACAAACTTCTTTTGGAGAGTCTTTAATATATTTTTATTGATGAATTCAATCCAAGTAAAGGTAACAGCTTTAAGAGAACTATTGTTGATTCCAGACATAAATTCTTGAATAATGCAGATTTAAGCGAATTCTTGAAATGTGTGTATTGTTTATTGGTATATTATTTCCAATATTATATACTATGATCAGTCTTAACTTAAATTAAAATTTTTATCTATTTGAAAAAAAATTAATGTTTAAGACGGACATTGCGGCCATCGCTCAAACGAACGACTGCACCCCACATAGTTTGCTGCTTCCTTACATCACAGCACCCAAGATGCAAGTGCTGCTCACTTCAAATTCAAAGCGTGGCAAAAGCAGCCACGTGCTGCATCGGCCAATCAGCTAAAGAGGAATTTGAACTTGATCATGTGACAAGCGAGACTCTCACGCTTCATCCAAACGGCAATCGGGTTTTAATTGATTACTTTAAAGTGTTTTTCTAAAATGAAATTATTAAAATGAATTAATGAGAAAAAACACTGTCATGCAATATAACATTCAGAAAAGTATTTTTCATTCAGATAAAAATTGGGAGAAAAGTAATAAAATTTTAAATGCAAAATAAACTAAAGTAATGCTAATTAAGAAATTGTCTGCGTACCTTAAGAAATTGTCTGTGTACCTAAACTTGAATTTTTCAGTAACTATTTTAATTCATGAGTGATATTATGCAAGGTTATAAATGACACAAATTATAACATGTGATGGTCTTTTATTTACTGACAATAAGATAAGAAACATTACTATAACTTGGAAGAATAATGATAGGAATGAGCTGTAAATTTTAAAACCCATGCATTTGATGATGCCTATTCTGTTTGTAAAAAATTAAATATGCCATAATTTATAATTTTTTTCAATGTGAATTTATTAATAATTTTCATAATTAAAGATATGTTTTTTTTAAAAAAATTTTCATGGAATATGTTTGGATCACTTCATTCTAATGCATTAAAAATGAAATTTGAATTTCACAAATTTGTAGAAAGGTATGAATTAATATCTATCATATTCATGTAACATTCTCATCCTCAGAATTTGATAGCTTATAACTCTATAAAAATTTGAGAGGAATATATAAACTACATCATTTTCTGGACTGATATGTTCCAAGTTACCTTAAAAATTTGACAAAAATAAGTGTTATTTGAAAAAATGAAGTTGGTAAAAGTTTTAATACATAAAGACGACCCCCTAAGCATATTCTAAGTATACCATTATAAACTAGATGTTGTTACTAATCAATTGGCATCAGCTACATACTTATATGATGATTTACAGAGAAATTAGTTGGGGGGGGGGGGAGTTATATATATATATTGCTCCTTATATACATAATACATATACTTTTCAAGAGTTACCTGGATTTAAGATTTTTTTTTTTTCATTCTTCAAATAAGAGTAAAAACATTATCTTCTATTCTTTTTAATACTGCTTTTGTAAAGAATTAACTACTGACTACTAATTACTAATTTAAAACACTGGTCTTTTGTAAATTGATATTTGTAATTGATGAATAAATATTCACAATTTAAAAAGAGAAAAATTTGGAAAGAAACATATGTAATTAGTATTTGCAGCAACATCATAAAGATATATCTTTCTTTCTTTTTCATTATATAACTGTATATTTTAGTGGTGCAAAACCTTTTATGAGGGAAAACATTTTTACAGTTGACTGCATTAAGGATAGGTATCCAATTACAATATAACTGATTAGAGTATGAAGAGCTGTTATAAAGGTTAAGATATATTTACCTATATTTGCATAGCTTTTATTAAATTTACCATTTAGAGTTAAAATACAGGAATACAACCCTTCATATCCCAATCAGCTGTACACTGAAATTGAGTGGCCTACCACAAACAGCTGTACAAATGTATTTCCTCCTAAAAGGTTATGCAACACTAGTATACATGTTCAATACACATTTGTTATCACTATGCTTATGCTACCATTTTTTTCTCAAAAGCAAATTATCTGAATTTCAAATATGCCACATAACACCTTTGAGCATTTTAACAAAAAATAATTTTTAGATCATACAAATTGCAATAAGAAAAATAAATAAATAAAATAAAATAATAATAATAATTGTTTTAGATTCATATAACAAAATATTAAAATAAAAATGAAAAATTTATATATTCTCTAATTGAAATACAGTATAGGACCCATTACCTGGAATTCCAAAATCTGAAAGACCCAAAATTCAGAATCACTATACAAATCATTTTAAAATATTTTGTATCTAAAACCAGAACTTCACTTACTTAAAAATAATGTGTGTGGGGGAAGGAGATGAGGGGTGGTGTCCAGAAAATCCCCAAAATTGAAGGCCAACCATGTAAAAAAAATTTCAGGTTTTTATTTCATGATCAGTTTCTGAGAATTTTTAATTTTGCAATAAGATAGTTTTGTTTTCTAAAAATAAAGCAAAAAAAAAAAAAAAAGAAAAAAGAAAAAAGAAAGAAAGAAAAAAAAAAAAAAGGGATATTTTAAAATAAAAAATTTTTCTTTTAGTGTTCTGCTCTTATGATCGGGTCAGCATCCACATTTAGCAGCAGAACCGGCACCCAAGCTCGCTTTCTGAAGCAAAATCTACAGGAATGTATGCACAGAGAAGAGCACTTGACTGAGGATCATGCAAAAGCAAGAACACAGGAAATATGCTGAGAACTTCCAAAGATGAGGGAGGGAGGGAAATAGTGACTCCACTAAAAGTTATTTTTATCTAAATAATTTGCATTAGGGCTGATATATAATGTAAGACTGTTTCAGAAACAGACACGATTTATGAAACCATGTGTAAAATAACTTTATTCAAAATGCAGAATTACTATTTTTACACTATATTCAAACAGTTATTTCAGCAAAAATGCTACCCATTAAATAAATATTTTTGTTGTGTGTTTAATTAAAAAAATTATAAATTATAATGGATTGCAAGAAATTATAATCTTAGCACCGGGATAATTATTTTAAAAATGTTAAAATATAAATGTTAAACATACTCAAAGGCTTCTGCAGGCATTTGATCATCGATCATTAGGGAAGGGGGGAGGAATGAGTGAGAAATATTGAACAATTTTACTTCTTTATAGGTTCTAGCATCTAATAAAGTAAGTTTAAAAAGAACATTGACATTTATGTTATGGATGGGAAAAGATTAGAAATCCCAAGGCTTTTGCGAGGTGTTTGTATGCCAATCATTAGGGCGTGGGATGGGGCACGAGGGAGGGGGGGACACAAAAGTACACGAATGTGAAATATTTAACAATTCTCTTTATACATTCTAGAATCTAATAAAGCATGTTTAAAATGAAAATTGACATTTATGGCATGGATGGAGAAAGATTGAAAACCGCAAGACAAAATGTAGTCAGAAATGTTGTAGTTTTGCTGCTAGATGAAAATTCGTAGTTTTGAGCCGATTTTCGTAGCACTGTAGTTTATGGCCCAAATTCGTAGCAATTGACAGGCCTGTTTACGTGCGGATGCTCAAACCATTGAGCTACCCTGACATTATTTCTGGCTCTGGTAGTTTTCACATAGTTGATATAAAAAATCAGCCTTCCACTCCAAATTATCTGAAATGAATTTTGAAGGTTGAGGAATAAATTTCTAAATTAAAATTTCGTGGTCTATTGTAGTTGTGCCAACATTAATAATGTCACTTGATATAGCTGTGTTTGCAGGCTCAGTGACTTTTCTAACGAATGTTATGTGAGAAATGCCTAGCTGGTAATCAGCCAGGGTAGCTCAATGGTTTGAGCATCTGCATGTAAAGCGGAAGGCCCGGGTTTAATTCCCGGCTCTGGTATTTTTCAGATAGTTGGTATAAAAAATCAGCCTTCTACTCCAAATTATCTGAAATGAATTTCTATCGTTTCTCTATTCAACCGTACATGTTATTGTTGTAGTAACACATACAATAATAAATGAACGTGTAATATAAATAAACAATCATCAATCAATAATGGAAAAATACTCAAAATCCAGAAAATTCCAAAATCGTGAATACTTCCAGTTCCGTTGCTCCTGAATAATGGATTTTATACTGTAAAACCTTTTTATGCCTATTAAAATCATTCTACAATTTCTAGGTAAAATTCTTGTAGTTTTCCTTTTGTAAAAAGTTTTTTCAAAAGTACAAGATGTAAAAATTACAATTAAATAAAATATATAAATCTAGTAATAATTTTATATATTAATAAATAAATAGCAAAACAAATAAGTTAGAGCATTGGTCAAACATTTAGATTTATATAACAATTAAAGCACCACAAATTTATTTAACTAAATTAGCAAAAACTAAAATACATACAAATGATGTATCAGTAAGATCAACACCTTCTTCTTCATAAATATGTCCATCATCTATAAAAGCAAAAAGGGAAATAATACTATGTGTTCAAAGAATTGACAGAAATTATTCAAGAAATATTTTTTTTTCTACCTTTAATCAGATTTCATAATTTATATTAATAAAAATATTAAATTTCCCCCTTTTTACATACAAATCTAAGCCTTGAAATAGAGAAATATAAATGAGAAACTGGATTGAAAAAAAAAAAAAAAAAAAGAAATATTACATAATTTAAAAATAAGAAATTCAAATGCTTATTAAAACAGTTACTTTTGAAAGTTCTTTTTTTACATAATAAAAGATAATTTTTACAAGATAATAAACAGAATTTTGCTTTTATCTTATAGATAAGAAGAACAGAAAATATTGAACATTGGAATGTTTAAATAAAATCATGACCTAACATCACCAAACATAAAACAATCTTTAAATTCTAACGTCTAAGGTAGAAAAATTATTATGAGACAAAAAATTTTTTTATCTAAGAGTTATACTTGAAAATACAGTTAACCTTTGCTTAGAGCAGTTAATTGGTTCTGCGATAATACTGCTCAAATTAAAAATACCTTAATCTAAACTCGTATTTAATAGGAAAACTTGTAATAGAACAACAGCCAATTTAATTAAAAATCCAATATACTTAAAATAAACAATACAGGGTTATTACAAATGAATCATTGGGTTCTGATACATTACTACGTCTGAACTTGGAAACATATATGTTTCTATGACAATGCAAACGAAAGGACGTTAACTACAGTTTCACGCTGTGTATGTGCAATGTGCGTGTGGTTGCCATGGTTGCTGCAAGAACATCATATTCAAAATGGCGACTGAACAGCAGAAAGCGTTTTGTGTACTACAATTTTCAAAGTGTGAATCGCTCATAACCGTTCAGAGAGCATTCCGATGGGCATACAAATCCAAAAAAGCATTCTGTGCTGGTGTCAACAATTCAAAGAAACCGATTGTTTATGTAAAGGCAAAAGTTCCGGCTGACCAAGCGTTACTGAAGAAACAGTGAACAGAGTTAGAGAGAGTTTCATCTGTAGTCCCAAGAAATCAACAAATTGCATGCAACACCTATAGTATGGACATCAATCTTGGATGCTTTCGGTTTATTTTCATGTATAACTCATTGTCATAATCCAATTGTGTTCCGAAATAAACGCTTCGGAAACCCGATGATTCTTTTAAATAACCCTGTATTATATTATTAAAAAAAAAATACATATATATATTTTTTATTCAAAAATACATATTAATTACAAATTATTTAAAAAAGCAAATTAATGCTTAATTTGAAATTTGTTATATAAAATTTATCTAACTTACAAGAACCATTAACAACATAGACATATGAATTAATTTAATTGAAACAAGATGATCTTATTAAAAAGGAATAATATTGGAATTCTCCATCACTATTAAATCTTGGGAACTACACTTTTCACTTAATGAAGATGTGCCATTAAGTTTCCACATACTTTTGTAATAAATCCTCGGTGCTTCTATAATTATAATCTTTGGTCAGCTGTGTTCATTGCTTGGCTGCATTACAAATCTATAATTTAAAGTATTTTTATGGCCTTGTGCGTCAACTATTATAGTGAAAGTTACTATAATTTTTATTTAGCCATGAAAGAAAAGTGGTAAATAAAACTATAAATAAGTAAATCCTTTTGTTGAAATTGATCAATAGATACTTAATGAATCTCAAATGTGAAATATTAAAAATTATTTTCTGCTAAAGATTGACATTGCCTTGAACTAAATCAGCCTCACATGATTAACACCAGGAACGGTAAAGATACACTCACTGGTGACACGTTATCATTGCGGTACTAAAAAATAAGTAATTAGAGAAGATCTCACCAATTTTAAATGAAGACAGAGGTTGTTGGTTTAATAAAAAAAATGATTCTTTAATCTAGCTTCATAAGAGGGATGATGGCAGAGGAAACTTGGAAAAATCGGCTTCACGTGCTTGAAACTGATAAGATGCTAATCTCAATGCATTGGACCCATATTAAGTGGTTTTTAAGAAGACAATTGTATTTTAGATAAACATAAACTAAAGCTTATTGAAGTTAAATGCATGAGTATTACTTCAAGAATTAATACTGATTATTAAGTTAAGATCGGCGGCAAAACATACCCATCGCACAGCCGCATGGGCCACAGCGAGAGAGTTGCCAAAATAAAATACCGACTATCTGTATCAGTTATCTGGAGAAGACTGAGTGGAAGATTGCATGCTTCGTACAACAGGCGAGCCTCCGAAAACGTCACTGCTCAGAGCGACCAATTAGGAACGAACCTCCACAGAGAGAGTGGGGTGACAAAAGAACGACGTTACAGCCGCCATGCACGAGAACCGGAGGGAATTGGTAACTGCAAATGAAGAACCGAACGGGAAAATCCAGAGTGCCGATACAAAGCACACTTACGGTGAAATAACGGGAAGGAATTTAAAACATCAAATAATTTAGATTAGTTCGAGTGAATATTATATTATTTTACTAAAATAGTAAATTAGAAGACGTCATGCATCATGAAACCTATGTAGAACTTTTAATTTATAACAGTGTTGTTAATAAGAAGAAAATATTATTTATGCAACACACCATAAAAATACTTTAAATTATAGATTTATAATGAAGCTAAAAAACAAACACAGCAAACAAAGGAGGTTGGAAGACACTACAGATCAATTAGAAAGGTAAGTGAAAAGCACATCTTCATTAAGCAATGTGTTTGTAGTGTTCCCAGGATTTAATACCAACAAAGAATTCTTATATCATTCATCTTTCCAGATGCATAAAAAAATCTTAGTTTTTGCTGGGTAGAGGGGCTTTTGCAATAGTGATTTTAATGATATATATTTATTTTGCTGGTTATATACATTTATGAATATAATGTATTATTCACATTATATTCACAGCAACAAATTTCTTAACACTTTGATTCAGTTTTAATAGTTTTTAACATATTTAGAGAAGAAAAATAAAGATACTATTTTGCACTGACATTTACACAGATTAAAATGAAAAGTATCACATGAAGAAAAGGAAAATTTTAAATAAAAAATAATCAAAATCTAAATGATAGCATACAATATTAATATTTCTTCAGAGGGTATTGATTATATACTTAATAGATCATCATTATTATATTATATATATATATATAATAAAGATGATCTATTAAGCATAGTAGAAGCCAAGCAACAGATAGAAGATCACTGAAACACCAATGACCAATAAGATTAAAAAAAAAAAAAAAATCATCACTTGATGAAATACACTAATGTAAAGAAACCAGATCTAATATTAAAAATAATTATCTAACATTTTTGAAAGCAAAAATAAGTCAATTAAAATAGCAATAAAAATTTTTCTTAGACAATACATACCAACATGAGTTGTGAAAACACCTTTAATCTTGTTTCCTAGCTTTGATATTGTAGAAGGTCCAGAATTTCCTTTACGATTACCTCTAAAGAAGGAGAAATAAAAATCATTAAATAAAGAAAACAATAATGAAGAGTTAAAAAATACATGTACACTACATAAATTTTTAAGATACTAATTTGCATATTCTTAACTTACTTTCCACCACCTTTGGAATTTGAACTAGAGCAGCGTTCACCACACAATAAACTAAAATACTAAAAAAATAAAATAAAAAATATTTATTAACCAAAACTATGCAAAATAGAGTGTATTTAAAACATAATTCATAATAACACAGTCTATCCTTTTATTATTATTTATCTAAAACACACTTCATATTAATAAAAGGGTATTTAAAAAAAAAAAAAATTCAAAGATCATGATGTGTGTGAGTTTGGACTGTATGTCAACATATCTAAATTAAATACAGGATGGGGGGGAAATATAGTTATAAAATTTTTTCATTGTCTCTATGTAGTCAATGTGATTTTGATGCCACAACATTAAGTAAAGTAAGTAAAGAAAACATAAGAATACTGTTTCCAGATTTTTACTAATTTTAAGCTGACTTACTTTGCATCCATATACACAGTAAGCAATATCTGAAATATTGACAGAATTTCTGGATTGTTAGATATATATGAAAGTCCATTTTGACCAAAAAAAGACATCTCAACAATGCAGTTTTTTATTTTATTTCAATCCATATGGTTTTATTAATTTGATAATTTTGATTGATATATACTTTGAAAAGCAAACATCAACTTGGTTGGTAAATAAAAGTTAAAATATTGAGGGTTTGGATTGTCACTCCGTTGTCAGGGCTGCCAACCTCTGGGAGCGCTAAAGTGTAGTTAACAAACAAGAAAAAGTGTAGTTTTAAGGTACAAAGTGTAGCCGCTAAAAAATAAGAAAATGCTTAAAATAAATAAGCATAAAATCTTTTGTTTACATTAAGACTTACTTTCTAAAATTTATTGACTTTAACAATCAAACATACAAAATATCACTGCATTCTTTTAAAAATAACATTGCACACAAAATTTTTTCTGGAAATTATCGAAATACCTAACAACAATTAGATACAGTTTAACAGCATTTTGATCAGTGCTTTCATCAGTTGCCATCAAAAACGGCAAATGTTTCAAATCGCCAACGATATCAGAACAGGATATTTTTGCAATGCATTTCAATAGGGCCGCCGTCTTTGTTCTACCGCTAGGACACTGTCTGGCAATTTTTGAATCCGGGAACATAGCTCTAAATAAATTTCCAGCATGATTTGCTGTAGAAATTGGAACATTATGTCACTTAGAAATGATGTAAAGAGCATTTCTGTTTTGGTAGTCTTTGATGCTGCATCACTTTTCACATAAAAACTGGATGGCAAAGGCTTTATCGTTGCTTTTATTTTACTTAAACGCTTGTGTCAGCTTGTTGCAATATGACACGAACAATCATAAAGTCCACAATGATTTACGCGAAAATTGCTATTACATATTGCACAATATGCCTCATGGGATGAATCTACAGAATGCAAACACGGCCACAGAATCTACAGAATTTGCAATCTACAGATTGTAGCAGAATACTCCGATAGAGATTTTTGATCAGGAATTTTTTTTTCTTCTTTGTATTATCATCATCATCGCACATTTTAACTAAAAATACTATTAAATAAAAAACTAAATAAATTTGTACACTCTTAAGCAAAAAATAAGAATAAATAAATACAGAAAAGCAAGTCTAGCCAACAACAAATGCACAACACCGAAAATCGAAAGTAAACAGATTAGACACGCTCTAGCGATAGAAAAGGACTTCTCCAAACATCCAATCACCATGCGTACACAGTCACGCTATCGTCACAGTTTATGAGGAGGAAATGAAACAACCTATCAACTTCTGGAGTTTTCAAGCTACTTCATTCATAACAGCAATTTGGAAATACAGTGTGAAATCATAGTTCGCTCCTTGTAAACAAGATGATGGTGGGGAAAGGAAAAGTGTAGCTTTAAGTATACAATGTGTAGAGTGTAGTAGAAGCAGGCTAAAGTGTAGTTACTACACCAAATGTGTAGTTGTTGGCAGCCCTGCGTTGTCCCCCCCTTTTTATATTAAGGCTTATTCAGATTGGGAATAATGGCTTCAGTAGACTATGAATCTTTATGAATATACATGCCTGACCCTGGTACATGGAAATGAATTAATTTTGAATTTGCCGTTTAACCAAATTATAAAAAGTAATTTAACAAGGAGGAGGGAGGGCAAAAAGATACTGAATACCATACAAACCTTTTGATTCTTACTTCTGTAGACACATTAATTTTAATTTCTCATTATTTACATTTTACATTAATTTTCGATATATCAGGTTTAAATTAAAACATTAAATGAATAATAATTTTGTTCTTCAGTTTAAAAAGTTAAATTAAGTTGTATTAAACACATTTGACAATGAGCTACTACTCTGAAATAAAAACTAAAATTATTACATTTTTCAAAAATTGATCAAGTTTGGATATCAACATTCGATTTTCAATGTGCTTAGTCAATTTCCAATCATAATAATTTTCATTAGGAAAAAATTAATACTTACCTTATCACTTTGTAAAAACATTGGGCAATAGGTATTTTCAAGTAGTTTATAAGCATGATCATACGCTCTAAAAAGGGGAGTTGTTGTTCGGAGTTTCACAATATTTTCAGGAGGACCCGCAATAACTGAAAGGCACATTATTAAATAATAATAATTTATAAATTATGCAGTATATAAATGAAGCAAGAACAGTAAACACATAAATCGTGTTAATAGAAAGTACAAGATGTTTTTAAATACTTGAATAATTAAATAAATAAGGGAAAAAAATATAAAAAGATTTATCAATAACTAGCAAACCTGTGCGAAATTTCCGCACTTTTATTTATTTTCTTATTTACCTTTAAAATTTGAAGCTCATAAATATTATACCAATTTTATCACCAAATTAAAATTTTACTTTACAAATAGCCAAAATATTATTAGAACTAAATTAACATTGTGCAATAATGAACCCAAAATCATTCAAAGAAAGATTTAAAAATAAAATTCATGACTGACAACCCAGTTTTCACACTTCTGCAGCAGTACAATTTTAGTATAGGATCCTCATGATGACTTTTAAATTTATCTCGCCATGATGACGATAAACTTATTTATTTTAGCAAAAAAAAAAAAAAAAAAAAAAAACTTATTCCTCTTTTGATTACACTTTTCATGATTGTGTTTTTTAGTCAATTTATGATAATAATTCATATTCTGTCTTTAAAGTATCATTATGTTTAAAATGGCACTTGCAAAGATTCTGAGGATGCAACTTTTAAAAATACATTTTTCCATACAATAATCTCATCAACAAATGTCGTCATTTTTTCTTATAAGATCACTCAGTCTGATCAGATCATTCAGTCTGCATACTTGAATATTATACATTTATAAATATTTTTATCTCCGTGCATTTTATTAATTACATCACTATCATATCGTTTTAGCAAAATATAATTGGAATTGGTCCATGTTAGAGAAATATTATATAGATAATTATGATTTGAAATATAATATAATAAATTTCTGAATATTTCAAATGAAATTTTGGTTGTGGCAGAGTTGAGGTGCCTTTATCATGAAGTGCATTTGTAGAAACGTGTTAATTTGCCAGATATAGTAGAACTTCAATGGAGTACATTTTACTTAATTTGTCTTAGTGTTTTCTATGTAATGCATTAATTAAATGAGCTCTGTGGAGTGCTATTCTAGCGCATATGTTTGAATGCTTTGTCTGAAAATGTATGATTAGAAAATGCTGAAAGTGCGTTTTAATAAATGTCCCATTGTACAAAATCTTTAAAAAAATTTTTTACTTCCATTACTTGACTACTGTAGACAATGGAATATTGTATTTGGTCCAAAAATTTGATATCGAGTTTTCCCCTGATTTACATGTTTTGAGGTCTCAAGTCCAAAAAAGTAGTTTTTGGCAACTGGCCAGTGTGTGTGTATGTATGTGTAAGGAATCTTCTGACTATTAATATCTCTGAAACTAATAAAGGTAGAACTATGAAACTTCAGGATTGAGACAGGTATGGTGTACAGATGATTTTTTTTCAACTTTTGGTGAAAATTGAAAAACCAGAAGTGGGACCATAAGCCTGTATCTCAAAAACAGCTCCAATGATTTTCTTCAAAATTGCTGTACAAACACTTTATTAGATGTCCTTTCATATGAATTAGTTAGTTTGTTCAGGAAAATTGACAGGCGTCCTGTATAAACAGCTCAGTTTCAGGACTCGCAATTGCATTCCTTTAAAAATGGCTGTACAGATTTTTTTCAGACTCACCATATTAACTACCTTTCGGATATCCTTTTTTTATGCAATTTCTGTTTTCCGGTTAATAATTGATTATGCCAAGTTTTGGTAAAGGTCGGTATCTCAAAAAACAGCTCTAACAATTTTTTTGAAAATTGTTACATAAACCCATTTTAGATATCCTTTTTTTGTATTACATGGTTATTACAGGAAAATTAACAGTCATCCTGATTAGGTAGTAGGCCAGTTTTAGATCTCGGAAATTGGGATTTCAAAGAATGGTTCAACTGATTTTTTTTTCTTCTTTTTAACCCGCTATGTAAACTCTGTTTTATATGTCTTTATACATGTATAATCTTTTTCTTACCATAAAATTTTTGGTTGTCTACTTTATTAGGTCACTTTTATGTCTTCTGATCACATTACCTCCAACAAGTGCATATAATATGTGTAATAATGGGTAATGGAAGACTTGTGGTTGTTTCACACCAGTTTTATTTTTTTTACATAAATTTGTAGATTCACTTGATATCATATTTAATGATAGTTTTGTGAATGAAGTTCGATGTTTAAGCTTAACATGCATCGAATATTTTAAGCTGTAATATTTTATTTTAATTGCATTTTCTATTATGATTTGAAGCTTTTAAATTGCTTCCTTTTGCATGTGTTTATTGCAATTTTATAAAGTTCTAACATTTTTGAGAAATTCATAACAAGTGCTCTTGATAATTTCATAAATTATGTTTTTGACAATTTCATAACTGGCGTTTTTGATAATTTCATAGTCATTGTTTTGATAATTTTATGAAAATGTTTTTAATAATTTTATAACCATTGTTTTTAAAAATTTCATAACCAGTATTTGACAATTTTATAGTAATGGTTTATAATAACTTCATAACAGGCATTTTTGATAATTTCATAATAGGCATTTCAGATTATTTTATAATCAGTGTTTTCAATAATTTCTTAATTGGGTGTTTTTGATAATTTCATAATCAGTGTTTCTGTTCAAAAGTAGAATTTCTTGATGCAACTGACACACAAAAATTGCTATTTTCAGATTATTATTATTATTTGTCAAATTTTGTGATGTATTCTTTTTATTTTTTATTTATTTTATATATATAATTCTGGAAAGAGTGCTTTCTTATACAGGTGATGGAGGGTTGCAATTCCTATCACAATACATATTAGATTAGCAACATGTTAAAATAAGATAAATTACTAAAAGAAAAGAATGTATATCTAGTACTTTAAAACATGCATATATTCCTGACAAACTGATTTTAATTAATGTCTTGAGAAACAGTTGTATTCAAAGAAAAAAATATTTGCTGATTTAAGTAAATAGGAATAGCAATAAAATTTAAAAGATGTTTTTGATAAAACTATCTTTCAACATATTAGGAGCTGATTATTTTAATGAATTTTAAACTTTAAAATTTTCTCATAAAAATACATTAATAATTGGAAATTATTGTTCTTTTTAAAACACTTCCTTTATTATGATATAAAGCTTAAAAAATTTTGATAAATAATACATTAAAATTTTATTTATTTATTTATTTATTTTTAAATGTTTTAAAATAACTTACAAATTTTACTTACTATCTTTTATTTCTTGGACAACATCATCATCAAAATTTATTCTGTCTAATGCATGGGAAGCAAAATATGTATTATACATCTGTTGTGCTTGTAAGTGTAAAGCTTCAAGTTCTTCTTTGGTCAGATCTGGGTTTAAAATACGTGTATTGAACTCATCTAAAGAAGAAACAAAAAATTAAAATAAAATAAAATGAAATAAAATAAAAATAAGAAAGAGTTTTTTTTTTTTTTTTTTTTTTTTAAAGATTTATCCTGATAATGAAATACTGATGAATTCCTAGATCCAAAATACTGTCCAAGAATTGAAATTATTTCATTCTTTATAAAATATACATATAACAAAAAATATACTTCTCCAAGTATAAAATTTAATTATTATTTAAATAAAGAATAACTGAGAAAGGCAATGCATAATTAAAACAGGATACAGCAATACATATATTTACTACAATTATAAAGTCCTTTTAAAAGCTGAATTTAGAGAAATACACAAAGCTTAAAAGTAATAATGAATGAAAAAATTTCTTATTAAAAAAAAAGAAAATGTTACATAAGATTTTTGTAAGCAAACTTAAAACTTTGCTGGAAATTTAAACTCTAAGAAAACTGAATATTAGCATAATATGGACTAGTAAAAACTGCAAAACTTTGTGCATAATTGAGTTTTCTTTTATTTTTTTCTGACAATTAATAAAATTTACAATCTACATTAGTCTTGATAGTAACACAAACTATAGAAGAATGTAAGGGGCAGTTACAATCAATACAAACACAAATACAAAGAGTTACAGTAATATAGGAAATTTTGATGATTATATTGAGATAAAAGAGATATACGAGGGCTGTTTTTTTTTCAACCTCCGATCGCATGGTATGAAGGCCAGACATGCGGCAGGTGACTGGCGTACGCAGTATGTGACTGAGCATCTCCTCTTCTTCACGGTCTGTCACTGCCGAGTGCAACACGCTAATTCGTTTTCAGCTGCAGTCAAGTAAACATGGCTATCTTTATTGATTCTCCCGTCAAGTGTGAATTGCGAAGTGTTATTCGTTTCTTGCAGGCATAAAGGAATAGTGCAGCAGAAATTTATCGAAGAATGAGTCGAGTGTATGGAGGCAGCTTTATGAGTGAGGGTGTTCTTCGTGAATGGCATCGAAAATTTAAAGATGGCTGAATTGATGTGCCTGATGAAGGAGGTCAAGGACGCAAGTCTGTCACTCGCTACAGACGATCTTGTTCAACGAGTTGACCAAGTGGTTAAAGAAAGGCGTAGGTTCACCATAAGTGAATTATCGATGAAATTTTCGGAAGTTTCAAGATCTGCTTGTACTCTATAGTTACTGAAGAGTTGCGCTACTGAAAAATTTGTGCTCGCTGGGTTCCAAAGATTTTAATGACAACCACAAAACTTGCCGAGTGGCAGCCGCTTTGTCGTTTCTTGACCATTACAATATTGGTGGAGAAAATTTTTTTAAATCCATTGTGACCGGTGATGAGACATGGATTCAATATGACACGCCCAAAACGAAACGACAGTCTCAGCAATGGATGCACACAATTTCTCCAAACAGACCTTGAACAACCGTAAGATTATGGCAACTGTTTTTTGGGACCAAAAAGGTGTGTTGCTTGTGGAGTTTATGCAGCTGGGGACAACAATTACTGCAGATTCTTATTGTGAGACTTTGCGACGCTTACAGAGGGCTATTCAAAACAAAAAAAAAAAGAGGCTTGCTAACTTCCAGAATTGTTCTGATCCATAATAATGCCCGTCCTCACAGTGCTCGTGCAATCCAACGGCTCCTTGAGCAATTTAAATGGGACATTTTCGAACACCCACCATATAGTCCTGACCTAGCGCCCAGTGATTACCATCTTTTCACGGAACTAAAGAAGTTGCTTGGAGGGCAATGCTTCAAAACTGGCGAGGAGCTCAAAGAAACCATCATAACTCACTTCAAGTCAGTGGCGGCAACATTTTATGAAGAGGGTATTTCAAAGCTTGTTCACAGATATGACAAATGCTTCAATCGCCAAGGTGATTATGTAGAGAAGTAACCTTTAATCTACATTACTTTTGGCAATAAAATCATTTTTTTATATTTACCCGTTTTTCTTTTATACCGTTTCGGAGGTTGAAAAAAAAACAGCCCTCGTAGAATGATATTTATTCTCTATATAGACTCTCCTAAAAATACAATACTTATTACGTAATATATTCTATTAATGAACATAATGAATCTAATGATCAGTTTTAGACAATCAGGAGTCTATTCTGACTTCTAACCTGTCAAGTGCTATATGAATTAATATGGCCTGCTAGGAAATGTGCTACTAAGAAGTAAATTTTAAGTAATTGCTTAAAACAAAGTAATTTTTTAGTTTTATATTGCATTTTATAATATCAGTCACTGGCAACTGTCACATCCTAAATGGAAAGTTTAGTGTGATGGAGCCTGATTATTCATTGTCAGTTACTGATGACTGACATGGTATTTAATGTGTTAATTATCTGATTTCTAAAGAATTTGAAAATACATCACATTATGTCTTTCTAGCTGTATGACCATTTAAATTTTCTGGAAGAACCTGGTCCTACAAATGTCAAATAATCAATTTTCTCTTTTTGGTATGCATATAGTTGATAAGTAATGATTAAAGATTTGAAAGGTATCCTAAAATTCATAACTCACCAACACTTAAATGGAATTGTAAAACATTAAGCGCTGATTCTTCTCTTAAAAACTGCATAAAGACATATAACAAACGTTGATCTTCAAGAATGGTTTGGAAATCTGTATACAAAACCTAAGACAAAATAAAGGAATTTTAGATTTCTTGTTCAATACAAAATAGAAAAATTCGAGTGTATTTCAAAAAATAAAAAATATGAGTGTGTTTCAAAAAATAAAGTTTTATGATATATATATATAATAATGATCTATTAAGCATAGTAGAAGCCAAATTAATGTTAACTATTATTAAAGTCATCAAAAAATAGTTCAAAAGAAAAATTATTACCAATATAAAAAGGATTTCCTTAAAATGTTCAAAACTCCTTTAAATAATAGAGAAAGAAGAAAAAATAATCTGGTGTGTCACTCACACCACTTTCTCTACTTCATGTTCATATTCAGTACTATAATGATAGATTGCATATTGAGTCTTAAAATCATAAGTATAAGACAATTAAAGTCACTGTACTTTTAAAATAATCTAAAACAGGTTTAAGAACAGTCTTATTTAACATGAAATTCTGTGTGAGGTGGCCTACCACCTCCCCCTTCAATTACAATTATAAAAAAAAAAAAAAATCCAGACTGTTATTAATTTGCCAGTCTTGATCAAATTTTAGAGTAGAAACCTAATATGAAATTCAAAATGCCAAATTGAATTTCCTGCAGTTATTTGTTATTTAACATGTTCGTCGATGCGTCACCTGCATCTGGGCGATGGGTATGCTTCCTTGCACTGTAAAAAAATAACTATTACCAGCTGCAAGAGACTGTCTGTGATTGGAGAAAATAATTATTTTATCCAATCACAGAGAGTTTCTTGCAGCTGGTAATAGTTATTTTTTAACAGTGTGGGGGACCCGTTACCCATATATGGGTGACACTCTTCTTGTTACAGTTAATAGGATTTTCAGTTGAATTTTTAAAAGGAATTTAATGAAATATGTACTGAAATATAAATAGAGGATATACAATATAAAAATAGTACAAATATACACATTATACTATACTTTTTGTCACTTTATATTTAGAGTAACATATTGCATTATACTATGTCGTATGGTGTTTGTTAAAACTCTCTAAACACATTTGAGGTGATTTTGGAAAATTGGAATAATAGGTGATATAGTTTTTTTTAACATTTTTCTTCGCTTCTTGGCGATTGACCATTTGTATCCTCTTCTGGTAACATAGGGCACACATGCTTCTAGGCTTGTCGTGCTGATTTTTACGAAACTATAAATAGTGGGACATGTTCCTTGTTTTATTTCTATTATTGTCAAGCATAGCATTTTTTGATGACAACCATTCGATAATGAGAAGTTCCCAAAAGTTTTTATCTCTATTTTTTTATTCATGGCTCTCTGGTACATGTTATCACCGGCGGTCAGATTTGGGCTCAGCGAGAAGCTCAGCCGAATCATGCTTGGTGACGAACGTGTTAAATTATGCTGGTGATAACAGATATACATACAAATCAAAATTGGACTTTCATAATCAGATCAACTCAAAAGATGATTAAAAAAAAAACAGAGTTGAAAACAGAATTAAAAAAAATACTTTTTTAAAATAAGTGTTGATTGTGGAGAATTGTAACGCAGTAAATGTTGCAGAGTGAAACTCCAATTTACATCAGTAAAAGCCAGGGGAAAAATTCGGTGTATAAAAGAAGTTAAACTTGCTGCTTGATTTAATATTATGTGTAAATATTTGCATTTAATTGCTTGTTACAATTTGCTTATAGTTTAGTGATATCATTTTCTTGTTTGAGAATGCCACAAGTTTGTGTAAACTCTCCCTGATAAGTATTGCTATGTTTGTGGTAAAATAAACCTTCTCTTATCAGAAAAAAGTTATCACACCACCAGGCCTTGATTATAAAATCCTGGGGCTTGGGACATAAGATATTTTCAGGACCCATACTTTTATGTTACATCTGATTAAGTCCAAAATCTTATTCTAAGTAATAAAGTAGCATTCTTATGTTGGCCAAAAGCATTAAAAAATGTTTTAGAGCAATTTATTAGCACCTCTTGTTTCTCTTTCTCTATTTTTATACATAGTAGGGGTAAATATATAATACTTAATACTCACAAATAAATGCGTAAATAGAAGCATGGGTGATAAGAAACAGATGAAAAATATTGCATCTAAATAAAATGATAATTTCACATTATCGATAATTATCTAAGTTGTGACTTTCATTAAAAATATTTATAGAAGTAAAAACCAATATTTTAAAAAAATTAGTTATCAACTTGGGGTCCTTCAAATCCAGGGGCCTCATGCAAATATTTTCCCAAGCTATAATGTGACTCTGCATACAACTAACTAAAATGGCATATCACATTATTTTGTTTGTTGAATTGGAAATCAATATACACCATGGGCACTTTATATTATTTGTAACACTTGTGCTTGCAAGTTATGGGAAGGTAAAAAAAAAAAAAATTTTTTTTTTTTTGCAAATTCCTAAGTTTTTATACCTAAAATATGGCAGGGAACTACAAATATAAAACAGTTGAAATTTAGAAACTAATTAAAACAAATACATAAAAATAAAACTTACTGGTCTCCTGTTTGTAGAATGTGAAGATATAAAATTACTTAAAAATTCTACTTTTGGCTCTGTGCTTTCTGGAAGATCTGCCATCTTTAAAAAGCAAAATAATAATAAAACACCATCTTAATTCAAAATATGCATCTGATTAAAAAATAACAATAGTATTAAATATACTTACAGGAGTTTTGTCAAAAAATAAAATTAGCAAAAGATTGATTATGTCCTGTAAAGAAGAACATAAAAATTAAATTAAAGATAAATCATTCTAAAACATACATTACATACTACAGCAAGTTTTTAAATCAGAATGAAATTAATTTTTGCATACACAGGATTTTTTAAATAAAGTAAAAATAATAATAATAAATTAGAAAGTGATTGTAATCTATTATCTCTATATATCTACATAAAGCTTCCATTTTTTGAAAGTCTAACACTTTTTTTTAGAGTTAGTACTAATTAGATATTAAACAGGATGCAGAGTTTCCCCATGTTTAAAAAAGAGGAGGACACTACTAATAAAATAAATCTGGATTGACTCCACTCGACTTTCCAATTATTAAGTAATGAATGGTTGTGTAAATAAATTAAGGTAAGGCAAGTAGTTAAATAAGCAAAAGTGAAAAATATAATAGGGGGTTTGAATATTTTCCCCATTGTTTAATTTTATGCTATTGCACTTCATATAAAATTTTAGCCCATAGATCATAATGATAAAGAATTTTTCGTTGCACCTCAGTAAATACCTATAAGGGCTAGATTTTCCAAAATCTATATAATTTGTGCGATGGTAATCTATAACATGTGTATAAATTTTCAGCTCAATCGAATAAAGTGTTTAAATGGTATGCACTTTAAAATATTTGGGGCCATAGACCATAATGATAAAAAAATTTTCTCTGTGTCCCGGTAAAAAAACTATAAATGCTAGATTCACAAAACTCTATACACTATGTGTGACGGTGGTTTATAACATGTGTATAAATTTTTAGCTCAGACGAATAAGGTGTTTAGATGAAATCACACTTTCAAAAATTTGGTCCCATAGGCCATAATGATAAAGAATTTTTTTTATGTCCCTGTAAAAAAACTATACGTGAGAGCCACCAAAATCAATAGGGTTCATGCTATGATGACATACAACTTCCTTACCAAATTTCAGCTTATTTGAATAGAGCAATTAGGTGCTATCGTGTTCACTCACATACATACACATACGCACATACATACATCATCATAAAAATAGGAAAAATGAACTCAGGGGACCTCAAAACCCATAGAAACACCAAAATTTCAAAGTCAGATTTTTGACATGATTACAATGCTTTCCTTACATATGTATGTTCGGAAAGTAAAAAGGACATTTTCTAGATTCATGAGGGCAGTTTTGGAGTCTTAAGGGCACATTCAACATTTAAAATCAAGATACTTATTTTGAAATTTCGATTTTAGGTATAAATATAGAAAAAAAAAGTTTTAAATTTTAACTTTCTTTACATGTTAATTTTGCTTGTTACTAATGTATGAATGAATGCGGATTGTTATGCAAAACACATTTATTTATATTTAAAACATATCTTCAGTTTGAAGGTTATTTTCATTAAAAGATAGTAAAAGGGTGCAATTTTTTTTAGATTATGGGTAAGAAAGGAGAAGGATGCAATTTTTTGGATGAGAGGCAAGGATGCTATTTTTTCAGTCACAAAACAGGCAGGACGCAACACTTTACTGAAACAATCTGAGGGAGACTCTGCAGGATGTATATAAGATACAACACATTGCATAGATTTTATGTAATCACAGAATAAAACATTGAAAAAATTATCAAAATACAAACAGTAATAGCTTTAAAGGAAACTATAAAAGCATATTAGGTGCTGTTATTATTATTATTATTTCATACTATATTTTTTCCTTTAGAAACGAGAGAGGTTAGAGAAAAGAAATATACAATTTTTAATTGTGATTAAATAACATGCTTTATATTTTTATTACTTTTCAGTTTAGAAATTATCAGAAAAAGCTCAAATTTTAATTATTATTTATTATTTGCTTGAGTTTCTAATGAGCACCTAATATTTAAAAATGTATAACTTTAAACACATATTTATACAATAAAGAATGATTTCTTCAAATATATCACAGTTGCTTTTCAAGATTAAAAACTTGTTAACATAATGTGTGCAAATAAAAAGTTTTATAAAGACAATTTTTAAGAATAAGAAATTCGGAAAAAATACAAATAGAATTGATTTCACTATAATCTTACACAAATTACCACAAATAAAAAAATTACATAATATTTTTCTGATTTAATTCTATGAATAAACTTACAGGATCAGCAATGATGTCCATAAGAGGTAAAAACACAGTACCACAAAAGATTTCTCTTACTAAAGAACTGGCAGTTCTAGAAAAAAAAAAAAAAAAAAGAAAGAAAGGATATAATTTTTACTTTTATAAACATTTTCATTGATAGTGTGCATCTAACTTGTAAAATAACAAGAATCACCATATACATAGTAAACATTTACATTATATTTTATTAACTTTTTTGAATTTTAAAAGGAGATGTTTGCTAAATTGTAAGAGGCAGTATTATCTTAAATATAACTGGCAGCATCTGCTTAAAATGAATAAAAGAGCCAGTTTTACATCCTAAATTAACAAACAAAACAACTTATTTTTCTCAATACAGGTAGACATTTATATATTTTAATATAATGTTAAATCTGTGTAGAATCAATATGAACTAAAACTTGTTTGGATTAACTTATATAACATAGTAATCTCATAAATATATTATTATTACAGAAAAAAAAAAAAAAAAAAATAATTACAATGTAAACATCACATAGTATTATTTAAATGAATACATATTGTCTTTTAATTAATATACAATATTAACTATCAATTTAAAAAAAAGTTATTAGTCTATGAGAAAAAATATTAATACCTGCATTTTAAATACTTCTGCTGAACAATGAAGGGGAGCAGATTGGAAGTTAACTGCCTTAAATAATTTAGCTCTGATTGACGATTATGCATAGCTGGATGAAGTTTATCACCAAGAAAATATAAGACTGTCTCTTCCATGTTGGAATGTGATTTAGCAATTTTCTTAGCTTGTAGATAACAATCTAAATGTTTTATTAAAGCATTTATAGCTTTTTCAGTAATAAGCTTTACAATGTCAACCTATAAATCGGAAGAAACAAAATGCTCAAGGTAACAGAATAATGTTTTTTGAATGCTACTTATAATATAAAGTTTTACATGCAAATATAAAATTGAATTTATAAAAATATTAATAGGAAAAAAATAACAAGAAAAAACATCTACAAAATACAACATAACAATCAACAAGTTATAAATCAAATCAAAAATTTTAATTATATTCTTTAATAACTTTATATAGAATCAGTGATGGCGCTAGACTTTCAAAATCCTCGTCCCAGGAGTTCCAAAAGTCTGGGTCCTTTTTTCAGATAAATGGGTCCCCATATAAATGAATTCAAATTTGTATATTAATGATATAAATTAAAATTCTATCTTATTGTAACTGAAAAAAGTTTTTTATGAATTTTTATTTTCAACCAGCTCTTTTTGAGATTGTCTTAAATCTAATATTATATAGGAGGTGGTTGCTGTTAAGAAACAACTAAAAACATTTAGGTCAATGTGCTCTGGAGCCAGAAAGAAAAAATGAATAAGAGAAAATATAGCTATATATATTTTTTTTTAAACTAGAAACATTTAAAGAAAGCTTTCGAAATTATCAGTATAAGGAGAACAAAATGAGAGAAAAAGATTTTTTTTTTTTTTTTTTTTTTTGAGGAAGGAGGGGTTTTGAGATAAGCAGACTGATTACAAAATTTAGTTATACATTCTAATTCAAATACAGTACAGGACCCTGTTATCTGGCAACTGCAGAACAGACCTGATTCAAATTATCGGTCACTGTCGAAAACAAACGTGTCTGCCTTAGATTTTGTTGTCCGGATCTTACACAATCCTCCAGCAATCCAGTTTCCTCAAATCGTCGAACAAGCTTCATGAGGCCTGCCATTGTTAAAGGCTCTTTTCCAGTCCTTACATTTCTTTTAAGTTGGAATTTAGTCGCAGTGCAACAGTCGCTGATTTCTGGTTCATATAAAACAGCTTCACCAACAAAGCTTTATCTTTCCTACTCAACATTTCTTATTCACTCACATGGGATGCAACGAAGAACTGGTTCTGGATCAAGAGTAAGTATTTATAATCCCCTGTCTTATTTGCATTTTTCCAACTAAGACGTTCGTAACAGGGCTATCTGTTGGCTGTTTTTTAATTTTTTTTTTTTTTTTTTATCTTAAAAAAAAAATCCGGTCCTATCAATGCTAAACCTGCAAACTGTTTTTTATTTTGGTTATTTTTTCGGGGTTTTAAGAATTTTTACAGACATTTTACCCACCTTGTATAAGGAAAATCTCAGTTTTAAACAAGAAATATATTTTTAAATTTTCTTTTTTTTTTTTTCAGAATGAAATATTCATGTTCCTTAACAATAATTTTTTTGTGTCCTGCCTTCGATTTTTTGAGTAATTTACATGCTATAGTGCGAAAGTGGCATTGCTGTATAATTTTAATGATTTAAGAAATTATTAGCAACAAGATAAAAATTTAAGCATAAATTACATAAATATAACATAAAACTTTAAGGAAGCAATTTGCTCATAATTGGAATTCTGACTATAACGGGAAATTTTATGCTCCCAACAAAACTGACAGCATACAGGCATTTCCAGGTAATTATTAACATTACGATAGATATAATATAACAAACTTTAAATTTATTTGAAAGAGCATTTAAATAATTTTTAATCTATTTCAAATTATTTATAAATAAATCAGTTTAAACAGTCACAGAGCAGATTATTAAGTCAACATTAAAAAAAAAAAAAAAAAAAAAAGGGCAGATAAGGAATTGAGATTTCAATTTATGAAATTATAGTATGATAAAAACTTGAAATATGTACATAAAAACTTAAGTACATGCGAGGTCATTCTAAAAGAGAAGAAGGAATGTTTTTCTACATATTTTTATTTAAGATTATGAAACAAAACTTATTCAGGGTTCCCACTCTTAAAAAAGAAAAAAAATTCAAGGACTTTTCAAGGCCCATTTGAAATTTTTTAAGGACTATAGGGGAAAATCCCAGAATCCTAAGCATATACACAAAACTTTAGTAAGTACTTTCATCATTATTATTAGAATAACTTTGCTTGTTTTCACAATACATATAAAAATAGTAATAAAACATATCACACTATTTAAAATATCTTTATAACTCAAAATATCTTTACATTCCAACGTTTCGGTTAAGATTCAATTTCTAATCATCTTCAGGGAAATGATGTACATAAACCATAAACATAAATCAAATTAAGCCATTCTTGGGTACTACAAATACAATTCACAAAGAAATTAATATGTGATTACATAAATTATATAAAAAATACTCTATATATACATCTCAAAATGAGTTAAAAACACCTAAATAAATCACAATCATGTACATAATAAGAAAAATACAACTCTTTAATAAAACAGAGTCAAAGTATCACACTGCAGGGTTGGCAGAATAAACAATAGCAGGGATACCTTAAATTATTTTAAGTTTAAGAAACAAAGCCATATTGAGGGGAGGGGGGGGGGGGTTAATGGATAATGTATCATTACAAATTTCAGATTTCCTCTTCATAATTTTAAAAGATTCATAAAGTAGAGCTTGGTTTCTAATAAATTATTCGGGCATTTTCAAAATCAGGTTCGATGGGATTAGTTTTATACGTATGTGAAAAAGCAGTGCAGGATCTGTTATATTTTAAATCTGCTATATGTTCCATCATTCTATAACTAAAAGGTCTGTTGGTCATTTCTGTATAATAGTTAGTTTTATTATCAATTTTATATGGGATTTCATAAACACCTGATTTTAATTTGGAAGAAGGAGGATCTAATTTCTTAGAAAGTAATGAATTTAATTTTAGGAGAGCTTTAGTAACAAGATGAACATTATTATTAATTAATTTAGAAAATCCTTCATGTAGACAAGGCCAATATTGCATTTTCTTATATTTATTATTAGAGGATTTATTAGAATAAGAAGATGGAGAAGTGGAAGAAGGGGACATAATATGATTTTGATTTTATACCCATAATTCAAAGCCAAATCATAAATAAAATAAATTTCATTGTCTAAGGCCTACTTTCTAAGAAATTAGATCCCCTTCCTTTCAAATTAAAATCAGGTGTTTATGAAATCCCATATAAAATTGATAATAAAACTAACTATTATATAGGAATGACCAATAGACCTTTTTTAGTTATAGAATGAAGGAACATATAGCAGTTTTAAAATATAACAGATCCTGCACTGCTTTTTCACGTACGTATAAAACTAATCCCATCAAACCTGATTTTGAAAATGCCCGAATAATTTATAGTACTAACGATAGAAACCAAGCTGTACTTTATGAATCTTTTGAAATTATAAAAAGGAAATCCGAAATTTGTAATGATACATTATCCATTAACCCCCCCCCCCTCAATTTGGCTTCGTTTCTTAAACTTAAAATAATTTAAGGTAACCCTGCTATTGTTTATTCTGGCAACCCTGCAGTGTGATACTTTGACCAGAGCCTCCTTAAGTAGATGCCTTCCACGCGCGGCGAATCCCAATGATAAATTAGGCAACATTTAAAAAACAAAACTAACGCTAAGTGACAGCACCTACGCAGAGCAACAACTTTCTTCTGTTTCATAGATAAGTTATATTTTTCATCTAAAAATCTAGCTATTAATTTCAATTTAAAGTCCAAAATTGTACTTTTTTTTCTTTTAATTTGAAAAAATGATGTGAAAGTGCTTTATCGTAAGTATTTTCAAAAAAAATATTCAAATATTTATATTTAAAAAAGTATAGGGTTTAATTTTCTTCGAAAGTGGACAAGACCTATTTTAGCTTTTCAACTAATTGAATTACAACGTATCAAATAAATAACACCCTTTTTTTTTAACATATTATTAATTAAAAAACGAAATTTAAAATTAAATAAGCAAAAACATGACATGTCTATCACGCGATTAAATTATTTTTTATATATTTATTCAAAAAAATTTCAAAATTTTTTTTAATTTAGATATTAGATGAAAGTTTTGTTTATATAAATTAAAATCTCTGAACTTTAAATGAGTTTCAGTTTAGAATGAATAATTTATAATGATAAATTATTAAAATCATGTCTTTTTTTGGTCATGTCCTTTACGTTACATTTTTACCTTATTAGATGTGAATTATTTTTCTTAAATCGAGAATTTTATATTATTTATAAGAAAGATAGACCAGCACATTAACGAGATAAGTTAACATTCAGTAATAAAAATTGGAGAAGAAAACAATCTGTTGTCTAGTCCGTCACAAAAAATAAATAAATAACCATTAAGATTTAAATTTTTAAAATTAAGGATTTCTTGAGTATAAGTTTTCTCTCGCACAAAGTTTTTTTTTTTTTTTTCCCCAAGATTTTATTAGCTCCACCAGTTACAAGAGGGTATGCTTTCGAAACTGATAGACATTTTCGAAATAAAGTTGTGTTATGTTTACATGTTTTGAGGTCTCCTGAAACGAAAAATAATGTTTTTAGCGGTTGGTCTGTGCGCGTCGGTTTGTCTATCTCGGATATACTTGGAAAATGCTGAAAGTGTATTTCCTTTTGTGTTAGGTGTTTTTCATATAAGACTAAATTTAAATGCACAATCTGATGTGCACATAGTTTATTGAAAACATACAGGGCTATCCAAAATTAAGCTAAACGTTCTTTTCTGTAGAATGTAATTGACGGAAGTGCTTTGCTACACTTTTTGTATGTCGACGAATACTGTTGAAGAAGGAAAATTAATTTTTCGAACCTATAATGTAAACAAAGTATTTTTTTGAAGTTCTATTTTCAACTCAGGTTTTTGAATAAAGTCACGTTTTGGGGTTCCCTGAATACAAAAAACATTTTTTTTTTAGTTTTTAGTGATTGATTTATATGCATATTTATTATCAGAATAACTTAAAAACAAACAAATGCAGGAAATTCACAATTGTATTTTAAAACTTGTATTAGGTTTCAATTTGAAAAATTTGATAAAGATTGGCAAATTTAAGGACAAATTAATAACATCCTTGAAATATTTTTACTTCTATTACCCTACTACCGTAGGTAATGAAAGTATTGTGTTCGGTCCAAAAATTCGATAATGAGTTTTCCCCTGATTTATATTTTTAAGGTCTCATGAGTCCAAAAAAAGTAGTTTTTGGCAATTAGCCAGTATATGGGTGTGTGTGTGTGTAAGTGAGTGTATGGATGTGGAGAATTTCTATTTCAAAAAATCAAGTCATCTTTCTGTTATATCTGATAAATTTTCAAATCAGTAATCATGATATTTAATTTTTACATGAATTTTTAATTCCATATTCCATTTGTGTGGTAAAAGGTTAATAAAAGTAATGTTATGAATCTTAAAACTTAATATTTAAAAAAAAAAAAAAAAAGTAGAAATAAAAATTTTCTATTTTTTCTTTTCAAGATTCCCAACACTTTTGTTTCGATTTAACTGAAATAATGAAATTTTTATACGCATTTACACAAGTCTTTAAAAAACAGTGGTATTAAAAAAATATAAATCAATCTTGTTCCTATATTGCAGTATTTTATAGCTTTATTCATAAGTTGCTAATGTAATTTATGAATAAAACTATAAAATACTCCAATATAGAGTTACTTCAAAGTAACTAAGAACAAGTTATTTTTCTGTATTCCTACATCAATAAATAAAAATTTCATTTCATTTCGTAATAAGCATAACTATTTTATTTGTTAAATCTAACTTACTAACAGAGGTGTCAACCCTTCGAATTTTTATATTATAATTTCTTTTAAATTTATCTTCGTCTTAATCACAGAATTTACGATAATAAATAAAAATAATGTTTTTTGTGAAAAATATTATTGTTATTCAAAAATCCGGAGGGTTGGTAATTTTGCATTAATTACTTATGCAGTTTACATACCTTGTCTTGAAATATTTGTAGGCCATTTTTTACGCTGAATTGCATTGCTTGGTATTTGGTTAAAAATTGAATATTAACCAAAATGTCGGAATGTAAAGATATTTTGAGATATAAAGATATTTTAAGTAGTGTGATATGCTGAAAGTATGTTTTATTACTTTTTTTATAATTATTGACAGCATATATAAGTGGAATATATTTCTTTATTCACAATACATTTTTGATGGAATCACCAAATTAACTTTTACAAGAGTCAAAAAATGATTAGTTCAGGATTTGGAATTGGGATCATTATGATTATTCCAAAGATTTTAGGTTTGAGTCTTGGTCTGGTCACTTTCTGCTCGAAATTAATGACGTCCATCAAACAGGTATAAGATTGGCAAAAACGACAAATAAGTTGAAACTATATGCAAAAGCAAGACAATGAAATAAGAATTTTATGTCAAAATCCTTATATTAGACAACGACGTGCGATGGAGATGGAGATAGTTTAGCCTTGACAGAGTTTGCGCTAAGCCTGTCTGTTGAAGAAAAAAATTCAAACTTTGCTTGAAATTCAAGTACTTTCAAGGGCCCTTGAAAAAGAACATAAAATTCAAGTACTTCTTAAGGACTTTCAAGGACCGTGGGAACCCTGTTATTTTACAACACACGATGTTTTAGTTACTGTTTTATGCAGTTGCTATACAAATGTAAACATTTTTCACAATGTACCACCAATTTCTTTAAGCATTCTGCATATTCAGTTACTGTCAAATCTGAATTATTTTATGCCAGATAAATTTATTTATTCTTAGTAAAATTAATAAAAAGTGGAGAATTACTGTTAAATTAATTTAACTGAAGATTAATAAAATTTTTCATAATGCATGGAATTCTCAGTGATTAATAATAAAAAATGATTTTTTTTAAATACCTGTAATGTTCTCCTTAAAAGACTAGAAAAAAGGAACCTAAGGGATATTCTTATTTCTTGAACAAAATCTTCATCTTTACTCACAGTACTAAAATGGAAAAACATAACTTTAGAACTAGAATAATGTTTACTAAAGGAAAAGTAGAAAAACATAACTTTAGAACTAGAATAATGTTTACTAAAGGAAAAAAAAGAAAAAAACCTATTAAAATCAATTCACATTTAAAATTATATATATATATATATATATAAACTTATATATATACTAGTATATAACCCTGTCAAAAATGACGGAATGTGAACGATAAATCTTGAAAACAATGTTTAGATCATGAAGATTACCACGTGATCATTCAAATGTATTTTCAGTTTTTGTTTATAAATCAAATGTGTTTCGATATTTTCTAATTTTCGTCCTGAAATTAAAAAAATTCTACCCGATCAATAAATATGAATGACAATAAAAAAACTGCTGGTTGACAAAAAATATAGGCCCGAAAACACAACAGCAACAACACATCCCAGTGTTCCATTAAGTGCTCTATTTAAAGCCCTCATAATAAGAATAATCTAGTGTGTCACTCACACAACTTTCTCTTACCCTGAAATTTAATGCTATAAGTACAGGTTGGAGATTAAGAGGTAAGATAACGTGTACTGTTATGTAAACTTATGTTAAACAATTCAAATTAGGGTTCGGAAGAGTTTTATATGATAATTAGTTCTGGCTCCCCTCAACCCCCCGTTTCATTAATGCACTTACATTTATATAGAATTTAATTCGGTTATTAAAAAATAATTTAGTTTAAAAAAAATAATTTATTAAAATTATTATTTTAAAAAGTTATCTTGTATGATAATACAGACGATTTCCATATTAGAGAAATAGTATAACACTAAATATCCAAAAAAAAGTTGAATTTATTCTCAAGTAAAAAAAAAAAAAATTGTTAAAAATGAAAGAAATCAATAACTTTATTTTAAATTATCGTAGATCGATGCTTCAACTATTCGTTTTAAAGGTATTGGCGAGATCTTTTGAAAGATACCCATCATGAAAATTTACTCCACTCGAGGGAGGACATCTACCCCAGGGGGGGAGGCGAAGCTCCTACATACACAAAAAAAAATTTCCCAGTTAACTATCTCTATTACAAAAAATATGTATTCGTTTCATTTGGTTTAGTGCAGTCTATAGATGTTAAATTCTACTTACCTGCATTTTCCCCCATAGACGTAATGTATTTGAATACTTTTGAATGTCCCTGTACACGAACCATTTGCTTCATCAACAACGAAAAGCAACGAAAAGCTTACAACGAAAAGCTTGCAATGAAAAGCTTACTGTAGCATCCCTATATGATACACATTTAGAATACCGAGTTTGGAATTTCTGCTACTATTTGTTCTTGAGATATGCTGATAACAGACACACAGACAGACACAGAGACCATTCGCTAAAAACGTGATTTTCGTATTCAGGGGGCCTCAGAACATGTAAGTATAACAAACACTCACGTTCGAAAATTTGACCCTAACACAATACTTTCTCGACCCTATGGGTAAGAGGAAGTAAATAACGATTCACTTCATTTTACCAAAATACTTTTTTTTAAGACTATCGAAGATCCTGTTTCCAAATACGTAAGCGAAGTGTGACGTCACTGACCGTCCGTGGATGCAAGAAATGATTCCCTATGTTAATCGTCCATTGTATTTTTTGTAAAAAATTATTAAAATCGAGGAAAATTATTTTCCGATTTTAATACCCGTATTTGGGTATAGGTATGATATCGTATCCATGTGTTAGATTGAGTTATTTTGCTGTCAAATTGACAAAATTTTAAATTTCAAAACTGTGTCATCTTTGGCGTTTTTTGTATTTGGCGATTAAAAACATACTACGAAAATATACATGCCAGATGTTTATTTTCGTAATATGTATTGTAGGATATATTATTTCATATAATTCAGTTAAAATAACCATGATTTTTGAAAGGAATGAAATATGTTCGCCAAATAATTTGGCGATATATTTTTTCCGCCAAGGATGACAGATATATTAAATCTATTCCGCTGCAACATATGAGTATCTTATATCAGACACTTTATTTAAACATTTGAAAACAAATTTGACTTCAAATTATGATAGAATATTTATCATTTTCCTTTTAATTAGTATATTAGTTGGATATTTATTGTGTAAATATCATCCTTTGAAATGAAATGTTTATGTTTTCAATCAAATATGGAAGTTTGCTATTTTATTTTTCTAAAGTTTTGAAATTTAAAATTTAAATTTTATCAATTTTACAGCAAAAACAACTTAATCTAATGCATGCACACGATAACTAATACATATCTATACCGAAATATGGGAATTAAAATCGGGAAATAATTTTCCTCAATTTTTAATAATTTTTTACAAAAAATCCAATGGGCGATTAACATAGGAAATCTTTTTCTTGCATCCACTGACGCTCAGTGACGTCATCACTTTGCTTGCGTATTTTCTAACTAACTATCTAATAATTACAGACACTCCATGCTAACCCAAATTCACCTCTACTCTATACTCCCAACCAGCTATCTCACCCACAACATCGCCAAAATATCCAGGATCCAGCTAGGGACTTTCTCATTCTCAACCGAACATTTTATCTTGACTCGACATTATCACCTTAGACCACCCTACTTTCAATACTCATTTCAACTGGTGACCTTTACTTGCCCAACCAAACATTCTATCCCAACTATAACTTTACATTAATTTCAAAACTAAAATCAACTGGCGACATTTACGTACTGAACTCGACGCCAATCATACCATACAATGTAAACAAATAATGAAGCTTGATAAAAATATTTAAAGACTTTAATATGTTTTTACAAATATATTTTAAGATTTTTAAGGCTTTAATATGTTTTAGAAATATTTTAAGCGTTTTTTTTTTTTAATGAAACAGTCAAAGAGTCGTTCATTTGCAATTAAAGAGTTGTCCATTTGGAATTTGTATTTTCTGAATGGCAACAAATTATGTTTATTTTTATTTGGCATTGCATTGTTTATAATCATGAAGTTACATAATTCTATTTATAGGTTTATGTTTATAATAGCCAGTGATCCGTTATATTTAATTAAACATTTAAACATTACAATTGAATAGTTTTTCAAGGTTTTAGAGGGAATAAATAACAATATGTGCGATACAAAACATGTATGAATTCGTATATATAATTCGTACATATGTTTTCGTAAGCTGAATTGAACAAATGGAAAAAAAAAAAAAAAATGGCTGCCAAAAGTCTCAGTTTTGAAGCGGTGTAAACCGGAATCGTGAATGACAGATGAGGGTCATTATATATATTAATTCTAAATATGAGCAGGGAAGGCAAAGAGAAAAATAAAGGTGTGTGTATAATAAATATTAGATTTCAGTACATGTGTAAAAAGCCCATGGAATATAGGATGGAGAAATAAAAGAATTATATCAACCTTTTTTTTTTTTTACTTTCTTCTATATACAAAATAAGGAATTGGAAAAATTGGAACTTTAGTTTTTGATGCATTTACATGTATTAAGATATTCTGAATACGATTTGATTATTTTTAGATAATGCCTGTGTGTATGAGTGTGTATTGTAAATTTTGTGGATGCTGTATACTACATGTCAATGAACAAAATTAAACCAAACTTGGTATATAGTTGGGCCTTGGTATATAGTTGGACCTAAGCGAGTACTGATTACATGTGGGAATCAACCGCTCAACAGATGATACTGTCATCCCATTCTTTCATATTTTTAATATGGTAGTACAGGGCAAAATTTCATACAAGTTTACATAATAAGAATTATTTTAAACTTTTCATTGTAATTTCTTTTTCTCGTAAATGTAGGGGCATCACTTTGCCTTCAAAGAGGAGGGAGGGGGGGGGGGAACCCCTCTACCCCAGAAGAGGTGTGTATGAAATTTTTCAATATGGGCATCTTTGAAAAGAACTCTTCAATACCTTTAAAACAAATAGTTGAATCATAGATCTGTGATAATTTAAACCAAAGTTATCAATTATAAAAAAAAAAAAAAAAAAAAAAAAAAGTAGCATAAAATTGATTTTCTTCGAACAACTAGTATTATATTTCTCTGTGATGAAAATAGTTTGCATTCATTATGGAAAATAATTTTTATGAATAATAATTTTGATAAACAACATGTACTGCTTGAATTTGTATAGGAAAAGTACAGAAGAAAGTTCTGTGGTAGCCACAACATATGAATTTTTTTTCTTTTAATTTTTTAAGTGAGGGATAGTAATAGAGTTTATTAAATATTTTAATTAATAATCCTTAAAAAATATTAAATGTACTTTCATAAAGGATCTCTACTTAAGAGTCATAATCTGAAAATAATCAATATACTGTAAGCTTGGGGAGAAGGACATGATGTTGATTATCGAAGATATTTATATAAAGGATAACAATGCATTATTTTTCAAATGTCAAAATTGAAATTGAAAAAAAAAAAAATAAATAAATAAAATAAAATAATAATAAAAATAAATAAAATAAAATAAAGTTATGATCCAGTTATTAATGAGAGATCAGGGAGGATAATATTCTACACTTAGCAGAGTAAATAACTGTTTTCAAAATTTTTATACGACAGAAACTTATCTTAACTGCTATTTATGTAATAGAAACACAAATGACAATTTTATTAAGTGATGACCTTTAAAAAAGAATTGAAATAAAAATAATTTTATAAGCAGTGATTTATTTAAAAAGAAAAAAGAAGCTATATATCAATATTATCACCTTTCTCCCCACAGTAAAAATTTACAAATATATACTTTGAACTACTGGTAGGACTGAGGCCTGAGCCTGGCCCAGCTCAATTTTTTTTTTTCTTTTTTGTATACTAAAGCTGGGCCTAGATTAAATTCGGTTCGGAATTTTTTCCCACTTACCATGTTACTTAACAAAGAAGATAAATAATAAAATATTTCATTAGTCACTTATTTCATAGGCTAGTATGTTACATTAACTTTTGTTTTGTTAGAAAGTGTCTATAATTTCAACTTTGATAGTCATACTGTAAATTTCTTTATTCTCTGATTTCAGCAAATATTTTTAGCATTTCTCGAAACTGATATAGGTTTATTTAAGATGGCAGTAACAGATTTCTTATTCAAAATGGTATGAATGTCACTACTAGTTTCCACTACAAACAAAAGAAATTACATATTGTCTTTTGATTTGTAGAGACTAGGGACTATGAAGGATATTTTTTAAGTATTTCCCCAACTTTCCAGGGCATTAAAAGTAATGGCATTAGCATCATTTTTCATATGCACAAAAGCATCTTTCCCATTGAAAATGGTTGGAATAGCATTAATGTTCTGTTTACAGGATCACACAAGAAGGATTTGAACACAAGAGGATGAAAGCAGATTTTTAGTAGTATTAACCACTTTTAGTACATTCTGACAATTTTTGATGAATATTAATAATTGCGGTTTGTCATTTTGTCTGTCTGTGTGCCTTTTATCAGTCTGTACCCAAGTTAAAATTCTTGCTGGTATTTGTTTGCTAGTCTAGCATTAAATGCTGTATCCCAGCATGTAAAATAGCATAAAATACCAAAAATATTTGCTGGTTCCTCCAAAATTACCAGCAAGTCATGGTGTGTATTGGCACAGTTTATTGCTTGTCTAGCATACATAATCCAGCTTCTGTTGCTTGAATAGTATGTTGCTGGTCCAGCAGTAATTATGACTACTATTTGCTTGAAATTTCTGCTATACTAGCAGTAATTCACAACCAACAGATGCTTTTTTGTTGCTATTTTCTCACTTCTCACTGGCATCTAGCATGCCATGCTATTTCTACTTAAGCTGCCGACATAACATATTACGCTGGCAAGCATAGAAAAGCACATAATAGCTTGTTAAGGTACATACCTCTCCAGGCTTTGGAAAAGCTTAAACAACAAATAAGCATAAAATGCTTGTATATAGCTTGTCGTGCTATTGCTGTGTAAGCTAGCTAATATAGCATTTTATGCTGGCTAGCATTATAAAGCATATAACAGCATGAAAATCTAGCAGACAAAGCAAAACATAGCAATAACTAGCCTATTTTCTTTGCTGGTACTAGCATGGATTTTAACTTGGGTAATGATTAATTTTTATGTTTATATATGTCTTCTAGAAGATGAGCAGTTTTTTTAGTGAATATTCCATTCTTGCCTATATAAAAGCTTTAAAAAGTAGATACTAAAAAATGTATACATAGAAATGTATTTTTTTTTTTTTTTTCGAGGCCGAGCCAGGTCAAACTTTTGAATGTCACAGCAGGCTGGGTCAGATAAACAAAACTTTCGCACGGGGCCAAACCTAAAAATTTTGGCCCGTGCAAACCTCTACCCTGAACAGAGGAGCGAGGGCTTCCAAATACATATTTAACTTTTACATCCAGTTAAGATTTACTCTTAAAACAGCTTAATACTAATTTGTTTCATAAGAATGTCTGAACTGAAAATAATAATTATGGAGTCCACTATTCGCTATTTCAAACTACATTAATGTTAATTTTAATTAATTTTATTATTTATATTTCTTTAATCACTATTTTTTTTTTAAGGGTGGGGGTGGGGGGGAAATTAACTCTCTTATCTCTGTTAAATGTTTAAATAAAGTTTCTTAGAAGAAAGTTAGTATTTTTTATGTACAATTATAATTATTTTATTTATAATCACTTTAAAGCTTCCTATTCAAAGTTCTTTTCTTTATTACAATATTATAAAAAGTTCTGAAATTCATAAAAAATAAGTTTAATATTTAATTTGATATTAGACGCAAACTGTTTTTGTCAAAATTAAGATTTGTAACTAATATAACATAGTCATTTCTCTCTCTGTATATGTATAGATTGAAAAAATATAAAAATAATTAATTTCAATTAAAGAAAAAACTTTTGTAAAAATAAATTAGAAATCACTATTCAAAATTATAAATCCCTAAGAAATAGTAAATTTCCCTTTAAATTTTGTTTCAAAGTAGAATACTTTATTATGTGAGAATCAAAAAATGGAAAAACTTTAGAGATTAATTTTGCAACACAAGCACTATCATACTTTAATTGCGGTTAAATCTTGCATAAAATTAAAAGCCTGGACACATTTTTATGAGTCCTGGGAGGATTATAAACCAATCAGGACTGAGGATTTTGGCAACAAAAAGCAAAAACATAAATAACAGCAGCACTTTTCCCACAGATTTCTGTTGTTTAAAATCTCTCCAGTTTATTTGAATCCAAAAATGTGCTAATCACAGAGCTCATTGAACAATCAAACACAAAGATGATATACACTAACATATTGGTTAATGGATATAATATTTGTATATGTCAGAATTTAGCTTTCTTTAGTGGTGACTTCAACAATAATGTAATAATAATTACAAGATAAAAAGAACTTTTTATATACCATGTTTTTAAATTTTCTGTTGAATCATATAAACACTACCGAAGGCAGCGGGAACCCAGAGCAATTGGATAAAAGTATTAAAAAAATGCATAGCTATTGTGTTTTGAGCTATTATAAAAGTTTCAAATGGCTATCTAGCCGGGAAGTTAGTTAAAAATTGATTGCAAGCTTTGTACAGGTAACACTGTCGAAGGCAGCAGGGTCCCAAAGAAATTGGTTAAAAATATATTTAAGATGCATTTTCACCGTGTTCTGAACTATTCTGAAAGTTTCAAATGTCTAGCTAGTCGTTGGGAAGTTAGTTAAATAAATTTTCTGTTGAATCATATAAACACAGCCGAATGCAGTAGGAGCCTGAAACAGTTGACTAAAAGTTTAAAAAAAATGTATTGTCACCGTGTTCTGAGCTATCCTGAAAGTTTCAAATGTGTCGGGAAGTTAGTGAAAAATCGATTGCAAGCTTTGTGCTGGTAATGCTGCCGAAGGCAGCAGGGTTCCGAAGCAGTTGATTAAAAATATTTAAAAAATACATTTTCACCGTGTTCTGAACTATTCTGAAAGTTTCAAATGTCTGGCTAGTCTGGAAGTTAGTTAAATAAATTTTCTGTTGAATCATATAAACACATGGAAAATTTGTTCTGATCACCAAAATTATTTTTGGTTGTATTTAAATGAAAATGTTTCCAAATATGAAGATAATAACAATATTGCATAAATAAAAAATTTTAAAGGATTTTTATTTCATTATAGATTAATAATAATGGTGCTTCAATTCTCTTGTCCAAACACCAATAACTTTGCAGTGTAGGTTTTTGCGCCATAGACATCAATATAATGAGCGCAAAATAAACTTGCAATTCCTCTATAGAAACTTCTTTGAAACTTGGATCTTTTTCACCAAATCGATTAGTTTCAGCTACAATATGTTCAAAAATTTCCTTTGTCAAAAACAGTTCATAAATGTTCTCTCTAGTAAAATTTGTTATGTTTTTATTTACACCACCAACAGATATAAATTTATACACTTTAGGTTTGTCATTTTTTTCCTCCCACTCAAAATCACTCCCACTTTTGATCACTATCACTACTATCAAAAGAAACCACAGTAAAACATCTGCATTTTGTAGGTCTAATTACCTCTTCACTGCTGTCGAAAACACAATCGTTCATTTTTTTCACTTTTTCGTGTTATTTTACCATGAAACTACTTCCAATTGACTGCAAGTCCAATTTGAACGGGTATAATATGCGCTTTGGTGATAAGAGCCTAAGTGAAATGCTCGCACATATGATCTCTAGTGATAATTGCAAGGCAAAATGTGCACATATGTGCACTTATGATGCAAATAGGTTAACTCAGAGGCATGACTGCACACACATAATGACATTACATATATAAATAGAGAGATAGAACCAATAACACACCTACTTTTGGCTAATTAAGGTATAGAGTTTTTAAATTGTACAATGAATTAGAGTAATTTAATTATTGCAGTAAGATGCACATTAAAACTAATATTGAATTATGAAGAATTTAAAGGTTGTAAGCAAATGCTATCAGATTTCAAAAACATACAGCAATGGCTTTGATCGTAAACAATGGTTATGTGTGTTTTGCAAATTATGGTGTTTGCATACAAAGTACTTATCCTTCATCAAGTTAATTATTTTTTTAATAATTAAAATATAAATATACATACCTATACCATGAATAAATGTGCTTTTCAATGACAAGATTTAAAATCTAAAATGGAAATGACTACAGTTACCAACACAGTTAAAATATCAGAGAGAGTAGAAAATGAGAAAAAAAAAAAAAACTACTAATATAATATTCAATTTCATGAAACAAAAGACAATTTCAAAATGATATAATTTAAACCTATAAAAGAGAAAATAATCTATTTATCTTTTAAGAGAAAAAGACAACTAAGCACTAAGATACACTAATTCATTTAAAAACTATTTTTAAGCAGATGCAGACTTGGGGGCAAATATCTTAAAATTCTACACAAGTATTTTGCAAATTAACATTGATTTCATATTTTTTTTTAAATAAATAAAAATAATCATTCAAATCTTAAATAATAAAATAAATAATAATCTTCCAAAAACTTATTATCTGAGGCCTTGCAATAACTAAGTCTACTTTTACAAAGTTCTTGAAACATATTTTAATTATTTTTTTAATATATAACATTAACCCTTTCAAAGTTATACACACCTTTTTCGGTCATGCATCCTCTAAATATGCTGAAAAACTGTTAAAACTGAAAAATTTAATATCCCCAATAATACAGATATATTTTTGAAAAATTAACAAGAAAAAAGAAAATAATTTTGCATCTAATACTTTTAATTCAAACAATTATTTTTAATAAATTTATATGGAATTACAACTGTATAAATTTCAAGTAATGATGACAATATGCCTTAGTACAAAATTAAATCAAATTTTATTTTTTTATTAATATTTTACAATAACTACGTTCTTTATAAAATATAATCCACTCTTAATATTCTTCAATATATTTAAGCAATTGGTAATTAAATTAAAATGGATATATATATATATATATATACATATTTTAACATTTAAATGCTTATTTAAAGTCTGAAGAAATACTATTAAAATAAGTATGAAATTTGTAAAAATATTGTGTATTCAAAATTTTGCAAAATGCTCAAAACATTTGAGGTTAAAATTACTACAAAACACTGGCTGAAAATACTTACTGTAGTACAAGCAGGCACTTAGTTATGTTTCCCATCATTTTATTAATGGGCTTAAGTAAAAGAGGTAAACTAGAAGCTTGAGTTTTGAAGGCTTCTATGCAATACGGTAACTTTACAAAATCTTTCTTGATATTAAAATAAGTTTATCTACATTGGGATATTCCGAACAAATTTCTGTTGTT
Source organism: Salticus scenicus (assembly GCA_963930645.1). Classification (NCBI taxonomy): domain Eukaryota; kingdom Metazoa; phylum Arthropoda; class Arachnida; order Araneae; family Salticidae; genus Salticus; species Salticus scenicus. The sequence goes on from OZ005652.1 coordinate 163,579,418, forward strand.
GTTGTTTCTTATGCCACTCGGAAATTCCGAGCCCCGGTAGTGGAACTAACCGGGTTTAAGGCAGGAGGGATGCATCATTCCATTTAACAGAGGAGTGCCCATAAGGGAGGAAGTACGTCTTAGCTCCATAAGCTGGCGATAGATGGCAGCACCAGCAAACAACACGAACTTGAATTTTGATCCGGGACAAGGCTGAGTTTAAACCCATGTTCCAGTACCCCCAGAGGTATAATTTTTGACGGGAACTTGGAGGACTTTGCAACCACGACGGAATTTAACGTGCACCAGTCGCCATTAGCGTACACGACGGTCTTCGGCCGGCTCGAGGACCGAACCCGCAATCTTTCGATCACGAACTCGCTGCTCTTACCGATCAGGCTACCTCAGACATCCTATGCGATGTCCATGCAGTACAAGACAAGTTATAAGCACTAATTTTAGATAAAATCACTTGATTGCTTTTCAAGTTTTAACTATATATGGAGAAAAATGCTATTATGATGTTTGGCTCTAATTTACAAAAAAAAAAAAAAAAAAAAAAATTACAAAGATTTGTAGAAGCTGACTTGAATAATTAACTTTTAGAAGTACTTCCAAATTTAGCAAAAATGTTTTCTCTGGACTAATGCCCTTTACATGGCATTCAAAGCAGAATATCTGCCAACATTAACAGCTTTCTTGACAGGCATAAATCTATAAATCTAATAAAATATGTCTATGTGTGTGCATGTCCATCACATTTTAGGAAAACGACTGATTGCAGAGTTACACAAATTTGCATGGTGGTTTGTATTGATCCCTCCTGATGTACCTCAAAGTCCAATTTCCGAATTTTTGATTAATTTTTTTTAATTAATTAAAATATGAAAATAATAACCTTGTAATATTTTTTTTAACATAAAAAGACATATTTTCACACAAATAATAATAAAAAAAGGCATAAGGTGAAATTTCAGGACATACATTTTTCAAAATTTCAGTACAAAATTAGTAGCAATTTTCATGTGAGATAAAACTAATACATATGTTAAAAATATAAAACAGAGTTTAGAAAAAAATCAGTAACACTGATTTCTGAGATCTAAAATTGACTTATCTAATCAGGACGTTTGTAAAATTTCCCGTAGTAACCAAGTAATACACATGAAAAGACACATCTAAAAGGGGTTTCTGTTGCAAATTTAAAGAAAATATTAGAGCTGTTTTTGAGTTATTGGTTTTCGGTTCCATTGCCGGTTTTCACCAAGACTTGGCAAAGTCATCTACTCACTGGAAACTAACAAACAATCACATACAAAAAGGAGTTAATAGGGCAACTTTAAAGAAAATCCATAGAGAGCTATTTTTAAAGGAATGCACTTGTGAGACCTAAATTTCAAATATTTATGGACATCTATCATTTTTTCTGAACTGACTACTAATACATATGAAAGGACATCCAAAGGGTCGTTTTGAGATATGGACTTACAATCCCATTATAAGTTTTCAACATCCTACTTCTGATATCTAATTTTCACCAAAAATTGGAAAAATCATCAGTACACCAGACTTATCTCAATCCTGAGGTTTTGTCACTTCACCGAGATTAATTAAGGAGATATGACAGTCAAAAGATTCCTTGCCTACATACATACCCACACACACACACTGATCAATTGCCGAAAACCACTTTTATGGATCCAGAACATATCAAACCATGTAAATCAGTTGAAATCGAAAATTCTGACGTAATACAATACTTCCATTACCTATGGTACTCAGGTAATGGGAGTAAAAAGTAAGCAGAGTGCAGCTGTGCAGAAATAAAGCTGCTTATAAGGATTTTAAATTATTATTTGTCTGGCAATTACAGCAAAATGTGGCAGTACAGAGTGAGTTTGGTTTTTGGTCACTTAATTTGGGTAGTTTAAATGTCATGTCAGTATATTGTATAGCACCAGAAAAATTTTAGGACACCTTATCATATTTAAGGATATTTCAGGACATTTTTTAAATTTTCAGGAAAATCAGGACTACTACCTCTGATCCTTAAATATGTAAAAAAAAAAAGTGTGTGTGTGTAAGGGGGGGGGGGGGGGTAAGGCTTAAAAAAAAAAAAAAAAAAAAAAAGAAATGTCATTAATTTTAGAGCTTTTATGATTCCCATGTGTTTCTTCTAGCATGTAAAAAGAGTTTAGAAGTAAATTTAGGTAACCTGAAAATAATTTTTAACAGCAAAGGTAAAATATGTTGTTTATAAATCATTTTAAATAAAAATACATTAATAATAACATAAACTTTACAATCTAGTGTAGTATTGTTTGTTTATGTATTCACCTTAATATAAACAAGAGCTACCACACCAGATTGTAAAGTTTGGCAAAGAAAACAAAAGTGAAAAAAAAAAAAAAAAGTAATATTTTTAGTTATAAAAATACAAAGAAACATGCACATCAATTTACTTTGTGAAGAAACATTGTTGGAAAACACAAAGGTAGCAAAATTATGATTTGCATATAATTAGTAAAAATGAGGTTCTGCGATATTATATTGAATGTTTTTTTTTTCAATAAATGAGACACAAAGAGGAATCATTAGATTACTTCTTCAAAAGCCTGATCAATTTCTTTTGGCACTTTCAAATTCATCCATGGTTTTGCAGCGTACACATTTAATTCAGGCCGATGACGCTTACAATCAATAATTCCACATTTAGAGCAAACAGTGCGTAACTTTGAACTTAAACATTCCTAAAATAAAAATAAAATTACCATTATAAAGTTTCTGAAAAAGTTTAGAACAGCATTGAATTTATATATATACATGAAAGGGATAAAAATAAATAAATTTAAATTATTAAGAAATCCAATTTAAAAGTGTAAAAATCGCTAGTCGAAATTATAATCGCAAATAATTCATAATTTCCCCTTTAAATATTGTCTTTTGGCAGAAGACTTTATCACTCAGAAATCAGAAAAGGAACAAAATTATAAGTCAAAATTTGCTGACGTTAACGCAATTTGCAACTTGTGCGGCATCGATCATGCATATTAAGTAATCCCAGAAATTCTCTTAGAGCCCCAAATGACTTAAGTAACCAATTAGCAGCTCAGAAATCCCGCATAAAAGACCAAACATTAAACAAATGGAGGACTCTTGCTACGTTTTTCCATTGTTAACAACCTTAATGTTGCGCTCTCCTCCGAAGTTACATAGGTTCTACAGGCTTACCTAACAAATCCCGCACCCTGGGGCGCCACCTGTAGATTGGCAAATCGTCGGATTAAGACCCCATTTGCCTTACTCTGCCCTGACTTTGCAATGATGAAGAAATTCATTGTAAACCATTGGAATCTATTGTTTCTTTTCAGTTAACAATATTCCTGTGTTTAACAAATCCATTTAGGCTTTTTCCCTGACATTATCCTGCCAGTGCCATCTATCTGTACATTTTTAAATTATTTATTTCTTTCATAAAAAAATTAAAAATTCTATTGCCTCACGATTGTTCTCATAAAATACGAAGTCATTCCGACCAGTAATTCTAAAGTTAGAGTATTTTGAAATTGCAACTTTAATTATAATCACACTGCAAATAATGTTTACTTACAGATTTGTTACAACATTTATTCATAAAATTATCATTCAGTACAATATAAAGAAATTTATATAAAAAATTGTGCCACTTTTATTACTTATTTTAGTATGTTTTTGCTTGTTTTTAATGTATTGTTTTAACCAAAATGCAATGCTTATTTCTGATGTGTTTAGCTGTTTTGTCAAATCCTCGAAGAGCCTGATTTCATACATCGCTTGTGAAGGGCACAGACTATGCGGAATGGCTCATCTTAGTAATTTTCAGAAAAATCCCTAAGGGGCACACTAAACTTTCTCCATTGTTTTTAATACTAGAAATCAAGTCTCCTGAGACGTCAAATGTTTTTAGTCTCCCTTATGTAGGCAGTCAAGGGCTTCAAATTGGAACATAAAGCAAAACATCGCCATCTTGGCAAAAGTTTGAAACATTCATCAAAAAGTACTCCTAAACAAGACTCTCCCTGATATTTCTTCAGCATCTTTCTTATGTTTTTTCACTTAAACTTACACTGGAAACAAACAAACAAAAAAAGCATTAAAGTAAGTTATATGTTTGGAGTCCTATTTCATCGTAGAAGCCCTTGGCAGTTACCCTTTATGCTTAGCTCTAAATACAAGAGTCAATCAAAAATAAGCCTTAAAGTATAGCTTAATCAAAACTAAAACTTCCTTTTTTATATAAATATTTTTTTTAGAAAGATAATAAGACATAATATGCCCTAGTTCTTAACACACAGAAAGCATAATACACCAAGGAAAAGGTATTGCACATAATATACAAAACAAGAAAACAAAATTCATATAAATACATGAAAATGGTTGAATTACTTTATAACATTTGAAGATTTATCACAGCCTATATTTATTTTAAATTTTTCTTATTCAAGAATGGGTCATCATAGAAAAAAAAAAAAATTTTAATCACTCTTATCACAAAAATCAACTTTTGTAAGGATCTGCTGTAGCAAAACTTAATTATTTATTGATCAATGGCGAATGTTCCTTACTTGTAGAAATCTTAATACTTTTGCATTTAATTGAGGTTTAGAGGCAAATTTTATGATATTTAATCTTGTGAAGTTTTTGGGAAAAGTGGTATATAAAAAGAACTTACTTATGAAATATAAGCTTTTTCCGAAACAACACTGAAAAGAATTTCCGGGAAAGTAAATAAAAACTTATATTCTAACAGTAGAAAATAGCAGATTTCATATATTTTCACATAAAATATACAAAAGTATATCTGTTTTAAACAAAAGCTTTTTAAGATGTATTCACGAATTATAGTTATTCAGATACAAATAATATAAAACTTAAAGTAAATAAAAAGCATTATTACTTTTCTAGATCTCTTGAAAGCAAGTATGACATTTGGAAATGGCTCACTTTTCCTAGAAAAAGAAAAGAACGGAAATCAGATGGGGAAAATTAATTACATGAATCATACGGTAATATCAAGATAATAAAAATGCTATATGTTTTCGACGAACATACCTAATGAGGAAATGTGTGCCGACGCACCCAGCAATATAGCACGTTAAAATTACTAATCCACTTACAATACTATAAGTAAAAAAATTGTAAATTAGCTAATACTGAACATTTAAAAATAATTTATATTTTTCAAGAAATTGAAAATAAATACTTACTCAGATACAAAAATAAATATAATACAGATTAGAATTACAGCAATGGATACAAGTAGAAAACATTTTTCTCTTGCAACTATATGTTTTAGTAATGACACCCCTTCATTACCATCCATTACGCGATTTTTGCATTAATTATTTAATGCACATTGTTTTGGTTACCTAACTGGAAAATTATTTATGCTACATGATATCGTTGAATGAGCACTTTCCTCAAAAATGTTACGTTGGATAACAACCTTGATAATCAAAATCATCCAGACATGTATTTATTTACAAATTTCCTCACCGTGACTATCCAATTGGTTGGTTGGTTAGTTGAGTGGATAACTGAAGAAACCAAACATTTTTGAGTTTTTAATCCAAAATGGGGACAAATTACACAGTCGGCAGCAAAATTATTGAAGCACACGCCCACATTTTTCATATATTTTGTTCTTTTCTAATTTGATCACTAATTTTTATCATCATCTTACTTTTTTATAAACAGCTTAAGTCAGACAGACGAGACCAAATAAAAGCTCGATGGACGAGACCATTCAAAAATTTCGCCATCTCCATCTTGGACTATTATATATCGGGCCGACTGTACGAAGTCCTTATTTTACTCAGAAAAACTGAGAACATTTTACATTCAGAACTGACACTAAGGATATTTCTGAGGACAAAAATTTGCTTCAAAATAATTTTGTATCCGCTTCAATAATACTTTTATCCAGGGCCTGATTAACGCACAGGCCGACTAGGCCTTGGCCTAGGGCACCTCTATCTAGGGGCACTAAAATAGTCTTTTAATTTAAAGTGCTATTTTTGGCAACAATTTCCTTAAAAAAATTGACTGAAAGTTAGCCAACGATAATAATTTTTAGTTGAAAATAGGGATTTTTTTTTATATCTTTTGACCAATTACACTGCTCTGCAAAAAAAAAAATTCGAGATCTAATATCATTCTTACTGATTCTTATGTAAAATGACCTCTTGAATCTGAATATGACTCCCATTAGACCCAGTCATCCACCATTTTCTAGATACACCACCCCCTCCCTCAATTTCTTTCCCTGTTCAATAAATATATGACCATGAATTTGATTTGAAGAATGAAAAATAATTAATTTAACACTTAAAACAAAATATCTAAAGTTTAAAATATAACATTAATGACATATTAAAACTAGTATGTTGTGGCCACCACAAGACTTTCTTCTATATTTTCCTATATATATTCAATCAGTAACAATATTAAAAAAAAAAAAAAAAAAAAAAAAAAAAGAAATACGATTTTTTTTTTTGGTTAAAAGTAATACATATTCAATCCGCGATTGTAATGAAATGTTCGCCCTCTGGTGGGCTAAGGTGAAATTATCACACCACTGCATATCATCATATTATGCAATCGATTTTCCATGATGTAATGGCGGAGAAAGAACAATTATTAATCCACGTAACTATTATATTTACTAACAACTGCAGTTCAGAGAGCGCCATCTATCGATCATTACAAACGCGGATCAGTAACAATATTAAAAAAAAAAAAAAAAAAAAAAACATTTTTTTTTTTTGTTAAAAGTAAAAAAAATCGATAACTTTGTTTTAAATTATCACAGATTTATAGTTCAACCATTCATTTTAAAGGTATTGACGAGATCTATCGAAAGATACCCATCATGAAACTTTGCACCCCGGGGAACCGATACCCCCCACATGTACAATTTTTTTTCCTAGTTAACTATTACTATTATGAATAACTCATATTAATTTTACAAGCACAAGTTAAAAATAACTCTCATTGTGTACATTTATACGAAATTTTGTCCTATACTGCCATGTTAAAAATTTAGAAAACATGAGATCACAGCGCCACCTGTTGAGCGATTGATCCCCAAATGTAATCAGCACCAGTTTATGTCAGGGACCAACTAAATACCAAGTTTGGTTAAATTTCGTAAAAAAAAAAAAAAAAAAAAAAAAAAAAAAAGAAAAAAATACGATTTTTTTTATAAGTTTTTTTTTGTTAAAAGTAATACATATTCAATCATTTACAATATTTAAAAAAGAAAAAAAAAATACCATTTTTTTTTTCGCTAAAAGTAAAAAAAAAATAGATAACTTTGTTTTAAATTATCACAGATTTATGGTTCAACCATTCGTTGTAAAGGTATTGACGAGACTTTTCGAAAGATACCCATCTTGAAACTTTGCACCCCGGGGGGAGGGAACCGATGCCCCCACATGCACAAAATATTTTTCCTAGTTAACTATACTACTATTATCAACGAGATCTTTCGAAAGATACCCATTGTGAAAATTTACTCCCCCGTGGGGGGGGGGGAGGGGAAGAAGTGATGCCCCCACATGCACAAATTTTTTTTCCTAGTTAAATACTACTATTATCAATAATTCATATTAATTTTACAATCACAAGTTTAAAATAACTCTTATTATGCACATTTATACGAAATTTTGTCCTATACTGCCATGTTAAAAATTTAGATAAAATGCGATCACAGCGCCACCTGTTGAGCTATCGATCCCCAAATGTAATCAGCACCAATTTATGTCGGGGACCAACTAAATACCAAGTTTGGTTAAATTTCATTCATTGGTTCGGGAGATACAACGTCCACAAAAAAGTGATACAGACAGACAGACATTTCCTAAAAACTATTAATTCGTGTTCTGGACATCCCAAAACGTGTAAATCCATAAAAAAACGGAGGTTGAAAATTTTAACGAATCCAATACTTTCTCTATATTACATATAGAAGAAAGTAAAAATATAAGATATGTAATGCATAATTTCAGTGGCAAATCCCCCCTCCCCCAACCCAAAATTTTTCCCTTGTCGCAAATGTCCATGTTTTAGAATTTTCCAAATCTGTAGCCCCTCAGAAGATATTTAATGGTTAAAATAATCCTGCCCCCTCCTAAAAATCAAATTTATAGCCATAAAATCACCAAAAAATGATAAAAATAGGGGGGGGGGGCGTTCCTAAAAAATGGTGGGTGATAGGGCAAAATGGGCCTCCTATTCGGATTCAGGAAGTCATTTTGCATAAGAATATGCTGAAATGGTGTCAGAGGCAATTTTCATGCCGAGCAATGTTTCCGATTAAATTAAAAAATTAGCTAGATTATGAAATATACCAGTTTCTGTGGAGATCCATTGAATGATATAACATTTTACAGCTGACCAAAAAATCCAGAGAAAGTTTCACTGACAGACTTACAGTTATATATAAATTAAAGAACTTTGTAGATCCTAATGCAAAATATCTTTATATTTTCAATAGTATTTGGTCATGTTTTAATATTTACATACCTGCTGAATTTCTATGGTATGAATGAGATAGATTAGGATTAAAGAAGAAAACATTATTATATTGAATACGTTGTAAAAAACTACATTTCTATGAATGTGAATTCCAACAGTCATAGAAGAAAGATATTCCCTCACCCCCCCCCCCCAAAAAAAAAAATAAATAAATAAATAAATAAATAAAAATAAAATAAAAAATAAATAAATAAATAAAAATAAAATAAAAATAAAAATAAAATGAATAAATAAATAAAAATATAAAAATAAAATAAAATAAATAATGATTTGAGGTCTCTTTGCAAAAGAAGTGAAAACTAATTTCTTATAAAGGTGATGCCTTAACTTTGTTGCCAGCATTCAAACTTAGTGCACAAATTAGATTAAAAAAGAAAAAAAAGCTTTATTTTGTTCGGGAAGGGGGCACCAAAATCGTCCTGGGCTTTGGGCCCCAGCAGGTCATAATTAGACTCTGCTTTTATCGATTCTTAATAATTAATATTAAAGTGGAGCATTATGCAACATAATCCGGTTCGATTCAACGCCTGGTTACTTTTCGCTAATTTCTCAATTTCCCATATACTACTATCTTTCCATAAATGACAGGACACTTTTGATTTCAGGCGTTTTTTAAAATATCTCAAAAAGTACTAAAAAAATCATTTTGAAACTTCAGGAATGGAAAGAATATAACATGTTATTCCTTATATATTTTAGTTAAAATTTTACGCCGGAAGAGTAAAAAAAAAAAAAAAAAAAAAAAAAAAAATGAAAGTGTTTGGCATCACCCTGTAAAAAGTAATGCTTGGAATGCAATCTGGCTGCAGCATGTGATTATGGGACTCTTTCTCGTTTCGTCAGCTGTTTAAATTTTTATGTCTCTACTGGATATAATCAGAGATATAAAGCTTTCTATAAAAAATTGCAAAAAAACATTTTAAATTTTTTAGCTATAACACGTAAGGTATTAAACAAACCCAGTGCAAAGCTATTTTCAGGAAATTTGAAGTACAATATTAAACACATCATACTGCATTCAGAATGAAAAAACATTAAATATCTAATGAAATATAAGTATTTTTACTAAATAATTTCTAAATGCGCATTCGTAATATTTAGCGAAATTTCATTTGCATAATTTAATTGCCAAATGTATTGATTGAGATACTTATATAAAAACCCCAAACAAGTTTCATGTAGCAAACTCAAAAAGCTCTACGCCATAGAATGAACTGAATTTCAGCTGTTTCCCAAAATAAGAAATTGATAAGGGGATTTTCTGAATACTTATTTACAGTCACAGAATACTGTATTACTATTCATTGAATCAAAATAAAAATGTGAGTATACTTCGCCAGACAAAATAAACACCTCTACTTAATCATAAATTTTGAAGTCGGCGTAAAATTAAAGAATAACGATATTTTTTTAGTAAATAAAGTGTCTGTATATATTTTTTAGTAAATAAAGTGATATCTATATTATTTTCAAAAATAAAATAGACAAATAAAATAAAAACAAATACAAAATAAATAAAATTATTAACTTAAAACAAGCTAATAAATTACAAAATTCATGCTATCATTAGATTAAATTATAATAAAATTCATATTAATGTTCTAAAGTCTAAAGTATTACTAGTTCAAAGTAATAATTGACTTTAGAAACTTGATGAACTATACAAGAAATTTAATAAGAGATTTATTAATAATGAAAATAAGCATTCATTTTTAAAACTAGTATCTTGTGACCACCACAAGACTTCCTTCTATATTTTCCTATATAAATTCACTCAGTTCAAATAATTTACAAAAACTGTTATTTATTAAAATTACCTACCATGATGAAGCAGGCGATTTTCATCTTAGAGAAAACTAACACTAAATATCCAAAGAAACAGAGTTTAAGTAAGATCTTAAAAAATGCGTTTTCATAATGGTTATCTCATGTATTAAGTTTCGTACAGTTACATGCCATAGAAGTTGAAATATGAACTGCACTATAGCAACGCAACCTATTCCCACATAGCAATTTTAATTTGCAGCTTAATTGCAGCAATCTTGCTTTGTAAGCCAACAAACTTGCAGCAAGTTCAGTGTGACAAGCTGTAAGTTCATAACAAGATTGAAGCAAGTTAACGCAAACTCCGAAGTCACCATGCGCCAAATTTGCAGCAAACTTGTCGTTCATGTTGCACTCTTACTGTATCAAATTTGCTGCAAGTTCGTTGCAAACTAGTAGAAAAGTTAGGTTTGTCGTATTAAGAGTACTGCAAATTCATTGCAATAGGCAAGCTTATCATGTCACACCAACTGTTAATGCATTGCAAACTCAGATTTTTATCACGTCACATTATCTGCAAATACACATACAAACATGTAAATATAGCTTGTGTTTTGCATAAGACTTGTCGACACGAGACTTCGAGCCCCGCGGATAACGCCACGCTTTTTCCAGCAGTAAACAAGACGAGCAAGAAAAGGTTGCGAAACCGCTTCAATATCAGTCTTTGATTGAGTTTCAAATACTTACATAGCAATTTTAGTTTGCAGCAGAAATGGTGTGAAAGGAAAAAAAAATATATTAATTAATACAAAGATAGATTTATGTTGTGTCTACTTTACGGCAATTTCACGACAAATTTATCGCATCAAATTTGTCATGGCAAGATAATATCAAGAAAAAATCAAACTTGCTGCAAATGTGCTTGTTATCTGGGTTGGTAGATATACATCCAAACTGAATCGGCATAATATCTTATAATGACTTTCTTACATATGAAGTGTTGTTTGATTACACGCATTAGAACCTGGAATGCAGTCTTCCCTTAAACTGAGGAAATCGCTTTATAGAAGCGCCATCTGTTGAGCATTTAGTACCAAAAGTTGGTTCGCAGTAACGTATCTCAAGGTGCACCCACATATAAATTTTTATGCAATTTTGCTCAGTAGTTCCTGAGATATAATCATTCCTTAAAATATGAAAATCGCTGCACAGTAGCGCCACCTGTTGAACAGTTAACCCCAAATTTTATATGCACTACACTAACATATGTCAAGATGTATCTACATATAAATTTATATACATTTTTATGCAGTAGTTTCTGAGATATAGCCTTTTCTTAAATTATGAAAATGGCTGCATAACAGCGCCACCTGTCGAGCAGTTGACATCAAAAGTTGATAGGCATTAATTTAGGTTAAGGTGCATCTAGATCTACATATAAATTTATATACAATTCTAAGCAGTAGTTTCGGAGGTACAGTCGCCACAAAATTTTTGTCACACACACACAGACAGACAGACATTTTCTAAAAATGGTCAAATCGTGTTCTAAACCTCTCAAGGCGTGTAAATCCGTCGAAAACTGGACGTCGAAATTTTTTACGAATCCAATACTTTATAGAATATAGAAGAAAGTAAAAATGAAAAATTAGACTTATACATTAAAATTTATTTAACAATGAGAATATGTAATGATTTTAATTATGAAAACGTTTTAATTAATTTTTCAGTGTAGCCATTTCGCCAATGCTAGATTTTTATTACAGTTATATTGGTTTTCCTCTTATATATCCGACACTAAATGTTTAATCATGAAAAACGGCAGTTTTTCTAGTGACGCAAGCGCATAAACAAACGAACGCCACGACACTCAGCGGAAACGGAAAAACGAACGAAAACTGCGACACTTATATATACAGGAATTTTAAGATCAAAGAAACCGCTGAAAGCCGACACTTAATATCTCAAGAAATATGGGAGGTTATGTTCTGATATTTTCAAAATAGACTTTCACCTTCTGTCTGATCCTACCCTGAAATCGCTACATTTCTGCGTGCAATATATTTCGAGATATGAATTGGCTCATTTAAGTTATAAATGGACGGACTATATGTGTAAGAATTCTTTCTCGAATATGGCTCGAACGAATTTAGTTTAATTTATATATGATATTAATCGCTTTTATCTGATGTGCCTGACATCTCCCTTTTCCCTAGGAAAACTCTGTTTTTTTTAATAACTCAGTTTAAAAATCGAACTATTTTTTACTCCGAAAATACCGTGATGCGGCAGTTTCGAGGACGAATTTCTTCACTTCCATCTGAAATACTGAATATCAAATAATCGTTTTGGCTCCATCTATCGGGAAGCGTCAAAAATAAGCACAAAAAAAAAAAATATATATATTTTTTTTTAATATATATATTAAATGAGTTATTTATTTAGGTACTTGTATTTTATATGACATTTGTTTATCAAAAATATTCTTTGTATTTACATTGTTTTCATGCTGATACGTTGTTAACTTTCAAAATTGGTTCTATTTTAAAAGGTGATTGCAACAACAAAAAATTTTTCCTTTATTTTCATAAAAATGACAAATAATATGATAATCATATACAAATATTTGTAATTTTTTCAAAATTAGGTGATAAATCACTTAAACTACGGATTGAAAAAATTCTTAAAACAGAATTTGAAAATAATGAATTTGAAAATAAGTGATTTGTTTTTAAATTTCTCTGCAATTATTTTGTTTTGCATATTAAAGTATATGTGCACATTGAAATATTGCTTTTAATTTTCAAATACGCTGTCAAATATATCACTTTCATTAAGCTTATATTATGTACTGAAATATATTTATTTCAATGAATTATTCTATCTTTTGCGTCACGCCATCCAAAACTGTAAGTAAAATATATGGAAATGTTTACTTTGTGTCATTTCATCCAAATAAATTGAAAATGCATGCAAATAGATATCGTGATGCAAAGAAAAAAACTGTGAATTTTTTTTCAGTTTTGGATGGCGTGACGCAAAAGATAGAATAATTCATTGAAATAAATATATTTCAGTACATAATATAAGCTTAATGAAAGTGATATATTTGACAGCGTATTTGAAAATTAAAAGCAATATTTCAATGTGCACATATACTTTAATATGCAAAACAAAATAATTGCAGAGAAATTTAAAAACAAATCACTTAATGTAACACCACTGCGTTACTGGAATTTCATATAATTTCTTTTAAAACACATGCTTTCATAGTATAAGAGATGTGAATGGAAAGGTATCAATGAGTAAATGCTATATATTATTTTATGTTGAAAATAACGTTTACACTGTAAATATAAATAAAAGGAAAAAGCAAATTCAAATAAGAAAATCTATGTATAATTTAATTAATATCAAAGCGTCACTGAAAATTTGATATCATTATTTTTAAGACCCGTATTTCTAATTCTTATAGCCATAAAGTACAGTGCTGCGTCACAAACTTTTAACCCGTTAAGGGTTTTTTGTATTGATACGTTATACATGAATTCAAATTTATAAGAATGTTAATAAATACAGAATTATGTAAGCAGGTTTTAAAATTTGTAAAAATAATAATAATAATAATTTTAAAAGGGAAATTTTTACGTTTATCATATAAATTAAAATCTAGTTGTAAATAACGATTAAGAATAATTTTTACATCTAAGAAATTAATTTCAGTAGATTTTAAAGTAGTTTTCAACGAATTAAATTTTTTTTAGGATAATTAACTAGTAAAGCTGATTGTTGTTATTATTATTTAAGGTGATTCTTAAATGAATGGTTGGCGATTTGTTTATCTCAAGATGGCGCTGCTATAGATCTTATAAAAGAAATTTAAGATAATTTAATTTCCACCCTTTCTGGAATACGTCATTTTAAACTTATCTAACAGCCAATGGACACTTTGCAAGAATTCAAAAGAGTTCAATGCAAGAAATCTATTTTTGGCGATAAATTTTCGTTTTTGGCAGAAAAAAAAAGAGAAAAAAAAAAAAATTGGATTTTTTTTTTTTTTTTTAAAGAATTCACTCTTTGAAATGAATAGTAAAATGTTTATGTATAAATGGAATATTAGTTGTTTTCTTCTTTCAAAAGTTATCGATATTTACAAGAATCAATAAAATAAAAGGAAAAAATTCTTTTGTACAGTCGGTAACAAAAGTATCCGAACACTAGCAAAAATTCCTATATAAAAAAAGTAGAGTTAATACGGTTTTGTTAAATAAATACTTGTCGAATCATGTTCTTAGTCTAAGAACATGATTCAACAAGGATTTATTTAACAAAACAGTATTAACTCTGCTTTTTTTTACATAGAAATTTTTGCTAGTGTTCGGATAGTTTTGTTACCGACTGTATCTAATACGAATATGATGCATATAAAGATTAGAATGAACTTGATAATATATATATATATTCATTATTGCTTTAGTATGAACAGTTACTCATATATTTATGAGTCTTGAACGAGTCTATTGAACTTGATAATATATATGATCATTATTGCTTTACCATGAATAGTTACTTATATATTAATGAGTCTACCAAGTAGAGATGGGCATTATTTCATGGAATATAATAAATAATACTGTTATTGTATAAGAACCCATTCACATCGTAATATATTATTGAAAAGTTCATATTAAATAAATAACACTTTAATTTTATCTCGCTTCACACAAAAAATGTGAGAGAGAGTCATATCTCTAGAAATGTGCCAATAAAACACAGACAGAGATTATTTGTTGGAGTAAAAGTTATTATTTAACAGGAAATAAAGGAAGCAGTGAAATATTTTCACCAGCTTTCATGTAACAACTTAAATAAATAATATTTAATCATTTCGTTGGTTCCATATCAGTCAAATAATTTTTTGAAAAAAGTAATTGCTTTGATTATTTAACATCTTTCTAATATTTTGTTGTAAGTATTATTCGAAATTGATTGTTATGGTGTGTTGATTTAGTTTAAATATCAGTATAGTCTGCCAGTGAAATTCAACTTCGTAGATTACATATTAGTCGAATATTCTTTTAAAATAAGTGATAGCTTTGAATATTTTACACCTTTCTAATATTTTATTTAAAAGTATTGTTCTAGACTGAATGTTATAGTATATTAGTTTAATTTAAATATTAGTATAGGCTATACCCATGATATGTAATGTCGAAAACACTTAATACTACCGTTTAACGAAATAATATTTTCATGAAGCTAATTTAAACAGCCATGATGAGATAGGTTAGAGGTGATTAATTGATGTCAATTGAAGAGCTTGTTTCCAAATGGCGTTAAGTCAATTTTTTCCATTCTTGAAAAAATGCGATTTTGTTATGTGAGATTTATTATTGAATTTAAGGAAAAGATAATTTTTCCCAGTGATATATGGATGATAATAACACTAAATTATATGGTTAAAAAATTCCTGACAGTATAGTTATTTAGAAATTAGAAAAGTAAAAAATAACTTAACCATTTTGGAACAAAACTATGACTTACGTCCTTTTAGCACAAATAACTTACTTCCATTTGAAAGTAATTCAATAATTTTTTTTTTTCAATTAAATACAGTATAAATTTTAGATGCACAATTTTGGAATGTAGTTAGTTACAAATTCTATTTCTTCATCGCTATCATTATTTTCATTTATGTTAACGTTAGGTGCATCGCTGCAAGATTTTTCATAAAAATTAAAACATTCATGCAATTTGTTAATTCCCAAAGCTCCAAGTAATTTCAAAACATCTGATTTTTTTGCTTGTTTCATATTGTCTTTTGGTTTCATTTCAGAGGGGGCGCACGGCAGAATTTTTCCCCCCACGTTTCAGGATCTTGTGACGGCAAAACGAACCACAGTACGTTGTCTTGATTCCGCATCTCGCTTCGTAATTTTCAGTACTTTTGCCTCTGAAATCAAGAAACTTTGTTTACTTTTCAGACGACTGTGCACAAAATTTTTCCAATTTAAAATATTCCTTGCTTCTTATACTCGAAAAGATTTCCAACCTTAGAGAAATGTTGAAAATATTCATTAGGGAGTAAAATTGTATCCACTGCTTTATCTGCTGGTAAGTATGAGTGACCACGCACTGGGAAGTAGTATGTGAAGGTAAGGTCCTTTTGAGCAGCCACTGCTGAAAGCATTGTTAACATGGTATAATTTTAATTTTGCCCTCCGCACGAGTCACTGACCAATTGAACACTTTTCACTTCCCGAGGTATACGCTTCATCAAAAATTCATATAAAGCACTCGCAATTTCACTGGGACCACGTCCTGCCTCGTGTTCACCCCAAGTGTAAAAAAATATATCCTCCTTTGCTTGCTCACTGTTTTTACCCTGATGGATAGTTACCCCAAAAAAGTATTGCCATTGCTGACATGAATAACAGGCTTCTGAAATAGGTGTTAGTGGTAATTCCTGATTCTGCATTAGGTCAAAGCACACTGTAATTTTATCTTCGCCTATAAGCTTTTCCCCTAAAAGCGAATAAAATTTTTTGCTTTGGTACTTATGAATCAAAAGTTCGGTTAATTTAATAGGGTCTTTTTTTTTTCTGTACATTTTTCTGAATTCATTTGTATTTTTTTTCTAATGCAGAAGGAACAAATGTCCTTTTTCGGGGTTCCAAAACCAAGATTAAAGTCTTTTACAAACACATTATAATAAAGGCTATAAGTACATTCCTTTTTATATTTTTCTATGAACATTTTTCCACATTTTTCTAACGTTAAGCGTCGCAGGAAGGTATTTTCTGTGAGGCGTCTTTTTTCTCCCATAATGACTAGAACGACAACGAAAACTTAGTATGTGCTTATGTATCAACATCTCCTTGTCTTAGTATCAAATTTGATGCGTTTTCCACCTCTACGTTCCGGTCTCCTAGTTTTATTTTTGAAGAAATAATTTGCAATATTTCCAACTCTTTTTGCTCCCACACAAAAGATGGATGGAAATGTAATAGCACATACGGGGACATCTGTATCATCATTAGGAATAAAGTACTTTATACTTATTTGTCTTAGTTTTGGTTCATTTTTCCGTGGACGATATGTTTTCTTAGGTGTTATTTTCATATGAGAACATAAAAAATTATCTTGTCGCTGTTTATCATTATCGCTGTACATGGTTTTAAATGCTCCTTTGATAACATCGTTTGTGAGGATATTTGCCATACAAAACACACTGTCAATATGACTGCAAGCGACTGTTGCATGCTTACCGGACGATGACTAAAGTTTATTTTTTAACACGCGTTTATTAGCTTCACCTGTATGTATGTTTGTAACCGCTCTGGGAGCAAACAAAAAAATCTATAATGTAATAATATTATAGTTTTAAAAAATTAAAGAACACGCTTTAATAGAAATGTGAACTAAAAAGCACAAAATATCTATCTTAGTATTAAAATGCAGAGTAAGAGAAAATCGTGTGAGTGACACACCATAATATTTACATACATTTAAATCTTTAATTAAAATAATTTAGAATTAAACAAACACCATTTTAAAAAATCTCCCCTGACTGGGTTCGAACGCTAGACCTTTAGGTTCGTAGCGCGGAGCTTTACCTCACAGCCACAGCGTTCACGTAGGGAAGGTCTTTTTTTACAATATAGACTTTTTGTTTGCTCCCAGAGCGGTTACAAACATACGAGAAGGTCTGGGAAACATACGGGAAGGTACAAATATACAACAGGTGAAGCTAATAAAAGCGTGTTAAAAAAAGACTTTCCCTACGTGAAAACTGTGGCTGTGAGGTAAAGCTCCGGGCTAGGAACCTAACGTTCGAGCCCAGTCAGGGGAGATTTTTTAAAAATGGTTTTTGTTTAATTCTAAATTATTTATTAGTTCATATTTCAATAAAAGCGTGTTTTTTAGTTTTTTTTTTTTAAAGTAGCATAATTATTTTATATATTTCCCCCCCCCATAAACTTGGATGCCGTTTACGCTTTCTCGGGTGCGAGGATAATATCACAGTTTCTTCATTCGAATCATTCATTATAATCTTTCCAGTTTAACTTTATTAGCAAAAAACAAAAAATCTCAGTGTTACAACCTACAACATTCTTTTCCGTTTTTGATTTTTCACCCAAAGCCAGACAAACAACCTGATCTCAAGGCACGCTTCAATTGGTTAAACGTGACTAAATCCCTTTTAGTTTAAACACAGTTTAATCGTCCCTTTAAACAGAGTTTAATCGTATTGAAAACAGTTTCGCGGTCGACCCTGTTTTCAATACGATTAAACTCTGTTTGGAACTTCGAACTTCTACTTGTTGAAAATACATTGTTAGACATGTGCTGAGACATTTTGCATCGAAAAGTCAATTTTTGAAAATTTTGACTTAACGCCTTTTGGAAACAAGCTCTTATGATTAAAAAAATTATAAGTTAGAATATTCAATGCAACTTAAATCAATAATTAATAAATAAATAAATAAATAAGCTAATAATAATTTGATTAAAATCACAATTTCAATCGAGCTAATTAACTAAATCCTGGTTATTATTAATGTAATACAGAATAGAATGCTGATTTTCCTGATCAGTCGGAAAGAAAAAATTATCTGGATAATTTGTACTCTATTATAATGATTTATCTCTTTCTAGTGTCTTATTTATTTATTTATATTTAGATTAGGTTTTATTAGATTAAATTACCAAAGCCTAGAGCACTAGGAACTGTGCGAACCAAAGGACTTTTGCTTTTTGATGCTAATATTCATAGGATTAAGTTGAGATCGATCAAGGTAGTACAAGGACTACTTTCCGCAAATTCCAGTAGGAGAAACTTTGTCTCAGGCCAGGAACGACATCTTAAACAGAACAGGAAAAAGTCAATTTGTTACTTGAATTCAGAGGACTTGATTGAGTTTGATCATGGTAACACCAGGACTATGTTCTGCAAATACTTGTAGGAGAAACTTTATCTTAGGACTGGGACAGGAGATTCCAAGGTTACAACAAGCAGCAGACAGTTTAATAATGGAGTTTAACTGAAAAGATACCGATGTCAATAATTTTATTCACATAAGAAATGCCAAATTTTGTGTAGAATAGTTGAGTCTTTATAGTTAATTGCATTATTGCATTTAAAAATGTTAATGGCTTCAACCAGGAGTAGGTCTTGATTATTTCGAGGAGCAGTGATTATTTCAGCTTTGGACCATAAAAGAGCAGCGCCAGGATTATTATAAATAAATTCAACAAGTGCAAAGCTTTTTCTTCTTTTACGCTGTAGATGTGTTCTTTTATTCTTCCCTGGAGGGTACGACGTATTTGCCCAATGTAGTAAAATAGTTCATCGTTAAGTTTAATTGGAATTTTATATGCACCACCTGTGGGCCTGTTAAAATCGCGATCATTAACACATAATTGTTTGATAGTAAAGGGGGAGGTGAAAGGAATTAGGATATTAAATTTACGAAGTATAAAGTGTCTGAAATTTTTTAATTCATTACAGAATGGTAGACTGTTAGCATATTTAATTTTAGTAATTTGGTTATTAGTGTTAATTTTATTTTAATATACTGTATTTCTAACATTACTAATGATTTTTAAGATATTGGTTTTATTATATCCAGCATTAATTCCTGATTGAATAATTTTATTTAATTCTTTATTTTCGTTGAACTAAAAAAAAAGTATAATTAATAGCACGAAAAATATAAGAGTGTAATCCACAGGTCTTAGTTTTCCAAACATATTTATTAATTAACATTAAACATAAAACATTATTTACATATGTACAATTTAAAACTTATGCTTTCGCGCACAGCTACATTGGGTAGAGGTCAAGACTTACAATTTTTGTAAGTGGCCAGTTCAGTGGCCACTCGCGAGTCGACGTTATACCTGATATTCACACACATAATTAAAAAAAATATATATATATGCATATAAAGATATGTATATAGATATATATTTATGCATTTATCTATATGCATATAGATAAATATCTATATGCATAAAACACAGATGATATGGTCGGAAAATTACGAAATAGTGGCCTTTATTGTATTATTTTAATAATAATTAAAAAAAAATTATGCACTTCCACAGATTAAAAAAAAAAAGTCTTTAAATATTGTTTGAAAATAAATATTTAAAAAAAAAAAAAAACTTTCATACTTCTCAAGCTTAAAATTTTCAATATCTGAAATGAAAGCAGGTGGGAGAAAGACAAAATTGGCTGAGAAATCAAATCTTTAAAAAATGATTCGACTTTTGAGAGAAGATATGATCTCGTTTGAATTTCCGTTGAGTGTTTATGATTTTATTCTTATTAGTATTTTAAGAGTGAGTTTTATAAACATATAGGGTAGCTATAGTAGCATATAATGCAACTTTTAAATGCTATTAATAACTATAGTATTAGAAAGACGATTTTAAAGTTTTAATGAGGAAAAATATATGGACTTTCATCGTTAAATATTAATTTCATTTTTATACAGAAAACAGCAGGCTATAATGATGACACACTTACAAAATAATGTTATTTCTCATACACAATTTGTGTTTCGCAAGAATATTTACTTTGTCTTATTGAAAGAGAAATACAAAAAAATTTATTCATTTAATGAATTTCACCTAGTGTGACATCTCCATACGGAAAATAGATGTGATTAGCATTAGAAGAAAACAAAATTATTTTGAGTTTGGGGAGGGGGGGGGGTATTCCGAGATTTAATTATAGTTGTATTAACAGACATGCGATTGCTAATATTAGAAATTAGCTGAAAATTTTTTGCTAACATGATTGTTTGGTTAATTGATTGAACATTGATAATGTCACTTTTAATAAATTAACTACCTAAACAGTTATATATATATATATATATATATACATATATATATATAGCTTTCTATCTACATTAAACATTTCAGGATTTTTTTCATTAGCACAAAACAATTCTTTAATATTATTGCAATAAGTTTTATATCCACATAAAACCTTATTAAAATTCCATGTCAACAAGAAAAAAATAAATAAAAAAATAAATAAAAAATAAAATAAAATAAAAAAATCAAACAAATATAAAATATGATTTTTATTTATGTACATTAATTATACATATTTAAAAAAGCTACAGTAGTTAATTATCAGTTTCTAATATGCATAAAACGAACTGAGTATTAATTTTCTTAAATTGATTTAGAAAAAACTTTCCTTCCTGAAAAATTTATTCAGCCTTTTTCTCTTGTTTAAACATTCGGAATAGATATTAAATATAAATATTTAATTTAATTGAGAAAAAATAAGTAGATTTATCAAGTTCAGTAATGAAGTTAAAAAACAATTACATATGTGAGAAATATTGAGCACTTCTATCTCTTTATTGTTTCTAGAATTAATCACTGATCACTATCTGGAGATGGGGGGGGGAGGAAAAATTTATTACATGGGTAGGAAATATTAAACTCTTTCAGTTCTACTTCTAGAATCTAACAAACCATGTTTAAAATGAATATTGACATTTATGTTGTGGATGGAGATAAGAAAATGGGAGAGGGGAAAAAATAATTACATGAGCTAGAAATATTTAACAATTCTATTTCTTTATAGGTTCTAGAATCTCATTAAGCAAGTTTAAAATTAATATTGACATTTATGTTGTGGATGGAGAAAGATTATGAATTGGGTGGCTTTTGTAGCGAATTTAATGGCCAATCGTTAATGGGGTTTCTTTTTTTAAAACGGACGATATCTGCGATTTTTTTTAAAAGCAGAAGTTAATTCGCAAAATTCCGCGAATTAGGGGGGAAAAATCACAGATTTCTGTGAAATCACGAAAAAATAACATGTCTGATTGGCGATTACAGCAATTTTTTTGGATCGTCACTTTTTCAAATTAGTTCGCCACGTGGCGAGTGGCGACCGCGAATCTTGACCTCTAACATTGGGTAATACTATAACACTAAAACTATACACTAAACATATGGGTACTATACTAAACATACTACTACAACTATATGGGTACACTAAAACTATCAAACAAAATCTAGTTGTTGCCAGACTCAAAAACTAAACTACAACGAGTTATTACCTGAGTTAAAAGTTTATGTCAGTCATTTCCTTACACAGGCCAAATACACATTTAAGTTACACATATCTTTCGTTTTTTAGTTGATAGCTGAAAAATCTTCTGTATTTTGCAAGTTGCAAATATTTATTTTTACTTTTAATTAACGTTTGAAACGAATTTTACTGATTGAAAAATTAAATTTATTTTAATTTTTATTGAAAACAATGTCTTTGGAAATTAACATGTACAATGTTGTTTGGTTGCTGCATAAGCTATACATGAAAAAAATATGGGACTCACAAACGTTACAGAAGAAAAAATTAAATTGAAAAACCACATGGCTGAAATATTAAAAAAATATGAGTGTGTAAATTATGAAAAATTTGAAGGAATTTCTGATGATACCCCCCACCCCCACCCCCTTCTAAATATTGAAAAATTCCGGTGAAAATGCGCATATTACTGAATTGCCTGTTAAAAATATGAAATATCAAAATAAAAAATATATGTCATGAGACTATATATCGAGGCTGTAAATTATTGGCATAATGTGGATTCTAGAAATGCATATAGCAATTTAAAAAGTGTTCATACGAAGTTTAAATATGTATAAAAATTACGTGAATTATATCATTGGTAGAAACAAACAGAAAATATAACTAACCGTAGAGAAAAAAAAAAAAAAAAAAAAGCTTTTTTTTCTCCCTTGGGGGGGGGGGGATAGAATTATATCTTCTAATGGAGCATTTTTCAATATCAAAGTTTATGGTCATATAAATAAATTTGTTTTTGTGCAATTTTGCTCATCCAAAGACTTGTTTTACTCCCCCTACTTATCTAAGATCATTAGATCATTATTTCAACTTATTAAGAATTTAAAAATGAAATTTTTTATAATTTTTCATTAAAATTTAGTTTAATGTTTGAGTCAATTTATAAAAGATACATGGTTCAAAACTTGCAGTTATACAAATGCATTATTATTATTATTATTTTTAAGTTACGTTTATTTAAATTAATTTGGTACGTAGAGTTAAAAAAAAAGTTTTTTGGTAAATTTTATCTACCTAGAGAAATAAAATGTAAATTATAATAAAGTAGGTGAAGGTGTAAAATTAAATTAGGTGCAATATTAATGTGCAATTTTAAACTGAAATTTGAGACTTAAGTTTAAGTTTGAAATATTTTTTATCAATTTAAATTTTGATCTAAATTAATGGTTGTGAAATCGGTATTCTTTGAAAACACAAAATAGCGCACTGATAATAATTGTCGTTTACCACTGTTTCATTTCCTAACTGTTATGTTACGTTATTTCTAATTTATTATGAAATATAAATAAATGTACGTACTGTTTTACTTTAAACCATGATATTTAACATTCAAGTAAATTTTTAGCTCAGTTTAAGTATTTCATGTTAAACTAAAGGTTGTATAATTTGATCTTTAGGTTTACATATAAATATATATGACGTAATTCTAGTCATAACAGTGTATTTATTTAAAACAAACTTTCTTAAATTAATTTAGTATGAAGAGTACGGAAAACGTATTTCTGTAATCAGTGTTTATCAAAAAACCTGTTTTGAATCAGTTTTCATTGTGTCGCCAACGAGCGATAAATAGCCAAGAAATCGGACATTTTCAATATTTTTTTTTTAAGGGACGATATATATTGATTCCGATGGAATTTGTTTTATAAACATACGTAACCTGATGAGGAGAGTATTCTGTAATATTTTCAAAAATTTTTGCGTATGCGCCTACGGAGACTTTCCTTGTCAGTGCTCGTTGTCCTCGAAAAAAGGCTAAAATCATATCTGCTATGGCAAAGAAGAGATTTGCTTGGGCAAAAGTTATGCAAAGACAATTCGAAAATGATTGGAGCAAGGTGAAAAATATTAATTTAGCTTTAATTAATCAGTTGAATTCAAGTTATTCATTTCTTTTCCCGAAATCATGTTTATTGCATACAGACAAAGTACACACAACTGTTTATAAATTTGGTTAAAAATTTCTTTATAAGAACATTTCCTTGGCCTGGAAACAGTCCCGACATGAACCCAATAGAGAATCTTTGGCCATTGTAAAGAAAAAAATTAAAGCAATTCAATATCACAAACAATATTGGTCTGACAGAAAGATTCAATCAAATTTGGCACCATGACGACGAAAAACAAATTAATTGCCAAAAACTTATAAAAGTATGCCAAAACGTATTAACATCTTTAATAAAAAACAAGGGGATGCACACTAAATATTAAATGTATCACTATTTTTTAAATAAAGTATTATTTCTTTGATATAACAAGATTTTATTGTAAATTTCATAATTATTCTAATAATTTTCACACCTCTAACTTTTCTCCTTATATCTCCTAAAGTTTTTGAGATAGAAACTTTAACTCTGTCGTTTTCCACTACGTGACGTTGTAAGCGGTCACATTTAATAACTCATAGTTATTTTTCTGTTCCTAGACACCATTTTTTTCAAAGGGGGATTTCTGATCTATGCGAATGTTATTAGTGGATCAAATGTATTCAGTAATAAAAAAAAAAGGTAAAGAAAAATATGAAGATGGGTTATTTAAGATATAAGCGTCATAGCTATAGGTCTCAAAGCAAATCTGTAAAAAATAGTAACTTTTATTTAATTTTGCATCAATTTCAAAAGTTATGATTAATAGTGCACTGTTAAAAGTAATAGTCCAACAATTCACCAAAAGAATGATGCTAAATAGGCAATTTAACTGCAACCAATATTCTGGTGCTAAATTTCACCATTTCAGTGGTGCTTACTACTGAATTGGCACCACTAAAATAGTAAAAGATTGCACCAAAATATTACCAATATATTGGATGCAGCTGAATTGGAATCATTTTTCTGGTGAAATGTATGATTTTATTTTTAACAGTATAGTGCTTATGGTGTCTGGCGAAGGAATTTATTTCATACTTTTAGGCGCAATTTACAATTTTATTTTATATTAATTTTTATTTCATTTTTAGTTGTTTAAATAGTAATTATAATCATTTTTGGAGTCGGTCCTTTTTTTTACTTTCTTCTATATGTAATATAGAGAAAGTATTGGATTCGCGAAAATTTTCGAAGTCCACTTTTTGATGGATTTACATGTTTTGGGATATGGAGAACACGAATTAATAGTTTTTAGAAAATGTCTGTCTGTCTGTCTGTCTGTCTGTATCATTTTTTTGTGGACGCTGTATCTCACGAACCAATGAATGAAATTTAACCAAACTTGGTATTTAGTTGCACCCTGACATAAACTGGTGCTGATTAGATTTTGGGATCACTCGCTCAATAGGTGGCGTTGTGATCGCATTTTATGCAAATTTTTAACATGGCAGCATAGGACAAAATTCCGTATAAATGGGCATAAAGAGAGTTATTTTACACTTGTGATTGTAAAATTAATAGGAATTATTGATAATAGTAGTAGTTAGCTAGGAAAAAAATTTTGTGCATGGGGGGGCATCGGTCCCCCCCCCTGGGGGGGAAAATCCCCCCCCGGGGAAGTAAATTTTCAAGATGGGTATCTTTCGAAAGGTCTCGTTGATAATAGTAATAGTTAACTTGGAAAAAATTTTTGTGCATGTGGGGACATCGGTTGCCCCCCCACCGGGGGGGCAAAATTTCAAGATGGGTATCTTTCGAAAGATCTCGTCAATACCTTTAAAACGAATGGTTGAACGATAAATCTGTGATAATTTAAACCAAAGTTATCGATTTTTTTAACTTTTAACAAAAAAAAACTTAGAAAAATATCGCAATTTTTTTTTTTTTTTTTTTTTTTTTTAACGAAATTTAACCAAACTTGGTATTTAGTTGGTCCCCGACATAAACTGGTGCTGATTATGTTTGGGGATCAATAGCTCAACAGGTGGCGCTGTGATAGCATTTTATCTAAATTTTTAACATGGCAGCATAGGACAAAAATTCGTATAAATGTGCATAATTAGAGTTGTTTTAAACTTGTGATTGTAAAATTAATATGAATTATTGATAATAGTAGTATGTAACTAGGAAAAAAATTTTCTGCATGGGGGGGCATCGCTTCCCCACCCTAGGGGAAAAATACCCCCCCAGGGGGGGTAAATTTTCACATTGGGTATCTTTCGAAAGATCAGGTTGATAATAGTAGTAGTTAACTTGGAAAAAATTTTTGTGCATGTGGGGGCATCGGTTGCCCCCCCACCGGGGGGGGAAGTTCCCACCCGGGGGGGCAAAATTTCAAGATGGGTATCTTTCGAAAGATCTCGTCAATACCTTTAAAACGAATGGTTGAACGATAAATCTGTGATAATTTAAACCAAAGTTATCGATTTTTTTAACTTTTAACAAAAAAAAAACCAAAAATATCGCAATTTTTTTTTTTTTTTTTTTTTTTTTTTAACGAAATTTAACCAAACTTGGTATTTAGTTGGTCCCCGACATAAACGGGTGCTGATTATGTTTGGGGATCAATAGCTCAACAGGTGGCGCTGTGATAGCATTTTATCTAAATTTTTAACATGGCAGCATAGGACAAAAATTCGTATAAATGTGCATAATTAGAGTTGTTTTAAACTTGTGATTGTAAAATTAATATGAATTATTGATAATAGTAGTATGTAACTAGGAAAAAAAATTTCTGCATGGGGGGGCATCGCTTCCCCCCCTGGGGGGGAAGTACCCCCCGGGGGGGATAAATTTTCAAGATGGGTATCTTTCGAAAGGTCTCGTCAATACCTTTAAAACGAATGGTTGAACTATAAATCTGTGATAATTTAAAACAAAGTTATCGATTTTTTTCACTTTTAACAAAAAAAAAAAAAAAAAAAAACTTAGAAAAAAAAATCGTACCTTTTTTTTTTTTTTTATATTGTTACTGATTGAATATGTATAGGTAAATATAGAAGAAAGTCTTGTGGTGGCCACAACATACTAGTTTACTTTCTTCTATATGTAATATAGAGAAAGTATTGGATTCGCGAAAATTTTCGACCTCCGTTTTTTGACGGATCTACACGTTTTGGGATGTCCTGAACACGAATTGATAGTTTTTAGAAAATGTCTGTCTGTGCGTCTGTCTGTTTGTCTGTGTGTTTGTATCATTTTTTTGTGGACGCTGTATCTCACGAACCAATGAATGAAATTTAACCAAACTTGGTATTTAGTTGCACCCTGACACGAACTGGTGCTCATTAGATTTGGGGATCAATAGCTCAACAGGTGGCGCTGTGATCGCATTTTATGAAAATTTTTAACATGGCAGCATAGGACAAAATTCTGTATAAATGGGCATAATGAGAGTTATTTTAAACTTGTGATTGTAAAATTAATATGAATTATTGATAATAGTAGTAGTTAACTAGGAAAAAAAAATTGTGCATGGGGGGGCATCGGTTCCCCCCCTGGGGGGGAAGTACCCCCCCGGGGGGTTAAATTTTGAAGATGGGTATCATTCGAAAGATCTCGTCAATACCTTTAAAACGAATGGTTGAACTATAAATCTGTGATAATTTAAAACAAAGTTATCGATTTTTTTTTTTACTTTTAACCAAAAAAAAAAAAAAAAAAAAAAACTTAGAAAAAAAAATTCGCATATATATATATATTTTTTAAAATATTGTTAGTGATTGAATATGTATTAATTTTTACAAAAAAAAAAAAAAAAAAAAAAAAAAATCTTTTTTTTTTTTTTCTTAATATTGTTACTGATTGCATATGTATAGGAAAATATAGAAGAAAGTCTTGTGGTGGCCACAACATACTAGTTTTTTGAAGTTTTTATTAATATTGAATTCATAATTTTGATTCAAAATATCAAGAAGGATTTCGTTAGCTAGCCACACTGTTATAAATATTACGACCAATAATACGAAATTTTTTGGGAATTGTGAAATAAAAACTCTACAAAGGTACACTTAGCATGCATTAGTGGTTATAATTTCAAAAATCTGATCATTGGTAATAGTTGAATTTCTTCATTTATGATAGTATAATTTACATATTATTGCATAATTATTGGAGATATATCTACAGGGTGGTTATAAATAAAGTGACGCTATTGAGACCCTTCTAAAACCCGCTCTGCCTATCGAATTTTTATGAAATTTGGTATATGCGTTATATAGACCAGAAGGAAACGATTTCTGCAATAAAAAAATAGTTCAAATTTTGACCACCAGGGGGAGTTGTGGCACTTAAAGAAGTTCAAAAAACTGTCAGAATCATTAAAATTCATTCAATTGCAGAATGTGCTGAAGATGTTCTCCATTGACATAAATTACACTCTGAAAGCGCATTATAGCGTGTTCAATGGTAATGCGAAGAAACTCTCGAGGGATTTCAACAACATGGCGTCTAATGATGGCTATTACAACTCAAGGAAAGTCCTAATACCTTCTCTAAAAACACAGTCTTTGAAGAATCCACACAATTAGAAATCACAGAGATTTAAGTCGGGTGAACGAGGAGGCCAGGCATTCGGAAAACCTCTGAATATTACACGATTTTCGCCAAAGTTTGCACGAAATAGTTGTTAGACTTGGCGTCTAATGTGGGGAGTTGCTACATTTTGCATGAAGACAGTGGTCTGTAAAAACTGCCATTCCTGAAAAGCAGGATTGACTTGCTGTCGAAAGAGTTCATTGTATTGTGCACTCGTGACAGAGCACCTTTCAGAACCTGTCGGAGTGAGAGTTTCAAAGGAGAACGATCCGAGGATAAAATTCGCAGTAAATCCGCACCATGCAGTCAATCAGTGGTTGTTGGTGTAGGGCATTAGGAGGTGAAGCGCCCCATATTCTGAAATTTTGATTATTCACGGCTTCATCCACAGAAGAATTCACCTCATCTGATCATAGAATTTTCCAAAGCCACGCGTCATCAACATTTATTCTCGCCAATAATCGACAAGCAAATTCTGAGCGTAATTGGTGGTCTTGAGACTGCAGCATTTGAATCATGTGGATCTTATACGGATACCATTTTAAAATGGATCGCAGAATTTTTCGTACTGTCTGTCGATCAGGGAGTCTCCAACTCACGTGCCACTGATCGAGCACTTATTGAAGAACAGCGGAAACTGGAGGCTCTTTCAACCACAACGACAGGACTTCTTCGACAGCTTCATTCACAACAGGTTTCTGTCTCTTCCTGGCAGCACACCCAAGTCTCCAGTCTCTTCAAATTTTCTAATCGCCTTCTTTAAACCATTTTTCGATATGGTCCTTTTTGTAATCACTTTAAACCCAGAGAATATTACCCTTCCGTGGAGGATCGAAATTCTGATAGCATGTCTCCAGACCACCTCTAGGGGTGTGTCCCAGACCGTCGCCAATTGCCCATCTGCGCAGCACTAGTGCGACGTAAAACCCAACCATCCAACCATCCATCCATCCCATAGAATAATAATCAAGAAAGAAGGTGCACGTCAATAGTAAAATTTTTTCATTACCTTTTGGTGAATTGCCAGCGAATATTTCGCATGTGTCGCAGTCCCTTGAAGTAGGGTATCCATCATTGGCACATTTATTGACATTTGTTGCGGGTGTTGTCTCGCTGAT
This sequence comes from Salticus scenicus, assembly GCA_963930645.1. NCBI lineage: Eukaryota > Metazoa > Arthropoda > Arachnida > Araneae > Salticidae > Salticus > Salticus scenicus. The sequence goes on from OZ005652.1 coordinate 163,609,387, forward strand.
TGATTGATAGAGAGAGACGAGACGATTAAAAAATCTCTTCAACAAGTCGCCAAATAATCAGATTGCAGCATTGTTACAACCCTATACCCGGCATTCCTAGATTTTTTAAACCGAAACCAAAAGTCATACGCTACATCTTGTGCTATTAGATATCTATGTTTAAACCACGATACTTACGCAATGAAGGTAAACTAATGCTGCAGTTCTGATAAAATAGTTTTACCAGTAATGCTCGACCTTTCTTCTGTAAGGGCAGGATTAACGATAATATTTCGCATAAGGAATCACTGAAAAGTGTCATCTGGTGGTCAAAATTTAAACTTTTTTTAAAAATATTATTATTGCAGAAATCATTTCCCCATGGTCCATATAATGTATATATTAAATTTCATCAAAATCCAATCGGCAGAACGAGTTCTAGAGGGGTCTGAATAGGGTCACATTAATTATAACCAACTTGTTCTTATGTTATTACTGAATTTTCTTGTAGTTTTTTATATTTTGAAAAAGAAAAGTTTTATTAATTATTATTATTGCAGAAATCATTTCCCCATGGTCCATATAATGTATATATTAAATTTCATCAAAATCCAATCGGCAGAACGAGTTCTAGAGGGGTCTGAATAGGGTCACATTAATTATAACCAACTTGTTCTTATGTTATTACTGAATTTTCTTGTAGTTTTTTATATTTTGAAAAAGAAAAGTTTTATTAATTAGTATATTAAGTTTGATTTATTGTGAAAATCGAGATTAAATTTATTTATACAAAAATTTTCCATTCATTGAAGAAAGCAATAAGTTTGTAATATAATAATGCATTTTTTTAAATTAAAATAAAAATCAATATCATATGCAAATTGTTTAACTATTTGTTGAACTATGATTTTTGAGGGAAGTCTAAATTTGGTACCATGTCCCAGTGGTATTCTAAACTCTAAACGAATAATAATGTTTAAATAACCAGTTATAAAATTATTATTATCTTTTTCAACAAATTTTTTGAGAAAAGGATCACAACATTTACAAGTTTATGAATCGTCAGAGTTATGAATCAAAATATAACTTTCGAGAGGTAAATTATGCTTAAACGGTCGTTTAATTTGTAAATTGTTAATCAGCAGTTAACAGTTTTTATCATTTATTATAGAATTTAGATTAATTTGATCAAAAATTTGATTTGAAAAATTAACTATCATTTGAGTATTATTTGAAATTTCGGATATTTTTATTAATTTTAAGATTGAATTATTTAATTTTGTACATCATCATCATCATCAATTTCAGCCTTTATCAATCCACTGCAGGATGAAGGCCTCTCCTAGGTGATTCCGAACTGCCTTGTTTTCTGCGATTCTTCTCCATTCTTCTCGTCCAAACTTCACAATTTCATCTCTCCAGCGACACAGTGCTCTCTTCCTCGGCCATTTCTTATCTCGGTATCCAAAATTGAACTTCGGAGGTTCATTTATCATCATTTTTTCTCGCAAGGTGACCAGCCCAGCTCCATTTTAACTTCTTGACTCAAGAAATAACATCAGTAACTTTCATTTGTTTCCTAATCCAAGTGTTTTGCTTTCTGTCTCTTCGGGTGAATCCTAACATGCATCTCTGCATGCTTCTCTGGGTTGTTTGAAGTTGTTTACATAATTATGTTATGTAATAAATCAGAAAATTATTTATCTAAGTTAAGTTGCATAATTTAGGTAATTTACTAAGATTTTTTTTTTTTTTTTTTTTTTTTTTTTATAGCAAAGATAAATATTGGTATTTGTTTCCAGTCATAGTCCTTAAATTTTTTTTTTTTTTTGCAATATCTTAATGCTCTTAATGATTGAATTTTTGAAAAAGTTTTATCAGATGAAGATTACCTCTCTTAAACCTTTGGGTTTTATTGTAAATCATTTTATTGATAGTGGAATAAATTGGAGTATAATTAAAATCATGTATAGGATTGATATTAGAATTGACTTTAATAACTTTATCAAAACATTCAAAATTAAGTCCATATGAATAAATTGCATTAAAAAAGTTTATATAATTGAATTGTAATAAAAGTCTTTCATCTCTTTTTTTTAATGTATTTTTATAATTTTAAAAGTATTATTATCGAACTCATATACAAATGAAAATGTTTTAATTCAATTATAGATTTACATGTAATTGCCATAGATATAGTAATAAGACATAGATTGATCATTGGGGAAAAAAATTATTCCTTTTAAATCGGAGAAAAGTCCACAATATGGCCGTCTTTCTCCAAGTGAATACACACAGATAATTTAGAAAATAAAATTTATGAATAATTTATGTACTAAAGGTGAATGAAAAACTGCAGATACAATTTCAAATTCATTTTTCTTTTTCTTTCTTTCTTACGCCCACCAGCGGCCGAGCGGTTCTGCGCTCAAAGCTGGTAGACGTGAAGTGCCGGGTTCGATCCCCGGTCGCGCTCGTCGACCTAGCCGTTCGGAGTTTTCCGTGGTTTCCTCCGAAACTTGCGTAAATACGGGCTAGGACCCCTTAGAAAGACCTCCACGGAAGGCCCTCCCCCTCTGGCCTAGGACCCCAGTGTTGTCAATCGGCCTTAATCCCTAACACCAACACCAACACCTTTCTTTCTTACTTTTTTTTTTTTTTTTACTTTATTTATTAATTTAGTTAATATTTAAAGTTAAATTTTTATATACTAAAACTAATGTTCTTTACCTACGCCGCTGCTAACTGTATTTAAAAGAATTTTGAAACTTCTATATTACTTACTAATATAAAATCTTAAAAAATATCAAATTTTAAAAAACGTATTCCATTAAAAATCAAAACAGTTTTTATTTCATAATAATAACAAAACAACTGATTATAAAAAATATTTTTTTTTCATAATTTAGTCAAATATAATTCACATTTATGATAACTTAACCCATTGCTTTTCATAAATTTATTAGAAGAATTAAAAGACGCAATATTTCGACATTTTGAAAATTCATCAACATTCTATTCTATTACAATTGCCAAGTTTCAGTGGTTTCAATACCACCACTATATGGCTGATGCCAAAAACTTTTTTCGGCATCAAAAATTTTTGCATGATAACAATGGGAGGATAGATCTATATAAATTACTATATCTATAAGAATGGCAGTAGTGGAATAATGAATGAAATCGGATCTATGTTGATTCATACTGGAAAATTAAGTGCAGTGGAAGTTTCACTTTTGTATTCAATACCACATAAATTACAATTAATCTTATATATAAAGTTATATGCTTTACAAAATGGGTGCAAATATGAATCATGCAACACAAAAAATATTGAGTAATAAAATCTTTTAAAATTTACCACTCTTTAATTCTAATTAAAAAAATACGCATAAATGTGCATTTGAAATACTTAGATAAATTAAGTTGTTATGTTTTGCCACCGCTTGTAGAATAGAATTTAGATTTCGAACTAGCTAGAAAGAACAATTTCTCAAAGAAATTTGTAAATAAATGTTATTTCGTATGCACATTAATTAGTAGTTTTGAACTGACTTTGATTTTAAATTATTAATTACTGCTATTGAACCTGTTAAATTTAGAAAATATGATAATACCATCGTCATATCATTTTAAAACTTTTTTGTTTCGAAATCCTCTTCGTTTAAATATTAGCAACCAGAACTTAAAATAAAAATGATTTTCTTTATAAATACGTCATTAAAAATTTCCCAATTTCAGTTAAATAGATATCAATAAAATATTAGTTCTCACCAAAATTATTGAATTAATTTTAAAGATTTACTTTTTTTTTCATTTGTTTTGCATGACTAGCCTTCATTTCAGAGTAAAAATATCTATAATGACGTCTCTCTTCATTTTAATTCACCTAAGAAAAAAACAGAGAAACGCGTCTACTCTAAGCTGTTTGTTGCTCTTCAAAAAAATCCAATGACAAATTTTAAGTAAACACCAATGGCAAGGAAACTACAATAGAAAACTTTTAGAAAAACAGAAAAAGGTAACAAAGATTTTTGCTTTCTTTTTCACTAGTGACGTAGGAATGTGACGTAAGCGGAGAAATCCTCAGATGAAATTTCCAACCTGTAAACCGCTCACAGATGGCAATGTGAATGCTCTAAAGCGGTTGAATAGAATAGAGATCTTAGAAAAAAGTTATTTTGTGTTTTTTCATACGGTTGACACGCAATGGATACATTAAAGTTTGACAGAAAGGATTCAGCATGGTTAGAAAAGCAATTACACGGTGAAAATATTTAATAGAGTGTTTCAGGATTCGGTAAATAAATTTTACCTTTAAGCATGCTTAAGGCCTTTAATTATTTAAGAAAAGAAATAATTCCTATGAGAAGTATGATTTGACATTTGAATTACGTAATGCACAATATTTGCGATATATACATTAAATAGTCATGTGTTACAATTTAATACAATGTTTCATCAATAAAAAAATGTGCAAGTTTTTTTTTTTTTTTTTTTTTTTTTTTTTTTTTTTTTTAAATGGTAGTATACAAACATTTCATTAAGAAAAAAAAAAAAAAAAAATGATTTTGCTTAACCTGAAATTATATTCATAATATGTACTCATTTTTTTCCACCTTGCTTTAAATACCCACGTGGTAAAATTTTAATATATTATTTTAGCAATTAGTAAATATGTTTTGATTTTTCTTTTGAATTTTTTGCATGCTTCTCATAGTTCTGTTGATATACAAGCAATATGTAGGAAAATGGAAAATGAAAATGGTTTTTCTGAATTACGTATTATGTAGTAATAGTAGTAATTTAATAATATGTACTTTAATAATCCATATAATAATATCCATATGATAATTTATATCTTAAATATTCATTTAGTGTAAAATTATATACATATTCCATCAACCTTTAAAAGAACTATAATTGTGCGTTATAACATATATAAATATTTTATTATGTTATAATAACAATATACAACCTACGAAATAATGTTTAGATTAAATTCTCTGCCATAACGTTTGTGATATATCTTAAATATTTATGGTTATTTTCATTTCTAAGAGAGTAGACAGCAGATAGCTTTCTACTTTTAAATACTATTAAGATAATACCCATTAAGATAAATTATTATATACCCATAATTCTTATATACCCATTAAGATAAATTTTAATTTATCTTAATGGGTGTTCCGACTTTGGGTGTGCCGATCTTAATAGGTGTGCTGATATATTTGTATGTCTTGCTTATAAATAATTCGAAACATTTAATCCAATAAGAATAATTTACACTTAATGAAGTAAAAATTTAGTGTGACAAACATGACAAAAACAGACATATTTTCAGTGACTCGAATTTATCACTTTGGTGTAAATTGAATTCAATTTGGAAATCAGCGGTTTTAATTTAAACAAACAAGATTTTCACGTGATATCTAATTTTTTAAAAAGTTTTAAAGATTAAATAAATAAATATATATAAAAATATTTTATAGCGTGACAGACATGGCATGTGTAAAAATTTAGAATTAAATTTTGCTTACTTAATTTTAAATTTAAATTTCTTTTTTTAATTAAAAATATACACAAAATTTTTATATATAATGTGTTACATTATTTGATATGTTTGATATGTTTTCTATCAAGAAAAAGCTGAATACAATTGAGCTAATTAAAACGCATTTTTCTTTTTCTTTTTTTTTTTTTTTTTTTTTGTCCACTTTTGCACGAAATTAACGTTATATGATTTAAATTTATTTCAGTATTTGAGAAATTGGTAAATACAGTAAAACTTGTGTAAACAAGAATACACAAGATCGTGAAATATTCAGTTTAAAAGCAGGTATAACATACAAATAATATGTAAAACCTTATGGGGTATTCACCATCAAGCCCTAGAAATTTTCCATTTAAAATAAGATTCCATTCTAGAAAATTTCGTTTTGATAGGTTTTTCTTGCACATGTTTAATATTTTCTAAATTAACAATTAATAACTTAATTTTATTACTCTGAAATTTTGCTATAAAGCATAAATTATGTGTTAGTATTTAAACTAAACATCATCAAAATTTTTCGGATTTTCTTCAATGTTCGAAAGATACAAAGTAATAAAATATTTCATTTTAGTTAAAATTGTAATTATTTATTTTCTATTTTAACTAAGTTCCCTCGTCAGCATTTTACTTTATATAAATTAATAATAATGTATTGTTTTAATAAATTATGCTATTCATTATGCTATTTAAATTAAACTACATAGTGTTTTTCCGATGTAGGGTAGGTGCTCCAGGGATTGTCATGCCCCAGTAATTGACATCTACACCGAAATAATTAATAAATAAGAAAAATAATAAAATCATGTATTTTACATATAAGAATTTTCACATTTTATGTCAAACACTGAAGCATAGGTTGCTAATAACTGATGAAATGAATAACTAGCAGTGTCAAACACTGGAACATAGGGTGCCAATTACTGATAAAATGAAGAACTGGCAGTGTCAATTACTGGAACATTGAGTGGGATGAAAAATAAAAATTCATAAAAAAAAAGAATAATAATAATAATTGTTATCAAATGTATATATTTCAACATATATGTGGTTCTGAATGTCTTTCATACCATATGTACTAACTTAAGATTTCTAAAAATATTTTCTGATGACTAGAACATAAAAAACATCAGAGATTGCTCTAAAAGTGTCAATCACTGGTGTACTTACCCTATTTTATCAATTTGTTATTATTTGAGGGATGAGGAGAAATATATAAATTCCAATCTCTTATGTTAATTACGGTATATGCATTGTAGAATGGCGATAAAACATAAAGCACAGAAAAGAAAGAATGGAAATAAAGGGGATGGAAAGTGTAATGTATTTAACGTGCCGGAACATTTAGTTGCTATAAACAAGTTATAAATATGGAATATATTTAAACGAGAACAGTTACTGTATGACATAAATGCTACTTACAATTAAAGCAGTAGTAAATGATTATTTTTCAAGGAATACATACATGCTTTTGTACGTAATAGGATAGGTGCTTCAGTGATTGGCACGCTCCAGTAATTGACATCTATCCTGAAATAATTAAAAAATAAGAAAAATAAGAAAATCACATATTTTTACATATAAGAATTTTAACATTTTTTGTCAAACATTGGAGCATAGGGTACTAATAACTGGTAAAATGAATAACTACCAGTGTCAAACACTGGAACACAGGGTGCCAATTACTGATAAAATGAAAAACTGGCAGTGTCAATTACTGGAACATTGGGTGTCAAATAAAAATAAAAATTCATAAAATAAAATAAATAAATAAAATAATAATTGTTATCAGATGTATATATTTTAAAATATATGTAGTTCTGAATGTCTTTCATGCCATATGTACCAACTTAAGATTTCTAAAAATATTTTCTAATGACTAGAACATTAAAAACATCAGCTATTGCTCTAAAAGTGTCAATCACTGGAGCACTTACCCTATTTAAGATTTTCTTTTTAATCTTTATTATAACGTGATTCGAATTTTCTATATGCATCCTGTTCTCTCGTAGAACAAACGTGTTAAATTAATTTTTCTCTACACAATGCAGTAAGAAAATTATTTTAATAAGTTAAAATAACTTTCTTACAGATTTAGCATTAAATAATTTATCATGTTTCTAATACCATTTAATTATGAAAGATTTCTTCTTGAGCTTCTGACAGAATTTCCCGAAAATTTGAGTATGATAAATTATTTATTTATTTATTAATTTGATGACATATTTCAAACTAGTATGTTGTGGCCACCACAAGACTTTCTTCTATATTTTCCTATATACATATTCAATCAGTAACAATATTTAAAAAAAAAAAAAAAAAAAAAAAAAAATTACGATTTTTTTCTTTCTTTCTTTTTTTTTTTTTTTTTTTTTTTGTTAAAAGTAATACATATTCAACCAGTAACAATATTAAAAAAAAAAAAAAAAAATACGATTTTTTTTTTCTAAGTTTTTTTTTGTTAAAAGTAAAAAAAATCGATAACTTTGTTTTAAATTATCACAGATTTATAGTTCAACCATTCGTTTTAAAGGTATTGACGAGACCTTTCGAAAGATACCCATCTTGAAAATTTACTCCCCTCGAGGGGTGACTTCCCCCCCAGGGGGGGTGGCGTGGCTCCTACACGTACAAAAAATTTTTCCCAGTTGACTATCTCTATTATAAATAATTATTGTAAATTTCATAATGATTACTAAAAAATAATTCTCTTTAAGCACATTTATACAAAATTTTGTCCTATATCACCATGTTAAAAATTTAGAAAAAGCGGGATGGCAACGCAACCTGTAAGACAATTTTTACCAAAAGTTGATAGGCACTAATTTATGTCAAGGTGCAACTACATACCAATTTGTATGAAATTCTGTGCAGTAGTTCCTGAGATACAGTTGCCACAAAATTTTGTCACACACACACACACACACACACACACAGACAGACAGACAGACAGACAGACAGACAGACAGACATTTTCTAAAAATAGTCAAATCGTATTCTACAGCTCTCAAAACGTGTAAATCCATCAAAAACCCGAGGTCGAAAATTTTTACGAATCCAATACTTTCTCTATATTACATATAGAAGAAAGTAATAAGATTTCAGTTTTTTTCTTTCAGCAACCTACAAATAAATACGACTTAACGTCATTTTTGTGCGTATAAATTAAATATTTTCAAACTTCAACAATTAAAAAAAAAAAAAAAAAAAAAAATTACCCCTGTGCTTACTTGTATTTTTTACGTGAAATTTAATTAAAGATAAAAAGCCTCAGTTAAATGTAAATATATACATAATATGTACTGACTATACGCTCCGATATAGAATACATTATAGATTAAACAAAATGAATAATTTTCTTCACTTAAAATGGATATTATAATAATCAAAGTTCACTAACCTCTGATCCCTGGGAAAAAAAAAAATAAAAGAGTAGAGAATTATAAGTAACCTTTTTTATTACTCAATTTACAAAAGGGTTTATTTCATAAGAAAATATTTTTTTTAAACATATATTAAAAAAAAAAAAAAAAAAAAAAAAAAAGCTAATATATTGTGGCTATCACAAAATTTTCTTCTATAACATTCTATGTAATAGCGCAACCAAGCGGCTGTCATGCTTAAAAATTTAATCAGTATATTCTTTCACAATAAATGTTTTATATAGGCAGCTTGGCACAATTTTATGCAATATATATTATTTAATATAATATATGCAGTATAATCTATGCTAATGTATAATCATTTGAGAAATCGTAAAAAGTGAGTAAAAGTTGTGCAACTTGTCTTCGCTTATACACCCAAAACAAATTAGCATAGTTTTTCATAATAACCATCTCACACTCACAAATCAAGTCTTTTGCATTAATAAGCCATAGAAGTTAAAATATAGTAAAAGTATAGTCAACTAGTATGTTGTGGCCACCACAAGACTTTCTTCTATATTTTCTTATACAAATTCACGCAGTAACAATATTTAAAAAAATATATATATATGATTTTTTTCCAAAGTTTTTTTTCGTTAAAAGTAAAAAAAATCGATAACTTTGTTTTAAATTATCACATATTTATAGTTCAACCATTCGTTTTAAAGGTATTGACGAGACCTTTCGAAAGATACCGATCTTGAAAAATTACCCCCCCCCCCCGGGGGGTACTTCCCTCTAGGGGGGGGAAGCGATGCCCCAATTTTTTTTTCCTAATTAACTACTACTATTATCAATAATTCATATTAATTTCACAATCACAGGTTAAGAATAACTCTCATTATGTGCATTTATACGAAATTTTGTACTACTTTTGTCCATGTTAAAAATTTAGAAAAAATACGATCACAGCGCCACCTGTTGAGCGATTGATCCCCAAATCTAATTAGCCACAGTTTATGTCAGGGGCCAACTAAATACCAAGTCTGGTTAAATTTCGTTAAAAAAAAAAAAAAAAAACGATTTTTTTTTCTAAGTTTTTTTTTTTCGTTAAAAGTAAAAAAATCGATAACTTTGTTTTAAATTATCACAGATTTATAGTTCAACCATTCGTTTTAAAGGTATTGACGAGACCTTTCGAAAGATACCCATCTTGAAAATTTACTCCCCTCGAGGGGTGACTTCCCCCCCAGGGGGGGGGGGTGGCGAGGCTCCTACGCTAAAGTGACCATACGTCCTCGAAATTCGAGGACTGTCCTCGAATTTTGACCTTTTTAATTTTTTGTCCCCAAAAATTCTTTAACCACTTGGGGACACTAAATTTCCCCAAATTTAAATATTTGTATTTATTTCCTTCAAAATCGCAGTCCCTTTGATGGAGGATCAAAATTGTGATGGCAGGTTTCCGGACCACCTCTAAGGGAAAGTCTCAGACCGTCGCCAATTGCCCAACACTAGTGCGACGTAAAACCCATCCAATCCAATCCAATCAAAATCGCAGTCTAATGCACAAGTAATTGAATAATCCTTGAAATCATCAAAAATTTGAAATAAACATCCTCATACTTCGTGAGCAGAGAAAGAATCATGTGCTACTCATCATTATATAAATTCTACCTTGGAAAAATAAAATTTGTTTATTGAAATTTTGACAAAAATGTCAGTTATATGACCACCTCAAATTGCATTGATACATTGACAGGAGAGAAAAAGAAATAATTTTTTTGTAGTTACATACCTGGGAATAATTTCTGGGAGTGGGGATTCTGAAGATTAAAATGAAATGCTGTTATTGTGTGTTCTCTCTTATCGTCATAAAAAAGTGTAAATGGGTTTTATAGACTTAATTATTTTAATAATGCTGTGATAGTTTAATTTGTATAAACATACATTAGGATCAGCAATTTTTCATAGAAAAAAATGCTTCAAAGCATTTTGTAATGTATAAATCAGAGTTCTTTTTATTAATAATGCATATAGGTATTGGTTTGTTATGTCCTCTAAAAAGTCCCCAAATACAGTTTTCAATGTCCTCGAAATTTACTTCGATTTGGGGACAAACAGTAACTTGTCCCCAAATCTGTGTTTAAAAATATGGTCACCTTATCCTACGCATACAAAAAATTTTTCCCAGTTGACTATCTCTATTATAAATAATTCTTGTAAATTTCATAATGATTACTAAAATATAATTCTCTTTATGCACATTTATACAAAATTTTGTCCTATATCACCATGTTAAAAATTTAGAAAAAGCGGGATGGCAACGCAACCTGTAAGACAATTTTTACCAAAAGTTGATAGGCACTAATTTATGTCAAGGTGCAACTACACACCAATTTGTATGAAATTCTGTATAGTAGTTCCTGAGATACAGTTGCCACAAAATTTTGTCACACACACACACACACACACACACACACAGACAGACAGACAGACAGACAGACAGACAGACAGACAGACATTTTCTAAAAATGGTCAAATCGTGTTCTACAGCTCTCAAAACGTGTAAATCCATCAAAAACCCGAGGTCGAAAATTTTTACGAATCCAATACTTTCTCTATATTACATGTAGAAGAAAGTAAAAAGTAGTTGTGAATTATTTTAAAACTCAAGAAGTATAAAGAACGTGTTATACCTCATATATTTTAGTGAAAGTTTTGCCTCGAAAGTTAAAGAGGGAGCAGTAAAAAATTAAACAAAAATCAAAATGCCTGTAAAAAGTAATGTTTGAAATGAGTACTGGCTGTTGTAGTGATTATGGGGCTTTTTCTATTTATCTATATAAATTTTTATGAGGCTATCAGATAAATTCATGGAGATAAAAGATTTCTTTATATAATACGTGTGTAATATAGAGATGGGATAAACAGTTATTTTTCAGTAATAGGTTACTTCGTTCCATACTACCCTTGGTAATAGGTTCCTGTAATATATTATTTTTATAACCTATTACTCTTTAGTTTATTATATGGCTAATGTCTTTCTAATCCTTTCAGGATATACAATTTTTTCATGTGTCCTGCATAGTGGATGCAGTTCATGTTCTTCAGTTCCAATGCTTTAGAAAAGTAATCTTCACTTTATTTAACACTAGAATTTATAAAAAAAAAAAAAAAAAAAAAAAAAAAAAAAACATTGACATGAAATTGTGGTGGAGTCAAAGTTTTATACGATTGTTCCTCCTATTCTACGATTGTTCCTCTTCTTAGTCTATGATATTCATGCCAGTATCCTAAATAATATTTCAAAAGTGATTTGACATCTTTACGATGAAAATATCCCACAAGATTGATGTTTATGTGAAATTTTGCCCTATTCTGCCATGTTAAGAAATTCGTAAATATCCAATAACTTACGAAATTTTTATATTGGAAAATTCATAGTCAATAATATCCATGCCAGTATCCTAAATAATATTTAAAAAATGGTCTGAGACCTTTACGATGAAAATATCCCTCAAAATTGATGTTTATCTGAAATTTTGCTCTATTCTGTCATATTAAGAAATTAGTAAATTCCAAATAACTTGCGAAACTTTCAAAGTAGCATGTTTATAGTTAATGATGTTCATTCCGAATTCAAAACTGATATTTTAAAACTGTCTTGACATCTTTACAGTAAAGATTTTCTATTTAATGGACGTTTAAGGAAAATGTTGCCCTATTCTCCCTATATCCTCTATGTCTAGTACAGAACATATTATATTCATGTTGAGATAAATTAATTTGATCAAATGCTTGATACAGTAACAGCACGAAATCCCCGTCTAATAGGCTACCCACCGTACAGTTCGATATAATTATTTTATTCTAATCTATTAATTTATTTTATTGGGGTCAATTTCATAGTTTAGTTTTCATGCTACTATTTTCAGTGCAACAATCCCTAGAAGGCATATTTATATGTAATATCGCCCCATTTTGCTATGTTGATAAAATCTTAAATTTCGAATAATTTACGAAATTTCCCTATTAGAATATTTGTAGTAAATAGTGTTCAAACAAGTACCATAAATGTTATTTTGAAGTTGTTTGATATAATTTATGGTTCTCAAAATGGACATTTATGCGAAATCTTGCCCTATTCCATCATGTTAAGTGAATCGTAAATTTCCAGTGACTTACGAAATTTTTAAATTGAAAAATTCATAGTCAAGGATGTTTATCTTATTTTAAAGAATTGTTCTTTTTCCAATCATAACAAGCACTGAATGTAGCGCTATTTTTAGGAAATTTCACGCACTACATTAGACACAGCATACCGCAACCAGAATACAAAAAATATTAATTATTTATTAAAATAAAAACATTTCTACTAAATAATTTTTAACTAAGCATGCCAAAGGGTTAAAATGTTTCATTGCCTAATGTAATAGCCAAAACTATTGAGCTTTTTGTTGACGAAATATTTATCATGCTATATAAATGTACGAAATTTAGCATGTAATATATATAATGAAAAATTATGAGAATTCAATTTGGATGCATATTTACCCGCATGTGTTGCTGCTATTACTTTTTGCGATTTTGCAGATGGCTAAATATCAGGATTTGTAGGTGAAAATTGTATCAGACTGCATATATAAAACGTTTATTGTGAGAAGTTATGTTGTTTAAATTTTTGTACATGTTAGCCAGTTTGTGACACTGTTATACAAAATGATGTAGAAAAACGTTTTGTAATGGTCATTGCATATTAGTTTCTGGTATTTATTGATTTTGATATTCTTATATTACACGAAAATACATAGAATTAAATTTATGTTTTGCCCATCAATGCAATGAAAAACTATTCATAGTATTTAAATATTGTGCAAGTTTTCTTTGTTATATTGGGTATAGTACTTTAATTCTACTAAATGGAGAAAAATATATCTTTCACAGAATCCGTGTAATATATTTTGTCATAACCCGTAATACACATGTTTAAATGGAACTTAATTATACAAACTTCATTCACATCCTGATAATCTTATTACATAATTCAACATATGCATGTGCGTACGCATAAAGTACATATTGATGTACCGGAAAATTCTGTCTTTTTAATTTCAAAACCTGACACCAGAAAATTTTTGTTGGATAACATTTACATAACTTTTAAGAAAGTATTTGACAAAGTATCGTCGTATAATTATTGAAATACCACAGTTAATAAATGAACACTAGAAATCCGTAGTACAGTCGGTAACAAAAGTGTCCGAACACTAGCAAAAATTCCTATGTAAAAAAAGTACACTTCATACGGTTTTGATAAATAAATCCTTGTCGAATCCTGTTCTAAATTAGTGTAAGAACATGATTCGATAAGGATTTTTTTAACAAAACCGTATGAAGTGTACTTTTTTTACATAGGAATTTTCGCTAGTGTTCGGACACTTTTGTTACCGACTGTATATGTGTATGTGTAATCCTACAGTATATTACTTTGTAAGAGATTAAAAAGAGAGATAAGATGAAAAAAATCTATAAAAATGTGAAAGTATTAAAATAATTAATACTTCATCAGGGGTTATACTAAAATGTTGCATGTAAAAAATATAGGTGATTTTTGTTTTTCTGTAAGTGTAATGCTACGATTTTAACAGATCAATAAGTCTAACCACCTGTTCAATAAAAGAACGAGATTTGACAGAAGATTTAATTATAAATGAAAGCAAAAAGATTAAGTAATAAGATAAAACATTTACACAAAATAATTTTATTTACAAATCACCTAAAGTTCGTTGCCGTAAAGAAATTAAAAATATTCTAACAGTGAAAGGTTACAATGAATAAAAATATTAGTTAATATATTAAAAATTAATTACTAATATAAACTAAAGAAAAATGCAGCAAATTATTTAATTAATACACAATAATTCATTAAAATAAAGATATTAATATGTATAATAATAATAACATCTATTGTTTCTTAATGAGACTTATACTTCTTTTAATGTAAATCTTTATTTTATTATTTAAGATACATACTATAATCGATATAATTCGTATATAATATCTATAAAATCTATCGAATGTAATTTGTAGAATCTATGTAATATCGTATATATTATATATCGCATATACTATATACGACAATAAAGGTTTTTTTTTTTTTATATACTACAGGATTTATATATAATAATTAATTATAATTCAATTATAATTTAAATATATGAGATAAAATATAATAGTATATAAAATGTAATTATTCAGTGTACCTTAAAAATGCTGTAATAAAACTTTCACCAATTATCAATCAATTATTAATGAGAAATAAATAAATTTAAAATTAATCTATATTAAAGGTAAAAAATGAATAGTCAAACATATGTTACAAAGAAAATTTATATATTTCACAATTTTTTAATACTTTGCAAAAAAAAACTTTGTATACATATTTTAAGTGCAAACGGTTTTGTAATGGGAATTTTTAGTAATAATGTAATTATTGCTATTTTTCTGGTTTATGTATATATATATATATATATAATTTGAATAATTTATGTATACATATAGACATATATATATATATTGAGAACCTTTTCAAACATTGCAGTAAATGTAACTAAGTATCCCATGAAGAAGTAGAAAAAAATGAATAAAGATGACGAAAAAATGAGTAAACTGAGATTGAAACGTACAACATTATTACGTTATCAAGGGAATAGAATGAATGTTGCATGTAAATAGGGTGATATTTCTGTAGTGCTGTATGCAAATTGCTAAAAATTTACAGCACCCTATGCCCGATATTCACCCATAAGATCTGAAAATAATTGGAACTCAAAGTGAAAGAGGAAAGACCAAATGAAAAACACACTTTTTATCAACAATAACTAATAACTGAATAAACAAATTTATTCGTAAGATAAATTAACAAAACCAAAACCAGTACTCACTAACAACTGCAAACTACGCCGAAAAACAGTTCAAAAACGCCCTCTATGCCATGAGGTGCTATGAGGAGGCTGAATACATTAAAATCTACAGTTAATTAGAAACGTATTTATCTACTGAACTAATTAGTAAATAAAATTTACTCTAAATTGTATCTGCCAATTTTAATAACTAATGGACCTTAAATAAAAAATTTATTTGATTAAATTTTAATTTATAACTTAAATTAATTAGAGATGCGTAAATGTGCAATTCAAAAGAAACATACAAAGATAGCGGTTCGGTTTTGTATTCTTTTGTATTTTTCGTATTTTGCATTTTGTATTTTCAGTTTTGTTTCTCTATAGATGCTATAGAAAAAGAAAGGGATAGAGACCTGTCATTCCATTGCTTAACATTACGCAGAGAAGAAATTTCGATTATTTTACGTCATAACTAGAGGAGAACTTATTTATTACATTTTTACTTTGTTGGAAATAAATTAGTTTAATTTTGAAATATTTTGAAAAGATAAAAATGCATCATTACTTATTTTATATAATGTTTTAACTACTTTGATTTCTCTTACTTATTAATAATAATGCGTAATTGAAAAAAAAAATTTTTTTTAGCTTCTAAAAGTATTACATAAATATTTTTTATAAAATAATAAAAAATATTTACCTTTCTTCTGGCGTAGTTTTACGCTTATTCATGAATTACTTGACAAAAACTAAGATTACTATATTTTTGTTAAAAATTTTCTAACTTTTTAAATATAAAATGTATGTCCTCAGAAGAAAAAATAAGGTAGAATTACTTTCACAATCAACGTATTTTGCTTAATATAGAAATATAATGTATAACAAAAAAATCCTCTGTTTTCCGATCGGAGTTGAAAAAGTAACCATATCTCATCAAAGGTTAAAACAAAATTCGTTTTTCTTCAAATCCTTTTCTTTTTTTTCTAAGGCGAAAAGAATTACATATTTATATTCTGCATTGCTTTTTGAACAAATTTAATAGAATTTTCTTCTATTCATTTTGTACAGTAAACACTGTTAAAAATGGTTTCTTAAAAATGAGCTAAATTGTCTCAAAATAGCTCCGAAACAATATATACTTAAATTTGAGAAACCAAGTACTCCTTTTTGAATATATTGACATGCTCAAAAATGGGCATGACCAATAAGAATCCAAATACCTCCATGTTTCACAGGTCAGTATACTCAAAAATGAGAACATCGGTTTTCAATTTTAAGTATATATTGTTTCGGAGCTATTCTGAGACAATTTAGCTCATTTTTAAGAAACCATATTTAACAGTGAAGTGTCAATCGCGAAGAAAAAAATAACATTACGTTCTACGGGGATCGCTCTAATTTGGCACTAAGATGGCAGACTTTCCGTCAATGTCCAGTCTCTTCCTAATATAGGGTCTCTAGACAGGGAGGAATGATAGCGCCTTCTGTTAGAGTGAAAAAATAAAAAAGAACGTAATGACCCACAATTTTTTTTTTTTTTTTTTAAATTCATATTGCTTAATGAAACCTAAACAAATGGTAGCTTTTTAATTATCCTATGAGAGAATCGGACATTTAATAAAAA
This sequence comes from Salticus scenicus, assembly GCA_963930645.1. NCBI lineage: Eukaryota > Metazoa > Arthropoda > Arachnida > Araneae > Salticidae > Salticus > Salticus scenicus. Next base: position 163,626,814 of record OZ005652.1, read on the forward strand.
CACCATGCAGTATGTTATTAAAAATTATTAATTAAATGTGGGTAATTAAATCTCAAAATCTGATAATAATTCTTTAGATAGCTAGACGAATTATTATTATTATTATTATATATAAAGTTTTGATAATTATTACGATTACGTATTTTAAAATTTAACTAATTTAAAAGTTAAAATTAATTTTTTTGATAATTATTACGAATACAAATTTTAAAAATTTAACTAATTTAAAAGTTAAAATTAAATGTTAAAATTTAAATTTAGAATATATAAAGTAAATTTAGAATTCATAAAGCAATAACAGTCATTTTTTTTCTTTAAATTATTATTATTAAGAGAGAATGGGTGTGTATAATAAGCAAACAGTAAATCAAGGATTAGAAGAAATTATAAATAAGATTTAATTACTGAATTTACTATAAATTTAGGATAATCATAAAATATAGTCTGAAAATTGATAGATTTAACATTTTTACTTTTATATTTAGCAGAACATAGATGTTTTATTCTATATAGGAAATTAATGAGAATATTTTTGTAAATAGTTTTATGTAAATATGATTTGTAATGAGTAAATAAATTAACATTAAAAGTAAATTCTTTTCGTTTATCAAAAATATCAAAATCTTATATATATGCATTTTAATACAGAAACATAACATTTATTATTGGATACATAAATTTTCACAAATCATGCCAGGTATACATTATTTATTAAGTTTTTAAATTTTTTAAATCATGTGATCTATTTTTGTATTGAAACTGATTTTTACAATCATTGGATTGTTTTCGCATTTATGTTTTCATGATACGCAATTTTGTAATTCGTAGAGGAAAAATGATATTTTAAAAAAAAAAAAAAAAAAAAGGTCATTTTTATAATCTTTTGTATGTTTTCCTTTTTATGATAAAAATTTGGCTTCTATTAAAAAAAAAAAAAAAAAAAAAAAAAAAAAGTCAAGCCATCTTTAAATTATATATGCTATTTTTTTTTTCAATTAGAATTTTTTAATGAATTTTTATTTCGATGCTCCTAATTGTGAACCTTGGCCTATAAAAGGTTAACTACTAAGTACATGAAAACAATATGATTAAGTGTTTTTTAGATGAAAGTGAAAAATCTATGTTATGCATTTCCTGTATCTAGGTAATTAGCTAACAATTCAATAATTATCCCTTTTCTAGTTAAGTAGATTTATTTTCTTTAAATATTGATACTTATACCATAATTTAACAGGTATTATAATGTTTAAATTAATTTTCAAAAATACATTATTTCAGTGTTCACATCTGACTCATTTTAGCCCATATCTGACATGATTTTCAAAGTATAGGGTGATTATAATAAAACTTCTTTAAAAAGAAACTTCTAGTTAAAACGGGTGAGCGGATTGCCACCAAATGTAACATGTGGACGATTCAAGAGATTTTTTCAAATAATAATAATAATAATAATAATAATGATTAAAAAAAAGAAAAGAAACTTAAAAAATTATCCATCAGGTGACGTGTTTCGGGAAAAATAGCAAACTTACAAAGTTGGATTGACTCATACGGAATCAAAAGCTGATTAAAAAAAAAAATTAATTCCTTATTTTTTTCTTCAGTTATTTGCCAAGTTTATTATGTAATGATTAATTTAATTTAATTTTTATTTTTTATTAGTCGCCTTTAAGTTGGATCATGATCAGCTGGTTCTCGACCCATGAAAATTATGACCGTCGTTAACTGCCACTTAGTGGCACCCTCAACTCAATTTGACATGTAATTTTAAACAATTGTGACTGTAACAAACATTTCCAGGTTGTTCGCGTCCTTTTAAATTTCCCTCATAGAAAAAATTTGATTAAAAGTACATTTTTTTAAAAGTTATTTTGCTGTTTAAAATTAAATTATCATTAGAAATAAAAATTCAGTTTTGTTACAACAATACAAATATATATATATATTGTTATGAGATTTACAAAATTTTAACAAAATTTCATTGTATTTGCTTAGATTAACAAAATTTTTTTGTTTAACTTTTCTATAATTTTTGTATATTTGTAAGAAAACCAAAATATTTTTATTAGAATTACAACAAATCTGTTTTGTTCATCTAAACAAAATTTATATTGGAATTTAAACAGACATTTTGTCGTGCATACCAAATATTTGTTAATTCAACAAAATTTTTCTGTGAGTGAACGGCAAAATCATACTCGCAAGTGCCCAGGGGCACCTATCCTCTTGAAACACATGAATCTTCCTGTTCCGTGAAAAACCTTCCCTTGCAATCTTTCGTTTTCTGGCGCTGCCCAATACTCATGTCTTGGATCAAACGCCTAATGCAAACCCAAAACTAATGCGTTTCATGAAACACTGGGCTCACTTACTACCCAGTGTTGCCAGACTTGGAGACATTTTTATTCAATAATTACCATTCGCCAATTATTTTGAGAAGTTATATATGATATACATAATATATTTGACAGACATAATAGAAGATTAATCTTCGCAATGATTAGGCAACCATTACTATTAAAATTTAGCGATGAATATTGAAGAAAAAATATCCAAATCTGGCAACATTGTTACTACCTCAATTAAAAATATTAGGTACTTTTCCATTTCGCCGGCGTAGGCTTTATCGCTTGCACTGGCGAAATGGACAAGCTCTATTTTAAACCTAATTCCAAATTAAATCGATATTAATTATTTAATTATTTTACTTAAAACTAACCCTAGTTTAAAATTAAATATAATTTAAAACCTAACTTTAAAGCCTACGTTGACGAAATGGAAAAGTACCAAATATTATTAGTAAAATGAACTATTTATTATCGTTAAAGTTTTAGTTCTATAAATCGATTAAAAAAAAAAAAAAAAAAAAAAAAAAACATGTAAACAAATGATTATATATATTTTTGAATCGGACGGTAATTTTATAAATTGTCTCTTACGTTCACTTTTCACGTATAAATATATATTGCTCCGTAACCATGACGTAATTTTTCACAAATTTGATAAAAATCTAAAATCAAACATGGTGTTAATGTCACAAAAGGTTTTTTCCAATTATTTTTACTTCCTTATACAAAGTATAATGAAGTATAGTAATCCCGATTTGCGAAATGGATTTTGTATTTCACATTGCTCGAAAACGAATGATCGCTGAATGTTGCCAATTTATACGTGTGACTGTCATGATGTCTAGTTGCACTCCTGTAAGTGTCTTCTTAACACGAGCTCTCGTTTTAGATATATAAGGGATTTTACACGATTTTTCGTGACGTCTGTACGTGTGTGTGTGTGTGTCGCATAACTCTAAAACGGTTGGACGTAGAAAGTTGCAAATTGGTACATAGGTTTGTTATAACATCTAGTTGTGCACCTCCTTTTTTGGACTTTCTATGATTTTCCGTTTTGGAGATATTTAGGAAAATTAGGTTCATAATGACAAAAATACATAGGTTTTGGCCATAATGTATCAAAAAACGGTAATAACTCAAAAACGGTTTGGACAAATCTTGCAATTTAACTGACTTTCCGACTAGCTAGACATTTGAAACTTTCAGAAAAGCTCAGAACACGTTGCCAAAGCATTTTTTTTATATTTTTATCCAACTGTTTCCGATACCTGCTGCCTTCAGTAGCGTTTATGCGATTCAACAGAAAATTTATTTAACTAACTTCCAGACTAGCTAGACATTTGAAACTTTCAGACTAGATCAGAACACGGTGAAAATGCATTTTTTAAATACTTTTAGCCAACTGTGTAGGGTCCCTGCTGCCTTCGGCAGCGTTACCAGTTCAAATCTTGGAATCGATTTTTAACTAACTTCCCGACTAGCTAGACATTTAAAACTTCCGGAAAAGCTCAGAACACGGTGACAATGCATTTTTTAAATATTTTTGGCCAATTGTTTCGGGTCAATGCTGCCTTCGGCAGCGTTTACATGGTTCAACAGAAAATTTATTTAACTAACTTCCCGTCTAGCTAGACATTTGAAACTTTCAGAATAGTTCAGAACACGGTGAATATGCATCTTTTTAATACTTTTAGCCAACTGTTTCAGGTCCCTGCTGCTTTCGGCAGCGTTTATATGGTTCAACAGAAAATTTATTTAACTAACTTCCCGACTAGGTAGACATTTGAAACTTTCAGAATAGTTCAGAACACGGTGAAAATGCCTTTTTTTAATACTTTTAGCCAATTTTTTCGGGTCCCTGCTGCCTTCGTCAGCGTTATCAGTACAAATCTTGCAATCGGTTTTTAACTAACTTTCAGAAAAGCTCAGAACACGGTTATAAGTCATTTCTTTAAATATTTCCAACTGTTTCGGGTCCATTGTCAATTTGTTTATTTAAAATTATGTATATTTCTAAAAGTGTATAAGGAAGTCATGTGGTGCCCACATCAGATTTTTTCAGATGTAAATAAATCACCTCTTAACCATGATGTCATTTTCACAGATTTTGTCGAACATATATGAACTTAAAAATATAATTGTAAATTGAAGATTGGGCCTTTATACACGACCAGATCCAGTAAAGATACACTTGTGTACAACGGTTTGGGGAACCTTGGTCACCTCTATGTAAAAATTCGATGATATATACCGTTGATTTTCCTCAAGAAGATTTAAACATACTTTATTCCTCTAACTGTTAGAAATAAATGAACAATTTAAATTGATAAAAAATGTTCAGTATGAGGTATATAAAAAGAGAACATTGAGAAAATAATCCGCTCGTCAATTTTCAAAAAATTATTCATTTAAAAATGTTAAATGACCAATATAGATAAATTTAATCAGTAAGAAAGATTTAATATCCATCTAATAAGACCATTAGAAAAAAACCCGCATAAGTCTATTTTTAAAGCTATTTTTTCCCTACCACTCAAAAGACTGTTTCCTCTGTGAAAAGAGGGATAACTGCTAATAGATATTTAAAAAAAAAAAAAAAAAATCACAATTCTACATATGTAGATATAATGCCTTTACATAATCTAAATAAACAGAGATAAACAGTGGTCTACCACGCGAATCGCGGGATACATGCGGCCTTCAATTTAATTTTATGCAGTTTCGCAGTTCGGGTACATAATTTAATAAGATGTTTAGAAAAAGAAGGATGGATATTTTATAAAACGTAGAAAAAAAAAGGGGAAAAAAAAACATATGCACACACATCCCGGTTGCTTTTATTATCTGATACGATAAAAATTTAAATAGACAATCATATAGAGCACTTATTTAGAATTTAGAATGTGTTTCGAATTTAGCATTTTGTGTAAAAAAGATTTTGAAAACTTGTAGTTCAACAAAATTATGTAATTTTGCATATTTAAAATTATGTATATTTAAAACGGTTCAACTGCTGTTCGATGGAAGAAAAAATCGTTTGTGAGTTGATTTGTCAGCCCTTTTAAAACAGTATGATAAATCTGAAAATAAATTACATATTTGCATGTAATATATATATATTGAATTTAAAAAATGAATTTTTAACATAAAAAACGATTTAGGATATGTGACTGGATACTGAAGCTAACTTAACGCACAAAAATTGTTTTAATGTAAAGAATAATATCATGGTATTTTTTTTATAATATGTTACAAAATTACATTTATATTTTGATGTATGTTAACCGTTCTGTTTTCATTTAAGTATAACTCACTCAATTTTAAAGGATACAGGTACGCGCTATTTTCTAAGATGTTACTGCATTGAAAACGAAAACTTTCTAATTGACCAAAAGCTGTCTAGAGGAGTCTTATAAATGTTTAGAAAGTGTAAATTTTTGAAACGAAATGAAAAGACGTTTTTATTAATTTAGTCTTCTTTCATACCTTATTTTTAACACTTTTGCAATTTGCATTGCCCACTTATCTCAAACTGATGAGGAATTAAACCGGGTTTCATTCTTTTTGATACATCCTATATACTTGTGCTACTCATCCAACACAGCTACAAAATCACGTATAAATCACACAATTTAATTTAATCTGATTTGAATTTTTAGTTTGCTGAAAACTAAACGTTTGTTTTAAGCAGTTTATTAATAATTTATTTCTGATATAATAATTTATTCTGCATTTTAGTATATGTATAATATCTATGATCATATAAAATTCAAGACTGATAAGATATAATTTTATATAGTATTTCAACGCACACGAATATATTGTAGCTGTTTCCTTCTATCGTTGTACACGGTTTTCATGATTTTATTATAACAACCATTATATGTGAAAAAGATTTATTTTTATTTATTTATTTATTTATTTTTAATACTAAATGAATTTTACGAAAGAAAAACATTTTTCAAACATATATATGTTTCATGCATTATGCATATATATATATATATATATATGTAGGAATTCAACTTTCCGATTATTTTACATTCTCTATTCTGTGAATAATATTTACACACACACACACACACACACACATATATATATATATATACATATACATATATACATATGTATATATACATATATACATACTAACTACCTCTCGGTGTGTCTTTTGTGGACTATGAAAAAGCTTTTGATTATGTATCATTACTAGCAGTTATGGATGCATTAAGGAATACTAATATTAATTCAGGATATATGCACCTTATTAGAAACATTTATAAGAAAGCAGCAATCAAATTAGAACTTCACAAAACGAGTAATGCATTCAATGTCAGAAAAGGTGTAAGACAAGGGGACACGATTTCACCCAAACTCTTCAATGCAGCACCTCAAGAAGTTTTAAAAAACTAAATTGGGAAGGAAAGGCATAAAAATTGATGGAGAGTTTATAAATCATTTGAGATTTGCGGATTATATTTAATTGTTTACTTCCTCATTTGAGGATTTGCAAACAATGATTCAGGAATTAAACAAAGAAAGCAAGCTCGTTGGATTCAAAATGAGCCTCTGTAAGACGAAAGTTATGTCAAATTCCTTTGTTTCTCCATTGAACATCACTGTTGATACGGATGAATTAGAAACGGTATGTAGTTATATTTATCTGGGACAAGTCCTTACTATGAACGAGAACACCACGGAAGAAATTAATAACCGAGTTAAACTTGTATGGAGAGCATTAGGAAGAAATAGCGTTATATTCAAAAGCGACCTCCCAATTTGTTTGAAAAGAAAAGGTTTTGATCGGTGCCTTTTGCCTATTTTAACTTATTCTTCAGAAACTTGGACATTAGCATATAAAACTATACAAAAATTTCAAACAACCCAGAGAAGAATGGAGAGATGCATGTTAGGATTCACCCGAAGAGACAGAAAGCGAAGCAATTGGATTAGGAAATAAACCAAAGTTACTGATGTTATTTCTAGAGTTAGGAATTTAAAATAAAGCTGGAGTGGGCATCTTGCGAAAAGAAATCGTGATAGATGGACCACCAAAGTCCTATTTTGGATACCGAGAGATAAGAAAAGACCGAGGAAGAGACCATTGTGCCGTTGGAGAGATGAAATTGTGAAGTTTGGAAGAGCAGAATGGAGAAGAATTGCAGCAAACAGGACAGATTGGAATCACCTAGAAGAGGTCTTCATCCTACAGTGGATTGATAAAGGCTGAAATTGATGGTGATTGATGATATATATATATATATATATATGTATATACAGTCGGTAAAAAAAGTCTCCGAACACTAGCAAAAATTTCTATCTAAAAAAAGTACACTTAATACAGTTTTGTTAAATAAATCCTTGTCGAATCCTGTTCTTAGTCAGTCTAAAAACAGGATTCCATAAGGATTTATTTAACAAAACTGTATTAAGTGTACTTTTTTTATATAGGAATTTTTGCTAGTGTTCGGAGACTTTTGTTACAGACTGTATATTTCTGTAGAATATAGTACAATTAGTAAAACCAAGGAAATTTTCAACGTCTTGAATGCCAAAGGAAAAAAAATGAAAATCAGACAGCTGCTTCGTTAGCATTTAGCGTGCCATCTTCAAAGCGTAAATAAATGAGAGATAAGTGCTCTGGCAAATCCGCAGTTTGGATGCACAAATCCACTCAAGAACTCTACTTCTTTGAAGCTTTTTACATCTATAAAAATCTTAAAATCTTGTTAATTGGGATTTCGCTATACCCCATTCGTCCGATTGTAGGAAGTTTTACATTCATTCTACATTTTCTTGATTTCTTCTACATTTTCCCATTTACAGTTTCTCAATTTCCTATTGGCCAATCCCCCCACATTTCCCGTAATTCTATTGGTTGATCAGAATTATATACCTTTCTTATATTTAGAGCACTTCTCATTCATTTCTTTATGCACTGAAGACGGTACTCTAAATGTTACCGAAACAGCTGTCTGCTTTTCAGTTTTTTTTCGTTTGGTGTTAAGACGTTGAAAATTTCCTTAGTTTTTAAAATCCAGCGCCAAGTCTCCTTTTAATATACAGTATGATTAGCTTTAAGATTTACATGGCCTCACTAAATTACGCAGATACATTAAGGACTACAATCCGAATTTGCTGCAATTGCATTTTCGCTTTTGTTAAGCATTTTTAACACTTTCGAATAACGTTTAAGAGTGATTATGATCTGACTACGTCTATATATCTGTCTTTCTGTCCATCTAACTGATTGTTTATCTGCCTGTGCGTACTTAAATATTTTTAGAATTTCTGAAAAATGATATATGTTATTCAAATTCACTATGACCTGTTCCCTCTTTAAAGCGGTATGCATAGCACAACTGGTTTGTGCGCAAGGACACTCAAAAATTGCCAATGCATTGGGTTTCATGAGAGGCATTAAAAAAAAAATTTATTTAAATAGCATTGTACTGCACAAGTCATGATGAAATTGACATTTATTATTCATATGCTAAAAAATGTTTTCTATAGAATATGGTATGTTTTGTGTCAAGATTTACAAGGTTACACTGAAATATTCAGATACATTAAAGGCTACAACTTGAAATTCATAAAATTGCATATCCATCTGTGTTAAGCGTTTTAAATACTTTTCAACAATGTTCAAGTGTGATTGTATATTGAATAAGTTTATTTGTCTGTTTGTTTGTCATTTTGTGTGATCACGTATAGTACAGTAGAAGTTAAACGATGAAACGGGTTCGTACCGTTGGAATGTATTAATAATCTATGCGAACTGCATGAAATTTCGTTCTTGTTAATATATCTTGTCTTTTTCGCTTTCTTGGTGTGTACGGCCAAAACCATATCTTATATATGTATATATATATGTATATATATATATATATATATATAAAGTGAAATTTGGCAGCTTTGTATTGAAATAAACAATAAACATGCTACAACAAACTGTTTATTTGTCGTTAAATTATTTTCGGTAGTATTTAATATTGAATTCTGCTAAACATTTCTGTTACAAAAGCTTTATAGAATAAAAAAATGTTAAAATTATCAGTATATTCTACTATGCAGTATCTAATTAATTTTTGACTTAGGCAAACTTCCTTATTTAGCTCATATTATTTGTATTACTTCCATTACCCTACTACCGTAGGTAATGGAAGTATTGTATTCGGTCTGAAAATTCGATATCGGGTTTTCACCTGATTTACACGTTTTAAGGTCCCCTGAGTCCAAAAAAGTGGTTTTTGGCAATTGGTCAGTGTGTATGTATGTGTGTGTGTGTGTATGTATGTGGAGAATCTTCTGGCTATTATAGCTCAGAAACTAATAAAGATAGAGCTACGAAACTTTAGAATTGAAATACGTCTGGTGTACAGATGAAATTTCCAAATTTTGGTGAAAATTGAAAAACCGGAAGTGGGACCGTAAGTCAGTATCTCAAAAACGGCTCTAACGATTTTTTTCAAACTTGCTATATAAACACTCTATTAGATGTCCTTTCGAATGATATAGTTGATTAGTTCAGGAAAATTGATAGGCGTCCTGTATAAATAGCTCAATTTCAGGCCTCGCAAAGGCGTTCCTTTAAAAACGGTTGTACGGATTTTTTTCAAACTCGCCATTTTAACTCACTTTTAAATATGCTTTTGTATGTAATTATTGTTTTCCTGTCAATAATTGAGTTTAACCGGAAGAGGGACATCGGAAACCGGAAGTGGGACCGTAAGTCCGTATCTCAAAAACGGCTCTAACGATTTTCTTCAAATTTGCTATATAAACACTATATTAGATGTCCTTTCGAATGATATAGTTGGTTAGTTCAGGAAAATTGATAGGCGTCCTGTATAAATAGCTCAATTTCAGGTCTCCTAAGGGCGTTCCTTTAAAAACAGCTGTACGGATTTTTTTCAAACTCGCCATATTAACACACTTTTAAATATCCTGTTGTATGTAATTATTGTTTTCCGGTCAATAATTGATTTTTTGTAAAAGTTGGTATCTCAAAAACGGCTGTAACGATTTTCTCTTTAGTTCACTTTTATGTTTTCTGATCGCATTATCTCTCAAAAATGTATATAATATGTGTAATAGTGGGTAATGGAAGTCGTGTGGTTGTTTCACACCAGATTTTTTTTTATTTTTTTTCCATTATGTTCTTAGGTTATGCCAAAAATCGCAGTTCTGTTTTAAAATTACTTAATATTGAAAAATACATTTTTCTATTCAGAGAATTATTATTATTATGAATAATTCTATGAAATTTTCACAGAACATACAAGTTTCATTAGTAATTCAAAAATTATCTAAAGCAACTCAATTATTATTACTTACAAACTTTGAATAAACACCATAAAATGCAATAAACTCGCAACAATTGTTTCGGGTCGAAAAAACACGCGACCCTTCATCAGGCGAATAAAGTAAGCACGAGTGCTGCAGTCAAAGCGGTAACGCACAAACTCGTTTAAAATGAAAAGAAAAACTTTATAAAGTAAAAAGTAAATATAACTCCTGGTGTGGGTAGAATTGTACAAGAAAACAAGAAAATAAATAAATGAGTTTCTTCTTTTTTTGTACAATTCTACCCACACCAGTAGTTATATTTACTTTTTACTTTATAAAGTTTTTATTTTCATTTTAAACGAATTTGTGCGTTACCGCTTTGACTACAGCACTCGTGCTTACTTTATTCGCCTGATGAAGGGTCGTGTGTTTTTTCGACCCAAAACAATTGTTGCGAGTTTATTGCATTTTATGGTGTTTATTCAAAGTTTGTAAGTAATATTTTTTACAACGCCAGTTTTGTGGTGCTTTTTAATTAAACTCAATTATTATCTTGTAAGCGTATATTTTTACTTTCTCTTACCCATAAGGTAGAGAAAGTATTGTTTTAGGCTCAAATTTTCGAACGCGAGATTTTGTTATATTTACACGTTTTGAGCTCCACTGAATACGAAAATCATGTTTTTAGCAAATGGTCTGTGTGTCTGTGTGTCTGTGTGTGTGTGTGTCTGTGTGTCTGTGTGTCGGTCTGTTATCAGCATATCTCAAAAACAAATTATGGCAGAAAGTTCAAACTTGGTATTCTAAATGTGTATCATATAGGGATGCTACAGTAAGCTTTTCGTTAAGATCAAGCAAATGGTTCGTGTACAGGGACAATCAAGAGAATTCTAATACATTACGTCTATGGGGGAAATTGCAGGAAAATAGAGTTTAACGTCTATAGACTGCACTAAACCAAATGAAACAAATATATATTTTTTGTAATAGAGACAGTTAACTGGGAAAATTTTTTTGTGTATGTAGGAGCCTCGCCTCCAAATTTTCATGATGGGTATCATTTAAAAGAGCTCGAAAATACCTTTAAAACGAATGGTTGAACCATCGATCTGCGATAATTTAAAACAAAGTTATAGATTTTTTTTTTACTTTTAACGAAAAAAAAAAAAAAAAAAATCGTACTTTTTTTTTTATTTTTTATATTGAGAATAAAATGGACTTTTTTTTTTATATTTGGTGTTAAACTACTTCTCTAATATGGAAATCGTCTGCCTTATCATAAAAGATAATTTTTTTAAATAATAATTTTAATAAATTATTTTTTAAAAAGAGAAATATTTTTTAATAACTGAATTAAATTCTATATAAATGTAGGTGCATTAATGAAACGGAGGGTTGAGGGGGGCGGTAGCCCCCCTCACACAGAACTAATTATCATATAAAACTCTTTAGAAGCCTAATATGAATTGTTTAACATAGGTTTACATAACAGTACTCGTTATCTTACCTCTTAATCTCCAACCTGTATTTATAGTATTAAATTTCAGGGTAAGAGAAAGTCGTGTGAGTGACACACCAGATTATTTTCATATATTTAAAACACAATGAAGGCCATGATGAGACTATTTTTGCTTTATTTATTTATTTTAAGTTTTTACTTCGTTCGAAACCACGGATAAAATTTTAGGTTATTTATTTTACGTAATTAATACATTGCATCTATGATGTCCGTTTTAATCAGAGTGATACAAACCGATATTGTGTTCGCCTTGAAATTAAGGCTATTAAGAAATTTTTTTAAAGATAATTTTAATTTTAGTTTCATATTAAACTCATTTTTATTCAATTGTAAAATTTTGACGTTTATGTGTAGGTTCGTCATAAATATAAATTAGTTTCAGAAATAACCAAAAAGTTATTAAGCTAGCTGAAACCTGAAATACTTTGTTTTTTAAAAATGATCATCGTATTGCATAAAAACTCCATATAATAACACATATACAGAGAAATTTCAATATATTAAGATTATCATAAAACTTTAAAAAAATTATTAAATAAAAAGAACACCCTAAAAATATCGTTATCATACCCCGCATGAATATTTAATAACAAACTAGAATTAATTTTATATACATTAATATGATTATACTTGTTGAAATTTTAGTATCATATTTGAAAGTAGAAACCATCTGTTGAAAAGACATATTTTGACAAAAGGCATTATAGCACCATGTTATAATTTTTAAGCACGCTATGAATTTTTAATAAAACTGGAGTTTAAAAAAAATCGCTGATATCCATTGTATATGATTTCTGAAATAGCTGGTTTCTCTTTGAATTTCCGTGTTTTTGTTGACATTGACAGAAAAATAAAGTTACAATTCCAGATTACACACTAATTTTATCTTTTGTTTATTTCTACACGATATGTTTTACACATCGATTGCAGTTATTTATTTTATTTATTTTATTTTCTAGATTTTTCAGTGTTACCTGCATGTTAGCATGTATAGAGTATGACATTGATAACATGGTCTTTGGATTATTCGATGATTGTGATTGTCTAACAAACGGTTTTTCATTCAATATATCTTGAGAGGATTAAATTACATTAAAAAACTAGTATATATAGTAGCTATCATAAAACCTTTTCCTTCTTCTTCTTTTTAATATAAAAAAATTCCCGTGCTACAAATTATTCATTAAAGTTATTTTTCTTTAAAATTATTTTCCATGATGAATGCAGACGATTTTTATCTTAGAGAAGTACAACACTAAAAGTCGAAATAACGTTAATTTTGTGCCCTACATCTGGAGAAAAGGATTTTTTCAGTTTTTTTAAATTTGTTATTATTAAAAATGAAAAAAAAAAAAATCGATATATATATATTTTCAAGTTATCACAAATCTGTGGTTCAATCTTTTGTTTTAAGTATGTTGACGAGTTTTTTTAAAAATACTTATACTGAAAATTTACATCCCCGGGAGTTCTTTCCTCTAGAAGGAAAGTACTCCTACATATACAATTTGTTTTCCTGTTGACTATTATTATTATTATTACTTTTAATTTCAGAATGATCGGTTAAAATAATTCTCATCATGTACATTTATAAATTTTATACTTTACAGCATAATAATAATAATAATAATAATAACAACAATAATAATAACAACAACAACAATAACAACAACAACAATAACAACAACAACAACATTAATAAAATGAAAATTCGTGACGGCAGCGCGACCTGTTGAGCTATATATCCCAAAATGTAATTCAGCCCCAATTTAAGTGAAGCCCAAGCTAAATATCGTTTCATTAATTTCGTTCAGTGGTTTGTGTGATATAGCGTCTGCAAAATTTTAGTAACACACACACACAGACAGACATATAAAAATGATCAAATCATGTTTTGGTGACCTTAAAACGTGTAAATTCGGGAAAGATCGAGGGTTGAAAATTTTCACGAATCCAATATTTTCTTCTCAACTATACAGAAAAAAGAAAAAATAAAAGAGAGAGAGAGAAAAAAAATAAAAATAAAACCTTGCTATTAACGCTCTGAACTTATCAGATATTTAAACTTGTTATTCCCCCTTTCTTTATCTTTCAGAGATACTTTTAATATTTCACATTTCCAGAGATTTTAAACCAATTTAAAATTTAGATATGGATTAAATGCACTTGAATCCTAGACCTGAGTGGAGTGCCCTCAGTGAGAGTCATTTTAAGAGGTCGAAACTCGCATTTACGCGAGTTTCAGGGAAAATAACGGAAAACTCCGAAACGGTTCGGTCTACGAGTATGACTTGGGAACGAACTCGGCCATTCACTTTTACCAGCTTCAAGAACAGAACCTATTGGCCATTTGTAGGACTTAAATAATTAGGAAGTATTTTGACTGTATCGGTGGCTGGTTTTACATATGCAACGATTCAAATCGTTACATTAACTTAAAATTAAGTGAAGAATAAATTTTCAAGCACTTAAAAATGAACAATGTAATAATAATAGCTTACTAAAGATATAGAAATTTTTATTTCAACTTTTACAACATAGAATTTGAGTGGAGGGGAATTTACGAATAAACAATCAATAATGAAAATAAATTGCCCCTTAGAAGAAAATTTAAATATTTGATATCAACCTTAAAATTTTAAAAATTAAAAACAAATAAACAAACAAATAAATAAATAATAAGAAATTAAGTAAAATAATTAAAAATAATAATCCATCGATCAGTGTTTATACAAGGTGGTTATAATTAATGTGACCCTATTCAGACCCCTCTAGAATCCGTTCTGCCCATTGGATTTTAATGAAATTTAGTATATACGTTATATGGACCACGGGGAAACAACTTCTGCAATAATAATAATAATTTTAAAAAAAGTTTAAATTTTTACCACCAGATGGCACTTTTCAGTGATTCTTTATGCCAGTTATCTAAACCTATAAATAGAGATGCAGTCAGAGCCAGAAAATTACTTTGCGTGCATTTGTCATCGTTAATACTGCCCTTACAAAAGAAATGTCGAGCATTACTGGTAAAACTGTTTTATCAGAATAGCAGCAATAGCTTAGCAGCACTGCGTGAGTGGTTTCAACATAGATATATAATAGTACAAGATGTAGCGTATGTCTTTTGGTTTCGGTTTAAAAAATCTAGGAATGCCGGATATAGGGTTGTAACAATGCTGCAGTCTGATTATTTGGCGACTTGTTGGCGAGATTTTTGAATCGTCCATTTTTTTTTTTTTTTTTTTTTTTTTTTTTTTTTTTTTTTTTAAATCAGTCAGCGAGGTAACACCAACAACAAACACCGATAAATGTGCCAAATATAGATACAATACTTCAAGGAACTACGACACAAGCGAAACATTCGCTGGCAATTCACTAGAAGGAGAATGTAAGCATTTGACTATTGACGTGCGCCTTCTTCCTTGATTATTATTCTATGGGTTTACGAAAAGGACCATATCGAAAAATGGTTTAAAGAAGACGATTAGGAAATTTGAAGAGACTGGAGACTTGGGTGTGCTGCCAGGAAGAAGCGGAAACCTGTTGTGAACGAAGCTGTCGAAGAAGTCACTATTGCTGTGGTTGAAAAAGTCTCCAGTACCCACTGTTCTTCAATAAGTACTCGATCGGTCGCACGTGAGTTGGAGATTCCCTGATTGACAGACAGTACGGAAAATTCTGTGATCCATTTTAAAAGAGTATCCGCATAAGATCCACATGGTGCAAATGCTGCAACCTCAAGACCACCAATTACGCTCAGAATTTGCTTGCCGATTATTGGCGAGAATAAATGTTGATGACGCGTTGCCTTGGAAAATTCTATGGTCAGATGAGGCACATTTTTTTTTTAGATGGAGCTGTGAATAATTAAAATTTCAGAATATGGGGTGCTTCACCTCCTAATGCCCTACACCAATAACCACTGATTGACTGCATGGTGTGGATTTACTTCGAATTTTATCTTCGGATCGTTTTTCTTTGAAACTCTCACTCCGTAAAGTTCTGAAAGGTGCTCTGTCACGAGTGCACAATACAATGAACTCCTTCGACAGCAAGTCAATCCTGCTTTTCAGGAATGGCAGTTTTTACAGACCACTGTCTTCATGCAAAATGTAGCAACTTCCCACATTAGACGCCAAGTCTAAGAACTATTTCATGCAAACTTTGGCGAAACTCGTGTAATATTCAGATGTAATATTCATTTTCTGGATGCCTGGCCTCCTCGTTCACCCGACTTAAATCTCGGTGATTTCTAATTGTTGGGATTCCTAAAAGACTGTGTTTTTAGAGAAGGTATTAGGACTTTACCTGAGTTGAAGTAGCCATCAATAGACGCCATGTTGCTGAAATCCCTCGAGAGTTTCTTCGCGCTACCATTGGACACGCTATAATGCGCTTTCAACGCGTAATTGATGTCAGTGGAGCATATCTTGAGCACATTCTGCAACTGAATAAATTTGAATGATTTTGACAGTTTTTTTTTGTACATCTTTAAGCGCCACAACTCTCCATGGTGGTCAAAATTTGAACTATTTTTTTTATTGCAGAAATCGCTTCCCCATGGTCCATATAACGTATATACTTAATTTCATCAGAATCCGACAGGCAGAGAGAGTTCTAGAGTGGTGTAAATATGATCACTTTAATTATAACCACCCGGTATATATTCCTATTTTTAGAATGTTCTTTCTTTCTTTTCCTTTCTTTCTTTATTTTTGAAGGATAAATACCTTTAAATTCTTTAAAGAACGTCTCATAGATAATCAGTTACTAAATAAAATTAAGATACATTAAAAAAATGTATGTCACTTTATCCATTACATATATTTTTGTTATAATAACTATTATTTCTAAATGTATAATTAATATTTTTCTTCTCTGTACACATTATTAATTATTTTACAATTAATTAAATTACTTTAATTCTTAAGGGCAGTTTGGTAAAATGTATTATGTATTCTTTTCTTAAACAGCAATTTGTCGTACCGAAGGAATTTTTTAAAACACGTTCGCGCACGTAACTGTTTTACGGTTGTTT
Organism: Salticus scenicus; assembly: GCA_963930645.1. NCBI lineage: Eukaryota > Metazoa > Arthropoda > Arachnida > Araneae > Salticidae > Salticus > Salticus scenicus. The sequence continues at coordinate 163,644,011 of OZ005652.1, forward strand.
AAGGGTTAGCAAGAAAGACTGATTTGACAATGTTTTAAAAGTGACAGTTTTGTTCTAATTTTGTTCTTAAATTGTTAGGTACGCCATTAACAGTTCGGACAATGGTTGTTTTCAAAGTTATCTCTTGCCATGATTTAATCTCATGAAATACGTTGCCAAATATTTTCTCTTAGTTATATGTTATTTGAATTTACAAATTAATGCCAAGTCATTGTTCTCATGTCATGCCAGTTAACTGTTTTTTTTTCTTTTAAAAAATTAGAATTTCAAACTAACACGAGTTAACAGTTGTAATATCAATACAAGAATTTACTTACATTTCAACAAAATCTTCAGTGTTCAAAAAATATAAATTTAAAAAGAGTAAAATTTCGTGTTAACATTTCTTTTTATTGGAACCAATAAACAAATAAATTTACATACAATGAATATAGATAATTAATTTATTATAAACTGTGGAAAAATATTTTCCATAAACAATGGTAGAGTCTTTCATCGGGTCGGGTGCGGGTCGGCTTCGCATTAATTTTTGACACGCGAGTAAATTCGCGGATCTGCCCGCAAAGAATTTTTTTTATGCTTTTTTTAAAAATGAATCTAACCTATTGAAAGTAGAGACTAAATAACCTTCCTCCATAGTAATTTAAAATAATATGAGTTTAATTACAACTCGTAAATACTAAATAAAATGAGTTAATTTGCCAAAATTTAGCGCATACGTTTGGTTATGTCGTGTATAAACAGATAATGATGAATTATTATGATATATATATAGTATATATCTAATCTTGCATATATATATATATATATTTTAAATCTATTTCCATATTTTCAAACCTTTTTTACTTTTGTTTTTGTGGTTCAGGAATTAAAAGTTAAGATTCATTGGCAATATGCTTTTAACTTTACGGAGACCGCAAAAATTTGCTTGCATTATTCGTGTAATGCTCCAGACAAAGTTACGAGTTTTGTAAATTTCCATTATTATTTTATCTTATTTTATTTTATTCTCTGTTTTTGTCTTATTTTGATCCTTTACCATCTGTTCATATTTTGGTAATTTTCTATAAGATTTTCTTTCTTTCTTTCTTTCTTTTTTTTCGTGTGTTTGGTGTGTATATTTGAAAAGTTTAAAAGTAAGTTTGTTATATTATACTCCGAAGTTTCGTTCATGATTAGATATAAACACTAGTACTCTTTTTTTAAATTTATTTCTTAATCTATTAAATCTATTAATTCTCTGAAATATTAATTTAACAATATAGCTGTATTCTGTGTAATAGAACTTTAATTCAGTTTCTTTTATAACATAAATTTAACAATACTTTGTTGTGGGTCAGAAACTGTGGGTGTGAGTCAAGTTTATCCGTACCGCGCAGGATTCTAAACTCTAAATTGTGGTGAAGATGTTTCAATGTAATTCAGAAAGCAGGTACACATTGAAGCTTTACTATGTATTAAGTCTAAACTTACAATATATTAAATCCTGCGAAAACAATGCAAAGTAAATTTTTAAGATTCTAATTTTACTACCTTATTTTATGTGTCTAAAAGCTATAATGTTACAAATATGATAACTAATGCAAAATTACTGTTTTGTTTGCAAAGAAAAATATTTTTGCGTTTTATATTCATTATAAATAATAACTATATTTAACTAAAATAATGTGTATACTACATATTATAAATATTATAAACTACTGCTTTTTTAGAATGCGATTAAAAAAAAAAAAAAATATTGTAACTGCATTTGTTATACTCTACAAAATAAATCTGTGAACTTTTTTTTTTCAATAACTGAGAAGAAAATTTTAATGTTATTGCATTTATTTTTAAATACGTACTTTTGTAAAAAGAAAAAAAAAAAAAGATAAAAGAAAAGAAGAAAGAAGTCCAGCAGGTTTCGTAAAAGTTTTCTTAACACGTTGAGCGCCACACGAATTCTTAAAATCCATTAAAATTCCATAATGATTCTTCCTGTAATAAATAAAAATCAAGCAAATTTTCAATAAATTTTTAATGTTTACCTAAAACAATGTAATATTTTTAGTTTTATATTTCATTTTACACTGTCAGCCACCGATGGTTGACGCGGCTTTATATCACATTTGACATTGTCAGCCACGATGGCTGACATGGCGCTCAACGTGTTAATGTTTTATTGGTACTGCTTTTACTTTCGAGGTAAAACTTTCATTAAAATGTTTGAAATATAACATGTTCTGCACACTCCTAAAGTTTCAAGAGGATTCCCTCTGTACTTTAAGAGATATGTGACAAAATGTCTAGAATCTAGAATGGCTGACATAGCGCTCAACTTGTCAATTAAAAACGATGTGTTTGTCAGTGTATCTTATGTTTGTTATTTTTATGTCTAATCTTTTTAGGATGGATGGATGGGTTTTACATCGCACTAGTGCTGCGCAGATGGGCAATTGGCGACGGTCTGGGACACACCCCTAGAGGTGGTCCGGAGACATGCCATCACAATTTTGATCCTCAACGGAAGGGATGGCTTTCCCGCTTCGGTGACCCCCAGAGGTATAATTTTTGATGAGAACATGGAGGGCATTGCGGCCACGACAGATTTTACGTGCACCAGCCACCATTAGTGTACACGACGGTCTTTGGCCGGCTCGAGTACCGAACCCGCAATCTTCCAATTACGAGGCCTGCGTTAATCTTTTTAGGAATGTTCTGCTTAAATTGCTTTATCTATATCTTAAAAATGGGTTTTATGATTCTACATCTAAAAAAAAAAAATCTTAGTTTACTAGGAAAGTATGTAAAAATGTTGAAACAGCTGTAAAATTTGAATATAACATAAAAACATTTTTTCCCCCCTCCTTTAAAAATGAATACCTTGTTTTGTAAAATTATTCGGGTTGTTACATCGATATACAATAAACTTTTTGTATGTGACATTCTAAAAAAAAAAAAAAATGTTATATATATTTGAAATATATATGAAAACATTTATTCCGTAACATAATAATTAGTAGTAATATTCACGAGAAAAATGTACAGAGACGCCAACATTTATAATTTATTCCGGAGCATTTTTTGCCCCGCCTTTATTTCACACCACGTAATTTATAGAATAATTTTTCCAGTATATAATACGATAAAATAAGAAAAAATTGCTCTTAAAAGAGGGGGTATGCAGAAAAAGGTGGTGGTAAAACTGCTCCGAAATAAATTATAAAAGTTGGATACTCTGAATGTATAATAAATCCTTTTGTCAATTGACCAATATTCAACTATTTGAATATAATTTTCTTTCTCCCCCCCCCCCCTTATCGATCTATGGTTGAGAAAGTATTGTTTTGGGTTGAATTTTTAAAAATGAGTTTAAGGTAAAACTAGGAGAGTTTGCGCACAATTCAACAGAACGATACAAAAAATCCAAATGTCAACTTTTTGCTAAACTATTGGTGCACGATTTTGAATATATCCTTCTTCTATGCATTTCCATTGCTATTATGCTGCTCTGTTATAATTTAAAATAATAGTTGTAATAAAACCAAGAGCGCTATATTGCTTATAGGGTAGGAGAGATTGTGCTTTATTATACCTACAATTATATTATTAATAACAATAATTACACTTAAATGACATTGTTGTAAGGTATTTGTAAACAAATATTTTTGTATTGGGAGTCGATTTTTCAATTCAATAATTAAAAAATCAGAAAAATAAAAGAAATTTAAAATGAACTACGAAAAATTATTTAAAGAAAAAATATTAAAGAAACAGAAAAAATCATAATACGAGATAAAGAATAAAACCAGAAAATAACATTAAGTTACTAGATAACACGTTTATCTTAAAATTAGTACATTTCCTTTTCAGCTAGGATGGTTTCTTGTTATCTAACCGAATCTCTCGTTGTTACATAATTATTGGATTTATTGTTGTACATAGTGAAGTTATTGTTCAACCACCTGCCACAAGTGAACCTGTTCGAGACGGTGGTGTGCAATGCATTTCCGAGGGAAATAAAAAAGGTTAGTACACCATGTGTGCAATGATGTATGGATAGTTCCGCCCATTTTTAAGTCCAGAATCCGCCCACTGTTTACTATTTACTAAAGTTTTTCCCCTCAAAATCATCTGTCCAAAAATGTTTAAAACAGAAACACTAAATTTCACTTGGTTTGAAATCGTCTCGTCTTAACTTTAAAATTCTTTACATTGATTTAATTTAATTTATTTTGTTGAAATTTAGACTATTACACTCCTTTAAAAGAAGTTTGAGTAGGCTAATATTTTTTGCTTGCATTTAGTTTTTTATCCCTTCTACTTAAGCAGCCGACTGCTGCACAAAACTTGAGCATCATACTTGAAAGTATTGCAAAACTAAATTGATATGGGTCATTCTCTGAAAAGTGGGCTTTTTTTTTAAAAAAAAAGTTAGCTCAAATAAAATTGCTCCATTTTTTTTTTTTTTTTTTTTTTTTGTGCATATACTTGTTAATATAAGTAATAAAAATACATACACAGTCAATAAAAAATATTAACCAAGCTGTATCTGATAATTTTTGAAATAGTAATTATTTTTATTAATTAGAAAAATGAGGGAATGATTGTGAGGGAATGACAAATTTCTTCTAGAAACTACTGTATAAAAATATTATTAGGTTTAGCTATATTTTCAAACACTAAATATTTATTAAAACACATTTTTATTAATATAATAGCATAAAAAAGCAAATTTGATTTCTTTTAGTTAACTTTATAATGAGTGAGGGAATGACATATAATAAAAATACTGTATTTCAATCTAACATTTGAGAGCCATATGCTAGTCATTGTAAAATATTTCCAACAGAAGACAAAATGTTTTCTTTACTTTGCTTGTATATAAATTAAGTTTGACTGATATAAAGTACGTGCTGCCATCAATGGAGTAAGTAGGAGTATAATTGCAGTTTGATGAGGGAATGATATCTATTACCAGGGACAACAATAATAAGTGTTCTAATTTCTTTCATTGAATAATATATAAATGTAGTATAATGGATAAATATTTATTAAAGTATGTTTAATAAATTTTCACTTCAAATAATCTAAATATAGATGCTTTAATACCATAGAAACCATTTTATTTACTTACATGTGAGAATGGGGACACAGTGAGGGAATGATATTTTGCATTTTAAAAAATATTTTAAAATTATATTTGAATTCCAATAACCAAAGAATAACAGTTTATATGCAAAATCAATTAATATTGATACTTTGGAGTGCTTTTTGTTTTTGTGCTTTTAAAAATATGCCCTCAAGACTACTGGGACATGAAATGACCACTTTTCAGAGAATTACTCATATACAATAACATTTAAGTACTTTGCGATAAATTTCTCATAGGCTAACATTCGCATTCGAGAGATAAATCCCACCAGAGGTGTGGCTTTTGTCGATCGTATCACTCCTGAACAATGTTCAATTTCAGATTCTGGGGACAGTCTCCTATAAGTCTCCAACCGTCTTGAGTGGGTTGAACTAGTCCAGTCAGTTGTCGAAGTTATTTCCTGGTGCAGTTCTATACGTTCATCAAACTCATCCTCATTGTCTTCTAATTACCAATAAGCTGCGAAATCTCTATTATTACAGAATTTTATAAAAATCAACGCATATTCTCTCCTAAATAGCAGAAAATTGTAGCGCTCGTACCGTTAATCTAGATTAGTAGCTTATGAAAAATTCTTGAAATTAAAAATATTTTGTACGACTACCATTGTATTGAAATTCTTAGGAACGGCTATGAAAATTCAACCGTTTTTTTTTTTTTTTTTTTTTTTTTTTTTTTTGAGAACGAGACAAAATAACCACGTTTTATCTTAAACTCTTGAAACAATCAATATGCACATTCAAGTCGACACTTCACCATTGATATTGTGCAACCACCTAAATTTGCAACTCGCTCACTCTACTCTTTCCGGCCGATCTCCTATGTGCATAATCTCTCCTACCGCGCGATCTCTCCTAGCTCTTTACCTTATACTTTTTAATGTTCTCTGAATCAAAAAGAGTTTTTATCAGTTGGTCGGTGAGTTAGTTATTAGCATAACACAAAAGCAAGTATTATCAGGAAGTTCAAATTGGGTATTTTAAATGCTTATCACATGGTTATATCACATAAAATGCTTTATAGAGATAGGACGGATGTTTTATTTACAGAGAAATGAAAAACAGTTCAATATGCGAGCAGAATCTTCTGATGTTACATTTTTAACACCTATAGTATGAATTAAACATTATATTCTTTATATGACAAAAGTATATTCAATATAGAATGTAATACGAAAAACGTCCATTATTATTTTATAGGACCATACAAAAATTCGAGACTGTGATTGGTGTAGGTGTAGTATTATCAGAGCCCGGTTGAGAGTGGGACTCACTCTCACTAAATTTTCTTACCAAATACCTTTTGTCTTATAACGAGCAGAAATTCCCCGTAAAATAAGGAGGCAATTATTTAAAAAAAAAAAAAAAAAAAAAAAAAAAAAAATTAAATAATGGCTTCTGACTTATGATGTGTACATTCGTTTCTTTTGCCCCGTTCATTTCTTATAAAAACAATTTCCTAATGAAAGCATGGAGTTCCTAATTTTGAAAATATTCTGCTGAGAGAGTGCACCGGCGCTTAATCAGGTTCTGGGATTGAGACTAGTTATCTGCATTAGGGACCTCGGTCTGCTGGTGGAGCAGGGGTAGTTCTAAGAAGTCTCAGTCCGTATTCACGCGCGTTTGGGAGAAAATCACGGGGAAGTGAACGGCTGGGCCGACAAGCGTAAACTTTCTTTTACCAGCTTAGAAAGCAGAATGTTTCGGTTACTAGTGGGGCCGGGATTCTGATTGGAAGTTGCTCGAAATGCATTTCAAGTTGTTTTATGTGTTTTTTAAAAAATCGTTACTAATAAATGTAAGTACACAGAAATGTATGTCAAACGAAATTGTTTCTAAATTTACTTTCAATCGTTTTTTATGTACTTTGGAAACAGACTAAAAGAATTGAAGTTTTAAGTTACTCGCCAGTAGCCGGTAGATTTTGTGAATTTATTCGCCGTTTTTCCTCAAAATTTTTAATTGATGCGCGAAATAAATTATTTTCTCCTGTAACTCTTTTAAAGTTTTTTATTTTTTATTTTTTTTAAATTATCCAATATTTATAGAGAGTTTGTTTTATGTTTACCGATATTTATGAAGAACTTACTTTTATACTGGCAGTTTTTAAGAGAGTGTTTCGCTTTTGGACCAGAATTTTCTCTTGATAGACTTCTGAAAATATCCCTTTTATTAAATATCTTGTAAATTAATGATTTTTTTTTCTAACAGATTGGCCAAGAAACTGCGATATTTTTGTAAGTTATTGTGTAAAGGCGGAAATATTTTGCTCCTGATTAATATATATATATATATATATATATATATATATATACGTATATGTTTGATCGCAGCTAATTGATGAAAGACGTATTATTATAATAATATTATTATTTTCATCGCTGACTGCAGAAATAGGCAATTATGTTGTTAATTGACAAAATTCGCGTTTTTTAATATTGATTTTCAAAGTACGTTATGATTCTACCACAAATCAATGAAGCCCCCCCCCCCTCTCTCTCCTGTTTTTTTTTTTTTTTTTTTTTTTTGCCTAATTTCTAAAATACGCTTCTTTTTTTTATTTTATTTTGCACTTTATTTATGAAATGTGTGATCATTTTGCAACCGTTTGACTTAATTTACGTTTTACTACGGAAATACCCCAAAGTCACTAAAAAAATGTGTCGAGTTATTTATTTATTTATTTGTTTTTTACTCGCCACTTTGTTTTATTTTATCGTCACGTGGCAAGGGGTTTTTTTCTAGTTTATATAAAAATGTTAAAATACAGTACCTTCTAGTTTAAAACGTAATAACCTATCTTTATAGTAATACGGGGTAAAAGAAAGTATTATGAGTGCGTTACCAGATTATTTTTCTTTTTATAACCACCTGAAAAATTGCCAAATTTTGATGTGAAAGTAAACTGAAATCATCTGAAAAAGCGTTCCCATAATAATTCTAGACAAAAGTTGCTTGGAAACATTAAAAATTTTATTTCAGATTTTAGTAAACGATGTTTCGTATTCTTTGCAGAAAGTTGCTCATTTATCATTTCCGAAAATCGCGGAATGCCAATTCAAAGTCCGAGGATGTTTGGAATTGGAAATCAATCGCATTTCCAGGATTTTGATGATTCTGGTTTACAAGATTGTAATCCATAATTTTGAATCACTCTTTTTTTGAACATCAGCTAGTCAAAATGCATGAATATTTAAATATATAATTTCAAAGTGACCTAAAAAAGATAATCAGATTATTTTCAGTAACCTTAGTTCTCTGTATGTATCAAAAACATTGATTCACTTTCAAACCATATTAATTTTATTTGCTTTGTAATATAAGAAACTGCAAAAAAAAAAAAAAAGTCCAATATTTCCATCTTTATTTTCCATTTAGAAGTAATTCTTAATATATTAAAGCTCAAAGATTTTAGAAAATGGCAGTTTGCGTGCAAGGCTTATTTATATCATACTAAATTGCATGCATTTCGAAAAGTGACCTTGGGAAATATATTTTGTCTAACCAGTAGCATACAAAATACTGCTGTGTTTTGAAAATGAATGCGCCAATAATAATCAGATCCTATAAAAACTATAAGGTATACATCTATTGATTAATTGATGAAATAACTATTTGTTTTTCAAATAAGGTGTTTTGATGCAATAAAACAATTATTAAATGGTAAAGTAAACACAGAAGAGTTATTAAACTATAATTTGTTATTGACTTTTAAACGGAACACGTACAAATGATAATAATAATAATAGTTATATTAATATACAAATTGCCAAAAATGTCAATTATGACATGTGCTTAAAATATGAAACTGTATTACATAATAAGTATTTTAAAGGAAATTTTATTTAATACATGTGTAGCATCAAAGAAAAGAATAGATAAGATATTCTTTACCTGAATACTTCTGTCAGGGTAGATGATTTGCTTTTCTTAAAATTTTTTAAGTTATTAATCTTAATCTCAAGTTTCTTAATTTTAAGTGATTTTTTTCTGTTGATAGTTTGATTTACTGCAAAGAAATAAACAGTAATAAAAATCACATAATTCAAAAAAGTTTGTCAGTTTATAAAGTTTATGAATTGAGAAAGTTCGATTTCGTATCAACATAGTTAGCGAAAAACTCCTATTTATTTTATTTTTCACAAAATGAACTAAATACAAAAGTTAATTGATATTTTATTTAAATAAAGCTCCTACAATATGTTCTAGTCAAGGCGAGCAGCATTCAGTTTAAAAATTTGCTAGTTTATTAATTCCCAACTGGGAAAAGAAGCATGTTATGACTCTAATTTCTTCGCCTTTAACCCCCGATCCTAAAATAGAGATACTTGAAGCCCTTTGTCAATGTTATGTGTTTTTATTTGTGGCACTGTAGCTACCAAATAAATAGACAATTCCGATGCATTTTATTTTCTTTCTTTTCCTTTCCTTTCCTTTCTAATTTTTTTCTTTCTTACTTTTTTTTTAATGCTAATTTAATTGAATGGTTCTTGGGTCTGAGAAAAATCTGTTTAATGGAGTTTTAAAAATTAATTAAAATGTATTTTTTCAGGCCACTTAGCATTGACATTTTGAAATTTCCGAGTTGTTAATCTTGTGTTAGATGAAATTTCACAAGGTTTTAAGATTAAAGTAAAAAAAAAAAAAAAAAAAAAAAAATCTGATGCGGACACCAAATAACTTCTTTATAGATCCATTGAAATATACATATCGTTACCAAGAAAAAAAAAAAGTTACGTGAGTGTTAGGTGGTTTGTAAATAAAGAGACATTACCTTGTCCATGAATATTTCCGAAAACAAGCCAAGAATACTATTACTCGAATCACCAAATTGACGAAAATAAGATTATATACACCACAGAGTACGGATATCGCTTGTCCAGGAGTAGTAATTCAAGGCTTATTATAGAACCTTTCACTGTCAAATGCACAGCTTAGAGCTCGATATAATTCACTCGAGTGTAAATGACTTCCTTTTGTAGAATTTGGTGAAAATTAATGGTGAAAAATAAAACACATTACAAAAATTAACTCCAAAAGAAAAGAAAAAAAAAAGAAAAGAAAAGAAAGAAAGAAAAAGAAATAGTTTTTTAAAACTGAGAAAGAGTTTACTGATTCTGACAATCCTGAACAACAATTTCACAGGTCGACATGTGAAATTTTGATTATAATTTTGACAGATCTTTATGTTTTTTGGTGTGCTAAGACTGAAAATGAAGTCAGTTTTTCTCTATCACGTATAGATTTTTGCCAATACAGGGTAACTACCAATGTAATTTCTTCCATGACTCTTCCACCAATATAATTATATGGTAAGTTTTATGGTATGTTTTCATGCTTAATTAATCATGGATACCTATTGTTGTAATAGCGCAGTACTAGTCCGACGTATAACCATACTAACTAACAAACCAGCCTATTGTTATGATGGTATATGTAAGAAATTGTGTCGGTAAGCACCCTGTATTGACAAAAATCTGTACGTGATAGAGACTACATTTTCGGTTTCAGCACATCAAAAAACATAAGGTTCAGCTGAAATCGTCAAATCAAATTTTGCCAACTTCAATTTTGTAGGACTGTGTTTTCTACCAGATTTGGTCATTAATATCGCAAATTGTCAACTTCGTCGCTAACATAAATTTTGGTCTTGGCAACAAGCCTGGAGATTTGGTATTGAATTTGACGACTTTGTGATCAAATTTGGCGATAAACGGCAGGTTAAGGTTGCCAAAGTTTGAAAACTTCAATTTCAACAGGAACTGAGTTCTGGAATTTTTCGGAATGATCGGTTGGTTTCTAGCACATGACTAACTACCTAGAAAGTTCTGTATATTACCAACAAGAGTATAAAAAGAGAAGTGTCATTACTGGTGATTGTTGGCTAGAATTTACCTGCATCTTAACATATTACTTTCTATACGGTATTATAATTAAAGTGGAAATAGATAACAGTGTTTTAACTTCCATGAAAATCAGCATTAGCGGTAAACTTGGTGACATTGTGTCAAATTAGGTGACTTAGCTACTAAATTTGGCATAAATTGGCATTTTAGGGTTGCCAAAATTTGGTAGCTCTAGAAGCAGAATTCTGAAATATTCTGGTATGATTCATTGATTTCTAGCGTATAACTACCTCGAAAATTCTCTAAATTGCTAGACTGTCGATAACTTCACTTTCTTTTCGGACTTCGAGGTGAGAACGGTGGTTTTGAGAGACTGTGCTTTAAAACTCTTTAACATTCACTACTTAATATATTTTAACAATTACTAAACTAATTGTAAAAATGGCTTTTAGACACATAGCTGATCATAAATATTTAAAAAATAAGAAATTAGCATAGTTCCTTTTCGATAGATTTTTGTTTGAAACATCTATAAGTTAGCATTATTAAATTCAAATAATATATAATTTAATAAATAAAACACTTTGTAAGTAAACATTATCGACTACAAAAACTCGTAAAAGTTGTTTCAGGTGAAAATAATAGTCCAGCTCTTCATTAAATGAAAAAAAGACTAGACTTTGAGTGCATCACCAAACCAGCAATTTGCACTCGCGCACACTAAGAAACTTCAAGTGACTTATGCATTTAGCTCCCTTTGAAGCATTATTTGTTAAATTTTGGAATAGTGCTGCTATCTACCGAACAGAAAAGGAACAAAAGTTTAAAACCTGATTAAAATAAGGGGGAAATGTTAAAAAACTGCGGCAAAAATAGTTGTTAAATTATGTCAAATGTTTGGTTTCGCTGCGAAACCAATGAACGTTAAAGGGTTAAGCAGTTGATCACTCTTTCTTGAATTTGCGAAAATCCTGCTCTGTGATGTATTTTACGCTGTTTACTTGACTTTTGTGGTACGAATGATCATTTTATTGAATTGTTTCGAGAATGTTCATTAATTATTAATTCTGTGGTGTGAGTAGCAGTTTTATTTGACTGTTTCTAGAATATTCATTAAAAAAAGTGCATTCGTCAACTAAAACTTGCATGCATTTTACGAACTACTTTCTACACGAAAGAAATTTGACAATTTTCTTAACAATATCATTAAGGGCTTAATTATTAGCTTCAGTTGAAATTTCTATGACGGTGGGTCATATAATGAACAAAAGTTTTGTAATTTTGGTAATTATAGGTATAATTTTCATGAGTTACTTTATAACTGTACGTTAGTTACGTTATAACTTATGTTATAACAAAAGTTACATTATAACTTTCGTGGGTTTACTGCATGCCTTTATACATGGAAGAATAGATTTAAATAGGTCCTGTCGTACTAAATTAAATTCCGTTTTGTGCAGAATTTTATAATTATTACTTAGAAAACAAAAGTTGGCTTAGTTTTTATTTAGTTTTTTTTCTTCCCCATGATACAGATGTTTTTTCCTATTATCGAATATCAATATATAATAAAATAACTGCTCGTAATAAATGCATAATTTTTAATAAATTGACTGGATTGAATTTATTTCACAAACATAAAAAATTATAAAGGAAAATTGTTTCTTTTAATTACTAATTTTCGAATTATTTTTTTGAATTAAAAATAAAATTTATAAATTAATTCTAAATTCGTTTTTAATTTCCGTATTACATGCAAATAATACTGTATTTGATAATGTATTTTTGAATCTATTCAAAACAAAAATCCAAACTTTATATATATATATATATATATATTTTTTTTTTTTTCAAGTAGTCGTATTAGACTTTTAATTGGAGTTTGATTTGAACTTGTTATATATTTCCTTCGATGACATCTATTCTGCTAAGTACTGTTATATATTTATAAAAATAAAATTTTTAGGAAAGTTTTAAACTAAAAATCGAAAGAAAATAACCGTAAGAAAAACAATACTTAAAACGATGATTGATCCAACAAAAGTATATAATTTTGAGTTCTGATACTTCTGATATAGTTTCTGACATATGAGATTTTATTTGTAAAATTTCAAGTTAAACTCGTGATTTAAAATATCTTACCCTAAAATTCATGCGCAATAACATATTTTACAAAGAATATAGCACAAAAATTCGTTTAAAGGAACATACAAAAGAATTCTGACGTACTAGCGCTATGTTTAGATGTTGCTCGAAGTTCTTTCAAATTGTGTCATGTTTTCTTTCTTTCTTTTTTTTTTTTTTTTTTTTTTTGTGTACTAAATATAAATATACTGCTCGGTGCTATGTAGTTTATAAATAACATACAGGGCTACACAAAATTAGTTGAATAATTTCCTAAGTGTGCTGTACACGGCAATTCTCTGAATAATTTGAAATAAATTATGAAATTTAATAACATTACATTATATAAACAGGAGATTATGAGTGTCTGTAGCCTCCTCATGCAGTAAAACATATGCCAAATAAAATTGTTTCTAAAACTGTTTTGAACTAATTAAAAAAAAGTTCTGTTAAAAAAAATCTGTAACATTTCTACAGAAAATTTCTGCATTTTAAAGCTACAAACATTCACTATAATATTAGATCTTAATCTCTTAAAAGTCACTATTTTTTTCCTAAATGGATAAAATATGTGTTAATGGACACAGATTTTATCTGGTGGGTATACACCCCTTCTCATATTTATAAGGACACTTTATATTTTGAAAAAACTAATGTAAAAGTAATTGTGAACAAGATTAACTAAATGCACTTAATATATCTAGTATTCTAAAAACCAAAATTTCCATAATTTTTTTAATATGAAACAAAATTAATAAAAAATAATGCAAAATGTGTTTTTCTCCACGTTTTTAGATGTTCATAATTATAGGGACAACCCAGATTTTTTTCGTTTTATTTAAATTACTAGCGGATAAATTACAGTTGATATGCGAATTTGTTAACTACTGGGCTAGATTAATTCATATAAAAGCTTTCAATTTTTCTTGGACGGACATTACTGATGATTCCTCGAAAAAAAGAACGTTCATGTAGTGAAGTTCTAACCGAAGTTCTTTACCGAATTTCTAATGAAATTCGATGATCTAAAATTGCTGAAGGAAATGTGATCAAACGTTGAACTGTTGATTCGATAGGAGAGAGATCTGATGCAAAATCAGAGTTGTTTTACAGAGATCGAAGACTCATAATTCCTCTTACTCTTCTACTCATAATGACTGCTGCTGAATTTGCTCGTAATTTTTAACGAAAGGTTGGGGTCCACATTTACGCATGATTAAAATAATTAATAATATGTTAAAATGATTAAAAAACCTGTAATAATAAATAAGCATTTAATGGGGGAAAGCACGTCTGTGTGAAAATTGAATAAAGACAGTATTAAATGGTAAAATGTTGCATTTTCGGATGAAAAACATTTTATTCTTGATTAACCAAATGGTTTTAACAGTTACTGGCACGATCTGAAAATAGCGAAAGACAGAGCAGATTTTTTAAATGTAGATATGAATCGGGCATTTTGAAGGTGGATCTATGGTGCTCTGGGGAGCTGTTTCTTCTGAAGGCAGAAGGAATTTAGTAATTTTTTTTATATTATTATGAACATCAAGAGAATATCCGCAAATTTTAAACGTAGAATTCTTAGATTTTTGTTAGATTTTGGGGGTAATAATATTTTTTTCAACAAGACTTACATTTTTGCTCTACTTTTAGAGCAATAGGAAATAGTTTAAAGAAAGAAACTTCTGTATTATTGCCTTTCCCATGGTCTAAAAGTTGAAAAAACCTTAACTTATGATATTAGAAATGTGCATGCAAGTGATAAGCAATTTTAAATGGTTTAAATGTATTAAGAATATCATATATGCTATATGAAATGGTATTGAAACTGAATATTAAAAAAAATGTATATATATATATATACCAGAGAGAATGTCTGACTGTTTAACCCTAAAAAGAGACCCCATAAAATATTAATTTAAAGAATAACTGAAAAAAAATTACTAAAATTCGAGCTGTCCTTATAATTGTGAACATCTGAAAAATCAACTTTTTACTATATTTAAAGTTTTTTAAGATAGAAAAACGATAAAACTTTTTAAATATAGTCTATTAATGAAATTCAAATTAATTAAAAATATATTTGTTTAAATAATAGTGTTCAGTGTTTAGTTAATATAGAAAAACGGGTGTCCTTATAATTATGAGAAGGAGTGTAGTCTTTTTTTCTGTTTTACATATGCAGATTACTTAGTATAAAAGGCGGATTGAGAAGGGTTGAGTAACACAGCGAAATGTGATTCTATTGTTGTGAAGTAAAGTCTATGCCTGTTGTGTGGTGGATCCTGGTTCGATCCTGACTGTCGGAGCAGGTGAATTTAAGTTAATGCGAGTCTTTTTATAGTATACCCTATGGAAAAAAAAATCTTATTTACGAATAACTTTTTAAATGTTTTGTTAGTAAAATCTACTATCATCGTTCCTCCCCCTCCCCCTCCCCCTCTCCATAGTATAACGGTATTTTCTAGCAACTTTACTGACAGAAGTTTTCTGTAATGATTTTTTTTTTTTTTTTTTTTTTTAACAGAATGAGTGTCATACAAGAATTCTTTCTTCTTATTATTTTTTGTTACATATAAAAAAATAAGTGTCATGCATTTTTTAAAGTGAGGTAAATTTGAAAAAGTAAACTATTTTTATATACAAAATATTTATGTTTTTTGATACGTTAAACTTGATTTAATCTTGGGAATGTGGCGCTACATAGAGAAGAAAGTCATACCTAATCCTGGACGAAAATAGTAAATTTTTCATTGAAACATTTTTAAAGTCAGTTAAGGGGGAACAACACAGTAGAAGCTTTGTAAAATACATTTTTTTAAAATGAATTTTGCAATGATTGAGATAAATAAAACATTATATATTTTTTTTGTCTTATTCTACTTACCTTAATCTTCATTTTAAAATGTAAAAATTACAAAAATCAAAAAAGATATTTTTAATATAACACAATCTTTGAAACTGTGTTTTGCAATTATCGATAATTGGCTGTATGCATAACTTGAGTAAAAAGAATGCGAAACTGAATCTGTTTAGATTTTTTTTAAACTATATAAATATAGTTTTCGTTGCACGTAGGTTTTTTTGAAAATTTGAATTTTTCACAAAATGGCGAAGTGTTTAAAAAAAACTCAAAAAATATTCAAAAAAAGGAGTACATATTCTTGGATTACTGAAAAACTATAAATCAAATCAAAAAACCCCTACGTGCAACGAAAACTGAACATACTGTGAACACGGTGTCAAAATTTGAAGCAAATCGGTAAAAAATTACAGTAGTTAGAGCGACAGCCGTTTTGAAAAACTTGGTTTCGATTAAAACACGTTTAAAGTTTTATGAAAAATCATTCGTTTATAATTTATAAAATGCTTACAATACTACAATGCATCTATACCAGGTCCATAAGATGTTTCTTCTTCATTATTTTTAGCAGTCTCACGTGCTATTTCAGCGATTTTTCTAGATTTTCTACCCTCCTGTGATGCCTCATATGCTTTTAGAGTAGCAGCCGAAATTCTCTCGCTCGTACATGTTGAAGCGCGTCACGAGTCGCATGACGCGCTTTACGTATTACGCTGTAACTTCTACATTTTAACGAAAATCAATTTAATATTTTGGCATTATAATCTTAAAAGT
Organism: Salticus scenicus; assembly: GCA_963930645.1. NCBI lineage: Eukaryota > Metazoa > Arthropoda > Arachnida > Araneae > Salticidae > Salticus > Salticus scenicus. The sequence continues at coordinate 163,660,751 of OZ005652.1, forward strand.
ATAAGCTATCAAAAAATACAATAAAATTTTTTTTTCATTTTTCGAAAATTTTACTGTGTTGTTCCCCCTTAAAAGAGTTAATATGTCTATTATATGATAATAAAAAGTATATTAAAATTGTAATGCATGAAAAATTCCAGCAGTTTGTATAAAAGTAATTACATCATTAAATTTATATAGATATTTATTGTTATATCTATTCATTATATCTCAAATTATTTGTGCATTTAACTTCAATGTAATATATGTAAATGACACATAATGAATAAATCATTATTTCATGTTATACTATCTTTCTTTCTTTTTTCAGTTTCAGAACATAGCTAAACAAAAGTATGCTTTTCCCATTTGACATAATTTTTTCCCACCCTTATTTGCATTATTAACTTTTACAAAAATATTTGGTAAATGCATGAATAAAGTGCCTTTTTCTTTTTAATGTTACAATGTTTAGGTTGCATGACCAGAATATTTTGCTTTAGAATATATTTCTGTTTTATTTTAATGTAATAGTCAGAAAAGTTACCATCCAATGAAATGCATACCCCATTCACGCATATCAAATAGATAACATTTCCAAAATATGAAAAAAGTATAAATAAAATAATATTTTTTTCACTTTTAACTATTAGCGCATAGTGGTCATCTATTTGAATCGACATACAAAATAATCGAAAAACCTTGACCTCGGAATGCACATTTAAGTGAAATTTCACTCTGTTCTCCCGCGTTAAGAAAATCGTAAATAAATAAAAAAAAAAACTTGTGAAGTTTTTAAAGTTGAATATTCCAAATCTATAGGGTTCTTGCCAGTGTCATAAGTGCTATTTTAAAATTTGTCAGACTTCATTACGACCATTTGTTCTTGAGATATCGTAAACACAGACTAACACACTAACCCACTAACAAACTAACTCACAAACAAACTAACACACGAAAACTAACGCACTAACAAACACCTTGCAGACGTACGCCCTATCAATTTTTTTACTTTCGGATTCCTTACAACTGAAAATGTGGAAAAAACTGAAAAAAAAAAAAAAAAAAAAAAAACACCCGAAGTCAAAAATTTTCACGATTACCCAAGTTCCCTATATCTATAAACTAAACCTATACCTAACCTTATACCTATTTGAACTAAAAGTATTTGAAATGCATTGTAGCTGAAACATATAGTTACGATACTTCTTTGAATTTTGTGTATTCATGTATATAAGAATTCATGAAGATATAAAGATTTCTTTATAATCGAAGGTGTCTTTAGCACAATCGAAAGGTGTCTTTAGCAACATCGTTTTTTGCCTATGATGTCCAGGGTTTTACTAATGCAAAGTCGTTTTTAGAAAACTTAATATACTACATTAGACATCATAACATATTGCAATCAGAATATGAAACTATTAAATAATTGATGAAATAGGATCATTTTTACTAAAGAATGTTTCACTGCGCATGCACAAGCAATTAATACATATATATACATATATATTTGCGAAATTGAGTTTTTAAAACAAACTATTATGTTTGGAAAATTTGATGTACTACAGAAAAAACAACATACTGTAATTAGAATATAAACAGATTAAATATTTGATTAAATATGAGTATTTTTACCGAATAATGTTGAAATGAGCAAGCATAGTTTTCTGTCTAAAAGAATTTAAATATTTTGTTTTCATAGTCTTTCAGAACATTATTACACATAGTAGTACCTTTTCCTTTTAAAACGAGATCTAATTTTTAATATTGGTTGGGTTTTAATTCTCTAATGCATCACTGTCGATAGCATGAATTTATTAAAACAAAATAAACTATTTTAAAAATTCATTGAAAATAAATTTAACGACGGTTTTCTGCTTAGGTTCTTTTTTTAACCGACTTTAAAAAGGAGGAGGTTCTCAATTCAAACCTTTTTTTCTTTTCTTTGTTTATTTTTTAGCGTATAACTTTTCTTAACAAATGTTTCGATTTTGAAACTTTTTTTTTTAAGTTTTGGTCTGAAATATGTCCTGTTATGATTTTTTAAGATCTAAACAAAATACAGGGTCCCTACTAAAGTCAGTCACAACTTTTTAACTGCTGAACGGCTGCAGCTGTAATCATAAAAGTGGTATGTAACTATAGTAAAGTGGCCATGCGCTACATGATGAGACCGCATAAGCGCCACCTACTGGAAAACAACGGAATTCCTATCTCGAAAGCGGAAAATGCAGGGAAAAAATTAATTGCAAAGTTGTAGAGCATCATCTGTACACATGCATGCTAAAAATAGAATGTTTAAAACATGCCGTTTTACATGCTTGTTCGAGTTTACTATACTGTGACGGGCCAAAGCAATCTCAGAAAAGAAAAGACGGAGGAAAAGACTTAAATTCATCACCAAATACTTCGATTTCGATTTTGAAATTTCTGTCCGTCAGCTGCAATGCGTATTTGGATCTTTCTTTGAGCTTTATTCTGCACACATTCTAGCGTAGCAGGTGACACGTATGCTACCTAGTTGTGCCATAAGTTCTGATACAAAATTTTGAGATTGTCTGCTGTGACACAAATGCAGCAGACTATAAAATAATATCTTGAAAATTTATTTTTCAACTGAGTGAAAATAATGCCCGGACCGGGATTCAAACCCCGGATCTTTGGCTTACAAGGTCTTTGATCTTGTAAGTCAAAGATCCGGGGTTCGACTTCCGGTCCGGGCATTATTTTCACTCAGTTGGAAAAATAAATTTTCAAGATATAGGATTTTCTTCTCAATCTGCTGATTGTGTGATATTAATAAATATAAAATAATATTTTAAATTTCATCGTTAAAGATCGTTTGCAACATTAGACCGTAAACTAAAAGTTATCGAAGAATAACGGGCCATTTTCTTACAAATGAATTAAAGCGCCAGAGGTACCTTAAGTCAAAAGTATTGTTACGACGGTACACTCATAATGGCCAAGAAGAATTATGTTTATCGACGAGAAATTTTTGACGTTGAAAAATTCAACCGCCAGAATGATCGTGTATACGCGACTGCTCAAGAAGCTAAAGAAAATTAAAAAAAAACGTACAGAGAACTCATTAGCCGGCTTTCGTAATGGTTTGGTGGGGTATCAGTTATGAAGGTGTCACAGAGATCCATTTTTGTAAGAAAGGAGTGAAAACAATGGCAAAAATTTATTAAGACACGATCGTAGAATTAATAGTGAAACCCCTGAATATAAACTTATTCAATGAACACGACTGAACTTTTTAACAGGACAATGTTCCTGTTCATAAAGCGAATACGACACAGCGGTCGTTGAAAGATGTGCCAGACTTCATAGAAGCCAAAGATTGGTTTTTCAGCAGTCCGGATTTGAATCCGCTCGATTATAAATTATGGTCAGTGTTTGAGGCAAAGGTGTGTCAAAAAAGATATCCCAGTTCGAAAAGTCTTAAACATTTTTTAAGAAAAGCAGTGATGGAAATTCCCATGGAAGTAGTGCGTACAGTCGGTAACAAAAGTGTCCGAACACTAGCAAAAATTCCTATGTAAAAAAAATACACTTCATACGGTTTTGTTAAATAAATCCTTATCGAATCATGTTCTTACACTGACTAAGAACAGGATTCGACAAGGATTTATTTAACAAAACAGTATTAACTCTACTTTTTTTACATAGGAATTTTCGCTAGTGTTCGGGCACTTTTGTTACCGACTGTACCTCGATAGATGATTGGTCAAAGAGACTTAAAGCCTGTGTGAAACAAAAAGGTGATAATTTTGAATGTTAAATTAATGTGATATGTTAAATTTAAAGATAAAATAAAACTTTAAGAAGATTTAGTTTTAAATTTGATTACAAGGTTTTTTTTTAATTTTAATTCCTTTATAATTGTATCAGAACTTATGGCACTACTAGGTATATAAAATTCAATCAAGGGTCCAGATGTGCAGTTAACATTATCATAATATCGTTTCTTGGTGTGTTTTAATTTATTAAAGACATGAGCTGTAATTTATTCCATAGAGCTTCATTTGATAGCACAGTATGAATAACAGATAATCAACGATTCTTCTCAAGCTGTATCTCTTTTGAAAGTTCATATTTCATACATTTTATTAATATTGGATTCTTTTATACTACGTGCATAAGAACTCTTGGTTACGAATGCAGAGCATTTCCACTTTTTAAATCCTTTTAATTTAATGTATCTGGATTCTACAGACAAATTTTTTCCTCCTATCGCACCCCGTCATAAAATTCGACACAACTCAAAAATGCAGTATTTGAGAAAAAACAACTTAAAGATAGCGATAAGGCATTGACTAGCACTGTAATAAAGTTGACACAACTGCCTCTTGGATGAATAATTTTCGAGACTGAGATGCAACGCTTTTTGTGCATATCGGAGCACTTCATACATTTTTAGTGATATAAACTTAAAATTGCGTTTTTTTTTTTTTTTTTTTTCTTTGAGTAGCATCACATTTGCAGATTGCTTGCTATATGTGTAACCTCCGTGAACGTCTTCTCATGTTCTGCTGTATGGATATATTTTCACTGAAGAGCATTGTTAAAAAAAAAAAAAAAAAAAAAAAAAAAAAAAAAAAAAAACTAATTCTCATTTTTATTATACTTTTTAAGATTGCGTTTCTTAGTAAATTTAAGATAATAATTCTCAGTTTTTAAAGTATATTGCATATATATTTTTAAAATATTACTATGTTTAAAAGGACGCTTACAGAGATTATGAAGAAGCAAATGTTAAAAATACACTTTTCCATAAAACAATCTCATCAAACAAATGTTGTAATTTTTTCTTATTAGATTATTGAGCTGAATTCGCGTACTTAAATGTTATCGAGGATAAAAAATAAATATTATTTTTATCCTCGCGTATTTTATTAATTACATCATTATCGTATCGTTTAGACAAAATATAATCGTAACTGGTCCACGTTAGAGGATGGATGGATGGATGGATGGATGGATGGTTGGGTTTTACGTCGCACTAGTGCTGCGCAGATGGGCAATTGGCGACGGTCTGGGACACACCCCTAGAGGTGGTCCGGAGACATGCCATCACAATTTTGATCCTCCACGGAAGGGATGGTCCACGTTAGAGAAATATTATACAGATACTTTCAATACTTGCTAGAGGGACAAATTAGGTAATTTATAAGTGATGATCAAACATATATTGTTTCATTGTGAATGAGATTTTCATTGTAAAAACAAAATTGTTTGTGTGAGTAAAATAATTTGTGTGCACAATCAAAGTGATCACATGATCAAAGTGAAAATTTCTGTAGCGATACGTATAATATAATTTTAAAAAGCATTTCTATCAATTACATGAAACAGAAAGCAATGGATTCCACTAATTTTAAGTAGCCCACTATATTTTCTGCACATTGTATATGCACCATACAGTACACTAAAATATGGTAAATTAAGAAAGTAATAATAATAACATAACATGGCTGAAAATGCTTTTTAAAGGTTTTTTATGATAACTTGTAATGAATCTAAATTCTTTTGCGTTACCCTGTGCTAGAGATCTGCACGAACCAGGTTCGGGTCGAATTTTTCAATTTGCTCTCGGACTTAAAATATTTTTTCAGGCTCGGGCCGGGCCGGGTTCGGGCTCATTTTTTTGTGTAGGCTTGGGCCGGGCCTGAATGAAATTTTTCCCGGGCCGTGTCGGACCGAACCTTTTTCTAGTTTTCCCGTTAATCAACGAAAAAGGAAAATGATAAAATATTTCTTCAGTCATTTATTTTACATAATTTTACAGTCTGGTATGTCACACAAAATATTATTTTGTTAAAAAATGTCTGTAACTTCAATTTAAATGTCTATCAGGTCAGTCTGTTCGCGATCTCATTTTTCGCAAATATTTTTAGCATGTCTCGAAATTAATATATTTTATTTAAAGTAATATTAGATGTTTCCTATTAAAAATAGTATGCATGTCACTACCAGTTTGTCCACATATGTACAAACAAAAAAAATTAGATACGTTACTGTGTATGACTGTGTTTCCTATGGTCTGTAGAGTTTAGGTGATATGAAGGCTATAAAAATTCTTTCGTTGTAACTTTTTCTCTAAGGCTCCTTTTTCTTTTCTCCAGTGCACTGGATGAAAGTAGCATCATTTTTAGCATGTGCAAAAGGAACTTTTCTACTGAATATGGTTGAATTAACACTAAAGTTTTGTTTACCGGATCACATGAAAGGTTCAGATACATTACGGTATATAAGAGGAAATGGTTAAAAGTGCACTTTTAGTAGTATTAACCATTTTAAATACTTTCCTATATTGTTTGGTGGACGCTAATATTTTCAATTTGACTTTCTGTCAGTCTTTGTACCTTGTCTGTAATAACGAATTTCTGTTTATATAAATCTTGTAAAAGTTAAGCAGTTTTGTTAAAGAACATTCTATTACTTGGCTATAAAAAACCTCTGCAAAACACATACTAAAAATCTTTTTCATAGAAAGGCATCCATTTTATTTATTTATTTATTTTACATATTTTTGAATCGGGCCGGGCCGGGCCGGGCCGGGCTATACACCGGTAAAAAATAAACGGGCCGGTCCCGGTCCAGGCGGAATTTTTAGATCTCATACCGGGCCGGATCCGGGCTTCAAAATTTCGTACCGTGCAGACCTGTACCCTGTGCACATAAGTAATGTTGCTCATACAATTTTCTATAAGAAACATGCTTTTGTGTATCTGGAAAATGTGTGTTTATTGCATTATGTTTAGTGCTGTATTTTATCTAAAATTAAAGGATGCTAATAAGTTAAGTAAATAATACAGTAGAACCTCTATCCATCGTTTTTCACGGGGTGAGTGGGAAAAAAAAAAAAAAAAAAAACGATGAAAGCGGGGAAAATGACGAATGCGGGTTAAAGTCTAAACACGAAGAAAACAATTCTTCTGAATTAATACACACAATGTATACAGTATACTACTAATAGAAAAAATAATATGTTACTTTCCAAACTGTCAAAGAAATAAATCAGTGTGCAACTTTTTTGTTTATTACTACAAGAGTTGAACCCTTTACTTTCTCCACTCGTCAAACTCAATGTTATTAAAATGAATTTTACAAACAATCTCTACTATGACGAGGTCTGAAAGAACAACTTTTATAGAAATGATCTCGCATCCATTTTAATATATAGTTTGCTGTAGATGACATTGGCGATGATTCTCTAGATCTAAACACTGTAAATTAAAGAGTATAAAAATAACAATATCATTGATGATTTTGATGATGATGCAAACTGGAAAGATGATTTTCCTTAGACATTTTATTTTATATCCTTTTTTATTGCGCTGCTATTTAAATTAAAATATAGCAACTTGCAAGTCAAAGTATATCAGTGAAGCTTTTAACAGATTAGTTCACTTCAATTACATTAAACGGTGCAATCGGATAAAATCTTCAAGATACTAACGTCGACTTTATGTTCGACCATAAAATTGTGCGTTGATACATAATTATAATATAAATAGTTTAATTTATTTAGCATATCGATATAAAAACTTTTATTTTTGTTAATATTATTATTTTAAAATGTTAAAAACAATTTTGTTTAAATTTATTTTAAATGATAATTATTTTATTATTTAAGTTCCCTTTATGTAATTTTAGCGTTATTAATACACTACCTACCAATAAGTATTTGGACACTTTCGAATTTAGATGTTTTGTCAAATGTCTAGAAAAGTTCTTTTGGAATCATCTTGAAAATTTGGTAGCGTATAGAACACAATTATATTTCAGCAAAAGCTGTGTCCTGAAAAGGAAGAGGGGACCAGTAAAACATTAAAGAAAAATCAAAATGTTTTGGATCACCCTGTAAAAAGTAATGCTTGAGGTGCATTTTGGCTATAACAAATTCCTCAATTTCAATGAGAAATTGAGGAACTTGTAAATTTAGTTCATTTGTGCATCAGGCAAACTGCCTTCATTTTTAATGGTACTTATTATTCCCAAAATGATGGTATGGCCATGGGTAGTCCTCTCTCTCCTTTACTTTGCGACATTTATATGCACTATTTTGAAGAAAAACTCTTCGGTGTATATAAATTTCCTCACTGGTTTAGGTATGTGGATGACACTTTCGTTCTTGTCTCCCCTGATGTCGATTTGTCCAATTTACTTTCTTTGGTCAATTCGATTGACCCATGCATTCAATTCACTTTTGAGGTTGAACAGGATTGCTCCTTGCCTTTCCTTGACGTTCTTGTGAATAAAGAAAAGGATTGTTTCTCAACTACTGTTTTTAGAAAACCATTCTCAGTCTCTTTGCCGCCGCATGCTCTCTCTAACCACGCCCCTCAACAAAAAATGTCTGCTTTTTACACTTATGTTTATCGTGCCTTACACATTTGTTCTGATCCGTCTAATCTTTCGAAAGAAATTAATTATTTAAAATCTCTTGCTCTCTCTCGTGGCTATAACCCATCCATCATCGATAAAGCTCTACATAAATTTAAGAATCCTAAACGTTCTGCTCCCAAATTAAACGATCACAGTCTCATCCCAGTTGTTTTACCTTTTTATTCTTCACTCTCTTTTAAAATCTCTAAAATTCTTTCACCGCTTGGTTTCAAAGTTATTTACAAACCCGTCAATAAAATTAAATTATCTTCTCTTAAGGATCCCATTCCCACCGAAAGCCGTTCTGGAATTTATTTAATTCCGTGTTCGTCTTGCAACTTAGGTTATATTGGTCAACCTAGGAGGCGTTTGAAATACAGAATAAATGAGCACCGTCGGAATGTTCGTAATGAAGAGATTACCAAATCTTCTGTTGCTTCCCACTGCTGGTCTCAAGGTCATCGTTTTGATTTTTCCAAAACTAACATAATCTCATCTCCTGTCTGTTCCTCCCATTTGGATATTCATGAAGCATTTTACATATTTAAAAATTCGAAAAATCTTGTTAATGATATTTCTTCCACTCCTTTCTTCTCTGATGCTTGGCAATTACTCACGTAACTTAGATTTTCGTTTAATTTTTGTTATCCTTAGTTTGTTTTATGTTTAATCTCACTCATTCATTTACTTTCTTGTCCTCTTGTACAATTCTATTCATACCAGTAGCTATATTTATTTTCTACTTTATAAAGTTTTTCTTTTCATTTTAAACGACTTTGTGCGTTGCCGCTTTGACTGCAGCACTCGTGCTTACTTTATTCGCCTGATGAAGGGTCGTGTGTTTTTTCGACCCGAAACAATTGTTGCGAGTTTATTGCATTGTATGATGTTTATTCAAAGTTTGTAAGTAACATGAATATTAATGTCACTTGATATAGGTGTGTTTACAGACTCGGTGACTTTGCCAACGAATGTTATGTGAGAAATGCCTAGCTGATAATCAGCCAGGGTAGCTCAATGGTTTGAGCATCCGCACGTAAAGCGGAAGGCCCGGGTTCGATTCCCGGCTCTGTTATTTTTCACATAGTTGGTATAAAAAATCAACCTTCCACTCCAAAATTTTCTGAAAAGAAAATTCTACTTTTTTAGTTATAACACGTAGGGTAGACTCACAGCAAAGAAATTTTCAGAAAATTTGGCATACTTCATTAGACACAGCATACTGCAATCAGAATGCAAAAATTTTAAATATCTTACGAAATATGAGCATTTTTACTGAATAATTCTCATCTACGCATGCGCTAGCTAGCTTTTAAAAGATTTCATTTGCATAATTTAATAGCTACAAGTATTGAGCTACTTATATGAAAACCCCAATCAAATATCGTGTAAATTTAAAGAGTTATGAGAGACAGAATAAACAGAATTTCGATTCTTTTCAAAAAAGAAAAAAAAAAAAAGGAAGATGATAGAGGTTTTTATCAATATTTATTTACAATCAGCGAACACTGTATTACCATTGGGTATTGATTGAATCAAAATAAAAATGTGAGTAAAACCCCTTATAGTTTAGCTTTTATTTTCAGAGAACTGAAATTCTGTTCATTCTATCTCTCATAACTCTTTAAATTTACACGATATTTCTTTGGTGGTTTTCATATAAGTTGTTCAATACATTTAGCTATTAAATTATGCAAATGAAATTTTTTTAAAGCTAGCGCATGCGTAGATAGAAATTATTTACTAAAAATGTTTATATTTCGTAAGATACTTAACATTTTTGCATTCTGATAGCAGTATGCTGTGTCTAATTAAGTATGCTAAATGTTCTAAAAATGTCTTTACTCTGGGTCTAATACCCTTCGTGTTATAATTTAAAAAGTTGTTTTTTTTTCAGTGTTTTAAAAAAACCATTATATCTCCATGAATGTATGTAGTAGCTTCTTAAAAATTTATACAGATAATGAGAAAATTTTTCTTAATCACATGTTACAGCCAAAATGCATTTCAAGTGTTACTTTTTACAGGGTGGATCCAAAACCTTTTGAATTTTCTTTATTTTTTTTATTATCCGCTTGTCTTTTTCAGGACATAACTTTTGCTGAAATATATGAGGTGTAACGCGTTCTTTACGCAACTAAAGTTTCAAGATGATTCTAAAAGCACTTTTCTAGATATTTGACAAAATGCCTAAATTCGAAAGTGTCCAAGTACTCTTTTGGTAGGTAGTGTAAAAAAAAAGTAATTTTCGAAACACAGAAACTTCTAGAGCTTTTAACCTATATTCCTTTCTCTAGAGCACCACTAACCACTTTATTTTGATGTAGATAAAACTTTTTTGAAATACACATACACATATACCCACACACACTCTATTTTAAATCATTCGTAATAAAAAAAAAAAAAAAAAAAAAAAAAAAACCTCTTGATCTAAACGTGGCTTAGGAAAAACAAAAATAATTATCGTGACTCTGATAAAATTAAAAATTTAACTGATTAACTTACAGTTTCTTATAATTTAAATTATTATTGGTTAGAAATTAGAAAATTTATCTTTAGTATTAAAAACAATTTATTAACGATATTTAAAATTTTTTTTCATAAAAAAATTATTCTAGACAATTCTCCGCCATTTTCTTCGAGATTCTGCTTTATCGTGCTTCTTTTTTAATGTAAATTTCTCCTCTAATCTTTCTTTATAAATCTAATAACACTGAAGTAACTTTACTTATTCAGTTTTTAATTATTTCAGTTTCCTGAATATTAATATTAATAATAATAATAATGTTTTACATCGTAAAAATGTTTGTATGTACAGTCGGGGAAAAAAATATCGCAGCACTCGCTGTAATTTCATTATTAATTGACGCAGAAAAATTTAATAGACATCATTCAACAGGAAATTAAATACTCTTTTTGAAAACGCTGTCGAATTTTTAATTAGGGGTTATCTACATATTGAAATGAGCGCCAACTTTGATTTTTTCAATAGCAACACCCAATTTTGACTTCATATTCAAATTTCTGAGAGCCTGGCAGTGCGGAAAAGTATACTGTTTATATATTTTATCATTAGTATTTATAGAGTTATAATAAAAAATATGTTAGGGGGCTAACTATAAATGTAAATAAAATTAAGATCCTAGAAGAAATACACAAAATTTTAATATTTTACACCGGAAATCTTTCAGGAAAAAAAAATTATAAAAAGTAATAAAAAGATTGACTCTGGTGTAGTTCTTTAGTTATTCTGAATTCAGTTTCTTAGATTTCTTTTTACATCAGTACTTTTTTGAATAATTTTAGGTCTATTTAAATACATTACACTTGCTATTTGTCCAGACTGTACTCTTTGAAAAAAGTGCGATATTTTTCAAGTAAAACTGTCTATATGGCTGTAGTGATCACCAATAAAGCTTAAATATTCTTTCGTAGGTGTAACATAAAATACGAAATGAAATAATATATATATATATATATATATATATATATATATATATATACAGCAACGCATAAACTAAATCTTTTCGGATAAATTATTGTAAGGGTTCATGGAGTAAATATTAAACAATTTTAATCGCAATTACCAGTTTTGGTTCAGTTGAACTCTTTGGAGCTGTACGATTCATTTTATAATTTCTATGAAAATATAATTTCTTAAATAACCCTTTCGCGACTGCTGACGTAGATTCATGTCATTTGGAAATCCGCGACTCTCTTAGTGGGCGTTTCTTTCGTAATTTGTGTGTTACCTATTTCTTAAGTGTGTACCCAGTGTTCAAATTTTTGCAATAAAATATACTATGGATAGAAATATATTGTTTAGAAAGAATATAATTATACTATATATCCATTTGTAATATAATTGTGAATACAGAAAATTTGTTCTGAAATACTTTATTTTAAGAGAATAACTCCCTTAGGCGGATTCAAAATTACAAAATCCTGCGGTCGCAAAAAGTGTTAAAATATATTTATAAAAGTAAAAGTATATTTTAAATAAAGTTAAAATATATTATTTAAATTTTAAAGACTAAAGTATCCTTAAAATAATAATCCCCCCCCCCACCCCCTACAAAATAAATAAATAAATAAAAATAAAGCAACATATGAAGCAAATGATTAAACCTTTAACTATGACGGTAGTTAAGAAACGATTTTACAAGTCTGTCTTGCATTCCAATTCCATTCGTTTATTTTTTAATTGACAATTTTTACATTTACCAATTTTTCTATTTAAAACAGTAAACCCCGCCTATTTAGTCATTTTTTTTTCTTCTAGTGTTCGTTTAAAAGATTCAAAATTTATCACCAGTAATCAATGAAGTAAATACCACTTGTGCATATTTTTGTCAACATAAAATAAGGGGTTTAACACGAATACTCAATGACACATTTACTTTTCTTTTCTGTTTTGAAGGACGATGAAGGCGGGGCTTGTCTTCTTTAGAAAACAGGAATTATTGTTGCTAACATTAATGTCTAAAAATCATCATTTTTATTTCATTTCATTGCGTTTGACGTTGTTGTTATATAATTTGACCCGTAAATAAAAAATAAACATATTTTGTTTAATTTTCCTTGTTATTTTTAAAGATTTGATTCGTTATCTCATTCAAAGCTTTATAAGAGACGGCCCCCTAAACCACTCCAAAAGAAAGATTTATTTATATCTTGAAAACTAATAATTGGAATGAGCTGCAAATTTGCACACCCATATTTTTCAGCATTAGGATTCATTTTATGTAAAAATTAATATAGGCCATAATTCATAATTTTTATGAACATGAATTTATTAATATTTTTCAAAATTAAAAATATTTTTCAGAATCAAAAGTAATGATGGATTATGTTTGGATTTCTTCACTGAATCTCGTAAAAAAAGAAATTACATCGATCAAGTTATTTTTTGTGAAGATATTAATAAAAGTTTGAAATATGAATATAACATTAGCACCTTCAAACTTTGAACGCTCATAACTCTGTGAACAAATAAGTAAAATATACAATCAATATACTTTTTCGCGTTGTCGCGATAACTGGAATTCAAATATAAAATAAAAAAGGGGCATTCCCATTGAAAAAATCAAAGTTGGTGCGCGTTTTAATATGTAGACGACCCCCAATTCAAAATTTCAGTTCATTTTCTGAAACTACTCACGATTCCACGTCGAATGATACCTATTACATTTTTCTACATCTATTAGCAACGAAGTTACGTCGAGTGCTGCGTTTTTTCTTTCCTCGACTGTACATTACTTTTAAATATCTTATCACTTTAGGTAGGCTACAACAGTTAAAGGTTAGGTTAATTATAATAATTTTTCTAAAAATACATCTTCTTCAAAAATAGTCTGCCATTATCATACCCTAAATTAAAAAAAAAAAAAAAAAAAAAAAAAAAAAAATGACAGTAAAAATAAAATAAAATAAAATGAAAGTTCTCACCTCAAATGGAGATATTATAACTAATGATCTTGGTATTGTTGATGATCTGCAGCTACATAGATTTATGAATTTTGAAACTAAATTTGGACTACCAATTAAAATTAATATAAATCAAATTTTAAGTCAGTATTTTTAAATTTAGATTATTATTATTATTATTATTATTATTATTATTATTTTTTTTTTTTATTTTTTTTTTTAATGTATAAAATTGTTATTGATTACAATTAACTACTAGAATACTTTAATGGTTACAAGATTAATATATTGAAATTTTTAAAAAAGTAAACTTACTATTCAATCAAAATTTATTAAATAGGAAAATATAAAATGTAAATCAATCAACCAATTTATTACAAAATAAGTTTATTATCACTTGTGTTGATAAATCTCTTAGCAATTATGACATAAATTGTAAAGAATTCTATAAACAGATTTTAGATAATATCTATTGTTGCTAGTAATATTTTTAAACAAACTACCTTGAAAATTTTTATTAATAATAAAACAATTTTAACTTTCATAAATTATTAAAACTAAAATGTAAAAATTACAACATCCATATTTAGTAATTTTTCCAAAATTTCATAAAACTCAAATAAATTTTCACTCAGATACAGTTGGTATACAATAGTATTAAAACTTCAAACATATAATGATAATAATACTTTTGACTTTAATGACTTAATCAATAATATTGAAGTTAATGATTTACATAAAATTATGTTAATCATTTTAATGAACATCAAAATAGTATAAAAGAAAAAATTTCTACTCATTACTTTAAAACGTCACTAAATTTCATTTTATATAATAATCAAGGTAAAGCTAGGAGAGTTTGCGCATGATTTAACAAGACGCTATAAAAAATCTAAATTTTAATATTTGCTAAACTGTTGGTGCATAGCTGTGAAGTGATCCTTCTTTGACGCATTTCCATTACTATTTTGTTGTTATACTATGATTTAAAGCAACAGTTGTAATAAAAGCAAGCAATTTTGTGCAATCTCTCCTTACAGGGTAGAAGAGATTGCGCTTAATTTTAACTACAATTAAATTTTTAACAATGATAATTGCCCTTAAATAACATTGGTATAAGGTTTTTGTAAACAAAAATTTTGTATTATATATAGGTATTTCAATTTAATTAAAAAAAAAAAAAAAAAAAAAAAAAAAAAAACAGAAAATGAAAATGAAAATGAAAAGATAAATAAATAAATAAAATAAAATAAAATAAAATAAAATAAAATAAAAATAAAAAGGATTAAAAATTTTTATTTAAAGAAAATGAATTAAAGAAGCAGATAAAAAAACAAGACTATATAATAAAAGTAGCATTTAGTCTCTAGATAATATATTTAACTTAAAATTAATAAAGTTCCTTTTCAGTTTGAATGGTTTCTTGTTTGCTGACCTAATCTGTGGTTGTCTATAATCGTTGCACTCATTGTTATAAATGATGCAACTTCCATGCAACCATCTGCCACAAGTTAAATTTATAAACGAGTCCATGGGAAACTGTTTAATTTAAAAATATTTTGTAATACTACCATTCTATAAAAACTCTTACAAGGAGAGGTCACGACATGGAAATTCAAATCGGGACGAAATTGCGCAGGATTGTAGTATACTATGAGGGTAACAACATATTAAAGCAGTAGGACCCACTATCCACAAAATTTCGAGAAAAAAGCATTTAAAGTTTCAGTAATCTTTAACTACAAGTTATTTCGCAAGCGAGCAAGAGCCCCAGTGGTGTGATCCTAAAGCGCGAGTCTGCTAGCAAGACGACTTGGGTTCGAGACTACCCTTTTTTCCCCTTTAACTTTTTATTTAATCTAAACTTTTTATTTATTTTTACTTTATTTTACAATTCAATTCAAAATCTGAAAATTTTAATAAATTATTTAATTTTCTTGAGTATAAAATAACTTTTTCTATTTTTAATATTTATAACTTAAAAATACAATAAATTTCTATAACTTAAAAAATAAAGTTTAGTTTTACAAAACCCTAAATAAGAAACATAAAGAAAAACTGACAAATATTTAAATAATTAAAAAATAAGCAAGCTGAAAACAAAGTAAAATAGTTAGCAGGTGTTACTTAATCTTGGTTTCAGCTTCCTGATTTTGTTTGAATGTGTATAAATTACGTAAACGCTTCTAGCTTGTTAATAATAAAGGGCAGGTGGAATTTTATTTTGTACAAGGAAGGATTAAAAAAAAAAAAAAAAAAAAAAAGAAGTCGTTATCGAAAAAGAAATGATGTTCATTAACATTTAAAATCTACATTTAAAGATAACATTTTTTTACCTGTAATAATTTAACAGCATCGTTATCCTATACTATAATTTTTCAAGAAACTGTATTGATTGGAGAAGTAATTATTTAATTTGGATAGTAATTATATTTGCAATTAAAATGATCATTTCTCTGTATTATTATTTTTTTTAATTTAAAAAACAAAATTTAGTATTGTTTCAAGCATACTTAAAATAAAATAAAATATTTCGATAAATAATCAAAAACAGTTTCTTTAGTTTTACCTTATTTTACAGTTAAAATAAAACTAAAATTTATTTTTTAAGTTATAGAAATTTATTGTATTTTTAAGTTATAAATATTAAAAATAGAAAAAATTATTTATTTTATATTCAAAAAAATTAAATAATATTTTATTAAAATTTTCAAATTTTGAATTGAATAATAAAATAAAGTAAAAATAAATAAAAAGTTTAGATTGCATAAAAAGTTAAAGAAAATAAAAAAAGTAGTCTCGAGGTAGCCTCGAACCCAAGTCGTCTGGCTAGCAGACTCGCGCTTTAAGATCACACCACTGGGGCGCTTACTCGCTTGCGAAATAACTTGTATTTAAAGATTACTGAAACTTTAAACCCTTTTTTCTCGAAATTTTGTGGATAGTGGGTCCTACTGCTTTAATATGTTGTTACCCTCATAGTATACTACATTCCTGCGGAATTTCGTCCCGATCTGAATTTTCCATGTCGTGACCTCTCCTTGTTAGAAGGAATTTTGAAAATTTAAGCAATCATTTTTGAAAAGGAGACAAAATAAACCCGTTTAATTTTAGACTGTTTAAGCAATGAACATGCACATTTAATTGGGCACTCTGCTATCAATATTGTGGAACTATCTGCAGTTTCAGAGCGCCCATATTGTACTCCTTCCTGCTGATCCCCTATGTGTACAACCTCTCCTAGCTTTACCTTATATTTTATAAAATAATCATATATACCAAACTGTTAAAGGAATTCCACAAGGTGGTTCTGCTAGTAGTCTTTTATATGATCTATATCTATAATATTATGGAAGAAATTACTCTTTAAGAAATGATCTAATGTTCTTCTGGTATATATATGATAAATTAGTTTTTTACTTTGATGATGCTGGAACTAACTTTTTAACTCTTAATTTTCCTCCTGGCCTTACACTAACTAAAAAAGTTATGATAAATAACGAAATAAACTCTCTTGACTTAAAAATCAATATTAATAATCAATCAATATTGACAATCAATGATAAACCAATAATGATCAGCTATTTACAATTAAGATATTTTTGATAAAAATAATTCTTATTTAAAGTTACTCATTTTAAAACATGTTTACATAAAACAGTTTATAAAAATATTTTAATTAATTTCTGATACAGAATTAAATAACTTTGCTCAATAAATACAAAAATAAAAGCATAAAATCTATTTGTTAACATCTGTCTGTTTTCAACTTTGATATTTTTTCTATAATTATGCGTTTTTAAATCTCCTGAGTACAAAAATCTTTATTATTAATTATTATTATTTATTTTAGCGATTCACTTGGGTTCATGTCTGCTATTAGTATAACTTAACTTAAAAATAAATGATTGCATGGGAACTGAAATTTAGTTTTCTGAACATCACATGAAGTTGTCACTTGAAAGTTTGGAGAAAATTTGTAAGATTCAAGGTGTAGTATGTTTGAAAGTTACCTAAATAGCTTGGAATAAACTTATTTAATTACAGCTTTTTTTTTTTTTTAAGTACGATAGGACTATTTCTTTCAGACAGCGATTTTGCGTTGTCACCTTGTGTGGTGTGACACTTTGAATTTTCTAAGATGCCTGCAAATATCCAATTTTACCATTTAATTTCTTAAACTATCTTTAAAAAAATGTTTTGTTAAATCCGTAAAAACTTTTACATTTTTCAAAACCTACTCCTTAGCTACAGATTGTTCCTTGATTGCATGTAGAAACCAAGTGCCGATCTTGGTATCCGAAACCATGAACATTCATAAATTGGATGGCTTTTGAATATTTGTTGGAATATCTTTTTAATATCATTGGTGATGGCATCTGAATAATGTTGGCAATATCTTCTGAATTGTATATTAATGATGGCTTCTATATGTTGGCGTTATCTTTCTGAATATTTATTGATTATGGTTTCTGAATATTTATTTGCGATAACATCAGGATATGTGTGAATCAGGATTTTTGTATATTTCTGGGTGAGACCTTTAAGATATGTATAGAATATGGCTTTTGAATATTTGCTGGCTTTTCATCTGGATATGTATTGATAACGGCTTCTGTATAAATGGCTATATCTTCTGAATATATGTCGGTGATGTCTTCTAAACAGTTGGTGAAGACTTCTAAAAGTCTATATATATATGTATGTATAAAATTACTTATTAGACTGTAATACACAAATTAGTCCTGTCGCACTAAATTAAATTCTGTTAGAGACCGATTTATTTTTATTATTTATTTATTTTTAATGAATAAAGATACTATGTTCAAAGAGGAATTTAGGAGTAGTAGAACCTCTCAAACAGAAGTATATGCCAAATAAATTATTTTTTAAACTTTTTTCAACTGCATTTAAAACAGATCGTACACGTTATTTGTTATCTTACATCTTAACCTGTAATTTACTTTTATAATATCCAAAATTCATAGTATGAGAAAGCTGTTGTTAGTGCCACATTAGATCTTTTGTAATTAATCATGATGTTTTTCTACGAGTCATTTTTTTTTTTTTTTTTTTTTTTTTTTTTTTTTTTAAATACATTTTCAAAAGTTTTTGTAAAAGTTATGTAGAACTGTCTCCAAACATTTTCATTATCTGTTTTATCTGGATGTTCTAACAGTCCTTATAAATCGAATATACATTCAAAATTCATTTAAAAAAATTTTTGCAACAAGTTGTAAAATGTTAAAAGTGAGAAGTTTTCTAATAAGTTAGGAGATGGAAGTTGTATACACCGGAAGAAAATGAAAGATCAGAGTAACCGCAAATTTTTAAGCGAATTTGCTGAACAAAGGTGTTGCCAAGATATCAAGCAGAACAAATTAGTTTCGAGAAAAAACGGTAGAATTTGTAACTCTGCCAACAGTAAACAGTAACCGTGTATGAGAAGGGAAAGAAAAAGACGAAAGAAAGAAAGGAAAGGAAAGAAAAAAAAAACAATGATTTTAATACAATATAATTTTTATACGTAAATTTAAATACAACAAATACAAAATATACAAAATAACCAGCTGATATGAACGATAAAAATCTTTAATACTTTTATGCTTTATTAATACTTAATAAATTATGATAATTATTAATACTTTTTAGGCTTTTAATATAGTACAAGTATGTTATAGTCATCTCAAAGTTGTTTCTACATTATTCTATCTAACAGGGCAACCTACCAATTAACATGAAAAAAATTTAATCAACATAACGTCTCACAAAAACATTTTACCTATCCAGTGTTGTGCAGATTTTAACCGATAGATGCTGATATACAGCGAAATTGAAAATCATAGAAAGTTAGTAATAGCAGAGCCGTTTCTTGAGTGATATTCGCCAATATATATATATTATAGTGGTGCATAATACGCATCTTATTGTATATATTAAGTTTCGTGTGATTACTTTTCCTAGATCAGGGTTGGCCGACACGCAGTCCGCTGTGTAACACATTGAGAACCACGAGGACATTCTCTAAATTTAAATTATATTTTACATGCTGTTAACACATCAAAAATTAATAAATCCATTCCGATTCTTCTCTCTCTGTTCATAGAGAATAAGTGGGAATATCTCTGAAATGGATCGACTTGGGATTGAACCCGACTCGGCATCTTCCCGTCTAACAGCTTTGAGAGCAGAACACTTAATCATGGTAAAACCTCTTTTGAGTGAAAACACCGTGGATGGTTATGGTAGCTGTCAAAAGAAAATGTTAATTGAAAGAAAAAGGAAACAAATATCACATTAATTATTTATATAATATTTCTTTAACGTGGATAAGTTACGATTAAATTTGTCGAAATGATACGATTGTCATGTAATTAATGAAATACGAGAGGATAAAAATAAAATTTATAAATAGACAATATTCAAGCCCGCGGGCTCAGTTCAATGACCTAATAAGAAAAAATGACGACATTTGTCTAATAACATTATTTTATGGAAAAATAATTGTTAAAAGTTGCCTCTTCAGAATATTTGCAAGAGTTATTTTAAACCTAGCAATACTTTAAAGATATATACAGAATATGAATTATTATCATAAATTAACTAAAAAACGCAGTCATAAAAAGTAAAATCAAAATAAGAATTAGTTTTTTAAACAAAATATTATGCAAAAATAAATAAATAAAAAGTCATCGCCAACATAGCGATAAAAATTTAAAGTCGTTTTGGGGGTCCTACACTAAAACTGTACTGCCTGCCGAAGTATGAAAACTAGGTCGTCAATCATGAATTTTATTTTGAAACCTTTCTTTGAATGATTTTGGTTTCACTGTTGCACGATATTAATTTGGTACAAATGATAATTTGGCTTCTGGTACATTAAAATTTTAATTAGGTGGTTAAAATGGTATAATATTTTTGAATTTAAAATTTTAAAGGTAAATAAGAAAAAAAAAAAAATGTGCAAAAATTTCACACCGGTTTGCTAGTTTCAAATAAAATATTATTCAGCAGTTTTATCTGCTATTATCATTATGTGCAGTTATACATGTTTAACTGTTCGATTTATAATTTAATAATAAAAATATAAAATATAATATTAATGTATTTCATTTCAGAGTTTCATATTTTAAAATAATTTGCACTATTGTTTTATCTATAACTTTAAGTTGTTCTTGGCAAAGAACAAAAAGTGGGAAAGTTATTTATTCTTCATTTCCTAATTTAGTTTGTTTTTTAAATAGGCAGTGTTCAATGGCTCGTTGCTATTTATTGTTTAATCTTTTCATAATGTCGTATGAAATTTATGCCTCCAAATTTTTTATCATTATAATGTTATATTATCATTATATATATATATATATATATATATATATATATATATATATATATATATATATATATATATATATATATATAGATATAGATATAGATATATATACATATATATATATATACATATACAGAGAGACAAACAATACGGCCCGCCTGAATAAAATGTATTTCCGAAATCCCCTCCATGTCTTTCAGATTGAATAGTCCTAACCTATGAATCGTTTATAAAAATTATACTATAAAAAAATATTCCGTCTTCATCTAGAACGAATAAGTAGTCATTTTCTGAATATCTAAGCACGAAATATATATTTTTCATAATGTCGTATGAAGTTTATACTTCCTAGTTTTTGATCATTACAATGTTGTATTATTATTATTATTATATACAGGGAGAGAGATACAAACAATTCGGCCAAAATACATTTCCGAAACCCCCTTCAATGTCTTTCAGATTGGACAATCCTAGCATTTGAATCGATCATAAAAAAAATATACCATAAAAAAATATCCCGTCTTCATCTAGAACGAACAAGTAGTCATTTTCTGAATATCTAAGCATGAAATATATATTTTTCACAATGTCGTAGGAAGTTTACGCTTCCTAGTTTTTGATCATTATAATGTTACATTATCATTATATATATATATATATATATATATATATATATATATATATATATATATATATATAGAGAGAGAGAGAGAGAGAGAGAGAGAGAGAGAGAGAGAGAGAGAGAGAGAGAGATACAAGCAATGCGGCCCGCCAGAATAAAATGCATTTCCGAAGCCATCGTTCGTGTCTTTCAGATTGGATAGTCCTACTCCATGAATCGATCATAAAAAGTGCACTTTCAAAACAAATATTTCGTCTTCATCTAGAACGAATAAGTAGTCATTTTCTGAATACTGAAACTTGAAATATAGATTTTTAAAATATGCGTATAATGTTAACAAATAAACTGAATAGACGAAATAACCTAGAATTTCTATTCTGTGAATAATTTTCAAATGAATAGCAGTTTTCAGCTTTGCATAATTTGAAAAATCGACTTTCATGAAACGCACAAACTTACTCACGTATGAATTTTTTTTTTTTTTTTTTAAATTTATAGTCTAAACACGTGAGTTTTTTTTTATTTATATTTTAGAAAATTGAAAAAGAATCTTGACAAGTCACTGTTTTTCTAATGAGCGTTACCTTTAAAAAATATTCTGAAAATTGTTTTGTATCAATAATTAAATTTACAAACCTAGTTTAGTTTATCTTAAATACTTTGGTTTAACCCTTTATCTACTGCATTATGATACAGACAAAAATTGTGTTTGAAACATATATTTTTAGTTACTAAAGTGCATTATTTAAAGACACATACGTTAAAAATTATGCATATCACCTCATCATAATAATTAATGAGAATTTTGTGAGGTCGTACTTTAGTGTACCACTGGTACATAGAGGTTGAAAAAATTATTTCGACATGAAAAAAGTGTAGAAAAATATTCACTCTTTATGTTCCTTATATTTTTTCTAAGATTAGTGGGATATTCTTGAAATAATATAGGAATTAATTATAACACACATGAAGATCGTGAAAAATATCAAGCAAAAACATCAAGTGCACTCCATAAAATCCCTTATGGAACAAAAATGGCTCTATGTATCGTCTAATGCTTTGTAGTGAGATTAAAGGGAGGTACATCTGTTCCCTTCTTATAAATATCTTTGACATTTCTTCTATAAATTCGATTTTACAGACTTTTTAAAGTAATGGTACTTTAAAGTACCGTCAGTAGATAAAGGGTTAAGTCAGAATAATATCAATATTTATTTTAATAATTGATGGTATTTGAACAGATATTTATCTCATGAATGTTACTTTGTTCTGTAAGTAAAGGTTTTAATGTATATAAATAAAGCAAAGAGTTTGTCGGCGGAACACATCCAGGAGGACCACTTCTATTTTTGATTGGTCTAGATTTAACTACTTTGGTGATGAAAGTCGGCCATTTTTTTTTTTTTTTTTAAACTGATGAATTTTTCTAAAAGGTACTGCATACATGTTAGACTTTTTTAAAAGAGCTCTAAAAACTGTTCATTTTTTGTGAGAAACACTATATACATCAAGTTATTAGATTTAAAGATATTACGTTGCAAAGTTTTCTTTTAATTAAATAAGATATGAAAATAAATATTAGCTATAATTTAATTGTTGGAAAAAAAAAATACGAGTTCATTTTCTTTCAACATAAAAATAAATACATTTAATTAAAGGTGAACATTAAAAAATTGTGAAAAATTAAATTAGGCACCTCACAAAAATTGACGCCATTATCACTTTAAATTTTCTACACATTGATAAAGTGCTAATGTTGTTCTATAGCTATAAGATTCAACAGAAAATTTAAAGACATGGTATATAAATTTTTTTTTTTTTTTTATCTTGTAATTATTTATAATTTTGTTGTCATTTCGGCGATGAGTTGATATGTGCATCGCAAATGCGTAAGTAAACGTTTTGGCGAGAAACATCCGAGCTACTTCAGTGCCAAATTTCAAATTCCGCCAAGAGGTCCAAGCTGTATCAATGTTTTTTGTTACAATTTTTCTCAATTTTATTTTAAATATTTTTGTAATGCGAGTGGGAAAAAAAGGAAAAGAATTTTTTTTTAATTGGTCTAATTATACAAAATATTTCCATGTGAAACATTTCCTTTGTGTTTATTATCAAAAAGAAAATGACTATGCAGTTTTTCCTATATTATTGACATCTCTATAAATTAAATCAAATTAAATTATCCAGTACCAAGACGTTGTGGTGAAGAAGTCTCCGTCGAAGGCAGCGAGGGCTCGAAACAAAGTTTTTAAGCAATTTCAATTCATTTCCTTTTTTCTTTTAATTTTTAGAACGGTATAAAAAATACTGAATCTTTTTTTAATCCATTTAAATATAGTGACCAGCGAAGCGGGCAAAGCCTGCTAGTTTCTAATAAAAAAGTGTTAATGAAAGATTATGTATTTTTTCTGCAGTTACAATAAATAACTAAAACGTTTTAGTTAGCAAAACAATTTATCTGTATAAATTAACAAACATATTAATGCAGTGCTGATAGTTAGTTATAGAAACGGCTCATGAGCGCCAGTAACACTCATGAGAGATAGTAACACTCTTGAGACAGACTAACAATCCTGTTATAATAAAGTGAAAAAAAAAAAAAAAAAAAAAAAAAAAAACTTTATATAAGAAAGAGAGAAGTGAAGTTAAAAATTTATTATAACATCAGTGATTAGGTTATATTAAAAAATATAATTAGAACATCATCATCCACTTTCCGAAGTCTACATAAGCAATAGAATTTTCATGAATTAAGTGTTATCTTCTCCAGAAATATTTAGAAACATCCCCTTTATTCATCAATCTTCGTAAATTGAAGATTTGTACACTACAATGTATCTGAATTTATTTTTTATTTATATTTTTCGTGCCCTGCTTATAAACTAAAATAGTAAAAAATGTCAGTTTTGATTTCAGTTGAAAAAAAAAGATTATTACTTTACACTGTTGTTCTGCAGGATTACATTTTCAACTTCATCGTTTATTTCCATAAAATTGATTCTTAATCTATTTCACTTTGTGAGCTACCTTATATCTTTTCTTTTATTGATCTGCTATATAATTTTATGCAAGAAAATTTACCTCTTTATATCTAAAATGACACTGATACAAATTTCCTTCTTTCCAATCATTTTGTATATAGAAGCAGGAAATTGCTCGTTCAATATTCTTCTCTTTTATTATTTATGATGAGTGAATATTTTATACTTCAATACTACATAGACAATATCTGTTATTTGCATTGTAGACGCCGGTTGTCGATATATTTAGCAGAGCATTTGTCGCACGTTGACAACTGATAAGAGTTAACGTCAAAATTTTGTGCTAATGTTCGTTTTATACATGTATATGAGTAATTCTCTGAAAACTGGTCATTTCATGTCCCAGTAGTCTTGAGAGCCTATTTTTAAAAGCACAAAAACAAAAAGCAGTCCAAGCTATCAGCATTAATTGGTTTTGCATGTAAACTGTCATTCTTTGGTTATTGGAATTCAAATATAATTTTAAAATATTTTTTAAAATGCAAAATATCATTCCCTCACTGTGTCACCAATCCCACATGTAAGTAAATAAAATGGTTTCTATGGTATTAAAGCATCTATATTTAGATTATTTGAAGTGAAAATTTATTAAACATACCTTAATAAATATTTATCCATTATAGTACATTTATATATTATGCAATGAAAGAAATTAGAACACTTATTATTGTTGTCCCTGGTAATAGATATCATTCCCTCATCAAACTGTAATTATACCTCTACTCCCTGTGGCAGAAATTTATTATCCTTTCTGCGACAAGCTTCATCAACACCAAAAACTTTCGGCAGGAATAGTTTGTGAAGTTAACATTTACGAATTCAAAATAATTTTTTTTTAAAAAAGTAAATAATATTCTGTATAACCAATGTATTTAAATTTTAACTTGCATAAATGAATATATCTGCACTATTGCAAGAAAATCTTTTTTTTTTTTTTTTTTTTTTTTAAGAAAGATGAAAAAAAATCTATTGATCTTAATTGCCTCAGATTTTTTGTTCACATTAATATACAATATTGTTTATAAAATATTCAATGAATTCAAACCATAAAATGCTGTAACACATAAAAAATAATCTGCAAATTTTTTTAAGGCATTTAAATCATGAAATGTCTAAATTAAACAAATGTTACAAATACTTTTTTGAGATTATTAGAAAGATGGAAGATAATATTCTAATACACAAGATTAATTTTTTATATTATACACAAATAGCATAAAGATGTGTATTTGAAATCTAAAAAATGTGATTTGACATTAAAGAATTCAGAATGTATAATTATACCATCATTTAAATACATAAAGTAAAACAGAATACAAGATCTAAGTAACACAATTATAGACAAAGCATTATCGAAATATTTTCATAAAGATTTTGAGGCAAGTGAAATATTTAATTTTTAAGGAAATGTTGAAATGGGAAATGTAACAGATTTCATGGATGAAATCTATAATAGAAAATAATGATTGCATATGAATGAAATAAATAGAAATCAATTAAAAGTAATATTTGATATTGATATCTATACGAATAAGTAAATAAAAATAAATAAATAAAAGCATTTGCTGTTTAATTAGTATTTATTCAAAACAACTACTATTAAATAAAATTCCTTTAGCTTACAATATATATATATATATATATTCAACAAAACATTTGCTTTGATTTTTATTCAAAATAACTATTTAATTTGCAATATTTCAATTAAAAAAATAAACATTTTTTTAAAATTCAAATGTTTAAAAAATGAAATGAACAAGCTGTAGAAACTAATGATAAGAGTATTTTTGTAAAATAAATTAATAGTTTTTTTTACGACTTCATATGTTTAAACAACAAAATTTAAAGCTAAGAATTTTAATCACAATTAAAATAATTAATGATTAGCAAAGAAAAAAAATTAGAAAAGTTACCAATTTTATAACTTAAGATACCCATTAATATTTATTGCTAAGATCTTTTACTACATATAAAATGCTAAAAACCAATAAAGTGTTTTTAAGATTAATTTCTTGATTTTCTATTTTTTGAAGCAAGGTTTGAAACTTCATTTTTTATTTTGCGTATAACTACAGACGTTGCAAATTTCCCCATAGTCTTATTTCTGTATATATTTGTGAAATGTATTGCATAGTTTGAACCAAACATTAAAATTAATGCAGCTTTTAAAAATTTACGTGTATTTACCACCACGCACGTATGCACACTTCACATACATTAAAGAAAAAAAAGCATTAGATGCAACTAATTTGTCGTGCGTAAATCAGAAAATGCATGAAAATCGGTACAGCAGCAATCACGCACTTATTTAAAAAAGAATAAAAAAAAAAAAAAAAAAAAAAAAAAAAACACTGGATCTATTTTGTTATGCAATGAATCAGAAAATGCATGAAATATGAAATTCGGAAAATGGTCGCAAAGCCACATTCTTTCGAAAAAATATCTTTTTGCAATACAATAAATACACACGACACGGGCGGCGGGCGCGGCGCGAAAACAAAGTTTGGAGACACGAAAATGAAGTTCCGATATGAAGAGGTTACCAGTGAAAAGTGTCGATACACCGAATCATATCACGGCATCACGAATCGCTAATGCATGCCGTATCAAAGCTAACCCAAGTGAGTTACATCCGCTTTATCGCCTCTCCTTATTCAGGATTGAAGCGATCGTATCTGCAGAAACGAAAATTTGTTCTGCAGAACAGTTTATATAAACCATTCTTTGTGTTTCTCTCTCTCTCTCTCTCTTTTAACACAATGGCAAAATTTATTTAAGTAAAATCTTTCTGCAAGAACATTTCTGTTTCTGCGACATTGTCGCCGTGTCGCCGTGTTTCTGCCACGGGGCCTCTACTTACTCCAATAATGGCAGCACGTACTTTATATAAGTCAAACTTAATTTATATAGAAGCAAAGTAAAGAAAGCATTTTGTGTTCTGTTGGAAACATTTTACAATGAATAGCATATGGCTCTCAAATGTTAGATTGAAATACAGTATTTTTATTATATGTCATTCCCTCACTCATTATAAAGTTAACTAAAGGAAATCAAATTTGCTTTTTTATGCTATTATATTAATAAAAATATGTTTTAATAAATATTTAGTGTTTGAAAATATAGCTAAACTTAATAATATCTTTATAAAGTTGTTTCTAGAAGAAATTTGTCATTCCCTCATTTTTCTAATCAATAAAAATAATTACTATTTCAAAAATTATCAGATACAGCTTGGTTAATATTATTTTTTATTAACTGTGTATGTATTTTTTATTATTTTTATTAACGTGTATATGCACAAAATTAAAAAAAAAGTTGGAGCAATTTTCTTTGAGCTACCTTTTTTTTAAAAAAAATGCCCACTTTTCAGAGAATGACCCATATATGTATAACAAAATGTATCCCTGAATAAATAAAATAATGTAATGAGTAAAATCTAACATATTGATTGGTTGCTTTAAATGCCTTTCTCAACAGTGTTACTTTTTCTAAGTAGCACTCATGAGGTTTATTAAAGAATTCTTCGCTAGAATAACAGTTTTCTTGAAAAATTCGAAATGCCTCTTAATTAATTCCATTATCTTTATATTATAAGAAGTAGTGTAAAATAAAGGGGTAACACTGCTGAGATGTAATAAAAATACTCACTATAATGAAATACTCATTCCACTGTACAACAATTAAAGAATAAAATTATCCTGTTCTAGACCTGCACTTTGTAAGAAGGACACGGCTGGGTCATTCCATGTCAAATCAACACAAAAAAGCTGCCTTTTTAACCTGACCCCCTGAGATTTTTCAGAAATTGGGCACATTTATTTATTCTATAAAGAAATGAATGTATACCAATTAATAAGTCCATATTTTATTTTTAGTTTTTTATATACAGGGCCGCAAAAAGGGGTAAAAAATGCAAATTTTCAAAATTCTTGTATTACAAATGTGCATATATTTTGTTACCTAACTGATTTAGAGGCATACATTTGGTGTCATTAGGAAGCTTATAATACAGGCTTTTAAATGACATATCATGTGCATATATTTTTAAAATGTTTCATTTAAAGGTCAAACATTTTTAACTTTGACCTTTAATATCTCAAAAAGTACATATTTAATTTTCTTAAAAAAAATTATATGTTATTCTTACGTTTATTGTCTAATTATTGTTAATTTTAGCATGGGACGGACATGAGATGCCGAGTTATAAATTAAAATCAACCCTCCATCAGTATTTTCATACTAACATAACGTAAGTTTTAGAAAAAAAAAAAAACTGTAAATATAATAAAACACATAATGTAAGTGAAACTTGACTGCAATTTTCAATTGCATGCATTCAATATTTGTAGCCTATCTATCAAGGATTAGTGATAATTGACACCTAGGTGCTGTTTAGTTCCCCCCAAAAAAAATAAAATAACGGCCCTATAACGATTAGAGTAAAGTAAGGGTATGGGTAAGTGGTAAGAGATTTTTTTAAAGTCAGTATTCTGTTCTTTAAGTTGTTTAAAGGAGGTTTTTAAACAATTTAAGGATGAGTATCCAAAAATTAAAATTGAATGTTTTACATTTGCAGAACTAAAAAAAAAAAAAAGAAAAAACTGGATTTTGGCTGTTGAGCAAGTGGAACACATGTCCGTGTTTATCATGCACTTGCAAATGTTACATTAATGCAAATGTATTACAATTTGCAGGAATCAATTAAATCCCTACAATAATTGCATAGATTTTATTGGTTTGTAATCCCAATAACTACCACTGGACTACACACTCTGTCTCCTGAAGAAATGTTCAGTGCTCATGCACCTTTCTGATTAACTATAAAGATCGTTCTCCACTGGCAAATGCTCCAGATCTTTGTATACATATTTGTACTAAATTATTATTATTATTATTTACACAAAATGAGAAAAAGGCTGTTATATTATTATTATTTAATAATTTTAAATTCAGATTTTAATATGATTGTAAGTTATTTATATTTTCAATCTAATAAAAAACAGAGGTTGAAGACCCCTATCCAACACAGTCATCAATACTAGCTGATCCGTACTGCTTAAGCCTTAACTTGTTGCACTTAGCAGCACGTTTAAAAGGAATGATCAACCAGCAAATTAAAATTCCCAAATTGCAAGCTTTCATCATTCTTTCTTTTTTCTTTCTTTTTTTTTTTTTTTTAATATCACGTAATTATTAACTACAAAAATATTGTAATTAACTATTTTCCTTTTAGAGAATTTCTATACGTGGTAATTTGGCCCACTCAAATGAAAACATAAAATATTCTATACAAAATTTCAGTACGAAAATACTGATGGAAGATTGCATTTTAATTTTTAACTTAGCATCCCATGGCCGTACTATGATGAAACTCACAATAATTATAGACAATAAACGCAAAAATAACATATAATTTAAAAAAGAAAATTAAATACGTACTTTTTGATATATTGAAGGTCAAAGATAAAAATGTTTCACCTTTAAATGAAACATTTTCAAAATATATGCATGTGATATATCATTTAAAAGCCTGTT
Organism: Salticus scenicus; assembly: GCA_963930645.1. NCBI lineage: Eukaryota > Metazoa > Arthropoda > Arachnida > Araneae > Salticidae > Salticus > Salticus scenicus. The sequence continues at coordinate 163,691,082 of OZ005652.1, forward strand.
ATAAGCTTTCTAATGACACCAAATGTATGCTTCTAAGTCAGTTAGGTAACAAAATATGGGGCTTATTTGTAACACAAGAATTTTGAAAATTTGATTTTTTTACCCATTTTTGCAGCCCTGTATATCAAAAACTAAAACAGATAGGGACTTATTAATTGGTATATATAGCCCAATTTCATAAAAATCTGAGGGCGTCAGGTTTTTAGCTATATTGATTTGACATGGAATGGCCTGGCTTTCTTAACAGTTTCTTACGATATAAATATTTTGCAAGTAAATACTAATAATTTCCTTGAGGTAACTCTCATGAGCAGCATATGAAGACACAAAATGTATTTACATTTTAAAATATCAGATTTAGTATTTTAGTGAAATCGTTTGCATTTTTGTTTAATTGACAAATATCACTTTATATTTCCTATCACATATAAAAGAAAGGGTTGATTCAAAACATGCAAAAAAATTCCGATTAAGCGGGTTTGTCATACAGGTCACGTACAGTCGGAGAAAAAAAAAAAAAAAAAAAAAACGCAACACTCAACTTAACTTCGTTGCTAATCGATGTAGAAAAATGTAATAGGTATCATTCGACGGGAAATTGTGAGCAGTTTCAGAAAATTAACTGAAATTTTGAATTGGGGGTCGTCTACATATTAAAACGCGCAACAACTTTGATTTTTTTCAATGGTAATGCCCCATTTTTATTTTATATTTGAATTCCCGGGATCGCGACAACGCGAAAAAGTATATTGGTTGTATATTTTACTTATTTTTTCACAGAGTTATAAGCGTTCAAAGTTTGAAGGTGCTAATGTTAAATTCATATTTCAAACTTTTATTAATATCTTCACAAAAAATAACACGAACGATATAACTTTTTTTTTACAAGATACAGTGAAGAAACCCAAACATAATGCATCATTACTTTTGATTCTGAAAAATATTTTTAATTCTGAAAAATATTAATAAATTCATATTCATAAAAATTATGAATTATGACCTATATTAATTTTTACATAAAATAAATCCTAATGCTGAAAAATATGTGTATGCAAATTTGCAGCTTATTCCAGTTATTAGTTTTCGAGATATGAATAAATCTTTCTTTTGGAGTGGTTTAGGGGGCCGTCTCTTATAAAGTTTTGCATGAGATAACGAATCAAATCTTGAAAAATAACAATGTTAATTTATTAACTTTGTTAAGTCAGTTAAGTTAACTTTGTTAGTTAAGTCCTTAATTTTTATAATTCTTTTTTACCTGAAAGATTTCCTTTGTGAAACATTAAAATTTTATCTGTTTTTTATAGGATCTTAATTTTATTTTTCTACATTTACTGATAACCCGCTAACACATTTTTGATTATAACTCTATAAATACTAAAGATAAAGTATACAAACAATATACTTTTCCGCACTGCCTGACTCTCAGAAATTCGAATATGAAGTCGAAATTGGGTGTTGCTATTGAAAAAAAATCAAAGTTGGCGCTCATTTCAATATGTAGATGGCCCCTAATTCAAAATTCGACGAGATTTTCAGAAAGTGCATTTAATTTCCTGTTGAATTATGTCTATTAGATGTTCCTCCGTCAATTAATAACGAAATTACAGCGGGTGTTGCGGTTTTTTTTTTTTTTTTTTTTTTTTTTTTTTTTTTTCTCCGACTGTACATTTCCATTACCGGCTAAAAAAGCAATAGAAAAAGACTGTTATTTCCGAACTTAGAAAAAAAAATGTAAGGAATGCATTGAATTAAATATAAAATGATACACTGATTCGTGCTTTTATAAAGTCAAAATAATAATTTTATGAACATGAAATTTAGGTTGAAAAATTAGGACATCAAACCGCCAATTGATTTGAAAATCATCCCTACATTTTTCTAGAGGGTGAAGCAATGCATTATAATTTGAATCTTTTGTATTGCTAGGAATTCTTGCTTTGATTCATAGAATCGATCCATAAAGTAGAAATTTAGTTACTCGCCTCTTGCGTTTACATTTATTTGCAGAGATTTTTAAATAAGTTTGACCACGATAGTGAAAAAAAAAAAAAAAAAAAAAAAAAAAAAAAACTCTCTAGAATCTTAATAAGGTGTTTAGAACTCGATAAAAAAGATAACTAGAATTTATAACGATGACACAGAGCTATTTTTACTAGAGCCACTATTTATTTTCTAGATGTCTGTCGCAGAATATTTTTTTTCTTTTAGTGTAGTAGTTGAAATATCGTGAAAAATTCTTTATAGATTAGAAGGTAGTCTGTCATGCGATATATAGATGCAATAAAACTTTGTAAGCATGAGTTTACAGAAGCTGAAGCTGAACTACTAAAAAAAAAAAACGTTTTTTAAAACATTATCCATAATAAGAATATAGGTGCATAGTAAATGCAAATTCAGAAGAAAATAACATTATTTGTTTTCTATAACTTTCTATCATTTATATTGAAAATTACAGAAAAACGATGCAATTCGTATAATGAGAATTTATTTTAACTTTCAAATAGCAAATTTTTCTACATTTTCAACGCATAATAATTAAAGCTAAGGAATATTTTTTAATTTAAAAAATTTGGGTGCAATGTTTCCCAACTTGAAAATAGTTACCAATGAAGTTCTCAACTTAAAAAAAAAAGAAGTAACCAAATTATTGTCTGTTCGTTTAGGTAACATGTGTGTACGTTTTACAAATTGCGAGCTTACTCTCTCTTTAATATTCCGAAAACTAATGTTTTAAGTGCAGCATGAATGCATAATTAATTAAATTTTGTTAATATTTATATTAATTATGAAATTGGATTTTTACCACTATATTGCAGTTACGTTACTAAAACAAAATTAAAATAATTTGAGCCTGTAGATCGCAGTGTATAAAAATTCTACTTTGAATCCCGATAAGAGAACTTTAAGTCCAACACCTTCATAAATCTGTACTGTTCTTGCCATGACAGTTTATAATATGCTTACTAATATATATCTTAATCGAATATAGAGATCAGATATCGGACTCGAATTATTTAATGTGGTGACACACTTCAACTAATTTGAATCCGTATAGTCCGTAATGATAAATACATATATATCTGTTTATCATTATGACATAGTGACAAATCACATGATGGCGACTTATACATACCTACCAACTTTTAGTTCAATCGATAAGGTGTTTAGACGATATCTCACTTCAAATAATTTGAGTTCACAGGCCGTAATGAAAAAGAACTTTTCTCTATGGCCCTGTTAAAAAACTATACGTGCTAGACTGATCAAAGTATATACAGTTTGTGCAACGGTGACCTATAACCTACATACCCACTTTTAGATCCATCGAACAAGGCGTTTAGACGCTATTGCACTTTAATAGATTTGAATCCATCGACCACTGGTGAGCATTCCAGTTTTTATGGTGGGCTGTAGAAGTTTTGTCTGACACAGAAACACTTTCCTTTCCCCTCTTTTTTTTATTTTTTATATAATTGCCTTTTTAGAAACTTTGAAATGAAAAAATGCTTTATTATTACAGACTTTAACTTGTTATAACTCCGTTTTATAAGTTTTATAAAGTAACATTACTTTCTAACTGTATAAATCCTCGTTTTTCTGAAACCGGTGGGAGGTTAGAAAATTTTACTACTAACAGACATACAAAAGTGGGCGGTATGTATAAATGGTTTACTACCTATGGGTTACAAGATAAAGAATTTTCCTTTTTGTTCCTGGCTGAAATGCTAATTATTTAGAAAATATCGTGAGTTTACTCTCATACATACATACCTACATTAATAAAATCAGACTTTTGTCTGTAAATTTGTCAAAATCAAAAATTTTTGCGATATCTTCACGTTTCAAACACCATGAAAGCCAAATATGACTTCAGAAAATTCTGTCTCTGTCTCTGTCTGTGTGTGTATGTGTGCGTGTGTGTCATCGTGTCTGTATGTCTGTAACGCTATTTTTTTCCGGGTATCAAGGAATGGCTGGACGGAATTCAACGGCGCTTGGCAGGAATTTAGGTCTTTACCCACCTTAAAATTATATCTATCAACTTCTTCAAAATCCCCCCCCGTCCCCCCCCCCCTGGTGGGGCAAAAGTCAAAAACACGTTTGTAAGCATAGTACGGCTCCAAATTACTTAAAAGTAAATAAATTGCACATGGAAAGACTATACATGAGTACAAATAAAACATTATCGCGATTTAATAATTTTCGATTTTTAAGGGGAGAGAGGTGGGAAATCGATTTTTGGCGGGAAATTTCGCAAATTCCGGATTTTTGATTAGAACTCTACCAAAATGGAACAAAGACGTTGAAAAAAGCTATGCGACTTCCTTAGGATATTTCCGAAAGCACGTTTTTTTTTTGTCTGGAGGGAGGGTTACGAGGGGGCAAAATCAAGACACCTCTTTTAGTGCTAAATTTGTCCTGAGAAATCTATGGAAGCTGCGGTCTCGAATTTCGGTGCTTGTATTGTTTATATGTATCGGACACCTAAAATAACGGGATTTATCGAAATTATCCCCGTTCCCCCAAGTAAGAAAAAAAAAAAAATAAAATAAAATAAAATAAAAAAGTTTGTAAGCATAACTCAGTCCCAAATTACTTCACGGTGAAGAAATTGCACATGAGGAGATTACACGATTCTTACAAGAGGGAGGGAAAAAATCGGTTTTTGGGGGGAAATTTCAGAAATTCCGGATTTTTGAGTAGAGCTCTACTAAAAATGGTACAAAGGTATTGAAAACAGCCATGTGTTATTAAAATATTTACAAAAACACATTTTTTCCCCTCTCTTTATTTTCGTGATTTTTTTTTTTTTTTTTTTTTTTTTTGGGGGGGGGGGCTTTACGAAGGAAAAAATTCGAGATCCCCTTTTAGCGCTAAATTTGTCTTGGGAAATCTATGAGATTAGCGGTCACGAAATTTGGTTCGTAAATTGTTTATATGTATCCGACACTTATTGTAACGGGATTTTATGAAATTCCCCACTTACCTCACCCCACCCCCCGGGTTCAGAGGGGCAATAAACACGTCTTCCCGTTTGAAATCGCTTTAAATTATAATTTAAAAATTTTTTAAACTTCTAAAAGTTTACAATTCGTAATGAATTCACGTGTTAACATAGTAATAAATATATATTAAAAAGCACTTTAAATCACGTATTAAAATTTATTAAAAACTATTTACAAAGCTTTTCGCCACAACGTTTTGGTATTTTCAGGTAATTTTTTTACACAAGCAAAGAGTAGACAGCATTTTATATAAGAAAGGAACTTGATACGGTTATAGTAAAAAAAAAAAAAAAAAAAAAAAAAAAAAGATAGCGTGTACACAATATGATGAGACCATTAGTTCATCCACTAATGGACTCATTAGTGGATGGAGTCTATTAGTGGATGAACTCATTAATGGAGTCCATTAGTTCATCCACTAATGGACTCATCATATTGTATGTATCTTTTTTTTTTTTTTTTTTTTTACTATAACCGTATCAAGTGTCTTTCTTATATAAAATGCTGTCTACTCTTTGCTTGTGTAAAAAAAAAAAAAAAAAAAAAAAAAAAACCTAAAGATGCCATAACGTTGTGGTGAAAAGCTTTGTAAATAATTTTGAATAAATTTTAAATACGTGTTTTAAAATGTTTTTTAATGTATATTTATTGCTTTAAATTATCTTAGAATGGCGAATTTTGGTGTGTAGATGTTGATTAAGTGGCATTATGTACTTTGGTGGGATTTCGCAAAACTTCGAACTTACCCGCTGGGGAAGGGGAAGTATGAAGCGGGTAAGTTGCTGCCGAAGGCAGTGTGGACCCGGACTTTTCACGCTGCGAGAGGCAAAAACCTCTACCGAACACGTCGGGAACTTTAACTTAGGTTATTAATAACGATATAGGATTTTGACAACTCATTTAAGTATACTGCCCAGCGAAGCGGGCAAAGCTTGCTAGTATATTATATAGTAAAAATACCAAATAGTAAAAATACCATCACCGTAAAAATACCAAATAAAGAACTCAGAAGACCTTGAAACGTACACTGTAAAAAAACCTGAAAACTCTCTGTAAACTTTTGCCCCAAATTTTACAATAAGACATAAAATTTACGGCAAGTAAATGGTAAATTGCGACAAATACGACAGGTAAAATATTAAAAGTACAGTTGAGTCGTAAAATTTACGACAAAAGTTTGGCAGCGAGATTCCAATTTTTTTACGGTGTATAGATGCCCAAAAATCTTATAGTCGAATTTGTTTCATAATTACAGTATTTTTCTTACATATTGTATGTTCGGAAAGTAAAAAGGAAAGGGGAGAAATAATACGCAATCCAAGTGTCAATTCTCCTTTCTTTCTAGGCTATTTGCAATCTTACTGTAAAAACACGTGTTTTCAGTTCTCAGCCTTTCAATGAAAATTATAAAGAAAACTGAGATTTCAATTAACTGTGACTTCATCCGCGACACAAACTCTATAAAGAAACGAAAATATTTTTGAAAGAATGCCAAACTCGATTTTTACAGGATGCAAAGCGGTTATTTTCTGAATTCTAAGATTGATTCGCGAAACCTTGAAAAAAAAAGTGTTATTTTTTGTACATTCGTTTAAAAATATTTCTTTCAGATATTTCTTTTAAGACATGTCCACAGCTGCGAAGAATAAATATTTAGTTAAAAGTGTATCATTTTAGTTTATTTCAGATGGGAGAACGGATGGAACATGAAATTTTTCTTATCATCTGTGTCTGCTGGGGGTTGGGATAATACTTCTTTCATTTTATGATTTCCAAAAACTGTACAGTGCTGTGTTTTTGTTCTTGAATACAGTTTTCAACACCCATTTACAATGAATTGATTAAAAGGAAAAAAAATAAAAATAAATAAAATAAAAGAGCAGATAAAAATATTTAATTAGAAAGAAACAGCATCTAAATTTCCCACCAGCTCCTCTCAATAATTAAATGTACGTTGAATTACATTTTGAAGACTAAAATTACGTTTTTGCATTAGTTAAAAAAAAAAAAAAAAAAAAAAAAACAGAAAAATGTATGCTTAAGACCACCCTATCGAAGTGACAACTTTTATAATGTTAAGTATAACAGAAGTAATTTAAAAAGCAGTCCTTTCAATTACATCAAATAAAAGCAGTGAATTCGACTCATTTTTAAGCATTTCCTCTGGTAACTTGTAGTGTAGCTGCGTTTTTTGTGTGACCGTGCATACAAAATATAAATGTTGCAACCAATTTTATGAAAGGCATGTTCTATGAGTCTGAATTTGCATTTTTTTTTTTTTTGTTTATTGCAGTATAAGAAGATAAATATACCTTATTAAAATTCCACCTATGTACTACAATGTGTTGGAATTTTTTTGTATTTCTCTGGATACGAACCGTATTTTAATAGCATAAATGATAATGAAATAAAACCGAATAAATTTATATATATTTTATTCTATTATTTCAGAATTCATAGACAAAACATAAATTATAATTAACTTTTTGTGCATGACTCGTCAAATGCTTAAAATAGCAGTGAGACGGAAAAATACCAAATAAAGTAATATGTCAAGCGTACGGCTTAACGTCCTGAACTTAAACAATATATTTTTGTATTTGTGATGGGTGCATATGGTAGTAATTAAATAAAAGACTTATAAAACTACATATAAAAGAAAGAATTCTGTGGTTGTAACACAGACTGTTAAATTAGTAACTATATAAAATATATATTAAAAAAAATAAAATAATAATAAATAAATGATGTCAATTATTATAGAATATTAGATTTAAATTTCAGATAAAGTTTTATTTCAATTTAATTAATTATTCATGTATAAAGAGAGATATTTTTTATGTATAATAAATGTATAATGTAACATATAATAAATATATTTTTTATGTATCAAAAAAAAAAAAAAAAAAAAACCCGACTGCCGGTTCTGTTACATAAAAAGAAAGTCACGTTATGGTATTGAAATCTTAATTCTTTTATCCCAATACGTCTCGTCAGATGTAAAACTATTTTAACAAGGGATAAAATTAGATGAGTTCACTCTAAAGGAAAATAAAAATAAAATAAAAATAAATAAATTTATATATTTAAAGTAACAAATGCAAAAAGAATTTTCACTACTCAACTCTTTTTAGTTTTAAAATATCTAATTATTGTAGATGTTGTGCATGCCCCCCCCCCCCCAACAAAATATCATCTGGTTCCCATAGATTGTTAACACGCTTTCCAACCGTACGTACTCGTTCGATTATAAACGAAAATGCACTTTCAGACAATTCCAATTGTAGCCCTTAAATTTACTGAATATTTTAATGTATCCCTGTAAATATTAATGCTAAACATATCATATTCTACACACAGAGAGAAGTAAATCCATTCTTTAGCGTAAGGACAGTAAATGACAACTGCATTATGTTTCGTTCGGTACAATGTTGCTTTAATATGATTTGTAAAAATACCTCTCATTGGCATTCTTTTGAATGTCCCTTTATATAAACCATTTATACTATTTATACCATTTTCAATAGGGAATATGCTAAAGTGAATTTGAATAACATATATTATTTTGAAGAAATTCTGGATACATGTACGCCGCCAAAGGTGGACAGACGGATAAAAATACAGGCGGTAAGTCAGATGGATAGAAAGACAGACGGATATATTAATTGAAATCCTAATCCCTCTTACACATTGTCAGAAAATGTTAGAAATGCATAATGAAAATGAAAATGCAATTCCACCAATTTCCATATATAGCCCTTAATACACTCTGTTGCAAAAAAATATATGCACCCAGAAACAATTGAGTGTCCATGACGAAACTCGGCATTCAAATGTGGTTCGCCGTCTTATGCAAATGATCCAACTTGCAGCACCAGTGTGCAATGTGTAAGCATTCAACGCGCGTATGAACTGCGCAGTGAGTAGCATTTAAAAGGGCCGGTTACGCCCACTGGCACGAAATTAGAACCGGACTGATCGCTTAGATACACGACACAGTAACTAATGCCTTTTAGACGTATTCGCCGCCAGTACGAACAGTTGCCTGACTTTGAGAAGGATCGCATCATAGGCCACAGAGAGGCCGGTTGATCGAACAAACGAATCGGCCGGCATATTGGTCGGAGCGATATGGTAGTTGCCACATGTTGGAATCAGTGGCTTAGAGAAGGCAGAGTCGGCCGTCTCAGTGGTTCCGGACGTCACTGGGCCACTAATGCACGATCGCTCAATCAGAAGAACAGCGACGTCTGCACAAACAGTCACGCTATCAGCGATTCAACAACAGCTGTCTACTCTCAGGGATCTAGTAATATCAAGGGATACCATTCGGAGACGACTGTGTGATGATGGGCTCAGGTCTCGACGTCCATTAAGGCGCTTGCCTCTGCCACCTCACCCAGGTAGTCTCGTCTGGAATGGTGTCGCTCTCGAAGAGGTTGGTCAGTGTCCGATTGGAAAACTGTCATCTTTAGCGATGAATCCCGCTTTTCTCTCAGTGCTGATAATCGCCGCAGACGTGTGTGGAGACCGGGGGGGAGGTCAGAGGTTCGATTCAACATTGGTTACCAAGCGGCACACACAGCTATAACGCCTGGGGTGACAGTCTAAGGGGCGATTAGCTGAGACAGCCGTTCACCTTTAGTCGTGCTTCGAAGTACTCTCGCCGCTCGTAGGTACGTTGATGACATTTGGTGTCCGTGATACTTCCAGTGCTATCACGTCATCCAGGTGCTCTTTACCAGCAAGACAACGTCCGGCTGCATACTGCACGTCTGTCACAACTACGTCTCCAAGGTGTCAATGTCCTTGAATGGTCTGCCAGGTCTTCAGACTTATCGACAATTGGATGTTGGGCAGGCGACTCCAGCCATCTCTAAATACATCTGTACTGTCTGAGCAGTTGCAACGTTTGTGGCAAAATCTATCGCATAGGTACATCGGCCACTTAACTGACTCCATGCCTCACAGAGTATCGGCTTGTATAGCTGCCAGAGTCATAAACACATTTCAACTTTGTTGGAAAGCGTTAAAAAGATGAAGATTTAAGATTAAGAAAATACTAAAAAAGAAAAAGAAGCTGTAAACTAGACAATGTTAAAAATAAAATTCCGCTTTTCAACAAGAGAATATGGTGCTAATTTAGGACAATTTAGCTGCAACCAATATTTTAAAAAATTTGGTGCTAAGTTTCACTACTTAGTAGTCTATTAAAATGCCACTATTAAGAAGGTGAAACTTAGCATCTAAATTCTAAAAAATATTGCTTGTATCTAAATTGACCTAAAGTGAGAAAAAGTTGAACTTTAATTTTTACTAAACGCTCCAATTTTATAATTTATATTCATTTGTAAAATTTATGTTTTATAGTATTTTATTAAAAGTTCAAAAAGAATCAGCTTTAATATTGTATTAATTGGTTATACTCTTTATAAATTGTTCGTATGAATATAAGATGTCGCCAAAAAGATACGCACTATAATTCTGTATGGTTAGAGATAAGCGGACAATGTAAATTGAAAAATTCTCAAAATGAAGTTAGGAATAAGGATTACGTTACAAAATAAATTCGCCCTTTAATTTTTAAAAAAGATGCGCAGTTTAAATTTTTATACGGTTGTCTCAAGATAAAATGCCATAAAGAATTGTTTTCAGAATTAGATTATTATAAATTCGATTACATTTTCATTGAACGACTAGCATGTTTACGTCTGCTCCAAATAAGTTAAACTTGACTTCAGGGAAAACGACTTCTGTCTAATAATTAATTGGTCATTTTAATTTAATTTAATTTCATTTTATTTTTGCTCACTGAAGTCTTGTTTTCTTAATTCTTTTCGTCAATGATGAATTTTTTGCAGATCTTTTGGCTTTGAATTGAAACCTGCTTTGTTTAATCATCACTGCAGTGTTTTTGAAGAAATTATTTTGCTTAACACTTTTTCCGAATCTTTTATAAGTTCTTAACATGATACAAATTGAATATTTGAACACTGTCTTTGTAAATTGCGGTCGTCCCGCTTGGATAAGCAAGGTGGCTGCCTAGAGCCAAATTTAAATTTGAGCAGCTAAAAACCACCTCATCAGTGCTTTGTTAATATTTAATTATTTTGCCTTTTCGCGCATTAAAATATTTTTTGTTTTCATTTTAAAATTAATACTTTTTGTGGCATCGTTAATTGTCTTATCTTTGCCATTTTTGAAATATTTTTCAAAATTACAATTTTCCTAATATATATATATATATTTTTTTTTTTCAATCGTAAATTTTAAGTGAAGGACGGCTTAATGAAACTTTTACTTTTTGAATGATAAAAATAGCAGTTGCAGAAAAAGAAAAGAAAAACATGCAAGTGAGGCCTTTTTTTTTGTCCCTTAGTGTAGCTTTAATCATTATGCAGTAAAAAAAAAAAATTAACATTAATATTTGAAATGGCTTAATTTTGATCAAACTGTAATAAAATTCATCAGTGAATTAATTTTTTGGAATATTTTGAAAAATATAATAAATATGAAAAAATACATGTTTGCATACACACATATGTATAATTTATATACATATATGTGTATGAAAACTTATAGAAAATTACCAAAATACGAACAGATGGAAAAATAACAAAATAAGACGAAATCAATTAAAATAACGGAAGCTTTCAGAATTCGTAAGCTGATCTGGGGCTTTATATAAATGATGCAAATAAAATTTTGTATTTTTCTGTAAAGTTAAAGGCATAATGCTAATGAATCTTAACTTTTAATACCATAATCACAAAAACAAAGTAAAAATATGAAAATAGGTTAAAAAAAGAACGAAAAATCATTCGGTTCGCATATATTATTAATACTTTTCCACTATACGCACTCGTTGCATAGTTTAATATTAAATGTACTTTTCCTATGCGATTACACAGCGGACAGGCAGAAATGAAATACAGACAGATAAACTAACTCAATTCATAATCATTTCTAAATGTTGCTGGAAAGTTTAAAAAACGCTCAACACAAACGAAAATGCAATTAAATAACGTATATCAGTTTCAACGAATTCCGTAGAAATTTACGGAAGTTAGACAGCTGACGGACAGACGGACAGAAAAACAGGCATATAGACGATTTCATATCATAATCATTCTTAATCATCGTTAGAAATTTTTGAAAAAGGTTAATGCAAACGAAAATGCAACGATTTCCAATTATAGCCATTAATATTATTGAATATTTTTGTGTGACCTTGTAAATCTTAATACTAATCATACTACATTCTATAGAAAGCATTTTCTTGTCCATATGTATAGTTAATGTCAATTTCAGTATTATATGCGCGAAATAAAAGTCTTAAAGTATGATTTATAGAAATACCTATCATACGACGCAATGCTTTGAAATTATTCTGGGGTTCCTTATAAACAAACCAGTGGTGGTATTTATCCCATTTTCAACAGAAAACATCCCATAGTGAACTTGAACAATCCATGTGAGTTTCAAGAAATTCCATGATTATTTACGGAAGCTAGAGCGCAGAAAGTAGAACAGTCAGACAAACTAACTGAAGTTATTAGACATTTTTCAATTTTCTTGGAAAGTGTTCAAAAAAGAATACACGACTGATTTACCTCTACAAATAGAAACAGAAACTAACGTAGGTTTACAGTTAACATTTAAACCAAAAAATGCAAGATAATATTATAATGGGGTGAAGTTAAAATGCATACACACGCATATGTATAGTAAAAATAAAAAACTATTTAGAATGCGTGATTGAATCGAAAATCTGACTTAAAAAAAAAAAAAAAAAAAAAAGCGAAAATAATTATAATGTAGATATAATCGTGTATGCCGCATGTTACAAATTTACTACATATCTATTTTGGTATATAGCCCCTATTTTTAGCATTCAATTTTCAATTAAATATACCGGTATGCTAAAGCAACCAAATGTCTCCGTTTTCTGGTGACAGCCTTTATTTTGAAGGATTTTACTAAGTTTAAATTTTTTTTAAAGTAAATTATTTATTTTTATTTTTAGTCTTAATAAATAAAGACTAAATTTCATTCTTAATAAATAAAGAATGAAAAAATACATCCGTAGCTGGATAATGGTAGCAATTTTAAAGCTTATCTGTTATAAAGGTACTCTAATCTGGTCACTATACGGTATGCGGTTTTTTTTTTTGTAATAATGTTGTTGCATTAAAAATAAAAAGTTTCTAACTTACTGAACTTATCTAAACAGGTTATACCAAAAAAAAAAAAAAAAAAAAAAGGAAGAAAGAAAAAAATCTAGTATGTTGTGGCCACCACACAACCTTCTATATTTTTCTATACAAATTCACTCAGTAAAAATAATTTATTTAAACTATCACTTAAAAAAGTTATCTTCCATGATAATGTAGACGATTTCCATATCAGAGAAGTAGTATAACACTATATATATATATATATATATATATATATATATATATAATCAATTTTATTCTCAATGTTATATTTTAAAAAATCGATACTTTATTTTAAATTATCGCAGATTGTTGGTTCAACTATTCGTTTTAAAGATATTGGCGAACTCTTTTGAAAGATACCCATCATGAATATTTACTTACATGGAAGGTGGGGGGGGGGGACTTCCCAGGGGTGGGGGAGGCGAGGCTCCTACATACACAATTTTTTTTTTCAGTTGACTATCTCTATTACAAATAATTCTTTTAAATTTCATAGGGATTATTAAAAAATAATTTCCTTTATGCACATTTATACAAAATTTTGTCCTATACCACCATGTTAAACATTTAGAAAAAGCGGGATGGCAACGCAAGCTGTTGGACAATTTTACCAAAAGTTGATAGACACTAATTTATGTCAATGTATAACTACATACCAATTTGTATGAAATTCTATGCAGTAGTACCTGAGATACAGTCGCCACAAAATTTTGTCACGCACACACACACAGAGACAGACAGACATTTTCTAAAAATGGACAAATCGTGTTCAACAACTCTCAAAACGTGTAAATCCATCAAAAACCCGAGGTCGAAAATTTTTACGAATCAAATACTTTCTTCTATTGAATATAGAAGAAAGTAAAAAGTTTTTTTTTTTTTTTTTTTTAAATTATAATGAAATAACGCTGATGTGTTCAAAAAAGATAAAATATTTTGAAATTGATATAAAGACGCCTTAAAAATGAAATTCTGCTTATTACACTGCGCATAAAATTCAAATTTATTTTGAAAATATCAATATACATGTTTAAAGTACGTGCTATAAGGTATGTGCCTGCATACGAAGCACTTTTTTTAAAAATACATAAAATTTTAATGAAACACATGTATTTAATTAAGATGGGATACAAAACTATGAATTTAAATGAAATTTTATAGAAATTTTCATTAACTTTTAAAATATAGGCAATATTTAGAAAAATTTTAGTGAAAATTTTCATTTACGCCACATCTTCTATAACAGATTCTAATGAATATATTTAAATAATCTTTACACAGTACAGAAATAACACACTTACATGTGTTCTGTAGCAAAAGATTTGCTGTATTTATAAAATTTATTGAAATATTTCATACTTGGCACAAAAGCTCAAAATTAAAACATGAAAAATCCCCACTTCTCCAAAAAACTGTCAGTAAAATCAATAAACAAATACAAAGAGGTTAGATTTTGCTGCAGAACGTAGCTAAAGATGAATGAAACATTTTGGCAAAATTTCAATTCAATATTCTAAATACATTTGGAGAAATGAATGTAATCGCAAACAAAAACTAGTATGTTGTGACCACCACAAGACTTTTTCCTATATTTTCCTATACAAATTCACTCAGTAAAAATAATTTATTAAAATTATTATTTAAAAAAATTATCTTCCATGATAATGCGGACGATTTCCATATTAGAGAAGTAGTATAACACTAAATATCAAAAATGTCAATTTTATTTGTCAATATTACATTTATTTTTTAGGGGGGAGGGGAGGGTTAAAAATGAAGAAAATCGATAACTTTATTTTAAATTACCGCAGATTGATGGTTCAACCATTCGTTTTAAAGGTATTGGCGAGCTCTTTTGAAAGATACCCATCATGAAAATGTCCTCCCCTCGAGGAGGGCCTTCCCCCCTCCTCCAGCGGGAGAAACGATGCTCCTACGTAGACAATTTTTTTCCCCAGTTGACTATCTCTATTATAAATAATTCTTTTAAATTTCATAATGATTATTAAAAAATAATTCTTTTTATGCACATTTATACAAAATTTTGTCTTATAACACCATGTTAAAAATTTAGAAAAAGTGGGATGGCAAGGCAAGCTCTTGGACAATTTTAACCGAAAGTTGATAGGCACTAATTTATGTCAATGTAAAACTACATACCAATTTGTATGAAATTCTGTGCAGTAGTACCTGAGATATAGTTGCCACAAAATTTTGTCACACACCCACAGACAGACAGAAGGACAGACAGACAGACATTTTCTAAAAATGGTCAAATCGTGTTCTACAGCTCTGAAAACGTGTAAATCTATCAAAAACCCGAGATCGAAAATTTTTACGAATCCGATACTTTCTTCTATTGAATATAGAAGAAAGTAATAACTAAATTCCGGCATTGGAAACTTCACTTCCGGTTTATTATTTATACTATAACTTTGCTTCTAGTTATCGTAAAAACAAAAATAAAATATTTTTAAAATCCTAAATGTGTGGCCTATAAAAGGAACAAATTAAAAAAAAAATTGAAAATTTTCACCAAAACGACGATTTTAGGGTAGACTTAATTGCTAATGGTGATTTAAGTTCACTTAACGGCCATCTGAAATCGAATAATTAGCGTTCTGGTCTGCAGGTGCCGGGTTGGAATACTGGTTAAGGAATGAATGTTCGTTGTTTGTTTGATTAACTTCAATTATTAGTAATATAATATATAATTATAATTATTATTATTATTTTATATTTAACGCACACTTTTAAAATGCATATTTTGATGTACATTTTCGGATAATTTTTACTTTTTTCTACATGCAATAGAAAAAAAAAAATTGTATCGTAAAAATTTTTAACCCCGAGTTTTTGATAGATTTATACGTTTTGAGAGTGCTAAACACGGTTCGATCATCTTTAGAGAATGTCTGTCTGTGTGTGCCAAAATATTGTGACAACTGTATCTCAGGGGCTACTGCACAGAACTTGATACAAATTGATATGTAGTTGGATTTTGACATAAATTACTGCCTATTAACGTTTAGTGAAAATCGTCCAAAAGTGGAGTTGCCATCCTATTTTTTCTGCATTTTTAACATGGCAGTACAGGAAAAAATTTCTTATAAATGTGCATGAGAATTATTTTTAACAAATCATTATGAAATTAAAAAGAATTATTCATAATAAGTATAGTGAACAGGGAAAAATATTTATATATGAGTATCACTTTCCTTCCTTGCGGGAGGGGGGGGGGGGCTCTTCTCCCCAAGGGATACAAATTTTCAATATCGGTATATTTCAAAAGAACTTGTCAATTATTTTTAAAACGTATTTACTTTTGTTTGTTTGTTCATTTTTTACTTTCTATTACCCATAAGGTAGAAAAAGTATTGTTTTAGGGTCAAGTTTTCGAACGTGAGTTCTCGTTATAGTTACACGTTTTGAGGTTCCCTGAATCTGAAAATCATGTTTTTTGCTAATGGCAACTATATTTCTCTCTCTCTCTCTCTCTGTCTCTCTCTCTTTGTGTGTGTGTGTTTGTCTGTCTGTTATCAGCATATCTCAATAGCAAATTATAACAGAAAGTTCAAACTTGGTATTCTAAATGTGTATCATATAAGGATGCTACACTAAACTTTTCGTAAAGATCAAGCAAATGGTTCGTGTACAGGAACACTCAAGAAAATTCAAATACATTACGTCTATGGGGGAAAATTGCGGGTAAATAGATTTTAGCATCTATAGACTGCACTAAGCCAAATGAAACGAATATGTATTTTTTATTTGCGTAAAAACATGTTTCATGTAGAACGTGGTATAAGAAACCATCCACTGTTCGTTTACAGGGCTACACAAAAGAACTAGATTATAATGCGACAATACTTGAAAATTGGTGTAAGTGTATAGGTTATGCTATGTGTTATTAATATAGGATTATATTTTTGTGCACCATGTGATGTGTACATAACTTTCAGAATATATACAGGACTGCCAATATTTAAGCCATAACATTCTTTTTTATTTGTTAGTGGACGTGCTGTACTATAATATACTATATCATATGATATTTTACCATGTCCAGGAAAGCTGCTCAGGAATTGAAATTAAATCCTCATAGCCATATGATAAATAATGTATTTTTTTAAGATAAATATTCATCATTTGTTTTGTTTTTTTTGTATATTTACACGTTTTGAGGCTTCCTGAATAGCGAAGTCAAGTTTTATAGCTTAATCTTTGACTGCGTCTGTTAGAGTAAATTAAAAACAAATAATTTCACGGGATCCAAATGATGTATTTTGAAGTTAATGCGTTTGTTACTAAAGTTTGTTCAAGATTGATAAGTTTCAAGGAATGAAAGTTGTCTGTAAAAATTGAAAGAAACTTTTGAATTTAATAATAGATTTGAATTCTATATAAATGTAGATACAATAATGAAATGGGGAGTTGAGAGGGGGGCGGTAGCCCCCTCACATAGAATTATTTGCCAAATAACGCTGTTCTGAAGCCTAATTTCAATTGTTTTAACATAGGTTTACATAACAGTATTCGTTATCTTAACCCTTAATATCTAATCTGTACTTCTAGTGTTAAATTTCAGGGTAAGAGAAAGTCGTGTGAGTAACATACCAGATTATTTCTTCTGTAATTAGCACTGCAATGAAAAATTTTTCTAAATTGCATGCCAAAGACATAAGTTTCTGAATAAATAAATAAATAAATAAATAAATAAATAAATAAACTATCTATAAATAATAATAATAATAATAATAATAAATTCTGGAGTGACTCCACACTATTTTCCAAGCATTAAGTAATTAACGATTGCATAAATAAATTAAGGTTAGACAAATCGTTACTTAAACAAAAGTGGAAATTATAGTAAAATGTTTGAGAATTTTTCTCCATTGTTTAATTTTACGCTATTGCACTTCAAATAATTTGAGACCATCGATCATAATGATGAAGAATTTTTCGTTGTGTCCCAGTAAAAATTTGTGAGGGCTAGATCTCCCAAAATCTATACAAATCGTGCGACGATGGCTTATACATTATGCATAAATTTTCAGCTTAGACGCAGTCGCACTTTAAAAAACTTTGGGCTCATTGGCCATAATGATAAAGAATATTTCTCTGTGTCCCTGAAAAAAAAATCTGTGAGTTCTAGGATCACTAAAATCTATACAGTTCGTGAGACTGTGACAAATATAATATGTATATAAATTTTCAGCTCAATCGAATAATGCATTTAGATGCTATCGCACTAAAAAAAAAAAGTGGTCCCATAGGTAATAATGATAAAGAATTTTTCTTTGCGTCGGCAAAGAAAACCATAAGTGTTAGATTCACCAAAATCTATACAATTTGTGCGACGGTAACTTATAACACGTGTATAAATTTTCAGGTCCGTCGAATAAGGCATTTAGACGCTATCGCACTTTAAAAAGTTTGGCCCCATAGGCCATAAAGATAAAGAATTTTTGTTTGTGTCTTTGTAAAAATAAATTATAAGTCCTAGATTCACCAAAATTAATAGGGTTCGTGCTATGGGGATCTATAACATACGTACCAACTTCTTTCGAACAAAGCGTTTAAGCGCTACCTTGTTCACTCACACACACACACACACACATCCTCGTGAAAAAAAGTAAAAATAATCTCAAGGGACTTCAAAACATACAGAAATACCAAAATCTCAATGTCGTTTTTTTTTTTTTTTTTTTTCTTGACATGATTACAGTATTTTTCTTAAATATGTATGTTCGGAAAGTAAAATAAGGAAAATAAAAGTAGTAAAACATCCAAAATAACCATACATTTTTACCCCCCTTTCTAATTTCATCTATTACAAAGCCAAAAAGCAAGTCTTTTACGTAAAGAGTAATGTTCAACTATATCCCTGTCATACAATTATACCTCTGAGCAATACTTTGACATTTAAATTTATGCATAAATACATCGTGATATTTAACAAAAAATTCAAAGTTGCATTATTCGGGGGTAAGTTTTTTGGCAAATTCTTCGAATTCGATATCTGAAAGTTCAACGTAAAGTCACTTAGCAACCAACAGTTCACGTGACTCAACTGAGGAGAAAATTTTCCCTCACGGTCAGTCGGCCAGTTTGTATAAGTCTATCACTGTATAATGTCGTAGAAAAGTTTTATTATTTTTCAGAAATTTATTTGTAGTATTAAATCACATATATTGCACTATAAAAATTTGACAGACTAAATTATATGATTGAAAAATATGAATAAATTATATCAAAATAAACGAATATGGAAGACTTTTGAAGTATTTTATATAATGTAATCTAAAAAAAAAAAGTATTTTCTTAAATTAACTATCTAAAATTTTACATACAGATGAATAATAACGGCTGGTACTTTTGTAAATATCGAATTTTATTTTATAAAACACAAAGTTTCACCCATTACTAGTTTTAGTCGAGCTCTTTGAAAGTATATCAGATGAAGAAGATTCTCTGATCTGGGAGAAAAAGAAAAGGATAAATTTCTGAAGCAAAAAGAAAAAAAGGCTATTTTTCTGGTAAGTTGAAAGGATAAGTATTTATCATTTAGTATGACCTGATCTTATATATATATATATATATATATATAATATATATATTATTATTATTATTATTATTATTAATTTTTCACTATAAATGGCGGTAGTTTTATAAATAGATTTACAATCGGTATATTATTATTATTATTATTATTGAAAAATAAACAAATAAACAATATTGGCAGCATTAAGAAAGGCATTTCTTGTGATACCAAGCCTTCAGAAGTTTTCACTTCTTTGGAATTAAAGATAGCTGAAAAGAATAAATATTTGTAAATGAATAACAAAAAATGAGGAAAATTTGACTATGCAACGCATATTTTAAGTTAATATATCTTTTCCTGTGCTGCCAAGTTAAGCCGAAACTGATTTACCGCTATATTAAATTAAAAATATATGTATGTATAGCAAAAACGCACACAAAAACTGCATTCAGGAATGAGACTTTTTATAAAATAGTATAAATTTCTAATTCTAAATTTCAAATCATTCCGATAAAATAATAGAAATTATACATATGTGAGTAAAATTTAAAGCTCTCAATATCACATTAATTAATATTTCCTACAGCACATTTTTTCCATCCAATTTCTGCTACTTCACTATTAAATATTACAAATGTTTTTATTTCTCTTTAATATATTTCAAAAATTATAAATGGAAACAAGTTTTTTTTTTTTTTTTTTTTTTTTTTTTTTTTTAAACTATTTATGAATAGGTTTTATTAAAACTATTTATTATTATTATTATTTTGTAACTATTCAAACTATTTATTTATGAGTTTAAAACTATTTATTTTCTAATTTGCAATAATTATAAGTTTTTTTAGAAGCATTTTACTATTTTATATTTAATTTTATGTATATTAGAAGTTTTCTAATGTTTCTACAACATATATGATATGACTTCTCTTTAATCAAATTACTTAAGGTTCTTAGTGGCTTAAATACCTTAAATTTAATTTCCATGGATTAAATATATTTTCATAATAAATATTTTCTGTTTTTTTTTTTTTTTTTTTTTTTTTTTTCCCTCACAGAATAGCACAATTGCCATGGCTTATAGTTTTCACATTGTTGGCAGGGTCGATCCAGTCCAAAACTGGATCTCTTTTGCCGCCCCTTCCCTCAATTCCACATCATAAAAAAGGACCCTTCACAAAATTCAAATCTATAAAAGAGGACCCTTCACAAAATTCAAATCCATAAAAAAAAGTCCTTTCAAAAAATTCAAATTTATAAAATGAACCTCTTCACAAGATTTTGCTTTTAAAAATGATCCCTTTATAAAACATTTTATGTTTTCAATATTATTTTTAATTAATTGGTTCACCGAAACTCTATTAACTTGATATTAAATATTAATAGTATGTGGACTGCTAAAATGGAAGATTTTACACGATTTTTTTTCCACAAAAAAAAATATATATATATATGTATAAAGGTTTTTCACAAAAAATGATCCAAAAATTAAAACTTGGACCGAACTGTGGTTGGTCCATCAAAATTTATTCCATGAAATTTTAAAAATAAACCGTGCTCACTTGCGCCTTGCACCGTTCAAACCTATAAACTTCGATTTTGAATAATCCTGTCAAGGTCAGCACGAAATACTAGTTTTGTAATTATTTCAGAAAAAAAAAAAAAAAAATCAATAATTTTTATTTTATTTTTATTTTTTGAGAGGGAGAGGGTGAATTGTTGAAAGGATCACGGGAAAAAACTGCTTTTTGTTAAAATCTTAAATTATACAGTCTGATTTTTATAAAATATAAAATCAATATGTAAATATACTGAAACTCTTAAAGCAGATAAAATTTTACTGTAGAGGGAATTAATTTTATTTACATTTATTTATTTATTAGTTCCCCATCATACTATAGGTATGGGGAACTTACGTAATCGTGAAAATTTTCGACCTCGGTTTTTCGAGTTTTTTACACGTTTTCAGGTGTGAGGAATCCGAAAATGACAAAATTTCTATGGTATCTGTCTGTAGGGTGTCTGTTAGTCTGTTAGTCTGTTAGTGTGTTAGTCCGTTAGTTTGTTAGTCTGTGTACACGATATCTCAAGAACAAATTGTCGCAGAGAGCTCAGATCAGTTTTAAAATATTAATTTCAACACTAGCAAGAACCCTATTTATTTGCAACATACGAATTTAAAAACTTCGTAAGTTATTAGAAATTTACGATTTTCTTAACATGGGAGAATAGGACAAAAATTCACTTAAACGTGCATTAAATGGAAACTTTTTACTGTAAAAATGTCAGACCAGTTTTAAAATATCAGTTTTGATGCCGGAAGGAGCATCAGTAACTATAAATATGCTACTTTGAAAATTTCGCAAGTTATTGGAAATTTACGAATTTCTTAACATGGCAGAATAGGGCAAAATTTCACATAAACGTCAATTTTGAGAGATATTTTCATCGTAAAGATGTCAGACTACTTTTGAAATATTATTTAGGACACTGGTATGAATATTAATGACTATGAATTTTCCAATATAAAAATTTCGTAAGTTATTGGAAATTTACGAATTTCTTAACATGGCAGCATAGAGCAAAATTTCACATAAACGTCAATCTTGAGGGATATTTTCATCGTAAAGATGTCAAACCACTTTCGAAATATTATTTAGGATACTGGCATGAATATCATAGACTATGATTTTTCCAATTAAAAAAAAAAAAATTCGTAAGTTATTTGGAATTTACGATTTACTTAACATGCCAGAATAAGGTAAAATTGAGCATAAACTTTCATTTTGAGGCTCATGAATACATTAGACAACTTCAAAATTACATTTATGATATTTGTTTGAACATGATTGAATACAAATATTCTAATAGGAAAATTTCGTAAATTATTCGTAATTTACGATTTTACCAACATAGCGAAATTGTAAATTTTTCATAAAAATATGAATTTTGAGGATTATTGCATTGGAAATAGTAGCATGAAAACTAAACAACGGAATTGACCCTGATAAAATAAATTAATAGATTAGAATAAGATAAATATATCGAAGTGAACGGTGGATAGCCTATTAGGCGGGGTTTTCATTCTGTCACTGTATCAAGCTTTTGTCAAATTTATTTCTTTTAACATTATTATATCTCTCAAACTAGAAATTTATGAGAACATAAATATGATGGGGAACTGACCAGAGTCCACCTATGCCAACTAGTTTATTTATTTTTATTTGTCTATAAAAGATTTTTATTAAAATGGCAGTTTTTATTGCATTGCAGCATTGTCATAAAATTGTGCCCAATATTTTCATTTTTTCATCAAATGCATAAGATCCAACAGAGTATTTTTTTAATTTATCGATTAAAATTTATTTTGTTTACTATTCTGCGTAAATAGAATAAAATAATAATAATAATAATAATAATTTATAGATTTAAAGTTGTTCTGGCAATAAAAATTTTCATAAAACTTTTACTTCGTTTCTTAAGCTAAATAGTAAATATTTTAAATATTTAAAAATAATGAATATTTTGGAAATCTTTAAAAACTGGAAAGCATTTGGAAAGAACAACGCATATATATATATATATATATATATATGTATATGCGTTACGAATA